>CM073550.1:0-1250000 GCA_037074615.1 Leucaena leucocephala
ACGCGCTATCTCAGAGTCCCTAAACCCTAAACCCTAAACCCTAAACCCTAAACCCTAAACCCTAAACCCTAAACCCTAAACCCTAAACCCTAAACCCTAAACCCTAAACCCTAAACCCTAACCCCTAACCCCTAACCCCTAACCCCTAAACCCTAACCCCTAAACCCTAACCCCTAAACCCTAACCCCTAAACGCTAACCCCTAACCGCTAACCCCTAACCGCTAACCCCTAAACCCTAACCCCTAACCCCTAACCCCTAACCCCTAACCCCTAACCCCTAACCCCTAACCCCTAACCCCTAAACCCCTAAACCCTAAACCCTAAACCCTAACCCCTAAACCCTAACCCCTAAACCCTAACCCCCTAACCCCTAACCCCTAACCCCTAAACCCTAACCCCTAACCCCTAACCCCTAACCCCTAACCCCTAAACCCTTAACCCCTAAAACCCTTAACCCTGAACCCTGAACCCTGAACCCCTGAACCCTGAACCCTGAACCCTGAACCCTGAACCCTGAACCCTGAACCCTGAACCCTGAACCCTGAACCCTGAACCCTGAACCCTGAACCCTGAACCCTGAACCCTGAACCCTGAACCCTAGACCCTAGACCCTAGACCCTAGACCCTAGACCCTGAACCCTAGACCCTAGACCCTAGACCCTAGACCCTAGACCCTAGACCCTAGACCCTAGACCCTGAACCCTGAACCCTAGACCCTAGACCCTAGACCCTAGACCCTAGACCCTAGACCCTAGACCCTAGACCCTAGACCCTAGACCCTAGACCCTAGACCCTAGACCCTAGACCCTAGACCCTAGACCCTAGACCCTAGACCCTAGACCCTAGACCCTAGACCCTAGACCCTAAACCCTAAACCCCAAACCCTAAACCCCAAACCCTAAACCCTAAACCCCAAACCCTAAACCCTAAACCCTAAACCCCCCTAAACCCTAAACCCCCCTAAACCCTAAACCCCCCTAAACCCTAAACCCTAAACCCTAAACCCTAAACTAAAACCCTAAACCCTAAACCCTAAACCCTAAACCCTAAACCCCTAAACCCCTAACCCCTAACCCCTAACCCCTAACCCCTAACCCCTAAACCCTAAACCCTAAACCCTAACCCCTAACCCCTAAACCCTAACCCCTAACCCCTAACCCCTAAACCCTAAACCCTAAACCCTAAACCCTAACCCCTAACCCCTAACCCCTAACCCCTAACCCCTAACCCCTAACCCCTAACCCCTAACCCCTAACCCCTAACCCCTAACCCCTAAACCCTAAACCCTAAGCCCTAAACCCTATGCCCTAAACCCCTAAGCCCTACGCCCTAAGCCCTAAACCCCTAAGCCCTAAGCCCTAAGCCCTAAGCCCTAAGCCCTAAGCCCTAAGCCCTAAGCCCTAAGCCCTAAGCCCTAAGCCCTAAACCCTAAGCCCTAAACCCTAAACCCTAAACCCAAAACCCTAAACCCAAAACCCTAAACCCAAAACCCAAAACCCTAAACCCTAAACCCTAACCCCTAATCCCTAAACCCTAAACCCAGAACCCTAAACCCAGAACCCCAAACCCAGAACCCCGAACCCCGAACCCCGAACCCCGAACCCCGAACCCGAACCCCTAACCCCTAACCCCTAACCCCTAAACCCTAACCCCTAACCCCTAAACCCAAAACCCTAACCCCAAAACCCTAACCCCAAAACCCAAAACCCAAAACCCAAAACCCTACACCCTAAACCCTACACCCTAAACCCTAGACCCCAGACCCTAGACCCCAGACCCTAGACCCTAAGCCCCAAGACCCTAAGCCCCAAGCCCCAAGCCCCAAGCCCCAAGCCCCAAGCACGAAGCCCTAAGCCCGAAGCCCTAAGCCCTAAGCCCTAAACCCTAAACCCTAACCCCTAACCCCTAACCCCGAAACCCGAAACCCAAACCCATGAACCCTAACCCCTGAACCCTAACCCCTGACCCTGAACCCCTGACCCCGAACCCTGACCCCGAACCCCTAACCCTCAACCTCTAAACCCTAAACCCCAAACCCCTAAACCCCAAACCCCTAATCCCCAAACCCCTAGCCCATAAACCCTAGCCCCTAAACCCTAGCCCCTAACCCCTAGCCCCTAGCCCCTAGCCCCTAGACCCTACACCCTAGACCCCTGACCCTAGACCCTTGACCCCTAGACCCCTCACCCCTAACCCCTAACCCCTAACCCCTAACCCCTAGACCCTAACCCCTAGACCCTAGACCCTAGACCCTAGACCCCCTAGACCCTAGACCCTAGACCCTAGACCCCGAAACCCTGACCCCTGACCCCTCACCCCTGACTCCTCACCCCTAACCCCTAACCCCTAACCCCTAGACCCTAACCCCTAGACCCTAGACCCTAGACCCTAGACCCCGAAACCCTGACCCCTGACCCCTCACCCCTGACCCTTCATCCCTAACCCCTCACCCCTCACCCCTAACCCCTAACCCCTAACCCCTAACCCTAAACCCTAACCCCTAAATCCTCAACCCTAAACCCTCAACCCTCAACCCTCAACCCAAGCCCCAAACCCCAAACCCTAACCCCTAACCCCCAACCCCCTAACCCTAAACCCTACACCCTAAACCCTACACCCTCAACCCTCAACCCTAAACCCTCAAACCCTAAACCCTCAACCCTAAACCCTACACCCTAAACCCCCAACCCTAAACCCCCAACCCTAACCCCCAACCCCTAACCCCCAACCCCTAACCCCTAACCCCCACCCCTAACCCCCACCCCTAACCCCCGACCCCTAACCCCTGACCCCTAACCCCTGACCCCTAACCCTGAACCCTAAACCCCAAACCCCAAACCCCTAACCCCTAACCCTAAACCCCTAACCCTAACCCCTAACCCCTAAACCCTAAATCCTAGACCCTAAACCCCAAACCAGAAACCCCAACCCTAAACCCCTAACCCTGAAACCCTAAACCCAAAACGCGAAACCCGAAATCCTAACCCATAACCCCCCAACCCTAAACCCTAACCCCTAATAATGTTTATATTGAGAAAACTTGATTAATAATTTTTATTAAAAACAGGTAGCCTCTATTGAAGTTAGATGGTTGGCTTTTATTCCACTAGTTTACCGAGGGCTTCCTGTTTACCGATGGGCTGCTACACCCCCATCTGTTTACTGAGGGAGAACAAACCCATAGTCATGTCACATGCTCTATGAATTTTTATTTATCCATACCACTTGACCTATTAGTTTTTTTAGTGGGTAGTGATCACTAGCCCTTGGGTTCAATAAGCAAAAATAAGACAGTTCAGTTGGATTGATGGGGGGAACTTAGACGAGTTATCCATTTAATTTTATTATGATAATATATTATTTTTTATATATTATATTTTGTTATGTCTCACTTGACACCTTTTGAGCACATATTACTATGCATTCTGAGTAAAATTGTTGATTACTAAAACGTTTATCTCACCCTATTTTTAATAACATTTTTTAGGTGATAGTCTCATCTTAGGACCCCATAGAAAATTTCATATGCTTAATTAAAGCTATATTAGTTATATAGTATTCTCCTTAGAAGGTATGTATAGAATATTTATTTGTTGGAAATCGTGCCCTAGGGGCCAATCATTGTATCAGGTTATCACATTATTTGCATGTTTACTGTGATGACCATCCTTGGATAACTCATGATCTTATCCTAAATGTCCCTGGTCGGTCATCTATGTGGGAGCAGAGATAAAATAAGACCAGTATGACTTTGAAGATATATAGAGATATAAATCAAAGTCATAAGCACATGTAAGAGTACAGGGTGTTGGACCGACCCGCTATGAGAGAGCTGCATGGGTCAAGTCATAAGCTTCTCTCATATACAAGCCATGTCACTATGCCCTTTGACCTGAGATCATCATGGATTCCTACATGACAAACGCTCAGCTTTGACCTAGTCAAAAGTCACTTTTGACCGAGTGATCATAAAGGCTATGCTCGGGCTTAGTGGTTTTTCATGCGGAGGAATGTGAATGGTCAAGATGGAATTTGTCCCTCACATTCGTAGAGAGATATTACTGGGCCCCTCGATGAGTGAGTCTGAGAAATGTATGGCCATACTGGAATGGAAGGGTAGTTCCATTTCTATATTCAGACTACTCAGGGATCGAGAAAGTAACGGTCAGGAACAGGAGGATGACGTTCACCATGCCTCATCCTTGACCGAAATATCGTGTGACAAAAGGGACGTGATATGGTTGTATGAAAGGTTACATCGTTTATCGATCCTCATATGTTTTGGGTAGTCGTAATGCCTTGCTAGAGACCGCTTACGACTTGTGGGTCAGTATAGTAACTGGGCCACTGCCAACTTCATATGGGCCTACAGGGTCGCACACAAAACAGCCCAATGCGAGCTATGATGTCCAGATTCATTGAATCTAAGAGATGTCTAGATTCAATGAATAATCTAGGGTGGATATATATTTTATATATATAAATTAGTTTATATATATATTATATATATAATATAAGAGATATTTGTAAGATTTAATTTATAAGGATAAATTAAATCTCTATCATTTTTGAATTTGAATTTAAATGGATATGATCTATTTGAATTTGAAATTCAAATTGATAAGATATCTCAAATTTGATTTATGAGAATAAATCAAATATAATTCTGTCTTATCTTTATTTTAAATTAAATAAATAGGTGAATTAAATCTGTGGGACGGATTTAATATAAACCATATTTATTTAATCAGTTTCTTATTAAATTATGCAATATATGATATTGTATTAATTCAGAATTAATATAAGATTAATTCTGAAGCCCGGCCCTATTAGAAGCCCGATAGCTTCCTATATATTTGACATTAGGAGCTAGGGTTCTACACACAATATAGATCTCTTCACACACATTCAGTCGTGAGAAAATGGGGCAGGGAGAGTGCAAAAGGTTTGCACATAAGAAACTGCCGAAATAGAGACGGTGAGGACGGAATCTCCAGAAAGCCCTAGAGGGACAAGAGGCGCTAGCACGTCGTTCGCAATTGGAACGCTGTTCGTGTGGATACCGGTAGAGGAAGCCGATCTGAGCTGTCGACTTCTACGATACGGCCAGACACGAAGAAAGGTCGCGACCAGAAAACACTTAGGTCGCGACCAAACGGGCATCTGAACGTCAGAAATCCGAAAAGAGGAGACAGGTCGCGACGTGAAGTTGAAGAGGTCGCGACTAAAAGCTCCAGAGGCGACAGGTCGCGACTAGAAGCAGAGTAGGTCGCGACTACAAACTCCAGAGGCGACAGGTCGCGACTAGAAGCTGAGGAGGTCGCGACTGAAAGTTCCAGAGGCGAGGAGTCGCGACTAGTGGACACTGAGGTCGCGACCAAAGCTTGAAACCGAAGGTAACACTTCTTTCTCCTTGACTTAAACACATTCGGTAGATCCTGGCTGGGAATGGAAAAATTTTTAAAGTTAATTTCCGCTGCGTGTCTTCCAATTCCCTTCAGTGGTATCAGAGCCATGCCGTTTTGCGTTTAAGTTAGGTTTGATTGTTGATACATGTGATGTATGTTAGACTTCTTAGCTGATTATATGATAACATGCGTGATATGTATGACATATATGGAATCTGTTTATGTATGACATATACGGAATCTAAAAGGAAACTGAAATCGGTGGTGTATATCAATTGATTTGATCAATTAATATTGATGGGGTCTAAGGAAAAAGAATTAAGATTCTTGATTATTTATCAAAAAAAAATTTCTATTGGGGCGCTGCCCCACACCCCGCCCGCTAACCGGCTAGCGGGACCGCCGTGGCTATTTAATCGTAGCGCAACATAATCGTAATATGTATTGACTTTCCGGATATATGAATGTTTTGAAACATTTATTGCCCTTCAAATAGTATGAATTTTGATTCTTGAATGTTTGGGTATGGTGAACAATATGGCTCTAGATTATAAGTGTTGTAATTTTTCTAAATACGGCCTGCGTGTCGTGCCTTCCTCTAATGACTCTCGTTGTACATTCTCTTCTCATCTCACTCCCCTCGAATGTTAAAACGAGGTTTCCTTATGTACTTTTCCTATTCTAATTAGAGAGCTCCTCTCATTGGCTTGAGGGGACTTAGGATAGGTGAGCCATATTGTATCACGTTTAAGATTATGCATCTTTTGATTAGATCACTGCATGTATGTTTTATATGCATAATACTTGTATGAGATACAACCGCGATACATGCATCTTATAAACCAGATAATTAATTAAACCCTCTAAAAGAAATCTTAAGTCATATGCCGTCAATTAATGAACACTTGTCAAAACCTCGATCGCTCATTTGTAGGTCCACCAAAGTGGGTGCATTTGAGTTATCTTGGGGAGATAAGCAAGAGTAATGGTGCTGCTCTTATGTTTGTTATTGTTTGACTTAATTGAGATTATCAAAACGGTTTTGGGTCTCAAGGCATTAGATGGGATTAAAACATGCCGGATCATATGATGATTGAATCCCATAAATATCTAAGAATTACATTTGATGTAATTGGTAAAGTTGTTACCTACCTAAATAACTTAAAGTTGAGCGTCCTGCCAAAGCAGACTCAAGTTTAAGCCAAATATGGATCTTAGCCCACTAATTATTACATTGAGGGTTGTTTTATTCAGTGGGAGATTGCTAATTAAATTGCATATTTTAATTGTAGAATCATGACGACTAGTAATACTGCTACATTATCGTTGCGATCTGTCCTTGAGAAGGACAAACTCAATGGGACAAACTTTCTTGACTGGTTCAGGAACTTGAGAATTGTTCTCAAGCAGGAAAGAAAGGTATATGTCATAGATCAACCCATTCCTGAGGAGCCAGCAGCCAATGCTCCTAGAGCTCAGAGAGATTCTTATGCGAAGCATAAGGAAGACTCTGTTGATGTGGGATGCTTGATGCTTGCCACTATGGTTCCGGAGCTTCAAAGAGATCTGGAACACATGGAGGCTTATGAGATGATTGTGCATCTTAAGGAAATGTTCCAGCAACAAGCAAGGCAAGAGAGGTATGAGACCACTAAGGCCTTACATTCCTGCAAGATGGCTGAAGGTGCATCAGTGAGTACTCATGTCCTAAAGATGAAAGGGTACATTGATCACCTTGAGAGGCTTGGATTTCCCATAAGTCAGGAGTTAGCTACAGATTTGATCTTGAACTCACTCCCGAAAAGTTATGACCAGTTTGTCATGAACTACAACATGAACAACATGGAGAAATCTATTTCTGAACTGCATGGGATGCTTAAAACTGCTGAGCCGACTGTTAAGAAGAAGCCCAGTACTGTTTTGATGGTTCAGAAAGGAAAGGGTATGAAAAGGAAAGGCAAGGGCAAGGGGAAGGGTCATGGCTCATCTGGTAAGACCAAAGAGTCAGGCAAGCCCGAAACCAAGCCTGCACCAAAGAAGGCAAAGCCTCCAAAGGAAGGAGTTTGCTTCTTCTGCAATGAACCGGGTCATTGGAAGAGGAATTGTAAACTCTACCTTGAAGATCTGAGAAAGAACAAGAAGGATAGCGGGGCTATCGCTTCAGGTATTTATGTTATAGACATTCATCTCTCTACTTCCACTACATGGGTATTAGATACTGCATGTGGTTCTCACATTTGTACAAATGTGCAGGGCCTAAAGGACAGTAGAAAGCTGAAGAAGGGCGAAGTTGACCTACGAGTTGGAAATAGAGCAAAGGTTGCTGCTCTAGCTGTAGGCACTTATGAATTAGTTCTGCCCATTGGGCTTTTGTTAGTTTTGAACAATTGCTATTATGTTCCTGCTTTGAGTAGTAACATTGTTTCTCTTTCTTATTTGGATAAGGAAGGTTACACTTCCATTTCTGGGAATGGTAAATGTTCTATTTATCGTAATGATATTTTCTATGCTCATGGTGATTTGCATGTTGATCATTACATATTAAACTTGGAACAACCCAATCATGGAAATATCTATAACATAACCGCCAAAAGGATCAAACCAAATGATTTGAATCCGACGTACCTCTGGCACTGTCGTCTAGGCCACATAAATGAGAAACGCATTTCTAAACTCCATCAAGATGGATTTCTCAACTCATTTGATTTTGAATCATATGATACTTGCGAATCTTGTTTGTTAGGAAAGATGACAAAGTCGCCTTTCACTGGGCACAGTGAGAGGGCGACTGATTTGTTGGGCCTCATACATACAGATGTGTGTGGACCGATGAATACAAATGCCAGAAGAGGTTATTCGTACTTCATTACATTCATAGATGATTTCAGTAGATATGGCTATGTCTATCTAATGAAACATAAATCCGAATCTTTTGAAATGTTCAAGATATTTCAAAATGAAGTACAAAACCAGCTTGGCAAAACAATTAAAGCCCTTCGATCTGATCGAGGTGGTGAATATTTGAGCCAAGAGTTTATCGATCATCTTAGGAATTGTGGAATAGTCTCACAATTGACTCCTCCAGGAACACCACAATGGAATGGGGTTTCTGAACGGAGGAATCGAACACTATTGGATATGGTTCGATCCATGATGAGTCGAACAGATCTTCCACCATCCTTTTGGGGCCACGCCCTAGAGACAGCTGCGTTCACACTGAATCGTGTTCCATCTAAGACAGTTGAAAAGACTCCGTATGAGATATGGACTGGGAGGAAACCTAGTTTGTCTTTTCTCAAGATTTGGGGATGTGAGGTCTATGTTAAGCAACAAGCCTCAGACAAGTTAGCGCCCAAATCTTCAAAGTGCCTTTTTGTGGGATATCCTAAGGAAACCAAGGGATATTATGTCTACAACCCCACTGATAACAAAGTGTTTGTTGTCAGAAATGGTATCTTTCTAGAACGAGAATTTATCTCTAAAAGAACCAGTGGGAGTAAGGTACACCTCGAAGAAGTTCGAGAGCCACAAGACACCACAGAACTAGAGATGGAAAGTAGAGAAGACTCACAAGAAGTTGTTGAGACTCCTCAAGTCACGCAAGGCCCAAGGCGATCTAATAGGGCACGACTTCAGCCTCAGAGATATGGATTTCTGATTTCTGATAGTCGTGATGTGTTGCTCATTGAGCATAATGAGCCCACTACCTATCAAGAAGCTATAGTGGGACCAAACTCTGAGAAATGGCTTAATGCCATGAAGTCTGAGATGCAATCCATGTACGACAATAAGGTATGGACCTTAGTCGACCCGCCTGAAGGTATAAAAACCGTCGGGTGCAAGTGGGTTTTTAAAGAGAAAACTGACATGGATGGCAATGTAAATGTCTTCAAGGCACGACTGGTTGCAAAAGGATTTACTCAAACTCATGGTGTGGACTATGATGAGACCTTTTCCCCAGTTGCAATGGCCAAATCAATCAGAATCCTCCTTGCCATTGCAGCATATTATGACTATGAAATATGGCAGATGGACGTCAAGACAGCCTTCCTTAATGGAAAGCTCCTTGAGGATGTGTACATGACACAACCTGAAGGTTTTGTGCGTTCTGAGGACTCTGGTAAGGTGTGCAAGCTTCAAAGGTCCATTTATGGACTGAAGCAAGCATCTCGGAGTTGGAATCATCGTTTTGATGAAGTAGTCAAAGAGTTTGGATTTCTTCAAAATATTGATGAACCCTGTGTGTACAAGGTTAGTGGGAGCACAGTTGTATTTTTGGTACTCTATGTCGATGACATCCTACTCATTGGGAATGACATTCCTACCTTGCAGATTGTCAAGTCTTGGTTAGGAAAATCTTTCTCGATGAAAGACTTGGGTGAAGCCACCTACATCCTAGGAATTAGGATCTATAGAGATAGATCTAAAAGGCTTCTAGGACTGAGTCAGAGCACATATATAGACAAGATACTGCATAGGTTCAGTATGCAGGAATCAAAAAGGGGTTTCATACCCATGTCTCATGGTATTCACCTCAGCAAGGATTTGTGTCCTAGTACACCAGATCAGCGAGGTCGCATGAGTAAGATTCCATATGCCTCGGCCATAGGATCTATCATGTACGCCATGTTATGTACTCGACCGGATGTCTCGTTTGCCTTAAGTATGACTAGCAGATATCAACAGGACCCTGGTGAGGGCCATTGGACTGCTGTCAAGAATATCCTTAAGTACTTAAGAAGGACTAAGGACTTATTCTTGGTCTATGGTGGATTGGTAGACGAGCTCTATGTAACTGGTTACACAGATGCAAGTTTCCAAACTGACCAGGATGACCAAAAATCGCAATCTGGATACATATTCCTCCTGAATAATGGAGCAGTAAGCTGGAAGAGCTCTAAGCAGAGCACTGTAGCAGATTCTGCAACGAAAGCTGAGTACATAGCAGCATCTGATGCAGCTAAGGAGGCCGTTTGGATCAGGAAGTTCATTACAGAATTAGGGGTGGTACCTACCATCTCAGATCCAATAACTTTGTTCTGTGACAATAGTGGTGCCATTGCACAGGCCAAAGAGCCTAGGTCACATCAAAGGACCAAGCATATACTCAGGCGATTTCATCTCATCAGAGAAATCAATGATAGAGGTGATATAAAATATGCAAGGTAACAGGAGAAGACAATGATGCCGATCCTCTAACAAAACCGCTTGTCCAGGCAAAACATGAGCGTCATATTAGGTCAATAGGATTGAGACAAATTAATGATTGTTCCTAGTGCAAGTGGGAGGATGTTGGAAATCGTGCCCTAGGGGCCAATCATTGTATCAGGTTATCACATTATTTGCATGTTTACTGTGATGACCATCCTTGGATAACTCATGATCTTATCCTAAATGTCCCTGGTCGGTCATCTATGTGGGAGCAGAGATAAAATAAGACCAGTATGACTTTGAAGATATATAGAGATATAAATCAAAGTCATAAGCACATGTAAGAGTACAGGGTGTTGGACCGACCCGCTATGAGAGAGCTGCATGGGTCAAGTCATAAGCTTCTCTCATATACAAGCCATGTCACTATGCCCTTTGACCTGAGATCATCATGGATTCCTACATGACAAACGCTCAGCTTTGACCTAGTCAAAAGTCACTTTTGACCGAGTGATCATAAAGGCTATGCTCGGGCTTAGTGGTTTTTCATGCGGAGGAATGTGAATGGTCAAGATGGAATTTGTCCCTCACATTCGTAGAGAGATATTACTGGGCCCCTCGATGAGTGAGTCTGAGAAATGTATGGCCATACTGGAATGGAAGGGTAGTTCCATTTCTATATTCAGACTACTCAGGGATCGAGAAAGTAACGGTCAGGAACAGGAGGATGACGTTCACCATGCCTCATCCTTGACCGAAATATCGTGTGACAAAAGGGACGTGATATGGTTGTATGAAAGGTTACATCGTTTATCGATCCTCATATGTTTTGGGTAGTCGTAATGCCTTGCTAGAGACCGCTTACGACTTGTGGGTCAGTATAGTAACTGGGCCACTGCCAACTTCATATGGGCCTACAGGGTCGCACACAAAACAGCCCAATGCGAGCTATGATGTCCAGATTCATTGAATCTAAGAGATGTCTAGATTCAATGAATAATCTAGGGTGGATATATATTTTATATATATAAATTAGTTTATATATATATTATATATATAATATAAGAGATATTTGTAAGATTTAATTTATAAGGATAAATTAAATCTCTATCATTTTTGAATTTGAATTTAAATGGATATGATCTATTTGAATTTGAAATTCAAATTGATAAGATATCTCAAATTTGATTTATGAGAATAAATCAAATATAATTCTGTCTTATCTTTATTTTAAATTAAATAAATAGGTGAATTAAATCTGTGGGACGGATTTAATATAAACCATATTTATTTAATCAGTTTCTTATTAAATTATGCAATATATGATATTGTATTAATTCAGAATTAATATAAGATTAATTCTGAAGCCCGGCCCTATTAGAAGCCCGATAGCTTCCTATATATTTGACATTAGGAGCTAGGGTTCTACACACAATATAGATCTCTTCACACACATTCAGTCGTGAGAAAATGGGGCAGGGAGAGTGCAAAAGGTTTGCACATAAGAAACTGCCGAAATAGAGACGGTGAGGACGGAATCTCCAGAAAGCCCTAGAGGGACAAGAGGCGCTAGCACGTCGTTCGCAATTGGAACGCTGTTCGTGTGGATACCGGTAGAGGAAGCCGATCTGAGCTGTCGACTTCTACGATACGGCCAGACACGAAGAAAGGTCGCGACCAGAAAACACTTAGGTCGCGACCAAACGGGCATCTGAACGTCAGAAATCCGAAAAGAGGAGACAGGTCGCGACGTGAAGTTGAAGAGGTCGCGACTAAAAGCTCCAGAGGCGACAGGTCGCGACTAGAAGCAGAGTAGGTCGCGACTACAAACTCCAGAGGCGACAGGTCGCGACTAGAAGCTGAGGAGGTCGCGACTGAAAGTTCCAGAGGCGAGGAGTCGCGACTAGTGGACACTGAGGTCGCGACCAAAGCTTGAAACCGAAGGTAACACTTCTTTCTCCTTGACTTAAACACATTCGGTAGATCCTGGCTGGGAATGGAAAAATTTTTAAAGTTAATTTCCGCTGCGTGTCTTCCAATTCCCTTCATTATTGTCACTATAGGTTTCATTATGCATACTCTAATATTATATAACACAATATTTGGATTTGATTATGGAAATTCATCTTGAGGATAATATTCTAAATATTAATGATAGACGCTTATATTATTTTTATATATACACTTTAATCTAATTTTTAATATCTTTAAATATATTTTATAAAATATTATATTATTACTTTTTTTTAACTAATATACATATTTATATAAAAGTGTAATATTTATCTAGTTATAATATAATTTATTATAAAAGATTGAGAAATTTATATCCTAAATAATTCAATTATTTGGATTTTAGTGTGACTTTTTTTTACTATGGTTAACTCTTTTGAAATAAAATAAATTTATTTATAATATTATTTTTTATTTATATTGTGTATAAAATAGGTCTAAGTAATTAATAGTAGCTATATTTTAGGAGAATTTTACATCAAGCTTTCTAAGAAGTCATATTTTTTAATTTTCATATATGTGCGTTACCCTATAGAAATTTTTTAACTCAATCCACCACCAGCACCACAGACATACTATTTTGGGCAGTCTGAGATTTTTTATCTTTTCTTACATCAAATGAATTTATCCGTTAATGGTGCTAATTTATTTAGAAAATAGACATGTTAAGCTTTCTAGTGAGTCCTATTTTATAACTTTTGGATATCTACATTGCCCTGTAGAAATTTTTTAACACAATCTACCACTAGCACCATAGACATACCATTTTGGGTAGTTAGAGGATTTTTGTCTTTTCTGGTGCCAAATGAATTTATCCATCAACAGTGATAACTTATTTGAAAAGTATACATGTCAAGCTTGCCATAGAGCCATATTTTGTAATTTTTAGACATTTATGTTACCCTGTAAAAATAATTTAATTTAATCTACCACCAATACCACAAACGCACCATTCCGGGCAATCAGATATTTTGGTCTTTTCAGGCATCAAATGAATTTATCTATTAGTTGTGTTAATTTATTTGAAAAGTAAATATGTCAAGCTTTTTAGAAAGTCCTATTTTATAATTTTTGGACATTTGCATTACCTTGTAAAAAATTTCTAATTCAGCCTACCCTAGGCACCATAAACATACCATTTTAGGGAATCTGAGAATTTGTCTTTTTGGGCGTCAAATGAAGTTATCTGTGAGTAATGCTAATTTATTTAGAAAGTAAACATCCCAAGCTTTCTAGATAGTCCTATTTTGTAATTTTAGGATATCTGCGTTGTACTGTAAAAATTTTCTAATTTAGTCCACCACTAACACTTAGGAGTATGCATAGATAGGGTTGGGCAGGGTAGCCCCTACCCGGTGCCCTGCCTGAAAAAGCATAGGCTGCATTATGCAGCCCGATGCTCGACTCTACCTGGTAAAAGCCTTAACTATTTTGGGCTAGGCATGCCCAAGTTGTGATATCATGCTCATGTTGTGAAAAAAATATGCAATTATGAACTTCTAAAATAATACCATATTCATATGTTTTCAAGAATTAAATAATATCCATAATCCACTAAGAATAAGGAAATAAAAATATATTAATTAAAATATGGAAATATATTGCATATAAAAAAAACCTTGAAGTCTAAGTTTTTTTAATTGCAACTTTGCATCAATTTTCCAAATATTGATAAAGATGAAGCATCTGAAAAAAATAAAATAAACAATTATAATTTGTAATGTAATCATATAATGATTAATAAAGTTAAAAAAAAAGAAAAAGTTAATATAGTTATAAATATTAAAAAATACAACTTATATATTTAACTACTCATATTTCTAAAATAACCTTCTAATAACCAGTAGCTATCATATTCTCCCTTCCAAGTATAGCATATAAGAAAAAAGTAAAAAAAAATAAAAGAATGGGTACTTATGGGCAGGACAGTCCCCCTACCTGATGTTCAACTTAAAAAAGTATAGGTTATATTTTATAGCCTGATATATGACCCTGTCTTACAGTTATCTATGTTGTTTGTAACCTGATGTTCAGCATAATGTTGTTTGTAAGCAATATTCCTTGGAGAAAGGCATTTTGAGAATGAGCAATTAATCTAGCTAAACAATCCTAGTCTTACGTACAAAATCGTCAATGAGAATTTTTTTTTGTCAGCAAAGGCATTGCACCCATATAACTCAATTCAACTTAACCTAAATTAGGTAGAATGCAATTGCAATTTTCAAGAATTGATCGGCATTAGACATTAAAAATACATGGATTCATGTAACTGCATAAAGTCTTAATGGAGGGAGTATTATTCAGTAATTATGCAATATTCAATTGAAGATATTATTTAATTATGTGATCACAACTGTTGGATATAACATTTTTTCATAAAGATGATGTCGGGGAAGCAAGAGTCCCCTGGCAAAACTTGCCAAAACCGAAGCTTTACATATCTCCTAGCCTGTCACTCAGCTGGTCATGAATTACATGAACAGAGCTAGCTTTGTAAGACATGATTCAGCAGTATAAATATCCTTGTCGTTATTTTTCGGCCAAAAGCAGCACAACTCTCATTGTTACTAGACAGAAATTGGAGAATTGAGATTCGCTTTAATCAATTGGAGATACAAATAATACAATAGAACCAATGGCGTGGAACGACTGATTCAGTGAGATCGAGGGCGCTGAGGTCGGGAAACATGATGGGGAGCCACGTTACGTGTAGAACGGTGCCTAGGCTCCACATGCATGTCATTGGCAGCTTGAATCCGCTCCAAGTTCTCCAAAACTTCCTTCATTGATGGCCGATTTTTAGGCTCTAATGCAAGACATTTTAAAGCAAGTTGAGCTATACGAAATGCAGATTTGGATGGATATTTTCCCTCCAACCGTGAATCCATTATGCTCTTCAATTTTCTTCCATCTTGTAAGTATGGTTTCACCCAGTCCACAAGATTATGTTGGCCGCTGGGGCGGTTTTGATCTAGTGCCCGAAGGGCTGTCAGCATCTCAACCAAAACAACACCAAATCCATACACGTCACTCTTCACGTACAGATGCCCTGGATAAAGCAACCCCATATATTGATTGATGATGTTGATCATAAAATTAGTTTAACTAGTTCAGATTTTGTTCAAAATAAATTTATTTTCCACGACAAAATAAACCCAATTTAAATGGGCACACCAAAACCAAAGGAAGAAACCTAGAAAATGCATGAGTTAACCTGTTGCCACATACTCAGGAGCCGCATAGCCGAACGTGCCCATCACCCTTGTTGTTACATGGGACCGACTAGCTGAAGGTGCCAATTTTGCCAAGCCGAAGTCCGAAATCTTTGCAGTATAAGACTGTACCACGACCAGAATCCAATGCAAATTTAAGTCATGCACCCCTATTAGTTACTCACTTACGCTACACTAAGAAAACTTTTCTGACATTGGTGATTGTTCTGGAAAATAGCTTTTCCGTACACCCCGATTATGCACTTTATTGTACTTAGATGATAACAGACAGGACCAAAATCTATGTCCATAAAAGGATGGTACGAATCAGAACAGCTGTTGGGAATATAACTGCTAGTCATGGATTAGGCTTTTGACCTTGTAATGTGCTCTACCGTAAATAACCATTTGGAAGGTTGATCAAACCAAGTCAAAACCATTTTATAGTCTTTGTAGTTTCACTGAAATTTTGATTTCGTTCCAACAGTTTTAAAATTTATAATTAAATCTTTATGGTTCAAAACATATTTAATTTTGCCCTGATTATTATATTTTTATGAATATTTTGTCATAGAAGTGAGATAATTTTGCTTCATTATTTATATACTAATAGTTCCTAAAATCATCATACATATTAGAATAACGTATAATTAATTATATCAATGCAATTTAACAGGAGGAAATACCTTAAAAATTTCGTAAAAAGGAGGGATTCAATTGCAAATTTTAAATTATAGGACCTAAATTAAATATTGTATAAAGTTTTAAGGACTAAATCAAATATTTCCAAACTCTTATTATTAATACTTGGTTAAGAATTACTATATTTTAAAACTCACCCCATCGAGCAATATATTGGAGGCCTTGAAATCACGGTAAATTACTTTCTCAGATGTGTGCAAGAATGACAAGCCACGAGCTGCTCCAATTGCAATCTTAAGCCTTATGTCCCATGGAAGTGGTTGAACAGCAGAACCCCCTTGCAAAAGCGAAAGAATGTTAGCTATCGACTTTAAGATGCCTAACAGATTATTTCATGCTTTGACCTATCCACTGGAGCCAAGCAGTGATATTTAACTAGTCACTCACTTCCAAATAGGTGATTCTCCAAACTGCCCTTTTGCATGAATTCATAGACGAGAAGAAGCTCATTTTCTTCCCAACAGTATCCTAACAGCTTAACGAGGTTAGGATGAGAAAGCCGTCCCAGAAAATTTATTTCCGACTGCACATGAATGAACCGTTAATATAACAACAAATTTGTAAGTCCAAATGTACAGAAATCTGACAAAACAGGTCCAGTTCTTTTCTCAATCCTTGAGTGCATTTATATGTATAAATCCATGATTCATCAATTCCTAAAATTCTGAGGTGATTCCATGCAAAAGTATACTTAAAGACAGAGGATTTTTGCATTATAAGGTGCATCTTGGGATCCCCATCTTGAATTTTAACTAACAACTTGACCTATGAAATGAATTGAAAAAATTGATACAACCATTGCAGAATCAGCCTCTTGAGAGGTCCGATCTCCACAGAATTAATCAAATTATGCGGATTTATAAAGTTTCATCCGTACACACCCAAATTACAGCTCTAAATGGGAAAAAAATCGGACATGCAGCTCTATTTACTTGTTCAGGCTAAACAATGTTCTATATACGTTACAGTACAAATTAGCACTCTCACTACTACGGCTAAATCTACCATCATAATAAAAAAGGAAGATTTTGAAGTGTTGTGGTTCTCAAACATTTGTTTACTGATATCAGATGCTATTCTACTACACTGGTTATCCTTGAGGGGAAAGGGATTTGCAAGGATGTACTGTAACATTCACTCATATCTATAAATCTACCTACAAATAAAAGAAATATTTTGCTATAATCTCTGTCAGACAAAGTAAATCAAGCAAGAAGCTTGAAGTAAAGGAGAACAAGAGCCGCAGCTAGAAGCAAAAACGACGAACAAATGCGATAGAACTGAAAATTCACAGTAAATTTACAAATCATTTCCTAGGACCTATAGCAGAAGATTGAAGAAGGGAAAGGATGTAGAAAAGGGTAAAGAAGGGTGAATGAGTAGGATTTGTAGAGGATCCTGGCCGTAAGGGTAAAGAAGAGTGAACGAGTAGGATTTAGGTGCAGCTAGGGCATAAGCAATGTTGTTGTAGCTTTTTGGGTTTTTGTACTTCCATTTCAGCCAAAGGAGGGGAGCTCAGTCTTTAGGGAAGTAGAAGTGTTGTTGGGAGAGTTCTGGATGTATTCCTAGTTTTGTTTATGAGTCGGGGATTGTGTTAACATTGTTGTACTTTATTTCTGGGTGTGAGAGGGATCAGGGTTTTGGCTAGAATCAGATATTATCTTGTATATCTGATTCAGTTCTCGCCGAATATCAATATCAAAACCCCAGTTATTCCTCAACTTCTTGCTGTTTACCGTTGTTGATGCATTTTATCTGTCTTGTCACGGTGCAGCTTCTATCAGAAATAAATGATATTTTTTTCCCGAGGTTGGGGAAGAGGGGGAAATAATGTTTTTGCCTAGTATAAAAAATTCAGCTGCAACAAACGAGTGTGCATTTAAGATCATATACTTTCCCCGTTTTGTTTTTGGCGTTTTATTGCCATAATGGCTGCTAAATTCGACAGGCACAAATGAGGTAAGTGAACCCACACCAACTATCTTGGATAAAGCAAGGTAGAATTACCTGCCATTCCTCAAATCCTTGTAAGCTCTCTGAGTTTAATTTTTTAACAGCAACGACTGTTCCACTTCCATTTTTTGGCGTTGCCTTTTCTTCAAGCCAACCCTTGAAGACTTTTCCAAAACCTCCCTCTCCAAGTACTGTATCAACTCTAAAATTCTTAGTTGCAGCCTTCAATTCCGCAAAAGTGAATATCCTTAAATTTGCAGTAGGCAAAATCTGCCCATTCGGATAAGCTTCACCGCCACTGGACTTGGAAAACTGGCTATTAATGGAGATGCTTTCACTCCCATAAGACGTAGTAGCAGTAGTAGTATTGCTGGTAGTCCGGGATGCACCTGTTGTAGCTGCATAAAAGAGCCAGCAATGGTAAGGGAAAAGAATTCCAGAACAGAGATACGGCAAAAATAATCAGTAAGATCGAAGCAATTCAAAAGAATTGACCTTTAAAATCCAATCGATGAAAAGTGAAGTGAACCCCCCAAAATAGGAGAAAGAGATTGTATAAGGAGGTATTTTCTTATGCTACCTGCACTAAGATGATCAGATGTGCTTGTGGTGCTTGGGTTGTCAGCTGGAGAACCCCAGCAAATCCCCATTTGAATCGAGCACTTTGTCTACCCCTTGTCAACCAAAATTAGAATGAGATGGAGAATAGATGCCTTAATCCCACGAGATACGCTAGTGTTCCAGCGCTATACAGATCAACGCTGTGATCAAATCATTCCTCGTCAAACGCCAGGTTTCGTTCCTCGTGTTTCTCTCTCTTCCCCTTCCTTTTTCCCCTTTTCGATTCCTCTTTTTTTCTTCCACTATTGTTTACACGTTAAGTCACTCAGTTCAAGAGAATAAGCCAAAACAGAAAGCTTCGCGGGTAATTGCGGGCGACGATAGTATTCAAAAGTCAACAGCCGGGGCCAATGGTTTAGTCATGGTCAAACCGGAGAAATTTTCTATTCAAAAAAGCCGACAGAAACAACTGTCATAAACGCAAAAATTTTATAATTAATAAATTATTAAAATTATTATAAGATAGAAAAAAAATAATTATTTCTTATTATAATTTCTCTCTCATCGTCTTCCTCCTCTTCTTTGACTATGGATGAAAGAAGGGAAAAATGAAAGCAATGAAAAAGCATATATAAATAGCGGTAGAAGATAACATAGAAATACATGATACTAATAGCGATGGAAGAAGACTAACGGCCACCATCTTTGTCCTCTTTTTCTTTTGATGACACAGACTACACCCAGTGACAATAATGGTGATAATAAAAAAAGAAAATGAAAGAGTATATAAGAGAATAAGTATTAAAAAAAATATAAATAAAATAATAATTAGATTATATATAAATTTTTTTATTATTTTAAAAATTATTTTTAATAATTTCTTTAAAAATATAGTTTTAAACTATAATTTAATTTAGAAATATTTATAGATAGATATAATTATTTATTTTTAAAAAATTAAACTAAAATTTATATTAAAAATATTTTTAAAACTTAAAATGACACTATATAAGCTCTAATAAAACTCTAATTTTAGCTCTAGTTAAATATAAGACATGCCCTCGTGTGGTCTTGTTCTATGTAGTTCTCTCAATTTGTTCTCTGCGCATTACGAGTAATACATTAATACTCCTTCATTCTGTGTGATCTTCTTTTCAATCTGGTGGCTTTCCTTCGATCTGTTGCTTTTCATCTTCTTCTGGGTTTGCTTATCGTGCTTCATGGTCTCGCCCATTTTGATATGCCTTTTTCTATTTTACTTCATCATTTGATTTAAAACTGTAATTTTAAAAAAGATTTTTGGCTAAAATTTTAATTTAAATTTTTTAAAAATAAATAACTATATTTATTAAAAAAATTAGATTAAACCATGATTTAAAATTAAAATTTTAAATATTTATTAAGATTAGTTTATTGAATGGTAAAAGAGTTTATAGACTATCAAATTAATATTTTATTTTTATTTTTTCTTATATTATCTCTCATATATTTTCTTTACCTTCTCCTCTATCTTTTTCATCATATTTTATTTCTTTTCTACCATTTCTCTTATCTACTCTCTCTCATCTATCCTCTATATTCTTTTCTTTCTCTTTTTTTACCCTCTCTCGTCTCTTCTATTTTTAATAAAATCATATAATTTTTATCAATTTTTCAATCACAAATATTTTTCTAATAATAACTATCAAAATACTTATCTATTTAAAACTATTTTTTTTATTTAAACTCTTTTTTTATTTTTTATTTTTAAATTATCTAAAAATCCTAATTTTTTAATAAGCCCGTACTCTTGGTCCATCCTCAACAAGTATTCACTGTCATCATAAGAAAGGAGTAAAGATTGAGAAGCTTACGGAAAATGTAGAACAATAATTAATAATTAATAATTAATATGCCATTTTTTTATTTATTTCATCTATTTTATCTAATCTTTAAAAATTAGATAATTTATTTTTGAACTATAAAGTATCTAATATTATTTATAATACAATTTTAACTATAATATTATTAATTTAATACAATTTTATATATAATATTTTTAATTTAATATAATTTTATACATAATTTTATTTCTCAAATACTAAAAATTATATTAAATAGTCTTAATCAACAGATATCAATGATCAACCTTTTAGATTTATTTATTTAATTTAGTTTTAAACATTCTAATTGAGTTTATCTAAAAAAAATCTCTTAAATATATATTTTTTATTGATGATATGATTCTTATTAATGTTTCCTGAGTTAAGAGAAGAAATAACTCTAAATTTAAGTTATAGAGAAATATTTTAAAATATATTTTTTTATTTAAATAAAAATGAGACTAAATATATACAATACAAAGTTAATAAGAAATAAATTAAAAATATTTTGAAGGTTAAAATGGAAAATCGAATTATTTTGCAAATGAGGTACAAATATTTTAGATTAATTATATAAAGAGATTGTAAAATTATTAAATATGTTAATTATATAAATTAAATTGGGTAGGTTAAATGAAGAAATGTTATTAGCATTATTAGTTATCTAATAAAATAAAAGAAAAATTATATTATATTGTTACTAGCAATAACTAATAATATTTTATAATAATAAATATTGAGTTTTAAAATAATATTAACGTAAAATTGGGGAAGCTAATACAAGGATATTGTGTGCATGGGCATAAGATTACCAATAAGTGGTAGTTTGGATATGAATAGAGTATAAAAAAAAAAAAAAGTTATTTGACGTATATAATAAAGAGGATGAATGAAATAATACAGAGGATGGTTAAAAAAAGTAAAAAAATATTTAAAAAAAGTTCAATAAAATTATTAAATATTATTCTTAATCAATAATTTATTTAATAATTCAATTTCTTATAAAGTAGAATAATGTTCTCTGAAAGTGAAATAATTTTTACTATTGTTGTCGATAAATTTATAGCTGTGAAATTTTTAAAATGAACCCGAAAGTAATTAGATTAACTTAACTAATACAAAGTTAATTTAGCTATTTAAATTTAGGGTATGGATTACCAATCAGATGGCGAATTAATTAATTTTCCAAAAACAAAATAAAAACATCTGAGTCGTGCTTCCCGTTCGCCAGCCATCGGCCGGTAATAATTTTCCCGAGGTGTCTCAGGAGCCGATGAGCCTTTATTGAAATACTGACGTTTGAATTAACAATGGTGTGGCAGGAAGATCAGTAGGGAAGGAAGTGGCGGGACCTAGAGGAAGGCCTCAAGGAGCCTGCAGTTGACTTGATTCACCGACTCAACCGGGTCGAGCGTCGTCTAGCATCTCCCGCTGCTATATGAATGACCTAAAATTGAAGTATTGTGTTTGATCCCAGTTGAAGTTTTGGCCAAAAGTTAATGGCGAAAGTTTTATGCGATTTTCGGTTCCTTTTGTTGGTGGCAGCTGGGGTCTTCATCTACATCCAGGTGCGTGGCTCCCTTACCCTAAACCCGTGTTTCTCATTCTCATGGGGGGATGCCCTCCTTTGTAAAATATTGATATTGCTTTTGCTGCTTTAGATGAGGCTTTTCGCCACACAATCCGAATATGCTGATCGCCTCGCTGCTGCTGTAGGTCCATTACACATCTTCTCAACAGAATTCTTATTCAACTGTTACTCTTTTACACTTCTTTTTTTAGGATGATATTTAATGACATTATTAACGAAATACCAAGTTATTAGCTTCCTAAGTACTTGACCAACTAATTTCTCTATATGATAGTCCTAATAGAAGTCCCCTCCCTGATTGTCCTCAAGGGTTTTGTACGTCAATGTAACCCCGGGTGTACCCTTGAAGGTCATTCAAATGAACCCGATTGATATCTTCATCAAGAAGATTTTTCCAGTTAGACCTGGACCTGAGTGATAGGTCGGCCCTTTTTCTGAATGAATCTTTTGTGCAGTATTCTCTCAGCAGTTGGGTTTGCTGGCTAGTCCATGTAAGCAAGATCAGATTTGGTACTTGGAACATTGGGACTTTGTCTTCTAAATCTATGGAGGTGGTAGAATTTATGAAATGGAGAAATATTAACATCTTGTGCATCTAGGAAACTAAATAGGTTGGAGAAAAAGCTGTGGAACTTGCAGATTTCAACTTTTGGTACACAGGGAAAGTAAATACAAGAAACATGGTCAGTATCTTTGTTGATGAAGAGTGGAAGAAGAATGTGGCGGAAGTTAAAAGTATGTGGAACATAATCTTATCCTTAAGAATGATTGTTGGATGTGATACTACCAACATAATTAGTGTCAAGCTGGGTGGAAGCACATTTTGAGGAAAAGCTTTGGGAAGAGTTTCCCAATAGATTTCTTTAAAGCCTTACATCTATTGGGAAGAGTTTTAGTCTGAAATTGGGAAAGGTCTCATATGGATAAAAAGGAGACTAAGAAAGCAGTGAGTGAAGCATGTTCTAAAGCATGCGAGGAGTTAAGGATAAAGAACTGAAAAAAAGATTTAAGTTTCCCTTTAATCTAAATTTTGACTTGTTTGACCACAGCAGAAACAGAATTACACATTGGGGAACTAGTGTTGCGCTCCCTCCCTTCTGTAAATCTCCAGCAAAACAGAATATGAGGTGCCTTTTTATTAGAAGGCCTTGTGTTAAGACTGAAGGGGCTTCATGAAACAAACGCAATTGACATCTCCTAAATCTGTTTCTGATAAAACTTTTTATTCTAAAGTACTTTATGAAAGACAACGATGCTTTAAACAACTCTGGAAGAATCAGAACTTATGGTTTTGTTATATACATTATCTATTATTTGAGTTTTCGCAGACAATAATTCTGTCATGATTTTTTCATCTTCCTTTATTTGGTAGTGTTCATGAGAGTCATGGCCTAGACCAATCTATTTTGTTGCTCAGTAAGCTAAGATTGTTGGTTAACTTATGCATGCCTCGGGAATTATTCAGAAGCTATTCCAAATTTATTGTTGTTTGACAGATAGAGGCTGAAAACCACTGTACAAGTCAAATGAGATCATTGATTGATCAAATTAGCTTGCAACAAGGACGAATTGTTGCCCTAGAAGGTTAGATATTTTTGTTAAAGAATTCAATTTTGCAACTAAGTGCAATGAAGAAATGATTCGAAAGCATGTACTTTGTCCATTTATTCTATAGTTGTTGTTTAGACTGCACACATTTGTGTCAAAAGGTAATGTGTTTGTGGTTTATGTTCGCTCTTCTTCTTGGGTTTTTTCTTTGGCATACATTTAGCACATAACCCTTACCCCTTTGGCAGGATCAAGAAATCTAATTTCACATTTTTTTGTAACATTTTCATCCTTCTAAGGTGCAGTTCATTTTTCTATTCACCTTTTCAACTGTTTCCCCATTCAATATTATTTTAGTCCATAGTCCTTTAAAAATATTATAATCTATTAGACATGCTCTTTGAACTTGAAAATTCGTTATTCATGGTGCATACTAACCAGAGAAAGAACAGAGGAGTTGTGTGAGAGAGAGCAATTAACTTCATAAACAAAAACTATAAACAAACCTTTATCACTCAAGTAAGTATCCTTTAAGTACTACACTTATTGACTACTAGCGGACTTCATTAACTAAATAATAGAAACAGAAGCTAACTTTTGTAGCCTGCACCGAAATTATAGACAGAAAAACAAGAAAAATAAGGAGAAGTGTATTCTGATAGTTTTCCTCTGGTATAATGGAGAAATCAGATGGAAAATGACTCAGAAAATGAAGAAACACTCTAGTGTTCGAGAGGCTAGTCTCCCACAAGTCACTGCTCAAAATTCGTTATCCCCCCCATGCCTACACAATGATGTATTCATTACTCCTAGATTTCCGCCTCTCTCTTCTAACAAACCCCATTACATTTCAGGCACCATCAAAGTGCATGTATTGATGCTCTGACCCTAAAATGGTACAATGGTGCATATTGCATTGGAGAATAGAACAGGGGAGAGAATTGATAGAGAGAAAATGATTAATTTCTTAGACAAACATGATAACGACCCCTCTGCTATTATAGCTCGAAGTAGTTTCTTACAATGTGATTAACACTGGTCTGGCATTTACTCTTAAATACTTGGCTTGTTAACTATAAAGAGAAGCAGAAACCTACTCTGACCATCAACCATTTGCCTTGTTACAATTCTCAAGTACGATATTATTTCCGAAAAAGAATCTCAAGTATGATAGATGTCCTGTTATAGAAGTTTCAACTAACTAATTGTCTAGTTTATCCAAATTTAGTCTTAATTGAGCCTTATTGCTGTTATCCATGCTCACATAAACTGATTTGATTCTAGTCTATTTACGTTTGATTAGTAGCTGGTGATCACTGTAAAGCATCATCTTAAGTTTATTGGACTACACTGTCTTATGTTCTCTTTCACTAATGATGCTATTAGTTGGACAGATGTTCCTAAGCCCATCGGATTAGTGTACTTGAAGGCATTTAATTTTGCTCATTTATTTACTTTCTTACCCCGCATAAAATATTTTTTGTTACATTAAATATTTGTCATAATCAATGTTTTTACTAAGACACTGGTTCAATTTCAGAAGAGAGGAAGCTTCGAGACCAAGAGTGTGGACAGATGAAATCTCTTGTTCAAGATCTTGAAAGTATGTTATTATTTGTATTGGCTATTGCTTTCTTAATTTATTTACATGACTCTAGGTCAACATATAAATCTTTGATCTTTAGCATCCTTGTCAAATCTAGCCTTAGGTAGAATAAATATTAAATGAATTGGTAATATTTGATGTCCCTTGAGGCCATTAAAAGTTGAGGTAAGCAATGGAAGTCTAAGATGCTAGACGGAAGGGAGCCCAACCATCATAGTGAAATGGGAAACACCACTTTATGACACATTGAATACTCAACTTCCTCACCGATCATAACCTTCCGTAGGTTTTCCTTTTCGAAATTGTTGACCATCAACTTTGACACCAATTGATGGATACTCAAGTGGGATGGGGATTCTTCCCTTTGAAAACTAACTGTTGAGATGGAAAAACCAACTCACTTAAATATTTCATTGAGTATCTTATACTACTCAATGTGGGGCTTAGACATTCCAGACTACCTAAATCTTCATCAATATGGCTTGTAAATCTTCAAAAGGGTATGAAAGCTCTTTTGAGTTGAAGAGGTTTTCTTTTAACCTCTTGCTTTTTGCTTTTGGTAAAGAAGGAACTCTTGTCCTTTGTTTTTATACTATTTTGTATGTTTTTACCCTTCTCATCAATAAATTTTCTTCTTTCTACATTAAAAAAAAAAGCTCCTGAACCAAAATCTCTTCTGAAGCCCAGTTGCAGAACTTTACTAGAAGCAAAATGAGTTGAAATAAATTAATTATAAAATAAGTTTGCTGAATGTTATTAATTTTAGAATCCTGCTTGAATTAGCATCTTCTTAAATTTCTAGATAGAACTGGGATAAGAAGAAGGCGGATTTGTGAACACTTTTGGTAATATATCTTGAACTGTTACATGCAAATAAAAACATTATCGTTTGCTATGAAAGTTGAGGACATCCCATTAATTTGTCTGTTCCAGACTTTAGATGGATGGAAAGAACAATTTAGAATGATTAGTTGAATTTAATTTGAAACCTATTCAATGCTGGATGCAATTTGCCATAATAAAATATTGTTTGAGATGCGAATATGTAATTGGTAACTTCATGATCGGATGACCTTTTAAGATATTAATGCAATTGTTTTTGGGCATCAAGATCCTGTGACAACTTGCAAATCAAGTTTATGCATTTGTTTATTTATTTATTTTGGCAAGAAAGTAAAGACATGTTTTTCATAAAATTGTAATCAAGGAGTAAGGCATGTTTTTCATAAAATTGTAATGAAGGAGTCAATGTTACTGTTGTTCTGAACAATCTAGGGGGAAATGTTTTGTTTTTATCTCAACGTAATATGATATTTGGCTGTCTACTAGATACCCAGGTACTTACCATTCTGTAAATAAATATTTCAGGAAAAGGCCTACAGAGGATGATTGGCAAAGAACAGGTTTAACTCAAATTTGTTAGTCTGATAAGACTTTTTGTCTGCGCATTTTCTTCCTAGAGTTTAAGGCGACTGAATATATGGATGACTCTCCCCAATGAAATTTCTAGGTCCCAGTGGCAGCTGTAGTGATCATGGCATGTAACCGTGCCGATTACCTAGAGAGGACTATTAACTCTGTATTGAAGTATGCATCATATAAACATATTTTCTTTACTCTAATTCCTTATGCACTTTTTTAACAATATATCTAACGTGAAGAGGTATAAATTTTGTAATTTTCCAGATATCAAAGGTCCATTTCTTCAAAATATCCATTATTTGTATCCCAGGTATTGGATGACTTCTGGCTTTCAAAAGAAGTGTCTGTGGTCTTGTTGGACAACCTAGGTCACAGTCATTATTTTGCCAAAGCATGCAAGACACATGGCTAAGGGTGGTCATTTTTCTTTTTTCAGGATGGAACAGATCCAAGTGTCAAGAGCAAGGCTTTGAGCTATGATCAGTTAACTTATATGCAGGTATAATGATACAGAATTGAATTTCTATACCTCTAAGATTAACTCAGCTTGTTGGTTTATTTATTTTTAATTTTACATGATCAATTGTTTGTCTTTTGTACATTATGCTAAGCCTGAATCGAATAATAATAACATGAGGATGGTATTCCCATTGCATTGGGATTGGGTGCCTTTGATAGGTGCAGAGAATAAAGTGGCAAAAATAAGAAATATAGGAAGAATTGCTGGAAAGAATATGTGCAAGAATCTCAACACTCTTTCTGATGAAGGTTGGATTATATTAATGCTTAAGGGAGATTTACATCCCCTTAAAAATAACCAAACTGATCCCCAATATATCTAGGAAAACACTCTGAAATTGGCAAACAAAGTGCTGGTGCAGAAGGATAGACGAAAGAGAGAGCCTCCTGAGTTTCAAGAGGTCAGGTTCTCTCCTAAACATCCATAACTTGTCTGAAGCCTTCTGCCACTGCTACCACCTCTTATATCCCTTCCCTGTCCCTACCCATTCTTTCACTTCAAGAAAACAGGCAAGAGTTAGTTGCTTTTTGTCTAAACCTCCTGTTGTTCAGAGCCACCTTTAGTTGGGATCAATTAGAGGTCCCTTTTACCTTTCTCCCCTCATAAGACTTGCCCCACTTCTCTCCAGTTTGCCCTGTAGCAGTCCTCCTTGTACATACTCAGCTCATTTTAGTATTAGGCTTAGCATTCTCCAAAAGAGGTGTTTGTATGGAGTGGACATGCTGACCATACACTGCTTTTAAAAACTTCTAGGCCTGGCTGATCATTATCCTTATTGTCTATGTAGATGACATATCAGTTACTAGAAATGACAAAAGTAAGATTGAACAGTTGAAGTGCTCTCTTGCCAAGGAATCTAAATTAAGACCCTAGAATGTCTCAAGTATTTCCTGAGAATGGAGGTAGCAAGGTTCAAGAAAGTGATTGTTGCCACATAATGGAAGTACACTCTTGATCTGTCGAAAGAAACCAGTATGTTTGGGTGTAAACCAGGAGACCCCTATGGAAGCAAACTACAAAGTTGATCTTCATAAAGATAGTTATTGTAAATGTCAGCATTAAATAGAGAGATTATAGGGGGGATTATGGGAGAATCTATTAATTAGGAGGATTATGGGTAATTTACATTTATTGTACAGATTATAGGATCTCTATAAATCAATCTCTAGAATCATCTCCTATGTGTATATATATGTAACATAACAGTGAAGCAATAGAAGCAAGCAATAATATTATACAGAACTTCTCTTTGTTTTTTGTCTATCTCCCTTGCTGTCATTTGTATGTCAACCAATATGGTATCAAAGCAAGCAATTCGATCTATAAATTTTTCTAGCACGGAGTCCGACGGCGCCGTCGTGTCTGACGGTGGGCCACGTCCAAGTTCAGCCAAAGTCGTCGGCCTTGAAAGGTTGGCTATTCTCATTGTTCCAGAAGATCTAACTGGCTAAAATCAATCTCGCAAACAATCTGTTGCGATTGTGGTACAGCGTGCTAATTTCTTTAGAGCCCTTACAACCATTAAAGGTAAAAATACTGGCCCCTATTGGATAATAGACTCCAGTGCCTCTGATCATATGATTGATGATATCTCATTATTTGCAAATTATACTCCTCTCAAGTCATGCTTCACAGTTAAAATTGCTGATGCTTCAAATTCTCTGGTGGCTGATAGCGGTACCATTAATGTTTCTGCTACACTAACACTTCATGATGTATTACATGTTCTAAAGTTGAAATGCAATTTGTTATCTGTGAGCCAACTGACAAAACGGGAAAAATGTCGTGCTAATTTTTTGGCTACTCATTATGTTTTTTAGGATCTATTCACGGGAACAACGATTGGTGTTGCTATGGAGTTTGATAGGTTGTATTATCCGAATACCTGTCATAATGCAGTCCCTTATTCTTGTAATAAAGTGTCTCTCCCTAGAGCTAGTGAGTTGAAATTATGGCACAAAAGATTAGGGCATTCAAATTTTCAATATATATGTAAGATGTTTCCCTCAATCTACTCAACTAGAAATTCATACTTTTATTGTGATTCATGTAAACTTGCAAAACATCATCGATCTTCCTTCCCCAGTACTTCATATCATCTGTCTAAACATTTCTCAGTTATTCATAGTGACTTGTGGAATCCATCCCGTGTTCTCAATCATACCCGTTCTAAATAGTTCATGACCCTTATTGATTACCATACCCGTGTCAGTTGGGTTTTTCTCTTAAAATATAAAATTGAGATATGTCAAACATTCATTGATATCTTCCATATGATCCATACATAGTTCAATACAAAAATTCAAACTCTTCACACTGATAATGGTACTAAGTACTTTAATACATTTCTTAAACAAGGTATCACTCATGAAAGTTTCTGTCTTCACAGTCCTCAGCATAATGGTATTGCAGAACGTAAAAATAGATACATTCTAGAAATTGTTAGGGCCATCTTTTCTAGTAGCGATGTTCCTACCCACCATTGGGACGACGCTATCCTCACTTCTACCTTCTTAATTAATCGCATGCCCTCAAACCTTTGTCCTTCCAAACCCCTCTTCAAGTCCTTCACCACTATTTTAATCTACCCTATCTTGAAAATACCTTACCACTAAGGGTCTTTGGATGTACTACTTTTGTTCACCTACACCATACCTATAAACTCGAACCCAAAGCTGTTAAGTGTATTTACCTAGGGCCTACTGGGACCCAAAAGGGGTACAAATGTTTTGATCCCACTTCTAAATGCCTCTATGTCATTTATGATGTCACCTTCCATGAAACTGTGCCCTTTTATCCTTCGCCTTCAGTTCGGGGGAGACTTGGAGTGAACCTCAGACAGATACTGAATCCACATACCCCCAACATGAACCTAATCCAATCTATGTCCTTGAGAAAACTATACATGAGGTGCCTAAGGAAAGTGAAGAGGACACTAGTTTAGGGGGAGATACCAACAGGTGGGCCCAAGTCTATATCCGCAGTAATATGAATATGAACATGACAAGTAATACACCACGAGTAACTGACACAACCTAAGAGTCTAAACTAGGAGTAGATCTTGACCACGAGATACAAAATGAGGACCTTGATCTCCCAATTGCAGTAAAAAAGCAACAACAGTCCTGCACTAGACACCCTAACCTGTATTCTAACTCCCTATTAAATAACATCGAATTGAACCACCATTTTTCCATAGAGCTTTCTTGCCTCTATTTACATAAAAATACACTAGATGAATAGTCATTCGATGAAAAATATCTTTTGAATATTTCCTATCACAATAAGCATATAAATCCAATCACTAGGATTATTAACTAATAATAACGAGTGAGTGGATATTAAAAAAAACGATTCTTTTTCTTGAGAACCCAGAGTATCGTGTCTCTTATCAGGCTTTACAATCAAAACATTATGCCTTCGTATCTCATCTTGATCAGGTCAGGATACCAGAAAGTATACATGAGGCTCTTAATAATCCTGAATGGAGAAAGGCAATGCTGGCAGAAATGGAGGTCTTAGAAAGCAACAAAATATGGGAAGTAGTTGAGCTGCTTAAAGGCAAGAAAACTGTGGACTGCAAATACGTATTTACCCCAAAATTGCGCTGATGGGAGCCTTGATAAGTATAAAGCAAGATTAGTGCCGAAAGGTTTCACTCAATTTTATGGTATGGACTATACTGAGATGTTTGTACCAGTGGCCAAGCTAAATGCCATCAGGATCTTATTCTCCCTGGATGCTAATCTAGACTGACCTCTACATCAGATGGATGATAAAAATGCATTCTTAAATGGGGAATTGAAGGAAAAAGTATATATGAAAATACCTCCTAGATTTCGTGGAAGAAAGGAAAATCCAGTGTGCAGATTAAAGAAATCATTGTACGACTTAAAACAATCTCCTCGAGTTTGGTTTAAGAGGTTTACCAAGGTACTCAAAGATCAAAATTATACACAGGGACAGACACCCTATCCTTCAGGCATCTAAATGGAAATATTGTGGTATTGTAAGTATATGTCGATGATATTATTCTCACAGGTGATGATCCAACAAAGATTGACATGATCAATAAAGCACTAAATAAAGAATTTCAGGTTAAAAACCTAGGACAAATGAAGTATTTCCTAGATATGGAGGTCACCAGATCTGAAAAAGAGATCATTATCTCGCAGAAGAAGTACATACTAGATCTCTTAGAAGAAACATGTATACTTGGCTGCAAACTAAGTGATACTCTGATACGGGCCGATAAAATCAGCGATGATGAAGACCTAGGAAAAGCTGTAGATATGGGGAGATATCAGTGCATAGTAAGAAAATTAATCTACTTATCTCATACTCGACCATACATTGCTTATGTTGTTAGTATGGTGAGCTAACATTCACATGACCCCAAACAAAAACACTTGAATGAAGTTTACAGGATTTTTAGATACTTGAAGGGCTCTCTTGGGTTAGGCCTCTTGTTTAAAAAATCTGATAAAAGAAGTATAGAGATGTTAACAGGTGTTGACTGAGCAAGTGATTAAAATGATAGGAGGTTCACCTCAGGTTATGTTACTTATGTATGGGAAAATCTAGTCAGTTGGCGTAGCAAAAAGCAAAGTTTAGTTGCTAGAAGCAGCGCTGAAGTTGAGTTCAGAGCTATAGCTATTATAATATGCAAAGGTATGTGGGTAAAGTGGGTATTAGAAAAATTGAGGATGCCAATGAAACTACCTATCATATTACACTCAGACAACATGGCAGTTATCATGTCGCACAACCTAATCCAGCATGATAGGACAAATCATGTAGAGATTGACAGGCACTTCATACAAGAGAAGATTGATGCAAAGACAATTGATCTCAAATACATTCCTTCAAAAGAACAGACAGCCGATGTGCTCACAAAGGGATTGACCCGAGATAAATTCGAATACTTGGTTGGCGAGTTGGACATGATAAATGTCTATGCTCTAACTTGAGGTGAGGTATTGTAAATGCTAGCATTAAATAGAGAAATTATAGGAGGGATTATGGGAGAATCTATTAATTAGGAGGATTATGGGTAATTTATATTTATTGTACAGATTATAGGATCCCTACAAATCAATCTCTAGAATCATCTCTTATGTGTATATATATATATATAACACAACAATGAAGCAATAGAAGCAAGCAAGAATATTATACAGAACCTCATTGTTTTCTGTCTATCTTCCCTTGCTGTCATTGGTATGTCAACCAATAATAGTCCATCAGTTGATAAGGGAAGGCAACAGAGATTAGTTAGAAAATTCACTTATCTGACGCATACTATGGCTGACATATGCTTCCTAGTTAACGTAGTCAGCCAATTCACGAGCAATCCAACTGAAGAGGATATGACTGCAGTTTACAGAATATTGAGATACTTGAAGTTGAACATTGACAATGATATCTTCTTTAAGAATGATTCTCAAGACATTGTAAACTATATAGACGCTAATGCGCTGGGTCAGTAACTGAGAGACAGTGTACTGTGGGGTATTGCATTTTTATATGGGAAAATATAGTTATATGGAGAAGCAAGAAGTAATGGGTTGTAGTAAAAGTAGTGCTGGAGCTGAATACAGCGCATTGTCTCTTGGTATTTGTGAGGGCTTGTGGCTTAAAAGGCCTGAAGAGTTGAAGATCAACCTGAAGGATCCCATGGATGTACTATGTGACAACACTACAACCATCAGCATTGTGAATAACCTGGTACATCATGATAGGACAAAACGCGGAACTTGAAAAGAAAATCATCAAAGAGAAGCTAGATGCTGGAATCATGAATCTGAAATATGTCTCATCCAAGCGATCAGTTGCAAATATATGGACCAAGAGTCTAACCAGAGTGAAGTTTGAAGAACTACGAAAGAAGCTGGGATTGTTGAATATTCATTCTCTAGCTTGAAAGGGAGTGTTGTAGGGTGCGGCCATGCTATTAGGGTTAATAATGTCTTTTACTTATTTTTATTTTTTTATGTTGTTATTATTCTACTCTGTTTTAATTATTATTTATTAAATCCTACGACATCTTTGATTAGTTAGGAAGAGATTCTCATGTCTCTAAACCTCAAAATCGCTACATTTTGTATTGATTATTCATTCAAAATATAGAACCAGTGGCAGCTGCAAAACACACAGGTTTTTGGTTATAAATGACATGGATGAGATTATTTTGACGAAAATATTTCTGTTTTTGCATGCTATTGTAGGCTATTGCTATTGTAGGCTATAGTTTACCGGTTGGAATAATCCTTCATGCTAATAATAATTTGATGCAGCACTTGGATTTTGAACCATTGCAAACTGAAAGTCCAGGGGAGTTAATAGCTTATTACAAGATTGCACGTAAGAGTTATCCTCTAGCTTTCCCTGTCGAAGTTTTTTTGTCTACAAATAAATAGAGGGTTGCATATAAGATTTTTCTGTGCAGCTTAAAAGATTTCTTAATGCACAGGCATGCACACTGATGCAGACTTTCTGTCACTTAAAAAAAGGTTTTGTACAACTATTTATGCACAGGCTTGACTTTTGCAGGTCATTACAAATGGGCTCTGGATCAGCTATTCTATAAGCATAATTTCAGCCGGGTAATCATTCTTGAAGGTGAAATGGGTTTTTTATCCGTAAGAATTATTTGTATTTTTTATTGGTTTATATTGGACCTTAATATATCTTCACTCAATCTCAGATGACATGGCAATAGCACCTGATTTCTTTGATTACTTTGAAGCTGCATCAACTATTCTTGACAAGGATAGGTATGCATTCAAGACACATGGAGTGCTCAGTTTTTTGCCCTCGTCCTCTATATGTTTATAAATCTCTATGATCCGTGTTTAAAAGTTAGTATTCTTTTTTGTAGGTCCATTATGGCCGTTTCCTCATGGAATGACAATGGGCAAAAACAGTTTGTACACAATCCTTGTAAGTTTGTTCAGTTTTCATGTCTGTACTATAATGTATACTTCATTTAAATTACAGAAAAGGAAGCCTGGAATTTAAAATTATGCCCATATAGCTGTCACTGTAGGGCATATTAACAACTGATTTGGAAAGCACTCTTGAGTTGAGACTACTCAGATTTATTTCACAATATTTATAATTTGCAAATAGCAATTGGATTATCTTGTAGAATGGCTGTTTTGTTTCCCTCTCCTCCTCCATAGATCCCTGTTTACTTTTTCTGTTTCCTTTAGCATTTACTGGTTCTCGTTTCTTGTGGACAGCTTTTGTTCAGAAAAGCCTACTAGCCAAGCTTTCCTCTCATTTTCATGTTTGGAAACAGTGAACATTTATTTTGTCCATTTTCCAAAACTAGTTAGTTTTGTTGTATTTTTTTTTGGTGTTTGGTGAATCGTTGCTGTGCTCACAGTTTCAGAGCTTGAGGTGATTACCTTTGATTAATTTTGAGGATTGTGTTCTTTTGACAGTATGCTATTGATGCTTTCCTTTGATTTTTTTTTTAAATTATAGGAAAAAAGTGTTTATAGCAAAAGTGTTCATTTTTCATACCTGTAGCTATCTACTAAGACTTATATGCAGGTAGTTATTTGTTTGTAGTTATAATACTTGAAGGAACTTCATCAGGTAGTCACTCTGAGCAGTGCTTTAGTTAGCTGATAAAAAATGAAAATAATTTTGCAGGAGCTTATTTTCATGATATTGGATTTGAAGCTTGTGAAAATAAGCTGAAATCAGCTTGAAGAGGAATTAGATGCACTAATAATAAGTTAATCCAAACGTATATAAAATGTTTCATCAATTCTTATTGGAGTGGATAAGTGCTGTTACTTTCTGATTGGGCCGCTTTAAAAGGACCTTACTGGCGGGATAGAACTGCTTTGGCCTCTTGATGTTCAAGGCATAGTTATTATGAGAAAGTGTCCTTTGTTGATATGCAAAGGGATTGGAGCATGTTGAATTAAGTGTTTAATTTTCTCCATTTTGTTCTCTCTTGTTTCTCTTGTTTCAATTTTATCAAACACATATCTAAGACATCCACTGGTGCATAAGTCGTACAGGCATATGAATGGATTTTTACTTAAGAGATAATCTATTATAATTTTTTTAGCTTGTTTTACAGACATTATCTTAAAAGTATAGAGCATCTAAGTTTCTAAATGCCTTCTTATTTAGAACCTCATGCTCCTAAAGTTCTTATGATGGGGGTGAAACGATTTGGGTGAAGATTGCTACTGCTTTTCAGGTACATTATTAGTTTGATGTAATCTGCAGATGAACTTTATCGGTCGGACTTCTTTCCTGGATTAGGATGGATGCTCACCAGATATACATGGGATGAGCTATCACCAAAATGGCCAAAGGCATATCCTTGATATTTTAGTAATTGTTATGCTACTTTTGTTTATCTATTATTATTACGCATTCATATAATTTTTCTTTGACAAAATTTCACTTATTGGGATGACTGGTTGAGATTAAAAGAGAATCGCAAAGGGCGACAATTTATCCGTCCAGAAGTGTGCAGAACATATAATTTTGGCGAGCATGTAAGTGTGCTTATTGTACTTATTGACATTGTGTTGGATGGTCGAATTTCTTATCTATATGAGTTATTTTGAAATGAAAGAAATGGTTAAATCTAGAAATCAGGCAACCAATTTCATAAATGGAGAAAAACAGGAAATAAGTACTTACAAGGGAAAATAAAGTGACTATGATGCAAAATCTCATGTGGTGAACAAGGGACAATCAGAAAATAAATGATCTCATAATGCTCATATAATTATGAGATTCCAACTATATGATTTTTGAGAGAGCATTGGTAATTTGAAACATATGGTCAATTATGTTTCTTCAGATTTTTCTTTGTTAGTACGTTCGTATCAGATTCTCCATTTCATTGTTTCACCTCGCTTGCAAGTATCCTTGCTTTTCTCTTGCATCTTCTAAAGTAGTGTAAATTTATTGCTGATTTATAAATTCTATTTTCAAATATTGGAATGCTTATTTTATCTTCAGCTTGCTGAATTGTTTGTTAACAGAGGCGCTAAAAAGAAACACATGTAATACGTTTCTCATCTTTTCTGATGGAATTTTTCATGCCCCTCTTAAGTCTTGTAATTTTCTCCAGGGTTCTAGTTTGGGACAATTTTTTAAGCAATATCTTGAGCCAATAAAATTGAATGATGTCCAGGTATGTGTGTGTGTGTGTGTGTATGTTAGTTTTTTGACAAAAATGTATATATTATTTTATTTGAACACACCCTAGACATGTTTCTTATAGATTGGAATGATGTTTTATTACCTTGTGTTGTTGGAAGGTTGATTGGAAGTCAATGGACTTGAGCTATTTGCTGGAGGTGAGGTGTTTTTTCAGTGTTAGTGTACATAAGCATGATTGTCAGAAGTTTTGATTTTTGAATCTTGGGTTGCTCTTTACAGGACAAATATATCAAGCACTTCTCAGACATGGTTAGAAGAGCTAAACCTGTCTATGGAGCTGACTTAGTTCTAAAGGCACATAATATAGATGGTGATGTGCGTATTAAGTATAAAGATCAGTCTGACTTTGAAAACTTTGCGCGCCAATTTGGTATTTTTCAAGAATGGAAGGTAATTTAATTATTTTTCTACCTACCTTGCCTGAACTCATTTTCAAAATTATGTGTCCTGTTGGTGTATTTATTATTAGCTACACATACGCTTGCATGTGATGTATGCCACATCGTGTAAACTTCTAGTCTTGATGCTTTTTATGCAATATAAACATTAAATGTGTCTCTTTTCTGAACTTTGCAGGACGGTGTGCCCAGGACCGCCTATAAGGGAATAGTCGTTTTCAGATATCAAACCCCAAGACGTATATTCCTTGTTGGTCCAGAATCGTTGAAGCTAATTGGGATAGAAGATGCCTGATGCTGGATGAGGTAAATGAAACATTCATACCCCACCCCATGACCACCTTAGAAAAAAAGTTATTTTCAGACATTATAGGAGGTACCAGTTCGAGGGTCCTCTTCTGCTTGATATTTAACTTCAGCTGTGCAGGGATTATATTTGTGGTCTAATGCAAGTATTATTACTGGCTTATCAGCATTTATATTGAGCTTTGTCAAATAAATGCCAAAATAGATACATCGCCGTGGGTTTAAGTGTTCCGGTGTTTGTCTATTTGCTACTTTAGCGTGACGTAGGTATCAATTAGGCTATATCCAACCCTTAACTAAAGGTTTTGACCAAAAAAAATATGCAACCCCGAACCTAGTTGCATTTCTAGAGAGATCCAACCCCCTCCAAGTCGCCTCTTTCTCCTAGTCAAAGAATAAATACCTTTTGACTATGGACCAACAAGTCCAACCATCTCTTGCATAAGGCCTCGTGCACCAGGTGCTTCAAATAACATTGCCCAATAACAAAGCAAATCTCAACGTATCCATGATGTCAATAACGTGTCAAGGTCAACTGTAATAACAACCATCATGTACAATTTATATAGTCTGTTTGGGAAATTTCAAAACTATATTTTTGTAAGTATTTTTACGTCTAACTCCTCTAAGATATTTACTTAAAAATATTTTGAAAAAGCTAATCTAAACACCTAAATCAAATTGCATGATATGTTTTGAAGATATTAAAAAGGGGTTTATATTATTATTATTTTGTTAGTATATGTATATTTTTATTAAAAGTAATTCTATTGGAGGTATTGTCATATATTAAATATGGGATCATCTTCTAATAGAGATTTAAATACCCATGCAACATTTAGGCTTGTCCAGGCCCATTTAGGAAAAACATGTCCATTTTTCAACCCCAAGTCACCCATCATAGGACACCCACACCAAGTTGCCTTGCAGCCCATTCTGCAGTCTATAAACCTAGTGACTTAACAGTACACGGATTTAAAGTCTGTTTAGATTAACATTGAATAACTAGGATTTTAGATGATCGTAATTTTTATAAATGACACTGATAATAATTGATGTTGTTTAATCATAATTTCTATTTGGATAATTTTTTAATAAGTAATTTTGACAAAATAGAGATACTTCATCTTACTTTTAATCAATAATTGATGTTGTTTAATCATTTTACTTCATCTTACTTCATCTAGCATCTAGTTTATAAAAATTTTTAAAAAATAGTTGGGCTCACCTACAATTTAAAGGTAAGGTGAAGTATCACTTTCTATGCATCTATGAGCTAAGATGTCTTCCAAATACTATAACTAGAATTATAACAAAATAATATTCCTTAGAGGTCGAATATGTTTTAAATGGTCGTATGTCTCACCCCTTTATCAGTTGAACCTACAGACGATGGGTAAGATTTTTTTTATTAAAATCACTTATGAATATATAATTACTGAAAAAGGTATGGATTTTATAAAGTTTATAGCATATCTAAAATTATAATTAATAATTATTATTAAATATAATTTAATAAATTACATGAATATTTAAATAAAATTTTCTTTTAATAATATTTATTATTACTATTATTATTTTATTATTATCAGAAAGGAGCATGAGGGTAAATAGGAAAAAAATATTATTGAAATCTAGTGGGATTATTCTAAATGCATAAACAAGGGCCTATTTTGTTCAGTTCGAAATCAAAATTTTTAAAAAAAATTTGGGTAAAATTTAAGTTTAGCGAAATTTTAAAAAAAATAGCCATATTTGTTCAAACGGGTTTTTAGACTAAATTATAGTTTAAAACTAAAGTTTTAGATAAACTGATTAGAATAGCTTATGGAACAGAAAAATAGTTTATGAACTAATCAATTGCTATATTACTCATACTTTTTCTTATACCCTCTCTCCTATTTTTTCTTACACCCTCTACTCTCTCTCTTACTTTTTCGTATATTCTCTCTTATCTATCCTCTTATATCTTATCTCTCCTTATTTAATACTCATACTATTTTCGTAATTTACTAATAATAAAAATACTTCTGGAAATAAATATCTAAACACTCATTTATTTAAAACTATTTTTTTCATAAACTCTTCTTCAAAAGTCTTTTTCTATAAGCTGTCTAAAAAAAATTTTTATAAACTTGTTTTTAAAATTTTATCTAAACACACACATAATCACTTATGCTAAAAGTGTGGTGATGGGCTAAAATCAAGATTTATTAAAATTTTAAAAGAGGAGTATTCTGGAGAAGGCGAAGGTTATTAGTGGTGAGGGATATCCATTGTTGATGGAGGAGATAAAAGATGGAACGGGGATTTTGATTAATGAGGAAAGTAATTTTTTGCTTGGGAAACCATTTTGTTAACGGTGTTAAACCAAGTAACTTGAATGAAAAGAATGAGGTGTTAAAAAATTTACAAACGGAGAACAATATAACATAGAATATAAAGAATAAGTTTTTTTCATAGATAATACTCCTTTAATATTTAATATATTAAAATATTTTTAATTAAATTAAAAAAAAATAATTAAATTAATTAATAGAATATATTTTTTAAAACATATTAATTATTATTTTTATTTAATTATTATTAAATTAGTATTAATATAATTAATTTTAAAAAATAAATAAAATATATTTTATATTTAAAATTAATATTAATTCTCTAATTATATTTTATATTAGGAATTAAAAAGTATAATTGATTATAAATTTTTTATTAAATATTGTGATATTTCTTTTCTTTTATTTGTTTAGGTTTTTAATTGTCCACTGCAGCACTACCCACAGATGCTCACATCTCACGACCTTACCCCAGCAGTCGGCACTAAAAAATATCAGACGGGATCTGGGGGGAAAACACAAGATGGGTCAAAATTATAAATACGAGACTAGGAAAGCCGCGTCGAGTTTAATTGAAAATTTTTAGAGCGAAGTGGGGATATTGGTCAGCACCACTCAGCAACTCAACATCCTTTTATTTATTTATTTATTTATTGGCATTATAGGCTAAGAAACCCCAGGATGACTTTAGAATTAGAAATTAATCAACCGAAGAAGGTGGTCAGCATTGTCCGCCGATCCTTCTCGGCAGTAATCATTCTAAAATTAACGAAACCATAAATTAAGAGAATTAAACTAAATCAAACTACTTTTCTTTTCTAGGCCAAACAGCAACGGAGGCAGACGCATCTGAGGGAGGCGCGAGAGAAAGAGAGCCAATTACGAATTCGATGGAAACTTAGATTTCAGATCAGCGCAAGGCAATTATTTTATCTGCCCTCTCTCAATTGCCTACATTCTCATCATTTGGTAAGCTACCTCTACTAAATCTGCACAAGTTTGAAGCTGTGGCTCAGGATTCTACTTTCGCATTTGACGGCTGCAAATGATTGCTTTCCTTGTTTTCTTTAGAGATTATTTCTATTTAGATGTAAAAGTTCATGCTACGTTAATTCATTTCTTTTGTTCTCTCCGTTATTGACAAATAAATGGGCAATTTTCTTTCTTTCTTTTTCTGAGTTCTTTTTAAATTTGGCTGTGGAGTGAAATGAATGGATCCTTTATCGTAAGATTTAAAATGATTTCATCTCATATCATTCTCTATTCTTTATTTTATACTTACAATTATATTTTCAATCCTCAGTACATACTGATGACAGATCGTTGGATGAGGATAAGGGCGTAAAAATACCTGCGTGATTGTTTCATGGGCAACTCATGCCGGGGATCTTTGAAAGGGAAACATTTTCAGGGCTTCAGCCAGCCCGAAGACCATTCCACTGCCCATTCCAAGCGCAACATTTCTTCTGATTGCTCCAACTCAGATTATTACTCCTCCAGCTTGAACCCCCAGAAGCCCGTAGCCAAAGAAAACTCAAATAAAGATATTAGTAACGACTCTTGTACAGATCAATACAGCAATCACAGTAATCTACCCTTCCTTATTCCACCCAAGAAAGACGCCATCATGAGGCGGGGGGTTGATAACCATGCATATTATGTATTGGGTCATAAGACTCCCAATATCCGTGATCTTTATACTCTAGGCCGTAAATTGGGGCAGGGACAATTTGGCACTACTTATTTATGCACTGAGAATTCCACTGGCACTGAATATGCATGCAAGTCCATTTCTAAGAGGAAGTTGATCTCTAAGGAAGATGTGGAGGATGTCAGGAGGGAAATTCAGATAATGCACCATTTAGCAGGTCACAAGAATATTGTTACAATAAAGGGCGCTTATGAGGATCCATTGTATGTGCATATTGTCATGGAGCTATGTTCTGGGGGAGAGTTGTTTGATCGCATTATCCAGAGGGGCCACTACAGCGAAAGAAAGGCTGCAGAATTGACCAAAATTATTGTAGGAGTTGTTGAGGCATGTCATTCCCTTGGGGTTATGCATAGAGATCTCAAGCCTGAAAACTTTTTATTGGTCAACAAAGATGATGATTTCTCTCTCAAAGCTATTGACTTTGGGCTTTCTGTTTTCTTCAAACCAGGTAATTGTTATCCCTTAATATGATTTCTTACAACAATTATAATTTGGAGAAGAGCAAAGAAGCATTTTGAAAACAACATTCTCAGTAGGATCTATTCTGTGCTTCTTCCCTCCTCATAAGAACCTCTATATTTTTCTGTTGTATACCCAATCACATTTTCATGCAATATCTTCTTTTTGTTCTTTGAATTTGCAAAAATATAATATGGAGCTGATGCCCTGTGTTTAAATATCACTTGGTTATAATCCATTTATTTTATGCGTTTATACAAAGTAGTTATTGGGAAAGACCATGGCATTTTAATGGGTGTTTTTCAAATTTTAACTCAAAACCATTACTGCTTCAGGTCAGATTTTCACTGACGTAGTTGGTAGTCCATATTATGTTGCTCCTGAAGTGCTCCTCAAGCATTATGGGCCAGAAGCAGATGTGTGGACAGCAGGTGTCATACTGTACATATTGCTTAGCGGTGTGCCACCATTTTGGGCAGGTACATGTCACGGCAGACACTCTTAATTTTTCCTCCTTACTCGGTTCCATCACTAAGGCATTATTTTTGGAGTTCAGAAACCCAGCAGGGTATATTTGATGCGGTGTTGAAGGGACATATAGATTTTGAATCAGATCCATGGCCTCTAATATCTGGTAGTGCAAAAGATTTGATCCGGAAGATGCTATGTTCTCAACCTTCAGAACGGTTAACTGCCCACGAAGTGTTATGTATGTTCATCGCTCTATAATTTTCTTTGTTATCTCACCATTAGAAAATAAGAAGAGATGGCCATCAGATAATGAGTGGGATGGATGCTAATTACTTTTTGTCTAGTAATTGTTGGTTAATGTTTAATGCCATCTAATAGAAGTGGATAGCAGATTGATTAAGGTTTCAATAAATGATCGAAGTCTCACTGGCATTGCTTCATTCATGATAGATTCCTCCCATAGAAGACCTAGTCCTTCCTTGCAAACTTTTAGATACATACGTATACAAGTTGTTTTGTCCTTCAGATCAGACATTCTTTAGCTTTATGGGGTTAATATTTTCCATGTATTTATTAAGATATTAATTACGCACATGGTACGATTTTCACTGTTCTATTTTTCAATGTAGTTTCCTGCAAATGCGTGTGTATATAAATCATGTGTATATTCTCCCATCCTAAATATAATAAGACCTAGTTTGGAGGAGTATAAAGGTCAAAAATTCATTTTTGGTGCTTTTTTAGGTCATCCCTGGATATGTGAAAATGGAGTTGCCCCTGATAGGGCACTGGATCCTGCTGTCCTTTCTCGTCTCAAACAGTTCTCTGCGATGAATAAGTTAAAGAAAATGGCTTTGCGGGTAAGAAAGCTAAATAATGCGTAAATAGTTAGGTATTTACATGGTATATTTGCATGGACACACTAATGCATAAGATGAATTGATAATAATACTTAGTTATACGCGTCTAATGGTATCAATGCTCTTAGTCATACATTCTTTACGTCTAAGAAAAGCTAAATGATGCATAAATAGATAAATATTTAAATGTTACATATACGTGGACGCTCAAATGTAAAAGATGAATTGATAATTGATAATTGATAATTGATAATAATACTTATTTATGCATGTGTATTGGTATCTGTGCCCATAGTCATGCATCATGAATTCTTTTCAAAATGATATGACAATGCATCTTTTTCCTTGTCAATGTTATATGAAAGTTTTTTTATTTGTTAGTGGGTCACGGAGGCAATCCATCTTTGTGCACATCTTGGCGGCCAAATGAACAATATTGTATTGTGCTTCTGTGTTGATCTTCTTCTCCAATGTTGCTTCATCTTTATCTTTTTGTTTCATTGAATTTCTGTTTCTTATTATGAATATTCCTCTTTTCCTGCCAATTTAAAAATGAAGACAGTTCTGATATGCAACGCTAATTTTCTGCATGCCTCTAGGTGTGGCTGTAGATCGATGTGAAAGAATTGACAATTGCCTGTTTTATCCTAATTTCTTAGGTAATTGCTGAAAGTTTATCTGAAGAGGAGATTGCAGGTCTAAAAGAAATGTTCAAAGCCATGGATACTGATAACAGTGGTGCAATCACTTTTGATGAACTCAAGGCTGGTTTGAGAAGATATGGATCAACCCTTAAGGATACAGAAATTCGTGATCTTATGGAAGCGGTAGGATGCCTTTTTCAAGAAAGACGCACTTTCATGCTTTCTTTATTTTTCTATTCGTTTTTGAGAGAAAAAAATCTTTTCTGAAAGGAGCTATTTTCCTTTCATATTTTTACTTTTACTTTGTATTTTGTTCTAGTTCAATTTTTCCATTGCTTGTATCTTCTTCATTACGAATTAAATTAACATTTAAAAAATGAGCACTGAAAGTCAAAGAACGACGTTTTCAATTTTCCTATTTAAATGATATTTTTTCCTTGGGTTCTTAGAACTTGTCTTAGTTGGAATTGGGCATAGGTTTTCATATGTTTTGTTCAGTATAAGCCTTAACTTTTATATTATATGGGTGCAAATTGACCGGTGTATAATTTTGTACATATCTTGGTTTTGTTCATCTAAAGTGATAGTGGCAGCTTTAAATATATGTATTGTTCCTTGTATCTATGTTAAGTACTTGAGCTGTTTCAGGCTGATGTAGACAACAGTGGAACTATAGACTATGGAGAGTTTGTTGCTGCAACAGTTCATCTAAACAAATTAGAGCGTGAGGAGCATCTAATTGCAGCCTTCCAATATTTTGACAAGGATGGAAGTGGTTATATTACAGTTGATGAGCTTCAACAAGCTTGTATAGAACATAACATGACCGATGTCTTTCTTGAAGATATTATTAGGGAAGTGGATCAAGATAATGTGAGTGATTTATAATTCTTCTATTTTATGCATTCAATTCATGTAGGAAAACTGTATTGGCTTCATAGAGATATTCTAAAATTATTCCTCGGCCCTTTCGTAAGTCCTGACAGTTTTAGGTTTTGGGATGAAGTTGCTCTTCATATGATATTACAACATTCATGAGTGAAGGATAAGAGGCCACTGACTACCTACTCTAGGCATCGGACATGTAGGAGATTGGAACATGGAACTTAGGAGTTGGGTGGATCCTGGACTGATTTTAGGGATCAGGGAAGTTTGTAGAAGGGGAAGTGGAGACCGTGGGAATGAGGAGAAGCATGTGAGGAAGTTGTGTATTGTGACACTAAGCCACTAACTATTCCATTTATCCACTTAGCATGATTTTAGGATTTTATTTCTGTTATTTACTTTCTTAGTCTTATAAATAGCCACTTTAGGTGCTTGTCAGTGGCAAGGAGCTGATTATTATGTGTGCAAAATCTGAGGTGAACAATGATTAGTTTTGTCAAAAGTATAGTTCTAATAATCTTTTAGTGGACAATGGTTACAACAACAGCAGGAAACCTTATCCTACTAGGTGGGATCGGCTACATGGATTGCAAGACGCTAATGTGTTTATCAACAACTAAATCTTTGGATTGAATTTATTTATATTTAACAACTAAGACATGCGGTGAGCATGATGACATTAAGCTTTTTGGTTGAAATGATTTTTGACCTGATATTAGAACTTCGGTGAAGAGGGTGGATCAAATAGTATGGACACCGGTTAAAAGGGGTAGAGGAAGGCCAAAGAGAACGCTCAAAGAGGTCATTGAACGGGATCTCCTGGTCAATAACCTATCTAAGGATTTAGTTTTCGATAGAGCACAATGGCGTCGTATGATCCATGTAGCCGACCCCATTTAATGGGATAAGACTTGTTGTTGTTGTTGTATTAGAACTTCTAATACCAAATAATTGAGTTTTCCCCTTTTTTGTGCTCATTCTTCTAGGATAGGCCCATGCCTTATCCAAGCGTCTAGTCCAAAAGTCTATAGTGTGAGACATTGTGTTAACAATATTCATATTGGTTGTTCACTTAACAACTTTTGGGTTTGTAGACTTGATCTACCTATTAAACTTCTGGTCAGACATATTATTTAAGAAAAACAAAAGACTTCTAAATCTGACAGATATACCTACTTACATTAGTATGTTGATAAACAAGGAAGAGCAGTAACATGTATTTTGTTGCCTCACTGCTGTGCTACTAGCTAGTTATAAGTTACAACAATAAATAAATAAATTAATAAAAGCGAGTTAAGTATATGCATGTTATATCTACTAATCTTCATGATTATTATGGTTTGCAAAGAGAAAGAGAACGGTTAAGTTGTTATATTTACTACTCTTCGTGATTCTTATGGTTTGCAAAGAGAAAGAGAAAGGTCATTGATAGAATCGAGTGTTAATTCATATGGATGCAAATGATTCGGATTAGACTCTATGCAGTTAGCGCGTATGCTTTGTTAAAGATATTTATATTTTTAACTTTTTGGTGGAAATGATTTTTGACGTGATATTAGAACTTCTACAACCAAATGATTGAGATTTTTTTGGGGTGCTCATTCATCTAGGTTAAGCCCATGCTTTGCCCATGGTTTAAGTCCAGAGGGCTTTTGTGCGAGGCACTGTGTTAACACTATTAATATTGGGTGTTCACTCAAAACTTCAACTTTTGGTTTGATAGTCTTGATCTTCCTATTATGCTTCTTCTGATCAGATTTATTATTTAAGAAAAACAAAACTTGTTTGCTGAAATCATTATCCCATGATACCATGAAATATCTGCATTCAAATAGTTTAGCATTTCTCTTGCATTCTAAATTTTTATTAAGTTTCTGTGCCTTTCCTAATCCAATGATGCTTAATGAATTTGTATCTTAATGAGTTTTTATTTTAGGATGGAAGGATTGATTATGGTGAATTTGTTGCCATGATGCAAAAAGGCAATGCTGGAGTTGGAAGAAGGACTATGCGCAACAGTCTCAATTTGAGCATGAGAGATGCACCAGGTAATTATTAGCTAGGGTTTATGCTCATTGTGTAACTTTGGTTAAAATGCTACTTTAGATTTTAAACTCTCTGTTCTGTTGATTGGAATTGATTCTCTTGATTTCCAAGATGGGTTAGATAATCCAATTGCTGTCATTGTGAGCTTATATGTGACACGTGCTTCATCCATGATTTGTGGAAGCATATATTGTCAAACCCAAAATTGTGGATTTGGCCTCACTCTGGCTTAATTTTTCAGTTGTGCTTTCTGTCAAGTGTTTCTTTTTCATTTTTCATTATTTTTTTTTAATTTATAACAAGCATTGACTGAGTCCGCTACTCAAAATGAAATATTCTGGCTCCAGCTTATATTCCTCTGCAATTTGTGGGAAGCTTGATGCCAATTTATTATTAATGATATTGGGAAGACATTATGGATGGCACTTCTTGCAATAGTGAACCAACTTTGATGTAGATACATCATCTTTGTTTTTGCTGCCCTTGATTCTCTCTCACCTATATCTATAGTGTAGTTCATTAGCTTCAGAGCCTTGCTCAAAGCATGTCACTTCTGTTGCTCGATATCAAGACTATAGCAGCATTTAGTGCTGCTTTCTTTCGATTATTCTAGTCAAGTAGTGGAGTCATCCTTGAGTACCATCTGCTTTCATGAAGCCACACAAGCTACCTAATAGCTTGTACTCATGCTTAATGTCCTCCAAAACCCCCATTTGTGCCTCAAATTCCTTGTTTGCAAATTCTTCTTGCCTTTCTACAAGGCCACTCCAGCCACCTGTATGGTCTCCAATATCCCAAAAGGAAAAAAGAAAAACAAAGAAAGGAAGAAAGAAAAATCGTGGTGTTTGAAGGGTGCATGGCAACGCTGGGTTCCTCCTTTGGATCTGTCTCCACTTGCTCATAGTAGCTTCTTCTCCATTCTGGCTTTCCTTCTGCATTCTGTTGAACTTTGTTGTAACTTTCTCCAACTACACTCCCATCTGGCGCATGATGTTTTGCACCTCATTGATGTCCACATGAACCATTTGTTTGGTTCAACAAAGGGGAGGGATTTTAATATTTCCTTGTTTGCTTTAGTTAGAGGTGAGGGAAGAAGAGGGATTTTAATATTACCTTATTTGGTTTGAGAGGGGAGGGGAAGAAAAATAATAATAAATGGACTATTCTACTGATGTAGAAAGAAGCTAGGAAGAGGGAAGAGGAGAGGAAATGGAAGAAAGACAAGAGAAAGAGAGAGATCTGAACAATACTCTAAATATTTACGTAATAGGCATAGGTTTCTGATTACAGTTCTATTCTCTGATATAGGCAGTGATTACTAATGGCTAATTAACAGTCATAACTAACTAACTGCCTCGTCAAATTCCCTTCTATCATTATTAACACATCAATACTCCCCTCCCCAAGAGGCTGTTGTCCTCAATGGTCTAGTACAAGGTAGAGTACCAAAATCTGAAAACAAAAGAGAAACTTAGGCTTTATTCTAGAGGGGAAGATCTCCTGAACAGAGATGACTATTTGAGCCTTTTGACTTGGACCCAAAAATTGGGTACATCTCATCCCTTTTTTTCTGCAAAATAACATAGCCCCGTGCTGTAGAGCAATCTTCATCCTTTTTTTTCCTGCAAACTGACACTGGCCCATGAGGTACAGTACAATTTGTCCTTTTTTTTCTTTTTCTTTGATACCATTTCTGAGGATTGTAAAAGGGATATGCCATTCCCTTTTGACTTTTCAACCTGAGTACCATACAGCCACATGTCTAATTCTGGAGCTCAACACACCACCTCCCTTTGTTCACCGTTTCAGAAGTCCCACCCAAGTACTATGGCCATGAGAAGTTCAAAGTTTTCAAATGGTTTTAGCACACCAACAGCGAGGATACAACAGAGACTATCATTGATTGAGAATTAAGACCCAACAACGACGAGAGAAGAGGGATAGACAATGGTGATGAAAGAGGGACAACCTGTGAAGAAAGATTCTCACATTTGCGAGGGATCCCCAATCACAGTGGCTCTGCAACTAGGAACCGCTACTTCTTGACTTGCAAGGACAGAGACAGGGACGGCAAAGAAGCAGAAATAGATAGAACCCAATGGCGATGAAAGAAGAGAGGGATAGGAGGTGACTGAAAAAAAGAACATACGATGACAATTTTGGATGAGCAAGAACATTCTAGTTGTTGTTCTTAGGGCTCTCTTGATTGTCGTTTTGCTTTTGGAGGGTTGCCTGAAGGGAAAACTGATCTTATTAAACTTCTGAAGTTTTTCTTTCTGTGGCCTCCCAGTCTTCCCACAAGGCTGCTACCTCTTTATGTAAAACTGATGGTGCTTTATTCATTGTGGAACTTATTTCTTCTAACTGTTGAGCAATGCTCTGAAGTTGTTCCAGAACAGAACCCATCCCATTCAGTCTAAGGAAAGATTGCTCCGATACCACTTATGTGTAAAGAAGCTAGGAAGAGGGAAGAGAAGAGGGAAGAAGAGGAGGCTACAGAAGCTGAAGGACTAGACAATCAAAAATAATTTTCTCATACCCATTGCTGAAAAATTATTTGACAAGTTGCATGCTAAATTCTTTTCTAAGTTGAAGTTACTACCAGGATATTATCAAAGTAGAATGACGCCCCATGACATACCCAAAACTGCCTTTTGAATCACATGAAGGTCTCTGAATTTTTTGTGATGCAATTCAGTCTAATAAATACTTGGGAGATTGCAAGGACTGTGATGGGACCTTTCTTAGAAATCAAATCCAGCAGCACACGGTTTGCAAGAATGGCAAAATCTGAACTGGAAATAATGGAAATCAAGAGGGCACCATTACAAAGTTAACCCAACAATCCTGGTGGGCCTGAAAGGAAATACAAGCTGAATGCAACAAAATAATAGAGTACTATCCCTAGATTAAGTTCCCTCTGGTGTTTCGAGAGACCAGCCTCTCCTACTACAACACTCTTCACCCAAAAGGTCCTTGCCCCCTTCTACCCGAGAGACCTATTATATATTCTTCAAAGGTGCATGGCACTTCTCCCCAAAAATAAAGTCAACAATAGGGCAGCAAATAGATGGCAGCAAAACATAAAGTCTATAGCCACCTAGTCTTATGTTTCTTTCTCAATTTCAGCTTGGTCAACTTTCTGAAATGCAAAAGGAGTCTTGCCCTTTCCATGCTTCTTCCTGTGATAGGTCTTGGTAGCAAAACTGAATGTATCAGACTGATGAATTGTTTTCTGTTTTTTTCTGAGGGAACTTATCTGATTTTTTTTAGTAAATGATATATTAGGGTATAGAAACACTTGGGAGGATCATTTGAAGTATCTACATATCACTCTTCAAATATTAAGGCTCAAGACTTCATTCGCAAAACCTGAGTGAATATCCCTTTGGAACAACACATGTGGATTACTTAGGATGACATTGTTTCTGAGAAAAATGTTGAAGTTAACTTCTAGAAAATAGAAGCTATTGTTTCATGACCTGAAGGCCTGAACAGTCTTCTATCAATGCTTTGGGGAGCTCTTTTGGGCCTAATTGGTCACTATAGGAGGGTTGTGAAAAATTATGATTCAATGAGATGCTGCTTGACAGAATTATAAAAGAAGAATGAGGAAGCTAACAGGGGCTTGGAATTGTTGAAGTCAGCCATGACCACAACCCAGTGCTTGCTCTTCCTAATTTTTCTGAAAAAATTATCATTTAGAAAAATGTTTCTACTATAGGTATGAGACTGTGTTTTCTCAAGATTGTCACCCAATAGCCTTTTCAAGAAACACTCTTTGTCCATCAAAGAGGGATTTGTCGGTTTATAATGGCAATAGTGTTCATGATACCTACTGGGGTACCATCTTATTATTAAAGCTGATCTTTTGGCACTGAAGTACTCACTGGAGAACAATCAATTTCTTCTAGTCAGCATATATAAGTGCATGAATTGTGAGGACGAAGTTATGAAATGGGGCTTCAAAAGGACAGAGAAAATGAAGCTATTGATGTGCTTTCTAGAGGAGGGCACATAGCGGAACAAGGGTGTTGTTAAGGCATGACTTCTACTGCCTTGAACTTGACCGCTAAGGTTAGAGTATTTTGGAGAACTGACATCCTAGCAGGCCTGATAGAATGGCTTGTAAATGATCCTGAAGCTCATCTTAGTAAACCATACGTTGAAGAGAGAAGGGATTTTCATAGTGGGTGTGAATCTGGATCTTAGAGTGCAGTTGTTACAATATTTCTACGGGGATGCACTACGAGGCCGTTCTGCCATGACTCTATTATTCTAACATACAAAAGGATTTTTTTTCTATTTTCTATCAGAAGGGGTAGAGTCAGTCATTTTTGTTTAATGCGAAACCCAAGTTCTCTTTTGATTTGCCCCTTGACTACTGGAGTTGTCTCCTTATGTGAGCATAGTTTGAAAGTTATATCAGCTAGCGATTAATGAATACTTCTTCGATCCACAATACAAGGCTAATTTAACTACCGCAAATAGACAAAAAATAGTTTATAGAAGGAAGTTACGTCATTAAATATGTAAAAAATTTGTAAAACTTTTCAAATATACCCTTGTCAAAAGTCAATACTAAATTATAATGAATTAATTACTTATGCAGTTTAATTGTATAGTAGGGAAAAAATATCAAAAGCTCTAGATATTATCCACTTGGACTTATATTTTGGACCTAGCCAAGCTGGGAGAAACTGACTTATATTATAGACCAGAGGAGTACAAGAATGGAGGGACGTGTAGACAGTCTTGATCATGATGAAGTTGAGTTAGACAAGAGGATTAGTCAGTAGTATTAGATATCATATAGCTTGTTACAAAAAGGAAGGAAGAAAAACACACCCAGAGGAGAGCTTTGGAAACTTGGACAAGGCTGTAGGTACAATGAAGGAGATGATAGAGACACTTGTTCTTATGGAGGGAAAGAATAGAGTTATTTCTAAGTCACGACCCAATAATCAAACAAATAACCAATCAGAATAGCAAGTTTAGAAAGTTGGAGTTACCTTTGGTTTCAGAAGAAAAGAGATTGTATGCCAGAAAGGAAAGGAGAGTGCTGACCACAGCATTTAATTGGTAAAACATAGGGGAAGTTTATACCCAAAAAAAAAAAAGAAAAAGAAGATAGGGGAAGTTAGTGGTGGGTGCAGACTAGAATTTTAGAAAGCAGTCATTCCAAGATTTCAACAGAGATGCATGTTATGGACATTCAGGGATGACATCTACTTACAAACGAATTGTCTGCAATTTTTATTGGAAGGGCGTGGAAAAAGATGTGAGGAAATTTGTTGGAAGTTCAATTTGCCAAAGGTTTTCCAATCATCATTTATTCCTGAAAATGTTTGAACTGAATTGTCGTTGGACTTGATCGGGGGTTTGCTTATGTGGCGCCGTAAGTGATTTTGGTTGTGGTGGACGGATCAAGTAAGGCAACCCATTTCATAGCGGAACATTTGTATTCTGCATTGAAAGTGACACTAATATTCATGAATAATATTGTAAACATGCATGGATTTTCTAAGAGTATTTTCCCTTAGAGACTAGTTGATTTTGAACTCTCACTTGCATGGAGTTAAACTTGCCCACTTCAACTTATCACCCACAATTGGATGGTTAAATTGAAGTTCTAAGCAAGTGTTTGGACTAATACCACTCTATTCTTGTATGTACGTTTGTTTCTTGAGTGATTTGAATGCATGCGTGAGTTTAAAATTTTATGAATTGAGTTGGTATGATGAAATGTTTCATGTGCCCCTTGAGGCAAATAAAGAAAGAAAGCCTTGTGGCCAAGCAAAGGGCCTTTATGACTGGGAACCTTGGGGGCTAAGATAGCTGTTGTGCCTAAGAATGTGCCTTCATGGCACACCAAGATGGCAAAGGGCTGAACATAGTTCTCCCTAGCCTCAGTAGGATATAGGGAGAAGGTTCCAGTTATGAACCAAAACGTTAGCTATCTCTAGAATGAATGTTCAATGCATGCTTGTACTTGTTTGTTCGAGTGATAATATGTATATATTGAACGGTTGTTGTTAAGTAACCTTCAATCAATACACGCACAAACGTGCAGAACGTAAGCTGATTTGATCTGGTATATGAAAATCTCATTTTTGCTTCATGTGATAGTTTCGAAGCACTTTCTATTGTTGAATGATCTGTCTGAGTTGCTTCTAGATTAGCCAATCGTTTTAACATGGTAATTAGAACTGTTAAACGTTTATTGTCGTGAAATTTTGATGGGAAGATTAATCTTTTAGTTCCTATAGTTTTGACTTGATTGTAATTCAATCATTAAACTTTGACTAGTATAGTTCAATCCATAAAATTTGACTCAATACAACTTAGTCTTTATATTTTATAAAATAAAGTGCATATTTCACGAAATTTAGGGATTAGTTTTAAATGGTTAAAACTATAAAAATTGAGTTGTAATAAATTAAAGTTTATAGATCGAATTTTAATTGAGTTAAAATTGTAGGGACTGAATTTTATCCAGCTAAAAGTTTAAAAATTAAGTTATAAGTAAGTCAAAACTATAAAGATTAAGAGATTAATTTCTCCGTTTTGGACACTATAAGGGATTATTATAATATATATTTCTATCATTTTGATAGTTAAAATCCAGCCGCATAGTCGTCCTCTTTTATGACATGCCATTTTGACAGGTTGTACAGCAAAGACAGAAAGGGAAGAATAAAACAAATCTTTACAAATCAGAACTGTGGATGCTCTTTGGACGAGGCACTAATCATGTGTTGCATTTATGTTGTATGATTGCAAACATTGTTGATTGCCATAAACTTCAGTGTTGTGTCACAGCTAAATTAAGTTGAAAAGTCATTTTGCCGGTGTTTTGATGAGGGCATTCTGTTTATAGTTTGAGTTGGCATATGTTGATCTTGGAGGGTTTCTTTTTCTTAGCAGACGTTAGACGCCGACTTTATATTCTTGTCATCAAGATTTTCAATTAAAGAATGTGTATAATATGTGTATAAATTTTTAATGGTAATATATATACTTCGATTACAAAAATGGTGCCATAATATATTTATTATAATATTTCTTTTATATATATTTTTTTCATGTTCAAACTGAATTTAATCAGGAATAAAAATTCATACATGATTTTTTTTCATGGTATAAACTTTGGGTTCTATGTTAAGGGTTTTCAATTTTTACCGTGTTCTTGTTTGTTTTTAATTGAAGAGCGAATTAAGGACCTGTTTAATTTAGTATTGAGAGTTCTTAAAATTGATGCAGGAAAGCATAATTTAAAAGGAAACAAGAAAAAATAAATACTGTTTAAGGTTTGTTATTAATTAGAAGCAACATGGCCTTATTTTTTCAGTGAGTAACCTATTTAAGGTTTGTTATTAATGTCTTTCCATATTTTTTCTCATAGGATGTGTTTGAATAGGAGGAAAACATTAGAGAAAAGAAAATTAGAAGAGAAAATGAGAGAGAATTTGGGATTTAATGATCTGGGGTATATGTGCCCGGATTTTACTTGGAAGAGAAAGGACTCGGAAAGCCCAATTGATCGAATGTTAGGAAATGAAGCCTGGCTCTCGCCTTTCACTCTTGCCAATGTAGTTCATCTCCCATGGCTCAAGTCGGATCACCGTCCGTTATTATTAAAGATGAATTGTGAGTCTGAGGTTGCTAAAGGAGACAAACCATGCCGGTTTCTGGGCCTTGGATACTTCATGAGCAATTTGAGGATTTTGTTAAACGTGGAGTGAGGATGACGAGTGGAACTAACGTCACTCCCTTCGTACGGGCTTGCACTCGATGGAATAAAGATGTGTTCAGGCACATGGGCAAGCTTAAGGAGCAGACGATTAGACAGCATTTCACGAGCTATGCCTGCTCATAAGAATCCAAGCTATCTGGAGCAGATTCAACATGAGCTTTAGTGTGAATTGGAACAAGTTTTGGTTCAAGAAAATATGGTTATGGCACAAAAAGCTAAGCAAAATTGGTCTCTCCATGGAGAAAAACACTAGGGCCACGTTTGGTAAGTAGCATTGAGAGGGTTGGGATTGGCATTGGCATTGGTATTGGCATTGAACATTTTAGTATGTTTAGTATGATAGACTAAATAATACTTGGGATTGCCCAATGCCACCAGTTAGATAAGATTGTCTAATACCACTGTCACCCCTAGTATTGGAAATTCCAATCTCAATCTCAATCCCATTCCCTATCCGCCAAAATGAAAGTCAGCGTACTAAACATGATCTAGGTACTTTTACACGTGCCAATAGCCGAAGAAGAATGAATCGAATAGGAGCTATCAAAGATGAAGGAGGGGAATGGGTATATGACAACACAAGGATTCAAAGTATGGCAACAAATTACTTTGCAACCTTGTTCTCCGATGAAACTGTGTGTAGAAGTGAGTTATCTTGTGATACTACTTATCCTCTAATTGATGCCTACGCCTTGGGGTATATGGGTAAAGAGGTTCCTGATGAGGAAATTCGTAATGCTTTATTTAGCATGGGAGCTATGAAGGTGCTGGGTTCCTATGGATTGAATACTTTGTTCTACCAAAGCCAATGGAAACATGTCCAACATTCGGTGGTAAATTTTGTCAAATTCCTGTGGTCGAACCACTTTGATTGCTCTAACACCAAAGACGAATCCACCTGAAACGTCGAGAGACTTACGCCCGATCAATTTATGCAATGTTATTTTTAAAGTTCTCACTAAGATCGTGGCTAATAGAAATAAAGGAGTGCTCCCACATGTGATTTCACCTAATTAGTGTAGTTTCGTTCCTGGCCGGCTCAGCTCCGATAATATTATTGTGGCGCAAGAAGTGATTCATTGAATAAGAACGTTGAGCGGTAAAAAAGGATATATGGCTATTAAAATTGACTTGGAGAAAGCCCACAATCGGGTCAACTGGATTTTCCTAAATAATTGCCTTTGTGAGCTGAATTTTCCTCCAAGCTTGATAGCTATCGTGAATAAATCTGTGTCCTCAGCTTCTCTGCAGCTGCTTTGGAAAGCTTTTAAAGCGGAACAAATCAATCCTTATAGGGATCTCAGGCAAGGTATCCTCTCTCTCCTTACTTATTTTTGCTATGTATGGAAAAACTTGCCCACTTGATACAAGCTCGGATTGCTGAAGGGTCTTGGAAACGGATCAGACTAACCAGAACAGGTCCTCCTATTTCCCACTTGTTTTTTGTGGATTATATCATTCTTTTCTCGGAGGCCCAATGCACCAAGCTGTTAACATCAAAGTGTCTTGACGCGTTTTGCGATAACTCTGGGCTTAAGGTAAATGCTCAAAAAACTTCTCCAATAATGTGAAACATAATAGAAGAAGAGAGCTGTGAAGCCTTAGCTTTTACTAGAATGGCGGATTTGAGTAAGTATCTCGGAGTCCCACTTCACCACCAGCGAGTAACTAAAGAGACTTATCAGAATGTAGTGGATTAGGTAAAAGGACGCTTACGAATTGGAATTGAATGCTCTTTCGTTAGCAGGAGTACGACTCTCGTTTCGGCGGTTACTTCAGTTATTCCTATTTATACTACGCAAACAACGTCTCTACCGGTATCCATAACCGACGTGCTGGACAGATGTAATAGAAACTTTATTTGGGGTACGAGCGCCTAAAAGAGAAGGATTCGTCTAGTTGCCTGGGATAACGTTTGCAAACCCAAGAGGGAGGTGGCCTTGGGCTACGCCATCCAAGAGAACAAAACAGTGCCTTCTTACGAAGGTGGGTTGGAACCTTATAAAGAGGAAAGACGACCTCTGGGTGAGAGTGATCAGAGATAAATACAAATGTGGTCAGGATGTGCTACCAAATATTGATATCAAAAGACCAGGCTCTAACTTGTGGTTGGGCATCAAGAAAACCTGGGAAAAGGTTAACAATTGGTTGCAATGGGATGACGCAAACCAAATATATATACCGATGGAGGTGGAATAGAAACGGTGACTACTCCGTAAAATCAGCCTATACAGCCTTACATGGAGGTAATTAATTCTCACCCGACTACCACCTTATGGTTGGTGCATAAGGTTGTAGTGTTAAATCGTTTATTTGATTGGTGGGTAATAACCGGCTGCTTGCCAACGATGAAAGGAGACGATGGAACTTGTGCGATAACGATGAATGCACTTGGTGTCGCTCTGGAGCCGAAAACATTCTGCATGCTCTTCGGGATTGCCCTAACACTGCTGCATGATGTCGTAGACTCGAAACACTTGCATAGGTTTTTTTTTTCTCTTGACCTATGTGATTGCCTTGTGGAATTTTACGACACATGCTAGTAGCGTCTTTGATGATTGGAAGGCTGGCTTTAGTCTAATTTGTTGGTTGATATGGAGAGGAAGGAATGAAAGAATCTTCGAAGGTAAAGACTTACCCTACTAGAAAAAAACAATTAAAAGTGATATCTCGTAATAGTTTTTTTATTACCGTAAATTATATTGTTATTATAGGTTTAATTTTTAATGACAGTTAAAAATATACCATTAAATGTAATAATATAATGGTAGTTTTTATAAAGCTACCATTATATATTTAATATTTTATGATAATTTCTAATAAAATTGTCGTTACAATTTAATCATATAATAGTTATTTTTATATTAATCACTGTTATAGTCTATACTTATAACATCAATTTTAAAAAAAATATCATTTAAATTTTTTTATATTTTGTTTTAATTTTCCTTTATATTTTGTTTTAATTTTTCCATCTATATTACCATGTATTTGTCATAATGAAAATAAACTATAGGCATCAAAGTAAGTAAATAATAAAAAAATCAAATTAAATATTAATATATAGGAATAAATTATTTCAAATTCTTATTAATGCATACAATAAACTAAAATATAATACAATTATATATACACACGAAATGAATGATTGATTAAGGCAAGTTTTTTAGCATAATTTTTGTCAAAGCATATATCATTGAGTAGATTTGATCATCTTTAAAAAAAATTGTTTTGCTCAAACAACTATAAATTAGAAGTTATAAGTAAATATATATTAAATGTGATAAATTGAAAAAGTCTAAATATTGATTACTTTATATATCATGTAAATTATATAATATCAATACTCAATACTATTATTAGGTTGATGGTAATAATAAAAAAATAGAAAAATATAAATTATATTAATAACTAACTTTTGTATTAATAAATTTTTAAAAATTAAAAATTAATTATTTAAAAATTACTTAATTGGGAATAAATTCATAAAAGATTATAACTATCTGGATAGTCTCTGAACAACCACTTGAAAAAGTTTTTAAAATGTAAATTTATTTATAAATATATGACTATTAATAAAAAAAATAGTGGTACGAGCAACCCATCTCTTCTAGCTCGTGGCAAAGCTGTTATAGGCACTAAGGGTGTATTTGGATTAGTTTTTAGAGAATAGATTTTAGAAAGAATAGATTCTGAAGAATAGATTTTGAGAAGAATAGATTCTGGGAAAAATAGATTCTGACAAATAGATTTTGGGAATAATAGATTTTAAAAATATAGATATTTGGATGATTAATAGTAGAATCACTTTTATATTAATAAATTACTAAAAAGGGTATGATTTGATTAAAGTATGAGAGAGGAGAGAGGGTAGAGAATAAATAAGAGAGAAGAGAGTGTAGAGAAGAGAGAGGAAAGAGGAGATGGTGTGAAGAAGAGAGAGGAGAGAGAAGAGAGATGATAGAGAGTATAAGAAAAAATTAGGGGTAAAACAGTAATTAGATAATCTATAAGCTCTTTTACAGTTCCAAAATATATTTTCAGTAGCTTATTCAAAACTATGGTTTCAAATCGAGGTTTTGCCCAAAATCAATTATGGACAAAAATGGTTGTTTGGTTCAAATTTGTTGAAACCGAGGTTTTGGCCCAAAATCAATTCTGGACAAAAATTGATATTTGTGTGAAATTTTTTCAAACCGAGGTTTTGCCTAAAATTCATTATTAAAAGCTGAATACAAACACGCACTAAGAAATCCACTTCACGATGCACGGGTGATATTAAACAGAGGTGTGCATGAGTAGGGTTAGGTAGGATAGCTTCCTTATCTGATACCCTATCCAAAAAATACATGGGCTATATTTTGCAGCCCGATGCCCGGCCTTGCCCGGTAAAAGCCCTAATAATTTTGGTTGGTCATGCTCAAGTCATGATATCATGCTCATATTATAAAAAAAAATCTGTAATTATGAACTTCTAAAATAATATCATATTCATGTGTCTTTAAGAGTTAAATAATATCTATAATCCACTAAGAATAAGAGAACAAAGATAATAATTAAAATATTGAGATCCATTGCATATAAAAAATAAGCGTTGAAATCTAAGTAGTTTGTAATTATAACTTTGTATCAATCTCCTCAATATTGACAAAGATAAAGTATATAAAAAATAATAAATAATTATAATTTATAATATAATTATATGATAATTAACAAAGTTAAAAAAGAAAAAAAATTAGTATAGTTATAAATATTAAAAGATACAACTTACCTACTTAACTACTTATATTTTTAAAATTATCTTATAATCACCAGTAACTATCATATTCTCCCTTTTAATATAGAGAAAAAATAAAAGAAATAAAAGAAGGGGTGCTTATGGGTAGGATAGGGTAGGGTAGGGTAACCCCTATGTCCGGTGCTTAGCTCGAAAAATGCATGGGTTATATTTTATAACCCGATGCCCAACCCTACTTTATATTTATCGGGTTGAGTAGATCATTTTTTTATGGGTTAGACAGGGTACACACAGCCCTAATATTAAATAGTAGGGAACCATCTCCTCCGATCGCGATAATGGCTGGAGTCCACCGCGGGAGAGGTGTTTCAAGCTTAACGTGGACCAAGCCTTCGCAAAGGACCAAGGCCGTTTCAGCTGTGGGGGCTTGATTAGAGATATGCACGGTAACTTCGTGTATGGCTTTAAGAATCGTATGACGCGGGGAGATCATGTTGATGCTGAGTTCTGGCATGTCTTCTAGGCTTCAAGGCAGCATGGGGCCTAGGAATTCGAGATGTGATACTTGAATCAGATGCTTCTGAAGTTGTGGCTTGTTTATGTGGACAGGACGTACGGAGCAGTCATTAATTATGGAAATGTAGGATTAATGAGACTTTCATGGAGTGTAAAGATCGTTTGCATTCCTCGTCAGGCCAACAATGCTGCGGATTTTCTTGCCAAATCTGCTCTATCATCTGAGCCAGGTTTTTACTCCGTGGGATATCTCCAGATAAATTAGAAGCTATTCTGAAGCAGGATATGAAGGAACCTACTCAGCTGGGTATTGTTGTAAGCTGAGACTCGCATATTTATCAAAAGAAAAAAAAATGAGAGAGAAAACAAGTTTTTTCTTATTTGGATGAGGAGGAGAAAGTAGGAGAAAGAAAAAATATAGGAGAAATTAAGAAAATCCTCTCAAATTTTTCTCCACATATAAAAATATTTTGAGAAGAAAAAGAAAAATTCCACCACCTCGCACTCCCTCTTTTTTCTCCCCCATCTCACGTTCTCCACATCATCTTCTAGCTTCATTCAAAACCACTTCAGTTTCTTCCAACTTTGTTGTAATCATCATTATATATATTCATCTATTTTTAATATATAACTTAATTAATAAATTAATTTTAATTTTAAATATAAAATATATTTTTTATATTTATCAATTTTTTTAAAATTATTTATATTGATATTTCCTTAACAATTAAAAAATAAAAAAAAAATTAAATTAGAAAAGATGATTATAATATTTTAAAAAATAAAATATATTATATTAATTAATTATATTAATTTTTTTAATTTAATCAAATTAATTTAATTAATTTTTATATTAAATACAATATATATATATATATATATATATATATATATATATATATAACGCCCTCATCCCCATCTTATTAGAAACCTCTACACACAAAAAAGTGAATTAAGTGTTTACAAATTTTCAGATGTTTAAAATCTTTTCACAGTAAAAAAGAATGTGTTTAAACAAATCCAAAGTGCATAAACTTATTTGCAAAAATGTAAAAACTATTTTCACAGACACAAATTTGAAGCTTGAAAATGGTTTCTAAAAGGAAGTTTTGACTATAAAATAGTAAACACTTCAAATATACATTTTAACACAAAATGGAGAATAAAATAGATGTTGGAAGTGTAAAGGGTTATGGGATAAATATTACAAACAAAGAATTATATTGGTTCAATTTGATCTGATTGAGCATAAGTTCAGTTTATTTACTTATTTTTTATTTACGATAAATTTTGCTAAAATTTTAATAGATAATATAAAAATATTTTTATAAATACTTTTTAAATCTACAGACATATATTGATTTTGGTAAATTTATAAGATTAAACTCACATAAATTTTATCTCATAAAAATGTACGGGTAAGTTGAATGATAAGGATGAGTCTATGTAATTAATTTTTTAAAAATGAGTCTATATAATTATTTAAAAATAATTATTATTATTGTTCAAATTTTAACCATTTAATCCATTAATTCATAGAGTTTATAACTTGATTACAATTCAACTTTTGGAAGACCAGATAATCTTTTATTATTTAAGGATCAACGATTTAAATAAATGAAATATAAAAAATTAACTCTTCAAAATTATAAAGATTAAATTATTAGTTTTTTATAAAAATATGCAAATAATTTATGAATAATATGATTTTTTATAATTTTTATTTAATATTGTTGACATGAATGATATTATATCTTAATTATACAGTAATACTAATGAATAGCAATAATTATAGGTTGGAAAAATATCCTACAACAACCACCGTAATAACTATAATAACATTTTGAGGATGCCCTGCCATACATACAAAACTGTATAAGAAAAATTCGTGTTAAAACTCTACCACTCCTGGACTCTACTAATCTGGATCTAAGTATACTAAGAGTGTATTTGGTAACACACTAAATCTTAGTTAGAAAAGGACTTTTGACTCTAAATCTCAGTTTGGGGAAATTTTTAACCAAACAGTAATTTTTGTTTAAACGGGCTTTTGGATTAAACCATGATTTAAAACCAAGATTTCAGATAAACTGATCAGAGCAGTTTATGAAACAGTAAAAAAGCTTATGAACTAACCAATTACTATATTACCCATAATTTTTCTTACACTCTCTCCCCTATTTTTTCTATCTTTTATTTCTTATTCCCTCTCTCCTCTCATCTCTTATCTCTCCTCATTTAATACTCATACCATTTTTCATAATTTATCACTCATAAAACCCCTTCTATAAATAACTATTTAAACACTCATTTATTCAAAATTACTTTTTTTCTATAAATTCTTCTAAAAAAATCTTTTTTTTATAAAATATCTATAAACCCGTTTTTTTTATAACCTAATTTTAATTTTTTTTTTAAAACACACACTAAGTGCCGTTAACGGGACTCGAATTCATTTCACGGAAACGTCGGAACAGGAGCCAGAGCCTCTCCTCCAGCAAAATGTCATACCGAGTCCCGAGTCCCCCACTCCAACCAAGGAGACCGAATTTTTTAACGGTGGCGCTCATCACTTGTGGTTCTCGTTGACATAGATCAATTAATGCTAGCATTTTCTATGGTCCAATCTCTCTCTCTGTACATTTTATCCCTGGATGATGTCCGCATCCCTAGCCCTGGGTGGTCCTTCACGCTGCGGCCGGGTTCTGGGTCCATCACTGGACAAGATAATCAAGAACGCAGCCTGGCGTAAGCACTCCCAGCTCGTCTCCTCCTGCAAATCATCCCTAGACAAGCTTGAAACCCTATCTGATTCCGACTTTGCTCCATTCGATGCCCAATCTCCTCTTTCTGGACTCTCCTCCTCGGACGCAGAATATGTGCTTCTACCTCTCTTTCTTGCGCTGGACTCCGCGTACGCGAAGGTTGTTGAACCTGCTCTTGAATGTACCTTTAAATTGATCTCTCTCGGTCTTGTCCCCGGCGAGATTGATCGCACTGATACCGGTACTAGCGCCGCTGATTCACAGTCCAAAGTTGTCTTCAGGATTATTGATGCCGTTTGTAAGTCAGGTGGCCTTGGGGAGGAGGCGATTGAGTTGGGCGTGCTCAGAGTTTTGCTTTCAGCTGTACGATCCCCCTGCATTTTGATCCGGGCCGACTGTCTCATTCATATTGTGAGAACTTGTTATAATGTGTACCTTGGTGGGGTAAACGGTACCAATCAGATCTGTGCAAAATCGGTTCTTGCCCAGATTATGATCATTGTCTTCACAAGGGTTGAGGAAGACTCTACGGATGTCCGCGTCAAGAGAGCTTCTGTCAGTCAGCTTTTGGAATTCACGGACAAGAATTTTAACGAGGGGAATTCCATACTTTTTTGCCAAAATTTCATTAACGAGGTAATGGAGGCGAGTGAGGGTGTTCCTTTTCCTAATAGTAAGGCACTGTCCCTTTCATCGCCTCTGGAATTGCAAAATAGTGCTGAATCAGTGTCACAAGCAGCAGATGAAACAGGTTTTTCGAGTAATGGGGAGTTTGATAATGAAGCTGGAGCTAGTTTTAGTAAGATCAGGGAGGACGGCATTCTTCTTTTCAAAAATCTATGCAAATTGACAATGAAATTTTCATCTCAACAGCACTCTGACAATCGCATCCTCTTGAGAGGTAAAATTTTGTCCTTGGATCTCCTTAAGGTTGTGATGGATAACGCAGGCTCAATTTGGCGCGTGAATGAGAGGCAAGTAGTATTAAACTTGTAACTCACATATAACATTTACATTTTAACAAGCTCGTGAATGACCAAGATTATTAGTCCCATTTACTTTACTTGACCTTCTCTGAGGGGTATCCTAGCGGAGACCATATATTCTATGGAATTCAATCTGTAATATAGGCTGATTTCTGATAATAAGCAGGTGTCTATATGTTTGAAGTCTACAATGCGTAGCTGCTTATGCATAAAGTTACCACATGGCAGTAGGATTCTTAGTATCCTTTCATTGCTAAAGAGTTTATTACAACTCTAGTCTTTAGTAGCATGTATGCTGGTGATTGGAATTAAAAAAGAATATTCAAATGGATCTTGTTTTACCATCAAGTCTGTAAATATTCAATTATTTAGTTCCCAATTAAGTGCAGTTTTTCGAAGAATATTGAATTGCCTATGCTGCTTTTCGTTTTGATTGTTATTTTCTGTGCCTTCTGTTGTTAATATGGCATAACCTCATATTTACTTTAACATGCCATAGGTTCCTTGTTGCCATCAAACAATATCTTTGCTTGTCATTGTTAAAGAACAGTGCCCTGTCAGTCATGGCCATCTTTCAGCTTCAGTGTTCTATTTTCATGAACTTGCTATCAAGGTTCAGATCAGGGTTGAAAAAAGAAATTGCCACGTTTTTTCCCATGCTTATCCTCCGAGTTCTCGAGAATGTTCTTCAGCCAAGTTTTCTGCAGAAAATGACTGTCCTCAACATAGTGGACAAATTAGCTCAAGATCCTCAAATTATCATTGACATTTTTGTCAACTATGACTGTGATGTGGACGCTTCCAATATATTTGAAAGGTATCATGTTTTTTGTTATATGTACTTTCTTGATTATGCCTTGACACCCACCTTTATAGAAGAATGGACATGGGTTAATACTTTGCTGTTTCAAGTTGGCATTAAGCTTGCTGCCAAAAGAAAAAGTAGGCTTGTTAATGCAGAATCGTTGAATTTTAGCATTTACTTATAAGAATGGGTGCCTTCAAGTATGATGAACGCTAATTGACTAGCTGCAGGGAGTGTAATGTGGAATTTAGTATTTGAAAAACATTTTTTAAAGCAGCCTTTTTCTCTTCCACATCAAGGTCAAATGGGCAATATGACTGTATTCTAAACCTTTAGATAGAATTAGTAGATCAACTTATCAATTCCTAAGCATAGACAATAAATTGCTGTCATTCAAGCAAAACCGTGTGTACTTAGTAGTCATTATCTGACAACTATATATTTTTGGAAGATTATATTGCTAATAATAGATTATCTACAATGTTTTTGAAGCTAGAGTGCATGAGGGAAAATAAAATGAAAATTGCAGGAAATCAAACCAAACAATATCATTCAACTAGGCTGACTGGTATACAGAAATTAAACGATTGAAAGTTGAAGTGTGTTATGAGTTCTTATTTAACAAAGTTACCATAGAAATTGCCATGCAAAGACCATTTTAGCATAGAGACAAGACATGAAAAAGAATTCAGGCCGTTAGTGCCTGCCCTTCTAAATCAGGAAAAATGAAGACACGACTCAACATTAGGCAAAGTATGAAAAAGGCTTTTACAACTTAGAAATGTTATAAGCTGTCTAATTCCTTTGCATATCACTATCAGATATAAATACCCCCTTTAAGGGCTGCAATCCGTCCACTTATTATTGACAAACTCACCTAATTATGAATTAAATATCCAAGAAGTACAGTAATTTCAATCTGTTTTCCCAGTTGGATAACATCCAACAGAAATTTGGTACAAGTTCAGGGTAAATACTCAGGAATTGGGACACAATTAAGAAAGGTGTAAACGCTGGAAACTACAAATTTGTTTCCTCATTATTGTATGTTGATTGACAAGCACATTAGCTACTGAACCACCTTTCCATATCATTATCCATTATTGTTTGCTGATTTTATTACTTTTCTGTTTTCCATAAATTTAGTTTAGGTTTTATTTTATCATTATTTTATTAATTTGAATAAAATTAGAGGTTATTATATAGAAACTCTTGGGTGAGTAGCGTAGGATCTTTGACCAGAACCAATATATCCCCAATACTTGGACCTCTGCTATGGGATGAGAATCCTCTAGTTTTTTCTATTGCCATATCACCTAAACTTTTTTGTATCAAAAAAAGAATTTGCCATATCACCGCTACCATTAGTACTTCCATTGAGAGCATTGCTACACCTGCCACTATTGCCACAATATCATAGCCATAATTACCTCCATTTCTGTTGCCGCCATTACTTCTGCTATCACCAATGTTGCCAACACTATTTGTGTCATGATGCTATTATTGTTATTACTCCAATTGCTGTAGGCATCATCACCAACACTATCATCTAACTCTCTTACTTTAGGTCACGTTTGGCAACACTTCCCTTAAATAATGCGATGAGAATGGGAATGGAAAGTGGGCCTTCAATGGAACCAATTTGCATGTTTGGTGTGAATGGAAATAATGTTCAAAGATGCAAAACTAGGGGAGGAGGGGTAGAGAGAGAGAGACTCAAATGATGTAAATAGCCATTTTAAAAAAAATAATTAAAAAAGCAAGATGATCTTCATCTTAGATCCAAAACGGGAGCAAACTTGCTCATTCAATATTTTTTTTCAAAAAAAAGCAGCCAACATGAACAAGAATCTAACATATAGCAATGTAGAAAACAAGAACATTGAAAATTTTGAAACAAGAACCAAAATGTTGCAAATCAAAAAATTTCTAGACGAACCTTCCATTGCTAATCACAGATCCAGATTTTTATTAGGTGTTTGATCAAACGCTTACCTTGCTTCCTCCAACCTTCCATTACGAATCAACCTTGTTACTAAAGAATTTCAAGAAACAACATTCCGCTCCAGCATTAGGATAAATAATTTACTTACATCTTCAATTCTCCTTAAATCTACCAACCAACTAAGCATCCTAGTCCACAAAACAACATTCATATGCGGCATCTATTCAAAAAACTGGCAAGCTTCATCCAGCCTCTCAAATTGCAGATAACCCAATAACATTGCTAATATAAAACAAGAACCAAATCATAGATCCAAAGGATGTTGACACTTAGCGAATTTGAACCTACAAATAACAGTACCTATCTTAAAAAATATTGATCATTCAAACACCATCATTGTCATTGTTGTCGAATATTGTTGAATGTTGCACCTCGTTTCCATCATCAAATGCTATGCCCATCACTGTCATTGAATGCACTCGTCCCATCAGCATCATTGAACATTGCAAGAGTATTCATCTATATTTGCGACTACAACCTATCATTATTGTTGAATGCACCACCCCCAAGTCCTCTTCGAAGGTCGCATCATCACTACCATTGTTGTCAAATAGCGTTGTGATGAGAGGGTGAAGATGGTCGATTTGCCTTGGAGAATGAGCAGATTTTGATGAAGATAAAATATAGGTGGGGGTATTTTTGTCTGAAAGGATGAAAAATAGGTTTTTTGTTATAAATTTTGGATTCCTAGGAAGGCTGAGTCTTTCCATTAAGATGGTGATGGAAGCTTGGTTCCATCATTTGAAGGAACTAGCATTCCCTGGAAGACTTCCTCTTGCCTGCCTAACATAAACGTGACCTTATTGCCCCCACCACTTCCTATGCCTTGCCACCACCGACGTTGATGTCATTACTATGTAGATATATAATATGATTTTCATCCTATCATCAAATATTGACCCAACATATGATATTATATAAGGCATATCCAGCAAATAGCTTATTCAATGCTATCTATTGCTGCTTATGCTATCAAATTTTATCTTGTATGGTGCACTAAATCAGGCCCTATTCCAATAAATTTGTTTTCTTTATTTATATTCCTTTGATTTCTGCATTTCGTTTTAGTATTTAAACTCTTATAATTCCATCAGATGCTTGCAGGATTGTCAATGGCCTTCTTAAAACTGCATTAGGACCACCTGCGGGATCAACTACAGCATTGTCTCCAGCACAGGATATTACTTTCCGACATGAGTCTGTGAAGTGTTTGGTCAGCATCATCAAGTCAATGGGAACATGGATGGACCAGCAAATAAGGATTGGCGATTCATGTTTTCCCAAAAGCTCTGAAAGCGGTATCCAAACCGAGAATCATCTAAGTTCATATGGAGAAGAAGGGAATGCTTCTGACCACGAGTTTCATCCTGATGTAAATTCTGAATTTTCTGATGCTGCTGCTCTATAGCAGCGACGGGCATATAAAATTGAACTTCAGGTTGATATTATATCACATAGAGGAATACAAATTTTTATATGGTTGCCAATATGAAGTGTCATCTCATACTGCATTGAGTATCTACCTATGAAGCATGGGTACTTCTTGATCCAAGGGGTACCTACGTATGTGTATTGGGTTACTTTTTCAGTACTAAGAGAAAGAGAGAGCGCATGCACCATGTACTTTGTTTTTTAACAAAGTTACATGAACTTCAACATCATATCAAAGAAGGCTATGGCTTTTTGTTTATTATGAAAAAATTACTATATTGTATACTGTATTGATTATATACTAGTAACTTGTGCATCATAGGTATCTACTATGTGGTTTTATATACCTACAAACACCTGCATTGCATCCGTAATATTTTTCATCTGCCCTTGTGAAATGCATCCTCTCATCTTTCAAACATTTCATTTTGCATCTTTATTGATGATCTTCCTGGGTTAAATGCAGAAAGGTATATCACTTTTTAATAGAAAACCTTCCGAGGGTATTGATTTTTTGACAAGCAACAAAAAAATTGGCTGTTCTCCAGAAGAAGTGGCTCTTTTCCTCAAGAACACTACTTCACTTTATCAAACCAAGATTGGTGACTATTTGGGGGAGAGAGAGGAATTTTCTCTCAAAGTTATGCATGCTTATGTTGACTCCTTTAATTTCAAAGGGATGGATTTTGGTGAAGCCATAAGGTTTTTTCTTCGGGGCTTCAGGTTGCCTGGTGAGGCACAGAAGATTGATCGCATCATGGAGAAGTTTGCTGAGCGTTATTGTAAATGCAATCCAACTTCTTTCAGTAGCGCAGATACTGCCTATGTTTTGGCTTACTCCGTGATAATGCTCAATACAGATGCTCATAATAGCATGGTGAAAGATAAGGTTTGAGTGCTTACCCTTTTCTAATGTTTCTGGCCTATAGTTAGAACATCAACTCTTTTTTATGCATAATTTTAAATTGTTAGATCCAGTCTAAGCCTGGTACCATTCCTTTTAGTACTCGTTGAACCTTTAGTATTTCATACTATTTTAAACTAGCGGTGATTGTATTGAGTTGAAGGGACTCAATACCTTGTAAATAAGGTTGTAGGTTTGAACCTTGTAGATGAAAAAAATCATGTTGGGAGAGTTTCTCCTATTTGTCTAACAATGCTTGAACTTGACTCAATACCATTGGATACCATATAATCATACCAATATATAATAATTTTATTCATTGGAACAACATCTTATAAAGCCAACGTAATTTTTACTTGAAAAATGTCATTTGATATGTCCTTTCTTCCTTTTCATGGGCGGTAATAATGCTAAATTAGTAGATATATGTTCAAGAAACTCATTGTGTATTTGTAAATGAGAATGTTTTGTTATCATTATTTCTAATATATAGCTTAGCAAATTCAGGATATCTTATTTTGTGATTATGTTGAATGTGGTTTTGACATGGATTTTTGGGTTACATTGTGTGTTGATGACCTTCCAGATGACAAAGGCTGATTTTATTCGAAATAACCGTGGAATAGATGATGGAAAGGATCTGCCAGAACAATATCTTGGGGCCCTTTATGATCAACTTGTTAGAAGTGAAATCAAGATGAATGCTGATTCTTCTGCACCTCAGAGCAAACAGGCAAATAGCTTTAATAGATTGCTGGGTTTGGATGGTTTGCTCAATCTTATGAACTGGCAGCAGAATGAGGATAAAGTGGTGGGTGCAAACGGCCTTCTCATTCGTCACATCCAGGAGCAGTTTAAGTCCAAATCAGGACAATCAGAGTAAGATAAAATATTGACCATTTTTGGGAATTTTTTGTGGAAATGTACTCTCACAAAGCTAATCATACTAATTCTTTCCTTTGAGAGTTTTTATACAGTCTTTTTCATATATGTGGATTTTCTATTTGATTATGCTACCTTTCAATAATATCTGTTGCATTCAAACAAATATTTTAGTGTGTTAAGGCTCTAAATTTTGTATACACTACTCATTTGTGGGGATTGCAATTTTACCTGTCGTTGCAGATCTATTTATCATGCTGTCACGATGTGGCAATATTGAGGTTTATGGTGGAAGTCTGTTGGGGTCCTATGCTGGCTGCTTTCAGTGTAACTCTTGACCAGAGTGATGACAGGATAGCCACTTCTGAATGCTTGCAGGGATTTTGACATGCTGTGCATGTTACAGCTGTGATGGGCATGCAGACTCAGAGGGATGCTTTTGCTACATCTGTTGCCAAATTTACGTATCTGCACTGTGCTGCAGATATGAAGCAGAAAAATGTTGATGCTGTCAAGGTAAATATATTGTAGCTTCATTGCCGTTGACCGTTGGCTTTGATAATTAGGGATTCTCTGGCGAGATGATTTAAGAATGAATAAGATCATTTCATATGCAACAATAATGGCTTACTGCTTACCATCATTAGGTATTCTAGCTTTGTTGTGCTCACAACATAGACTGGTAGTAGCTGGCTTGTTTTTATTTGACTAGTCTGCTGCATGGAAAGAAAAATATGACTAATACATATTTTTTAATGTATTTCGTGGGCGACCCATTTTATTTGATGTAAATGTCTTTTTGTCATGGTAGTACTGTAATTGCTGCATATTTTTTCTACAGGCTATAATTTCAATTGCCATTGAAGATGGGGATTATCTGCATGAAGCATGGGAACACATATTAACATGCCTCTCCCGTATTGAGCATTTGCAACTCTTAGGTGAGGGTGCTCCACCTGATGCATCCTTCTTTACTTCATCTAATGTTGAATCAGAGGAGAAAGTGCCAAAGACTTCAGGTTTTCCTTCTTTGAAGAAGAAAGGAACCCTTCAGAATCCAGCTGCGGTGGCTGTTGTTCGTGGTGGTTCATATGACAGCACAAGTGTTGGGATCAACGCTTCTGGGCTTGTAACACCAGAACAGATTAATAGTTTCATTTCAAACTTAAATCTTCTGGACCAGATTGGGAGTCTTGAATTAAATCATGTATGTGCTCATAGTCAAAGGTTGAACAGTGAAGCAATAGTAGCCTTTGTGAAAACACTTTGTAAGGTTTCCATTTTGGAGTTACAGTCTCCCACAGATCCCCGTGTATTCAGCCTCACTAAAATAGTAGAAATTGCGTAAGTTTTCTTTTCTTTCTGTTAAGTAGGGTTACTCTTTTGTAAAATTAGTTCTTTAGCAATCTCATTCTGGCTGACCTACCAAACTTTGAAGTGAATATACAGTAAGGACAGTTGTTTATGTTAAAATGGCACCCTGATATCTTTGCTAATAAAAAATTTACATTGTAATTCCTCCCCTAGGTGCTTTGAATCTTGATCATGATTACTGCTTATTTCCCCAATAGACACTCGTTCACTATCTCAAGTTTGAGCTCTTTTTTTCCTTTTAAACTTCAAAAACACATGTTTTCCGTTGTTTTCTTTCATTTGGAACTGACAATCATACTCAAAAGAGCGTGATAAGGGTCTTGACTCTCCAAGCATTTAATAATTTGTAAAATGTGTTTAAATTATTTTTCTAAAGTTCCAATAGCCCCTAAGGACTTTTTTCTTCTAATATTGAAAACCCTCTAGGTCAAGTCAAACCAAACTGGCTGGCATGGTTGTCCTGACCCTACCCAAATTTTCTTTTACTGGAGCACTTGGCTTGAATTCATTGGATCAGCTAGATCATTGAGCTAGAAGAACACAATTATTCCTGATGAAGACAGTATATTGATTGATTAACAACTGAAATAAAATGCTCACATTCATATATGTCCTTGAAAAATTATATTCAGCCACTGAAAAAAATTAAATTTTTTCATATCAATTCCTATAAAAATATTTTCTTATTAGTATGACTAGACTAAGGCAGGCCTTGTTCACCCGTAGGTGTTGCAGTGTGTTTTCCCTCTGCCCGTAAACTCTGCTAACATACCTTTAGCCTATATTAGAGGTCATGACTATAAGATGGTTTCATTTGCAGACATTATAATATGAACCGCATCAGATTGGTGTGGTCTCGCATATGGAATGTTCTATCAGATTTCTTTGTGTCCGTTGGATTATCTGAAAACCTATCAGTTGCAATCTTTGTGATGGACTCCTTGCGGCAACTTGCAATGAAGTTTTTGGAACGTGAGGAGCTAGCTAATTCCAATTTCCAGAATGAATTTCTGAGACCATTTGTGATTGTTATGAGGAAAAGCAGTTCTGCAGAAATTAGAGAATTAATAGTTCGCTGCATTTCGCAAATGGTCCTTAGCAGGGTCAGTAATGTGAAATCTGGCTGGAAAAGTGTTTTTATGGTATGTTAAATTTGGTTGGCTTTGTTTTCATTATTTCCTTGCGATGTTCATGGTTTCAAAGTTTCAACTTATTAAGTGGAAAACTCATGGCTGTCATTACGAAGGCTTAGACAGGCTATTGTTTCTTAACTGCTAAGAGATTTACTTATGATTTCTTTCGTGTAAAATTTTGCCATGTATAAGCTACAAATGCTGATAATTTTCTTGCCTTGCTGATTATGATTGGAGTGGTTTTGACACTGATTGATTAGGATTTGATTGTAAATAATCAGAATTGATTGTGATTGGTTGTAAATAATAAGTGAGATTATTTTTGTAACTATTTGTCGTTTATCCGTTGTCTTGCCCTCTCACTATAAATAAGAGACTTATGAAATTCAATACTCACTGGCTACATTTCCCACATTCTCTCTTGTTCTCTTTCTCATATTTCTTCACTCATGTTTCTCTCATATTCTACATGCTTAATTCATTAAAAATTGAACGTCTTAAATTTATTTTTCTTGGAAAAATAAAAGGAAGACAAGGTTCTCTAGGAAATATATGGCATCAAACTTTTATGATCTTTCAGATATGATTTTATTAGTGTGATGACACTTGGTTAGATAACCTATTGTACTATTCTGTTTATATATTGCCTGATCCACTCCCCCAACCCCCACCCCTGTAAATTAGAAAAAGAAAAACCTGAAATTCAAAGCAAGAAGGGTTGACATATCTCATTGTTAGTATACAAGAGGCCACAAAAAAATCTTGCTTTCTGATGCAGCAACGTTGGTTCAGGTTTTCACAGTTGCTGCTGAAGATGAGAGGAAGAATATTGTTTTGTTAGCGTTTGAGACCATGGAAAAAATTGTGCGTGAATTTTTCCCTTATATTACAGAGACAGAAACAACAACTTTCACTGATTGTGTTAGATGCCTTCTAACATTTACAAATAGCAGATTTAACACTGACGTTAGCCTCAATGCAATTGCTTTTCTTCGCTTCTGTGCTGTCAAACTTTCTGAGGGAGGACTTGTTTGCAATAAAAAGAGTAGTGTGGATGGCTCATCAATTGCCGTAGCTAATGGTGTTCCAGTTGTGGAATCTTCTATTGATAAAGATGATCATGTATCCTATTGGAAACTATTGCTATCAGTTAATAAGCTTCAGATGTATAGTGTTGTGGTTATGCACTATGCATTTTTGAAAGTAGAGCGCATTCTTGTTCAATAGTTGTATGCATACTCTATAATGGGTTGCTGATGCAAATAACATATTTCATATTCGTCATAAACCCAACAATTAAGGTTGCTGTACTTTTTACATTTTGGTAAGCTGTATATCAAGCTTTAATAGTTTGTTAAATCATTTGTTTCTGCATTAGGACAATTAAGCCTATTTTCTAAAACCTTGCCTGTCTGCTTTTGAAATTTTTGTTTCTGTTCCAGGGTTGTCAAAATTAACATGTGATCCAAGATCAGCTATCAGAAAGAGTTCTTTGGAGGTGCTTTTTAACATACTAAAGGACCACGGTCATCTATTCTCTTGCTCATTTTGGGATAGCCTTTTTTGTTCTGTTATTTTCCCTTTGTATAACTCCGTATCTGGAAAAAGAGATACAACTACAAGTGACCGGTATTCTGCTTCTGTATCTGGGAATCCTGAAGGAAGCTTCTGGGATTCTGAGACTTCTGCAGTAGCAGCTGAGTGTTTAATAGATTTATTTCTCTCCTTCTTTGACATGGTGAGATCTCAACTGCCGGGTGTGGTGTCAGTATTGATGGAATTTATAAGAAGTCCTGTTCAAGGTCCAGCTAGTACTGGAGTTGCCGGATTAGTGCGTCTTACAGGTGTCCTGGGTAGCAGGTTTTCAGAAGAAGAATGGAAAGAGATTTTTCTAGCTTTGAAAGATTCAGCTGCATCAACTGTCCCTGCGTTCATGAAGGTCTTAAGAACCATGAATAGTAGTATAGATATTCCCTACATTTCTCAGTCTTCTGCAGATGTGGAAAGGTCTTCGGATCATGAATTGACAAATGATGATTTTGATGATGACAATCTTCAAACTGCTGCTTATGTTGTGTCAAGAATGAAGAATCATATTGCTACTGAGCTACTTATTGCCCAGGTTTGTTTCCCTTCCTTTGCTTACACAAATGCATGCATACAGGTAACATACAAGTGCCAAGTTACGTGGAAATGGATTTATTACATAGATTCAAAGGGCACTTCTTGTGTTTATGGCCCTGTTTGTACTTTGTTTTCCTTTGGAGCCTTTGACAAAAGGAGGATAATTCGACCTCCACCTTGACCGTGACCTTCTCTGCATGGTCCGCTCTTAATATTAAAAATTTGTTTAAGATAAAAAGTGGTTATAATTTTATTGTCAATAGGCAGGATTAGACTTGACCACCTCATCAAGGAAAGCCACTTCTGATGCTTCTGTAAACATGAATTGTGGGAATACTATCAATTTATTGCTTAAGACTAAATGTTGTGACAGCATATTCTCATGCTTGAAGCTCTTTGTGGGAACCATTGAATTATTTCTAAGTTTAGCTATTGAATGAATGAATTTTAAAATCGTTATATGATCCGGCCACAGGTTGCAACTGATCTATACAAAATGCACCAGCAGTCTTTATCGGCAATCAATATTAGAATCCTCCTTGAATTATATTCGTCCGTCGCATCTCATGCACATCAGCTGAACACTGATTCAGTCCTTCTTAAGAAGTTGCAGAAGGCGTGCTCTGTCCTGGACCTATCTGGTCCGCCCATGGTTCATTTTGAAAACGAGTCCTACTTGAATCATCTGAACTTTCTTCAAACTTTACTTGTCTGTGATCCTTCTCTGCATGATGTGATGGACTTAGAACCAGAGTTTGTAGCTGTATGTGAAAATATATTGTCTATTTACCTAAATTGCACTGGCTTTGTATCCACCTACAAGTCAGATGCCCGGCTCGTGCAACATCGGAAACATCCTTTGAGCTCAGGAAATGAGGAGGAAATAGCTGCTAGGACGCCTCTAGTCGTCTTAGCGTTGCAAGGCTTGAGTGCTTTGAACAAGGATTCATTCAGAAAGTACATTCCACACTTGTTTCATATGTTGGTAGATCTAGTGCGGAGTGAACACGCATCTGGAGAAGTTCAATTTGCCCTAAGCAATATGTTCCATTCATCCGTAGGTCCAATGATAATGGAATGAGTTTTGGTTGGTATATACAAGATAGCAGTCAGAATTATCCTTATATGCTGAGGCTAGAGTTGTTCCTGGGCCGTGTGTTTTGTGTATTTACACAAAACAGTGTTGTAGGGTGTATGCTGTTGGTTGATCGTGATTGTGACTTCATGTAAATGAGAAAATTCATTTAAAGCTCGTCGAAATATCATGGATACATGAATGCGGTTTATAGATGGATGATCGGGTGCGCATCAGTCTTGTTATTTTTATGTCTCTCTCCCCCTCGCCCTCCCTCTCCCTCTCCCTCTCCCTCTCCTACCAGCGTGAAGTTGCTAAATGGTCCAATTTTGGGGACGAACGTAGTTTAATAACCAATTATCGTGTAGATGTTAAAAAGTTTAAGTATTGTAGGAAGCCAAGCATTTTGACTTGTCTTGCAAGAGAAAATTCCCCCCCGAACGAGAACAAGTAGAAGACAGAAGCAAAGAGGACTTCTTCGGTGCCAACCAACTCCGTAAACGGTCAAATGGTTCCTGTTTGCCTTGTAGCAATTACAAGATCTGTAATACCTGGGAATAGAATAGGAGTAAAAGAAAAAATTAATGTATCAGTCATTGAATTAATCATTTTGAATACCTTTTTAATAAAATATATTTAGAATTTTTAAATTATTAAATTAACATATTAATATAATATTTTTAAAATTATACTATTTTATAATCTTATAAAATAACTGAAAATATATAGTTTGAAAGGTATTTTTAGCTACCGTGTGAACTTAAAATATTATTAAATAATAATGTTTAAATGAATTAAGATTAAACATAAAATTATTGGAAAAAAATAAAAATTTAGAATTATAAAATGAATTAATTATATGATATTATAAAAAATAATCAATTCAATAATATAACAGAATTTAAAAATATATATTAAAATTATTTTTTTAGGCAAAGATAAATGTTTAAAATGATTGTTAAGTAATGGTTATGTTAATGAGGGGTATTTTGGTCAAAAGAAACTGAGTAATGTTCTTGATAAACTTATTTTATTTGAACAAATTCAAAAGGCTATGAAATTAAAATTGATATCCCAGTCTACGACATGCAAAGTTTTTGGTATTCACATGAAATAGTCACAAATACCAAATCCAGAAGAGCTATTTTGGCCGCCCAAACAGAATCTTTCGCGTAAAAAGCAAAAGTAATTCGTCATGAGGGGGTTCTAATTTAGCCTCCGCCCACAAAAGCAGATAAATCCCGACTATCCTTCACACCAAATGCACTTAGTCTTTCAAACTAAGTCTTGCATTTTGGACCTTTACTGATAACTTTAACTTCTGTTCTTCCATATCCCTTAAGACAGCCAGCAGGTTTGCACGATAAACTTCACATCGCTGATTTGTACTCCTCAACTCTGCGGTCAGCTCTTTAATTTTTTTTTGCTTCTCCTCCTGAAGAAAGAGGATCCAGAAGAGGAAAGGTCTTATATTAGACCAAATATAGATGAAAACATATACAAGCAGCATACAAGATGTGGCTGTCGTCCTAGTAACAACACAAACATGCCATATTTGAAGCCATAGCACCGATAAATTGTTTATATATATATATATATATATATATATATGAAAATTGTTTATAGATCATCATAGAATAAATTTTTAAAATAAAATTACGAAAAACGTTGAATTACTTGATCCTATGCAAATCGCAGGTGAATTATGTATTCCGCTTCTTTCATGTCAATGCGAGGATCAACACTAAACTAAACACATTGCCAAGATAAATTACTTGATCCAATACAGAATGCGGCTGAGAGGAGATCCTAGAACAGACATACCCCTTTTTGGACAACCTAGCCAGCTTGTAAATCAAGCATACTCAGCAAGATTAACTCAACGTAATGAAACGAAAATTATTCTAAAGCTCTGAACCAAAATTATTTAGACGCTAATGTACAAATCCAAACAATGTTGATTTCTAGCTGATGTATCATAAGACAACTTCCAAGAAAACCAAAAAAAAAAATTCAAGATTGGCACAGTCAAGATAACAATATTTGCATTTTAAGATAATCATGTAAATACATATACAAACTCAGGTCCCCTCAAGTGTGACTCAGTGTGCATGATTATTGTGATGATATCTTCGGCTTAGTGTTAAAAGCTTGTGACATAAAAATTAAATCACAAGTTAAAAGAAACTAACCACAGATGTATAGGTCGGCAGTTCATCTTCTTCAGCTGCAACCATTCCACCCCTGCCTGTGTCAGCCAGTGCAGCACCCTCTGTGGCCCCAGCACTTTGATTTTTCACAGCAGAAACCTTCTTAGCTGCTTCTTGCAGATATTTCATTGCAATGTGATAAATGTGAATAGACTTTGCACCTTCTTCCACATATTTGATTGCTTCTTGACGCAAATTGTTATGACGAACTGTTAAAGACTCCTGAGAATTACTTGTGTATTCAGATGCATGTTCATCCAACAAAGCTCCAGTTTTGGCATTCCTTGTCCAGCGTTTCAATACATACTGTGGAGGAAGTGTAAGAACATTTTTTGCTCTGAAGACTGCTAGTATATGCCTACAAATAATTCCTGAATACTCAAACATCTGGCAACTGCAACTAGCTTTCATTTCAAAATAATTAAAAGTAACAGTGTGTGCTTTTTGGTTTTCCCCAAATTTAGCAACCCTATAAGTAATCAGAGCTCCAGATTCATCAGTTTTTGTTGCAGGATTTGCAAGAGTCTCTACTAACTCCTCTTGAAATTTCTTGAATATCTTCCTCGTGTAAAGACTTGCAGCTTGTTTTTCCATAGGAGACGGCGTTTTCAAAACTGGACTAATATTAGTAGTGTCATAGTCTGCTTTTAATTCCCTTTCATGCCAAGTTGATACGGCTTTCTCATATTGTTTGACCAACGTCTGTATGGTAGTTGATGCATTAACATATCCATCAAAGAAAATATTCAAACGTTCATTTCCCTCGTTTAAAGATATCTCCGCAAAGAAAGTGTCCCGCAAGTACACCGGGACCCAACTTTGCCGGGCATTGTACAATGACTGAAGCCATTCATTATCCATGATGTAGTATCTATTTAGAAGTGATTCCCAAGAAGACTCAAACTCATCAATTGTCTCATTCTCGTTGACACATTTCTTGAATTCAGGTTCAAAAGCAGGATGTGATTGACAAAGATGCGCCAGCTTCTCTCGGGTTTCTCTAAATATGCTCCATTTACAGAACCTATGACGAGTTTGAGGAAGAACTTGGGCAACAGCAACCCGTATGAACGGATCCAAATCAGATGTTATGGACACAGGATGGCGTCCGGACATAGCTTGGAGCCAAGTCCTGAGGAGCCATATGAATGAAGACTCAGATTCATTGATAATCAACGCGCAACCGAACAAAACTGACTGTCCATGATGATTAAAACCAGTGAAAGAGGCAAATGGCACCTTGTACCGGTTAGTCTTATAGGTTGTATCCAATATAACAACATCCCCAAAATAAGAGTAATTCATTCTAGATGTTCCATCAACCCAAAACATATTTCCACCGGCGTGATCAGTATCACCTTGAACTGAGTAAAAGAACGCAGGGTTCTCTGCATGCATGCGCTTCAGATATTCCAGCACATAATGCGCCCCGCCGCCGAAGGGACGCTGTCTAGTGCCACTCATATGTCTTAAGTTTCAACGATCAACTGCATAACAATTGTTCACCTATTCGCTAAGAAAGGCAAACTACGTCGAAGAAAAAAAATTAAATTGACATTTTAAAAAAAAAATTTGAGTCCACCTCGACAAAATATGATAATAGGAACTACAATCTAATTCTGCCGTGTCGAAGCCTTGTACCTAGCATAAACTTCCGAAATTCTTCACTGATTTATCATTCTCCCAAGCTAGGCTGGAAGGATTTGCCGGAAACCGAGTAACTATGCCCATTCAGAGGATATTTCACGTTTTTATATATAGCTCAATTACTGTTCAGCCGAAGACTACAAAACCAAAAACAAAAAGGCGTTTTTCAAGCCGACTCTGAACCAACACTCACAGTGGAGGAATCCGATACCAATTTGGTTTTCTTCTTCTTCGTCTTTCGTTTTCCCCCTTTCCTTGCCAGACCGACGTCTAATATCTGCCTCCGTGCCTCGAACTCGGAACACCCAACAAAATGTCCTGTCTCAGTCCTGCCCCATACTAGAGTAGGCAACCTTCGAAGTCATTTGGGAAACGTCGTCGCTTTGAAACTGGCAATTTTCCAGTGAAATTATTAGAAAGAGGCCATTTGACAAGGGTAGATATTTCAACGTTATGTTTTAAAAAGTCTGATAGAGCATGTTCGTATTAATTTTTAAAAAATAGATTTTGACATAGATTGGAGATAATAAATTTAAAAAAAATAAAAAATAAAAATATTTAGATAATTGATAACAGAATAATTTTTTTAAAATTTATAATTAAAATAAATTTTTTAATTAATTTTTATATTTAAGAGATAAAGAGAATATATTTTAAATATTGATTGAAGAATTATACTAGTAAATATTTTGATTTTAAGCCTATGCACCTTATTAAATTTTCTATTTAAAATGAAATATGCTTGTAAAAAAAAATTAAAAGAGTTAGTTAAATTAATTAATATATTATATATATTTTTAAAATATTATAATTATATTTTTTAATTTATTCTCTTTTTATTATTGTTAAGAAAATATTAATAATAATAATTTTAAAAAATTAATAAATATTAAAATAAATTTTATATTTAATATTAATATTATCTCTTTATTTTGTGCTTTTCCTTTTCTTTCTTTTTTTGTCTTTTGGCATCACTTCCAATCTCTTTTCTTATAACCTGTGGATAGATTATGTTTCAACTATAGTTTATAGGATAAAATTATAGTTTGAGGAGCATAAGTGATTTTTAAGATTTTTTTATTGTTTGACTAAAAAATAAAATAATCAAGATTTAAGTCTAAAATTTATTCTCTAATCTATATGCCAAACATATCTATAGTCTATTCGGCTCTTTATATTTTCAAAAGGGCCAAGGGTCATTTTCATCCAGAAAGAGCGGTGGCATTAGAATTATTTTTTTAGAGAAATTTTATCTTGGAAATAATAAAATTTTAGCAATGTGAATATTGTAAGAATGTATATAGGCAAAACTAGTTAGGGTACTCTCATGTCCAATACCTAAACGGAAGATAGAATATGTTGCATTTTGTTTTATCATGTCCAACTCTATTTAATAAAAAAGTTTAACTATTTTAAACTAAGTATGAATAAATTTTATATCTAAATTACTAAGTATGAATAAATTTTATGTCTAAATTATAATGTCTTGTTCATATTATAGAATAAAAATATATAATTATAAATTTTTAAAATAATATAATATACGTATGTCTTCAAAAGTTAAATAATATATATAATCTATTAAAAATAAAAAATAAAAAAATAATAATAATAGTTTTTAAATTTATTACAATATTGTATATGTAAAAAAATCTTAAAATTTTAGTTTATAATTATAATTTTATATGAATCCCTCTAAAATTAATAAAGATAAAATATCTAAAAATAATTAAATAATAATAATTATAATTTATAATGTAAATGATTACATTTACATTATAAGTTATGTAGATCTGCTAGCTTCACGTTTAGATCATTTGAGAAGTTGATAATTTGAAGAAATTTCTGCTCTTTTAGAAGTCGAAAGTTCACCTTAGAAGCAACTATATTCAAAGTGCCTTCTGATACGAATATGATTGTTTTCTTAAAATAAATGTAGTGATTAGCAAGACCCACCTATATCATTATACTTAAATATATTGAGGGAAAGAGTGAGCTTTGTTAATCAAATTCTATTGTGTATACAATTTCGTACCTACACAAGGGCACACGTAATTTTTTACTGATTCTGAAATCTCTGTCCAGGAAGATATGAGTGCACTTAAGGTGGAATTAGATAAATACTTAAGGTCATTTGATAGGTGGGGCTCATCCCATCGGAATATGGGGGGTTGCAGGTATTGGTAAAACTACTTTTGCCAGAGCTATTTATGATAGAAGTGGTGGCTGGTTTGAGAGAAAATGTTTCCTTGCAAATATCAATGATGAACGGAAGAAATATAATGGTATTGTTCATCTACGGCAGCAACTTATTTCAGATGTTTTCGAAACAGAACTTGATATGGTTCATGATGTTAAGATGGGAACAAGTCAAATAAAAGAGGCACTCTCCAATAAAAGTGTACCGCTGGTATTTGATGATGTGAATCATATAGACCGGCTCATAGCATTATGTGGAAGTAGTGATCTGCACTTTGGCAAACGGAGTTTGGTACTAAAACATCCGCTCGCTAAATAACGATCTATATATATATAGTCAGATTAAACAAGTAAAGCGTGATATTTCATCTCGTACCCTACCGGCCTCACATTTGGCTTAGCCTAAACATGTTCATTTATATTTTATGCCAATTTTTTTTGGCTATGCAGAGCCTTTTTCCTCCATGCTCGAATGGACACACTGGATAACATAGCACCTTGCACAACCCTACTATTATTTAACATATCAAAATATCCCTATTTAACATAAATATTATTAAAATCTGTATAATTTTTATCAAATTATGAAATTGATTTATATTATGAATTTTAAATTTTTAAATGCATTCATTTTGATTTATTTATTAATATTTTTAAACACTGATCATTATTAAAAAAATGTAAAAGACTCACATAGAGGCACAGAATAAACTAGTATTTTAATAGAACAAAAAATGAACTATTTAGTGTAAGTTTTTGTATTTTCACTTGTAAAATTTATTATTGGTAATAGTTAAAATATTTATAAGCACTTATAAATGTTGCTATGATAAGTACTTATAATGTAAATTGAGGGTTGTAAAATTTGCTATTTTCATTTATATTTTTTTATTTTAATTGTTAAAATATTTAGGTGCACTTATAAATTTTCTATTAAAATTTGTTAGAAGCTAAGTTTATTAGATACGTTGCAATATATGATAAAATGGATTTTACAGCTTGGTGGGTATTAAACATTTTGGTGAGCTTAGAGAAATTGTCTTTTTTTAAAAAAAAAATGTTAATCATCTCATATTAAAATATAATTTTGTAATATTTTAAAACCTATTTGAATTGGAAATTATGTATGTTTTGTTTGCTGCTTCCCTATGAAATTTCTTAAAATTTATTAATATTAAATAAAATTTAGGATATAATTTTTTTCTTCTTATTTTTGTTGTTGTACAATATACTCTAATCTTTAATATAATAACTAATTTGATAATTAATTTTAATTTTAAATATAATATATAATTTTTAAATTTGTTAATTTTTTAAATTATTTTTATTTATATTTTTTTAATAATAATTAAGTAAGAGAATGAATTAAAAAATTAAAAAATTATTATAAAATTTTAAAAAAATTATTTTATATTAATTAATTTAACTTAAATATTAAAAATAAATATAATGAAAGCTTACGTAATAAATAAATGGGAGTAGGTGGGAGCGCCAGGCTCATTTTCCTCCGTGGAACACAAGTCCTATTCCTCACCGTCAGGAAGGCAACATTTCACCGTTCTTTTTCGTCAACTCATTCATATGTTAATCTTGCTTCCCTCTGGTTTCTCCAATCATCAGATCTCTCCGGGGCTCTGACTGACATTTCCAGAAATGAGCTTTCTGGCTCAGAATCATAGATTCTTTCCGAGCGGCACGTCGGCCAGGGCGGCACTTCCGCTCTCACACACTGGCGACTCCAAACAACACCAAGGTGGCCTTCGCAGACGACTCTCGTCATTGCCCCTCAAGATCCAGGCCACCTCTGCTGCATCCTCTTGGTCATTTCCCAGATCCAAGTCCCTCTCATCAATGGGAGATTACGCTGGCACCTCGCTCAGGAAATGGTGGGATTGGGGCTCCGCTTGGTTCCTCTCCAGAAAACCCTTTTTTGCTAGGGATCTCGAAATGAACGAGCAGGAAACCAAGGTCCTTGGATCCCACGACAGGGGCAGCTGGAGCCATGTTTTCTTTAAGGTCCGATCTGAGATTAGAAAGCTCCTTGGCTCTGATCGGATGGCTGTTCCTCAGACCTACAGGTCTGCCAAGAGTTTCGATGCAAACCATTGCTGAAAATCCATCTGCCCCATCTGTTGAATGATGGCGAAGTGTTTGGCTTCTTTGGAATAATAAAAAAAAGATTCAAGATGATGAAACTAGCTAGTTTCGCTTGGCTTTTGCAATTCGTTTGTTCGCTATTCAGTATCTTACACTTTCTTCGATTCGATTCTTTATGTTTACGGTTGTTCATAAGGGGTGTAATTAGTAAATTAGGATTCTTGTATGTTGTGGGTTGCGCCAAAAATGTATGGATCTCTGTAAGTTTTCACGCCTGCTTACTGCTGCTCATAATGTGAGTCCCTGGGCAACAAATTTCTGATTCATGTCGGTGGAGATTCAATGTTTATGGTATTATATATTGCGAGCAGATGGAAATTGCATTTTATCAATTATTTCGATTCGATCCCACACGCAAAATGGAGCAAGCCTTGGCATTATGTATTAGAGTTGATCATGTATCATTCATTCGTTTATCTTACACTGTTGTACTGACCAGTTAGCGTGATAAGTGATAACTCCCACAATTATGCTTCAAAACTAGCAAGTCTTCTCAGTTTTGTTCCTTATTAACACTGTATTTGGATTGGGGGGGGGGGGGGGAGAAAATAGAGAGGGAAATGGATTTTGCATTGTTTGAATTAGAGGAGAAAATAGAAGAAGAGAAAAGTTAAAGAGAAAAAATAGCGTGGGTACTATGTGTTTTTCTCCCTAATATTGGAGAGATTTTGGAGAGAAAATTACTCTTCCAAATTTGCCCCCAGTCCTCACATGTAGCTTTCCAAAGTTCATTTTTTTTTTTAAATAAAAGGAGCTCGTGAGACTATACTGATGATATATATATTTAATGATTGATAGAATAAAAAATAAAATAAAAATTGGTTATTTAAATTATGATTTCCTGTTTAGTGGGTAAAACTAATAAAAATCATGAGAAAAGAAACAATATACTCATATCCTAACTGTAAAATACTTTCAATATATTTAACTGCAATTTAAAAAAAATTAAATTTTATTAATTTTGTATGAAAATTTAATAATTTTTTAACATTATTCTTATTTAATATACTAAAAATTTTAATATAATAATAATTTACAAAATAATAAATTATAAATAAAATTTTATATTTATATAAAAAATTAATAAAATAACTTATATTAAAGACAAAAAAATACTCTCTGTTTTATAAATAAAACTATATAAGCATATATATATATTTGAAGTAATTATGATAATATTGAATAATGTAATATATTAAGTAATTTTTAACCATATATCTGCTACTATGTTTTAGTTTTCCTCATTCTTATGCCAGTATATATCTATGCTCATATTATTATTCATCGATACTAGTACTATAACTCTACTGCATAAATAACCATCTTCCTTAAAAAAGTTATACTATTAGACTGTGACTTATTTAAAATAGTTCTCGTTTTATAAATTTATCTATATTATTTTGCAGCCCTACAAATTTTTCACTTCTTAAATTTTGTATAAGAGATAAAGATATTTGATTTTAAATAATTAATACAGATTTTTTTTATTTTAAATAAAAAAATTACTATCATGGTAAACGTACTGTATTTTTTCTTCCCCTCTTTTCTCACCTGTATACAAATACAAGAAGAAATAGGATTATCTCTTTAGGTTTTATTTGATTATGGGGTTTTGAAGGGGAGGTGAGAGAAAAATATATTTGATTAAAAAAAATAGAGTAAAAGGGAGGGGAGATTTTTTGTCCTTATGTACTCCCCTCCCCTCCCTTACCTCTCCTCTAAGAGTAGGAGTTTTTATAGGAGAGATAATTTTTTTATCCTTTTTTGATTAAATTGCCCTCAAACCTTTTTTAATATTCCAATTATACCTTCAAATCTTTTTTTTTATTTTTCTCACACTTAATTTTTTCTTTAATTGCATAATAATTATAATAAATTATAATAAAACTTAATAAGCATAATAAATTATTTATATATTATATTAAAATATATAATAATTATAAAATTATTAACAAATAATGTTACAATTTTATCATATTTTTTAATTTTATTATATATATAAATGAGATAAAAAAATTAAGATTCATAAATTAAAAAAATAATAATTTTGATATAAATATTATAAATAAAGAGTAAATAAATTTAAATAAAGAGATAAGGGTATATTTGTTAATTTTTAATTAACTCCCCTCCCCTCCCCTCCCCTCCCCTACTCTTTCCTTATGAACCAAATAAAAAATATCATTCATTAATCTCTCTTACATTTTCCTACCATCTCTTAAATTAACCTAAGATAATTTCTCCTAAAATAAACCAAACAAAGCCTACTTTTTTCCTCCCCTATTTTTTCCCCTTCCATTTTCTCCTCCCTCTAAAATGTTTTCTCCATCCAAACTTAGCCTACGAAACATTTTAAGTAGCTATAAACACCTTATTACACTCCTTATTTAAGGGCACATTCACCCCAGACAACCCTAATACTTACTCCTAGCTATACATTGCGGTTGCTTAAATTCGCGAATGAATATAAAATTTTTACATAGATCTACAGAATATATAGACAGATCTTACGATTTGATCAATATATAGAAAAAAAATAATGCTATCTTCATCAGAATGTATACAACAAGAAGTTAAATAAAGATGTAAAACTATTTGTTATGGAATAATGAGTACTATACTACTTCATTCAAATTCTTAATATAAGAACGGTTTGATTTTTTTAGTAAATATAAAAAAAATAATTAATTAATTAATTATAATTAAATTAATTTTTTTTAAGATAAATTCATATTATATATTTATTAATTTATTTAAATTAGTTAATTATTTCTTATATTAGTTATAATTTATTAATTTATTTAATTTTTAATATATTTTAAAAAATTAATTAATTTTTATATTAAAGGTAGTATGTATTGCATAAAACAATAATATTAATATTTTATTATTTATTTATTTTATGTGAAATTTAATTATTTATTGATTATTGATAAAACTATATATGGGCCCTATGTTACGGGGAGGATTCTCTCCATTTCCATATTATATAACATTTGAAAAATAAATAATATATTAAAAATAATACAACTACATCTGGATTGAATATATTGAAAAAAAATAATACGACTTTTTGTAATTATATATATTAAAATTGATATTGATTAGTTTTTTCTTTATGAAATTTTATGCATATATAATAAAATTTAGGCTAGTGAAAAGTAAATATGAAACTTAGAGAAAATATATAAAAATAAAAAAAGTAAATAAAATTAAAATATGACAATAAAAATTAAGGTGAAATTTAAAAAAAAGCACTGGAATTGAATAAAACTAAAAAAGGAAACTAAGATTTATTATATGTTATCCTTCAATCTTTAATATAAAATTTAATTTATTAATTTAAATATATTAAAAAAATTAAATAAATTATAAAATTATATAAAATATGATATGAATTTCCTAAAATATTCATGATTATATACTAATTTATAAGTTAGATAAAATAATTTAGAAAAAATGATAAATACTACCAGTTCTTTATATAAGATATATTTAATTAATTTAAGTAAATTAAAAAAATTAATTAAATTAGTTATTTGTGATAGTTGTGTGTTTATTTCTCTAAAATATATAATTTAATTATGTACATTTGAACTACCTTTAATAAAAATATTTTTATATAATTATAGAGATACTTTATAAAAAAATTATAATTTTAGAAAATAAAATGAATTAAAAACTTGTCTTAAAGACTAAAATAAACTCATTATTTAGTTTTTATATTTAATAACGGAAAAAAGTATCATATATAAAATGAATTAAAATTTTATATTTAAAACTAAATTTAACCCTTCAACATAGGTTCAATTGGTAAAAGGGGTGAAATATGCAGCTAATTGAAGTGTATTTGATCTATGGAGAGTCATTTTGTTGTAGTTCCAATCGCGATATTTGGGGAGACATCTTAGTTTTTAGGTGTTTAAATTTATACTTGAGGGTAATAGACGGTTCACTTTACTCGATATTAGTATCGCCTAGGAGGAAAAGAGATTTTACCTGACTTTATATTGTGGATGAGCCTAACCTATTTTTAAAAATTTCTTTATAAAAAAAGCTCTTATATTAATAAAGATTAATAAATATAAGAGTATATAAAAGCACGAGGCACTATAATTTAATTGTCATATCCTTGCAAATATCGCAGTGGAACCTATATTTGTAACCTAAACAAAGTATGAAACAACTTCTCCCACAAAATGCATTTGAGAAGATGTCATAAGAACCCAAAAATCACCAAAAAAAATAAACAATCGTCGTTTAATTACACATCGTCTAGGGGATTAAGGTGTAGAGAAGAGATTCTGTCCCTCATGCCTGCAATAAAAACAAACGTCACGAAGTCGTAACTGAGTTCATTGCTTGTAAACAGAAAAAATATACTGTTTCATTTTATAATGTTAAAGTCATTATTTCTTAAAGTGAAATAGTTATTGATGTTTAGGGCATCACTAGTATCTAAAATCCAAAACCTAACTTCTTAAAATACTATTTGCCACTGTTTAAGCTTTTGTTATTATTTTGTATAAATAAAACTGTTATTTCTTATAATCTAGATAAGAATTTAGAAAATAGTTTATAAAAAAATAATTTTTAAGTAGTTTTTAAAAAAGAGTTTTTGGATAAGAGTTTATAAAAAAATAGTTTTGAATAAATGAGTGTTTGAATAATTATTTTTAGAAATATTTTTATTATTAATAAATTATGAAAAAGGGTATGAGTATTAAATGAGGAGAGATAAGAGATGAGATGAGAGATGAGAGATAAGAGAGGGTGTAAGAAAAGAAAGTATATATATTGTTAGAAAAAGTAGGAGAGATGAGGGAGTATGTAAGAAAAAATATGAGAGAGGAGAGATGATGTAAGAAAAAGTATGGGTAATATAGTAATTGAGTAGTTTATAAACTCTTTTATTGTTCTATAATCTACTCTAACCAGCTTATCTAAAACTTTAATTTTAAACTATAGTTTAATTCAAAAGTCCGTTTGAATAAATATAATTATTTATTTTTTTAAAAAAAATTAAATTTAAATTTGGTCTAAATTTAAATTTTAACTTAAATTTAAAATTTAGGTTATGTTAAACTGCTCATTGATCTCTTGGCCATCAATACACTAAAAATCTAAATTTAACTTCTCAAAAATAGTTCTTGCTGTGGAAGATTTTGTTATCTCATATAATTAAATTTGTTATATTTTAAAATAATTTTCATTTTCAAGTCACTACTAATACTTAAAACTCAAAATTAGCTTTTCAGAAGATTAATTGTTGCACTTAATCTTTTGTTTTCATTTTATATAATTAAAGTTTATTATTTGTTATTTCTTAAAGTCAATTAGTTATTAATTAATCTCAAGAGCCACCATTCTCAATGCTTTTCCGATCATTTGTTTCAGCGACGGCTAATGGTAGAGGGATCTTCTTTTTCCTTTTTTATACAATATGAACATTGCACAACAAAAATTAATGCCACAGAAGTCCATAGAAACTTCAAGAAGTATGTCATGAATATGTCATTTCATGATCCTAATATGAAATTTGTGTAGTTATTTTTTTTAGCCGTGGTCGTCGTTGGTATAAAATTTATATCTATAAAAAATTATATTTCATCGATCAGCATAGTTCCAATGACAGATTCGCTCTCCGAGGAGAGGAATTGCCAAGATTGGTTATCGAACCAAAAGTATTGTGGAGAAGGAAAACCTTTTCTCGATGGTTTCTTTGTCGACGAAGGCGATCCAAACAGTATGATTGTCCGATTTTGCTTGTAAGCACCCTTTATCTCACCGTTGAATTTAATATCCGTTTTCTGTTAGGTTGTAGCAGCACTTACTCTAGCCCTTACCACATTTTATTGCTTCTGGTTCCATCCAGCGTCTGAACGCCTATATGGATTTCAGGCATATTGAGATTTTCATTTTTTTTAACCTGTTCTGTTCACATACGTACATACATACATAGTATATATATTTGGCCAACAATCTGTTCTGTTCTCATTGCTTTTAGATTAATTTTCTTGGTGCAATTAAATATTTGGGTCTTCTGCTCTTAAATTGTTGAAAACTCATACTTTAAACCAAGCTCAAGTTCAGGGGGTCGGTTCCGTCATAGATAGACTTATATGGTACAATATGTTCTTTCTTTGTATAGATTGAAAGCTTTATTTTTTTGTAACTCGGTAAAGTTCGAAGTAAGTTCTTGATGAATCTATCACGGATTAGTACTCATTTGAATTGAATTATTTTGCATCTTATAAAAGGAAATAAAGGGCGAGGGTGTGTGCACTTCTTGTAGATTCTAAAGTAAATTCTTAGCGAGTCGTTTGATGTTTCTTGTTCAAGTAAATCCGAGGGTGCCCAATACTATTATTGGTTATCTTTTGGTCTTTTACATATAACAGGCACCAAATTCTCCAATTTTTTTAATTAACCATATTCCATCCGTATTCTGCGGAAATTGTATATTTGTGAGGCCTATTATCATTAGATGAACTCACATCTTGTAATACTTTTTGTAAACAGGAAACATATTTGGCAGTGCCCTACTTCAGTGACCAATTGCAAGTTCTTATGAATTTATAATTCAATTATGCTCATTGCATATGAGATCTCCTCATCTGATGAAGACATTAGGTCATCTCAGCGTTTTTATCCAATCGGCCTACTCAGCTCCTACTTGGGCGACAATTATTGCTGGTGCCTGTGTCATCATTACTCTTACTCTGTCAATGTATCTCCTGTTTGAGCACCTTTCTGCATACAAGAATCCTGAGGTTCTCCTCCTTCATTGTTAGAAAATTGTTTTCCAATCGTGCATCTGTTTATTACATTATTAACAATTCTTTTCCCTTGCCATTCTTAGGAGCAAAAATTTTTGATTGGAGTCATCCTAATGGTTCCATGCTATGCAGTAGAATCAGTAAGTTATGTGAATTTACGTTAAAATTTGTCTGAGATGATGAAGTAATATAGTATTTCTGAAAGGACCAGTTGACAAGAAGATGCAGATTTCAATATATAATTATGGATCCTGGGTTCCATTGTTGTAGTCTATTTGTGAAATTTGAAACACCTCCTTGTTTTCGTCATTTGTTTTATGCTGATGGCATGAACTACTCTGTTTTGAATGCTTCTGATTCAAGTTGATGTTAGCAGTTTGTATCATTGGTGGATCCATCAATCAGTGTTGACTGTGCGGTACTGCGGGATTGCTATGAATCCTTTGCCATGTATTACTTTGGAAGATACCTTGTTGCTTGTCTGGGTACGCAGTAGCTTGTACTTATCACATAGAATTTAATTCAAGAATATTAACATTGCTTTAACTAGAATTTTAGAACTAAATTCTTCCTCCCCCCCCCCCCTCCCCCCAATTTTGCTGTCTTGTACGTTACTTAATAATCTAGCATTTATCCCCTTTTAATTTTAATGATTATCTTTTAATCAAAAAGAGGTATCTTATTCTAGATGTTTGATTGTTCTTATGCTTTTTTTTTTAATTTAAATTTCTCTACATATCTATTAGTAATTGAGAATCTCAACATTTTATGATTTTGGATTGCGATTGAGTTTGCAAGTGTACGAGATTGTAGTACAAATATAACCAGAGTATTCCAAGTGTCACACCCCAAGGCAGGTAGCTTTTCAGTAGTCCAATTAATTTATAGTCAATAGCAAAATAAATATTTGATTAAAAGAAACAAACTATAAAATGAAACGAACAAATGATAAATTCATTTAGATTATTTAATCACCTGAAGCATTAGAGGATCATGGTTCACCTTATGAGATTGCTAGGTTCTAAAGTGTCCGAATTATCTCCTGGTCAATTGGTCCATTTTTAATTAGGGTTGAATTCGCTCCTGCAATATCCATACAACTAATTAAACCATAAAGTTACAACTTAAGTGACCACAAGTTCCTTAAACTATTGGCCTAGTAGATCTAGATTCACTCTTCATCTCCCAATCTATCTAGATCATCCATAAATTTGATTAAATTGTACGCCAGTCATAAAATCAACATGAAGCACAACAGAAATAAATATAATAAAAGAAGGAAACTAAATATATAACATGAAGCTCAAAAAGAGTCAAACCAAAAGATAAAAAATCTAGTTATCCTGATTTGGCTACATCCTTACCCCCAATTGGGAGATTCAGAAACTCATAAAAATTAAATAGTGCCGACATAGTTCTACAAATCTCAATCATAGAGAACAGATAATAAGAAATTAAAGAGTAGAGAAAGAATAGAATTCAGCTTCAAAACTCCCCAATAAGTGCGTTCTCTGCCTCTAGGATGCTACAACAGACTTCAAGTAACTCAAACCAGTTTTTAGAGGTATTAGGTAAAGTTATTGGATGCTTAGAGATGACCCCTGCTAGTCCCTATTTATAGGTATAGGAGAATCCCAGCTTTATAAAGATTAAATGGGCCTCCAAATAAATGTGAAAAGGATAATAAATAAAATCAATTAAATATCTATAATAAAATATATTAATTTTATTATCAAAATCATATCAATTTAAGTGGATAAAATATACTTATCAGCTTGTTCTTATGCTGTGACATTGCCACAGATGTACTATCTTGGAAATCTAAGTTCTTTGCTTATGTCCTTTTAGTAATTTTTTAATTTTTAATATGCTTATATTTGTGATGCACATCACAATTCACAAATATGTTTCATTGTTTGCTAATCTCTTTAGGGAAAGGGCGAGCTGGAGGTTTTCCAATGTTAGTGAATCGTATGTTTCACTCTGTTTACACAACATTTCTATTTTTTTTTACTGATACTTTTGTAGGCATTACAGTATATATAGTTAATTGATTTCCTGATGCTTTTCAATAATTTGTAACATTGATATTTTAAAATATAAACTGATGTTCTTGAGTTAGACATGTAGCTTCTCCCACCTTTACACGCACGCGCGTGTTGTTGTTGGGGGAGGGGTGATCAAGTTCATTTAATGTTTTAATGTCTATCTATCTTCTAGGTGGGGAGGAGAGGACCATTGAATTTATGGAAAGAGAAGGCCGTGCCAGTTCAAAAATGCCTCTATTAGAGCATAGCTCTGAGAAGGGAGCTATAAAGCATCCATTTCCTTTGAACTACTTCCTTAAACCCTGGAAACTTGGTCGGTGGTTTTACCAAATTGTGAAATTTGGAATTGTTCAGTATGTATGTTCCTTTTACTTTGATAATCTATTCTTTGGTAATTTTTCCTGTAAATATTTTGTTTTATATTAATTCCTCCAAAATGTTTGCTTTCCCTTACAGATGATAATAAAATCTCTGAGTGCTATTATTGCAGTGATCCTTGAAGCCTTTGGAGTTTACTGTGAAGGAGAATTTAAATGGGGATGTGGGTAAGAAAATTTGGAATGACTGGAATAAGAGTAGTTTGGTTCATCAAATTACATGAATATGTTAAAGTAGCTCTGTTCCATGTTATTTTATGTGCTTGTTGTTTTATGCGTGTCATAAAATTTAGTTTATTGGGTAAAGGTGCACCTAATACCCTGAAATATTTTTGAAAGTACAATTAGCACCCTAAAATATTTATAGGTGCAATTTTGTCCCTAATATAATAAAAATGAAGCAATCTCACCCTTTAACCTATCAGCTTTTAACTCCATTATGTCTCTAAAAAAGAAACTTCATCCATCATTCGTCTTCTACCTTGGCATTGTGCAAAAACCAACTCTGATCACAATATTCACAGCAGCAATTTCAAATGTACCAGTTCTGATAAACTTTATAGCTCCAGTGTGGGGTCCAGGGATCTACAAGAAGTAATTTGTTTAGCTGAAACAGGCATTCAAATTCTCTTGTCCAAGATTGGGTAAAGAAAATAAAAGACAGAGACAACCTTCCTCTCGACTCCCCTACTCAGAAAAACCAGATGCAGAAACGGCGTTCACCTTTGGTCTCCATTGTCATCTCCAATGAGCTTAAGAATGTAGTTAAAAGCTGTTAGGTTAAAGGGTGATATTGCTCCATTTTTATTATGTTAGGGATAAAATTGTATCCCTAAATATTTTAGGATACTTATTGCATCTTTAAAAATATTTCAAGGTGTTAGGTGCACCTTTACTCTAGTTTCTTTACTCTTTTATTTTTTATTCCTTTTAACTGGTTATTTCCTTAAAAGTTAAAAGGCATAAAAAGTTTATTATGTATAGATTTTTTACTTCTTAGAAGGTAGATTCCTTTTACTTCGCCTTGAATTCCCCTTCACTATCTGGTTGTGATAATTATTTGCTTTCTCTTGTTTTACATTCCTCTCTGTGTTCCAAGTATCTTAATAGTCTGCATTGTGAGTGGCTTTTGTTTTTCTATTTGAATATGAAGGGATTACCTCAGGTGATCTCTTATATTTAGAAATTCTAGCTTTTCTAGATATAACATGTATATTTGTATATAAAATCTCAAATGTCAGTGTTAAGATTCTCGGAGTCCATTAATTTTACTTCTATGGAGAGATGGAATTTATTAAAACAATTTGAATTTCACATAAAGAAAAAAGAGCAATGAAATTATATAAAGAAAAAGAGATAATTAAGAAATATTTAGAACTTTGGAACGTTGTATTGGTTTTTGAGGTAATCTAAATGTAGCTGAAAATTCTAGGCGTGGCATATCAAATTTGTACCTGTTAAGCGTGTTTACCTGAGATAGCCAATATAAAGAGTAGTTTGGAACTTTTTAACATATAGAAGTATCACTTTCAGCTCTAGAATATTTCAAACTACACCTTTTCTATGAGATGTTGTTGATTGTGTCTGCATCTGATTGTCAATGATGCTATTGTGAATCACTTTCTCTGTGGGATGTTAATTATACCATCATTCTGGGCTTTTCTAATGAAAATATTCATGTTTCATGTCTTCATAGGCTAAGTTTGTGCCGCCATGCTGTTATAATGTTAGATGGACGAAATCTGCAGTTGTGTCAACTGCATGAACTTTTTGCTACTTCTGTAGGTACCCTTATTTGGCAGTGGTTCTGAACTTCAGTCAGTCATGGGCATTGTACTGTCTTGTTCAATTTTATGCTGCTACAAATGATGAATTGGCACATATACAGCCATTGGCTAAATTTTTTACGGTTAAATCTATTGTGTTCCTCACTTGGTGGCAAGGAGTGGCAATTGCTCTCCTCTATGCCTTGGGTTTGTTCAGAATTCCTACAGCACAAGGCTTTCAGTTGAAGTCTAGTGTCCAAGATTTCATCATTTGCATCGAGGTAGATATCCTTCACCGGATTTAGCTTGAGCGCTGGCATGGGTAATTAAGTTGGGAGGCTGTAATTGGATATCTATTTAAAATGTTCTGCTGTTGTTCTGTTTTAATTTACTGGCGGCTGTTTGTTATTTGGAATTTGACTTTAATTGGCTCAAACACCTTCCTCCATGGTCCAAGGGATTAGAGCTTTGTATAGGTAACTGTGGTATGCAAAATAAGTAGCGCATAAAGCTCCCTTGATGGTTAATGTTGATTTGTTGCTCATCGTTCAGTTTTATGTCTATAGGTGCATTTACTACTATTTATCTATATTACATCAGTATATTGTGACCAAGCATTTATGTTATATTGTTTTTATGGAACAAGTTATTTGCTATGAACCTCAATTTACAGATACTAATGCTGATAACACCAGGCCCTTTGATTGATCTTAGATTATCAGACGGCCCATGGCTGTGGGATGAATATGCTAGAAGGTTCAGGATTTCATATTTTCTTATTTCTTAAGTGCTCTGATACAGTATTTTTCATGAGCTTATCAAATACTCTAGTTCTCTGGTTTTTCCACACTTACTTGAATTCACAGTTGAGTCGTTTTGCACTGTGAAACATCTTCATCTTTCCTATCTCCATAACATGTTATATTTTATGACTGCTCCAGATAAGGGGAAAGTAAACTTTGACAGCTCTTTTTATTCGTCCAGCACAGATGGGCATTGCTTCCGTAGTTCACCTGTATGTGTTTCCAGCAAAGCCTTATGAGCTAATGGGAGATCGCTTTCCTGGAAGTGTTTCATTCCTTGGAGATTACTCTGCTGGCTGTCCTCTTGATCCTGATGAGATTAGGGACAGTGAGCGCCCAACTAAGTTGCGCCTTCCTAATCCTGAAGCTAATGTCAGGAGTGGGATGACAATCAGAGAGAGTGTTCGTGATGTCGTTATTGGTGGTGGTGAATATGTAAGTTTCCTATATCTTAGTAATACTTGAACTAATACTGGGCATTAGATGCTGATAAATACTTGGTAAAGGTCCTTAGCTAAGGCAGAGAAATAAAGATGTTCTGGAACATTTAAAGAAGAAATTCTAAATTTGTTTTAAGTGGGAGTAATTGGCAAATAATTCGCTAATAAGTGAAACAAACTTCCTTGTTAATGTAGTATTTAGAGAGAAGCTAGCAAACCATCTTGATGTTGAACGTAAACAAGAGTGGGAAAATTACAAATATTTGTTCAAATTCATTGATAGAGTTGCAGTCCTGAATGGTATGTGTGTGGAAAGTTTTAAATATTTTTTGGTGAAAATGTGGGGAGAGTTTAATTACACTGTATTATGTTTTTTGATAATTGTAGTTACTTTCATAACCTTGTACTGCTGTTTATTTTATTTAAACATAATGCAAGTAAAGCAAGGACATCCTGTGAAGCCCCGTAAAATGGAAATTGTCCTATATATTCTTTATTTGTATCGTTTATTTATAGATTAGATATTTCCTTTAGTGCATTTCATATTAGTCTTCAGTTCCTTCTTATGTTGTTTGTGCCTCACTGTTTCTCATAAATTCAGATCGTGAAAGATGTGAGGTTCACAGTCAATCAAGCAGTGGAGCCAGTAGAAAAGGGGATCACTCGATTTAACGAGAAACTACATATAATTTCTCAAAAAATTAAGAAGAATGACAACGATAGAAAGCGAACAAAGGATGATAGTTGCATTGCTTCATCATCATCACCTGCAAGGAGGGTGATTCGGGGAATAGATGACCCCTTATTGACTGGGAGCGTTAGTGACAGTGGGGTAGCAAGGGGAAAGAGGCACCGCCGAAAATCAGGATCTGTGAGTGCAGAGAGTGGAGGAGAGAGTAGTAGTGATCAAAGCTACGGGGGATACCAGGTTAGAGGCCATAGGTGGGTTACCAAAGAATAACAAGTATTACGGTGAATAACTTATGGAATAGGAAAATTTTTAATGGTGAAGGACCAAGCCCTGATCTCTGGTGTATTAGCCTGCAGGAGGAGGAATGATTTCTTTTATATGCATAGGATGGTTTGATTATATTTGGTGCATGAGTGTTCTGGTTGAAAATTTTCTGAAGTAAATTGTTTCTCATTTGGAGGTATCATGATGCTGTTCCTGTATCATTCTGAATAGACGGGTCTTGAGTATTTGTATAGATGTTTCTTCTGGCACCTTCTAGCGGCTGTTATGGCTAAAGAAAAATTTAATGGTTGCTGAGATGAGCTACAGATGTGTTTGTCCAACATGTTCTATACGTATTGCTGCTTTTGATTGGAATGTTAATGATTCCACATGCTCTCATCAATGTTTAAATTCAGTTGAAGGAGGCCTGCCTGGCTTGTGATCCATACGCATAGGTTCATAAATCTTTCAATCCGTTGTTAGTGTATAAAGACTTTATTTCATTAATGCAATCTTGATCTAGAGTTTAATGTAAAGCTCAAAGAACAATTTCTTGTCCTTTTTATTTATTTTATACAAAGGGTATGAAGAAAAGAATTCCCAGTTGCTCATCACCTTTGTCAGCACATAAAAACTCTTAATCATTTGCAATGCATTATGAGTCAGTTAATTCACTCATTGACTTTTCTAAGTATTCACTATAGTAATGGGCCAATCATACATAATATATTTATAATATCCTTGATAATGTTAATCAAGAGTGGGGTTTGGAAAATTTCTTATTCCCGAGATGTAAAACTTGAGCCAATTGTTGTAAATTACACTCTTTGGAAAGCCTTTTTCCCAGCAAATATTGATATCTTGGAGAATACCGACAAGATCAGGATACCCAACTTCCCATTGCCGCACCCTCCTTAAATAGAAGTTCCGATGGATACTAGTAAAGTTATTAACTTGTTATTCGCAATTACTTTCACTAGGGCAGAGACTAACTATATCGATTATCATCCCACTTTGATCTCTTAATCATATTTTATATCACTGTAAATTTTATTGAATCCCATTGTATCTCTGTAGTGTTGGTCCCACTAAGATTCTTGGGAGTAAGAAATAAATGATTTGCAACAATAATATTTAATTTAACTTAATTTTTTTTAATAATTTCTCTTTTCTTTCCAGTGCCTGCGAGTCTTAATTCACAAGCATGGGGTCCTTAATTTCACGTCCTTCAGAAATATTTAGTTTTTACTTTTTGTTCTGAGGTAAAACTAAATAGAGACTTATTATTATTTTTTAATAATAAAGTAACAAAATAATTGCTCTTGAATTTTAAAATTCCAAATAAGGAATCTTTATGCTCTTCAAATGTTACAAGGCAGGAAAGGAGCAGTCCCCTACCAGGGACAAAGTGACCTCTAACCCTTTCCCGTCTTCCTACGTTTGAGGAAGAACTGAAGTAAAACCCATACGGCGAGAATTTGGTTTTCAGAGCCATGTCTCTTAATCTTCGTCAGAAGCAGACAGGTAATTCTCATCTTGCTTTTGATTTCTGCTTTTGTGAAAATTTAGGTAAAGAGAGCTTCAATCTTTTGCTGCAGTTAGTAAATATCTTCTATCGCCATAATTGATTACTCCTATATCTTCTGGAATTAATTTTGATGATCAAAATATCAAATCTGTGGAATTCTTTTCCAAATAAAAAACTTTATCATTCCTCCGCGTATTGAAATTCTCGAGCCTGATCTGTTTGTTGTTGGCTCAGAATGCATAGCCCGCATGTTGAATCTGAACCAACCAATCAACGCAGCGGGCACCGCAAACGAAGAGGTGTACAAGATACTGATCTACGACAAGTTCTGCCAAAACATCCTTTCCCCGTTGATCCATGTTAAGGACCTCCGCAAGCATGGCGTAACCCTTTACTTTCTCATTGACAAGGACCGAAAACCTGTCCACGATGTGCCTGCCGTCTATTTCGTTCAACCTAATCAATCTAATATCCAGCGGATCATCGCCGATGCATCCCGCTCACTCTACGATAGTTTTCACCTCAATTTCTCAACCTCCATTCCTCGTCCACTTCTCGAGGATCTTGCATCTGGGACTTTGAATTCAGATTCAATTAATCGGATATCCAAGGTGCACGATCAGTACTTGGAGTTTGTGACATTGGAAGATAATTTGTTTTCCTTGGCTCAAAAGTCCACCTATGTCCAATTGAATGATCCTTCAGCTGGAGATCGTGAAATTGAGGAGATTATAGAGAAGGTTGTTGGCAGCTTGTTTTGTGTATTAGCTACGCTTGCTGTTGTGCCAATCATAAGGTGTCCACGCGGTGGTCCTGCAGAGATGGTTGCGTCAGCATTGGATCAGAGATTACGAGACCATATGTTGGCCAAGAACAATTTGTTTACAGAGGGCGGTAATTTTGTTAGCTCCTTTCAGCGCCCAGTTTTGTGCATATTTGATAGGAATTTTGAGTTATCAGTTGCTATACAGCATGATTTTCGTTATCGACCCCTTGTTCACGATGTTCTTGGATTGAAGCTGAATAGGTTAAGTGTGCAAGGAGAAAAGGATGGGATGAGATCTTACGAGTTGGATAGTTCAGACTCATTTTGGGTTGCAAATGGATCATTAGAATTTCCCGAAGTTGCAGTGGAGATTGAGACCCAGCTGAATAAGTATAAGAAAGACGTGGATGAGGTAAATAAGAGGACTGGTGGAACTAATGGTGCAGAATTTGATGGGACAGACTTGATTGGTAACACAAAGCATTTGATGAATGCTGTGAATTCACTGCCCGAGCTGACTGAAAGAAAACAGGTTATTGATAAGCACACACACATTGCTACTGTGTTGTTGGGTGAGATCAAGGAGAGATCACTGGACTCTTATGCAAAAAAGGAAAATGACATGATGGTTAGGGGGGGTGTTGAACGTAATGAACTTCTTGCTGTGCTGAGAGGGAAGGGGACAAAGATTGATAAGCTTCGCTTTGCCATCATGTATCTAATTTCTTCTGAAAGCATTAATCAGTCAGAAGTGGAAGCTGTGGAATTGGCACTGAGAGAATCTGAGGTAGATACTGCTGCTTTTCAGTATGTGAAGAAGATCCAATCATTGAATGTTTCGCTGGCATCTGCAAATTCTGCTAGCAGAAGTAATATTGTTGACTGGGCTGAGAAACTCTATGGGCAGTCAATTAGTGCAGTGACAGCTGGTGTCAAGAATCTCTTATCTAATGACAGGCAGCTAGCGTTGACAAGGACAGTTGAAGCCTTGACTGAAGGGAGGCCTAATCCTGAAATAGATTCATACCTTGCTTTTGATCCTCGTGCTCCTAAGTCTGGCTCAGGAGCAGGTGGCAGCCATTGGAAAGGGCCATTTAAGGAGGCAATTGTGTTCATGATTGGCGGTGGTAATTATGTCGAATATGGCAGTCTACAAGAGCTTGCGCAGCATCAGCAGCCTGTCAAGCACGTTATATATGGAACAACAGAAATTCTCACTGGCGAGGATTTTGTAGAGCAGCTGACGATGTTGGGACAGAAGATGGGTTTGGGTAATGCTGGTTCTTCTTCAACTCAGTAGTTCAGACGAGATTGTATATGCATTTCAGCAGGCCAAATTGTTGATGACAACATAGACGTGGAGGTAATGTACCAGCAAAGTCAATATTCATTTAATGTTCATTGTCTGAAAGGGATTCAGGATCTCATGCAATACAATGCGTCTGTTATAGAGAAATTAGATTTCCGCTTGCATTCCTAGTTTCGTGTAATGTAACAGCTGTTTGTGTCATTTTTATGTCAGCGAAAAGTTTCACTCGTTGAGAAGCATTGTCACAATTAAATTCAGTCTCTGATTGGAGATCTCTTATTATTTTTCTTCCTTTTCCAGAACCTGATCTAAGTGGACGTGCTGGACAGATCAATGAGACGTTGCTCATGAAATTATGTTTAGGATTATTTTGTCGGTTTCTTTTAAAGTTTTTGCTTCCAATGTGCAATCCTGCTAGCAGGAATAAGATTAGATGGTGCTTCCGGAAACAAAGTTTAGTTTGAATCTTTCTTTAAAGCTGTGGCATATGTACTTTGTATTTGTCTTTCCCTGGTCGGTGGTCATTGTCATCTTTGAGATAGGTCGAATTAATTTTGGTGAAATCGGAGTCTGAACTTTATGCTTTTCATTTCTCTGTCAAAAGGAGTGTCCAAATTCTTTTTAATTTCATGTGTTCCCTTTCCCGGTTGAATGAATATGTATTCATATCTTACAAGAGGACTACCATGAGCAGTCTGTCAATGTAGGCGGTGATAAAATCCTGCTTCAAGCTTTATGATTTTTTTCAAAAAATAAGTGTCCAGATTTAAAGGGATATGAAGGTAACTGATCATCCTATCTCCAAATTAGGTTTACGGGTAATATCTAATATCTAATATATAAAATATAAAATTTATTAAATTCACTTAAAAGAAATCGTTCAATTTAATTCTTTCCGTTGTTTTATTTTTGGCCTCTCAATATTTTCCCAAAGTAGAGGTGGAAACAGCTTAGTTCAAGTCAGATTTTGATTTAGATAGGTATGAGTTTGTAATGGTGGCCTGAAGTTTGAGTCTAGACTTGAGACCCGTTTGGTTTTCAACCTATCGCAGGGCAATGGTAATAGGTTGGACTTAATGATGGTAAAAAGGATTGCACTGGGAATAAAAATTGTACATTTTTAAGTAATATTTATTCATAAGGACCCCTATGGGCTATGAATACTCATTGTAAGCCTGCAATCCTTGTTAAATGTTTATTTTATCCTCCATAGCACATGTAAAAAGATATAATTTGCCATCAAACAAAAAAGCACACTATCAGCTGACAAAAGCCTAAAACGCCATGTCTAAAGCTAGAGGGGATTCGTGCCGTCTTCCAGCATAGCGTCTTCTACCTGTGCTTGTTGATTTCCTTGGTCGCAATCAGTTCTACCCATATCTAAGCATGAACTTCTTCTCTCTCCCTTTGATTTTCTCTGCTTTTTCCCTCTGAGCGCGCACTTCTCTCCCTCTGTTTTCTTTATTTTCCCCTCTCATTCTTTATAAATGGAAATTTGAGGGAAGTAAAGAAGGAAGAAATTCCGATTCACTGTGCCAAATAGTATAGTAGTGAAAAGAAAATAGTCAAACTCAAATGTGTGCTTGAAAAGGGGATGGACATGATTATATTTGACCGCCATTGATAGATCTTCTATATTGTCCATATATTAATGCACTGCCAGCCTCGACTCTTAAAACCACAGAAAGCATTGCAATGAATTTATCTGACCCACAGCTCCAAAAGGTGAAGCATCTGGGCAGTAATAGCCGATCTCTAGCGAGGGAGGCAGAGTGACGGCTATGGCGACTCTGGGGTGCGATGGCTCTTGGAAAAATTTTCTATAGAAATTATGTTAAAGAGTAAAATATACTTTTTGTTATATATTAATTTTAAATAATTATTAAAACACAACTCATTCCACCCCTCTAAGAAAACAAACCAAACACTAACGCTGTAATTAATATTGCATTTCATTACCATTACATTGCACTACAAGGTGCAATAGAATTAAACCAAACGGGGCCTTAGTTTATGTACAAGATTATTTTTATACTCAAGCGAGGCTTTAAAAAGGTTGACCTCATCTTGAGCCTTTTTAAAGACCTACAAGGCCTTACGCATCAAGCCTTGATGGCAGTAAGCAAAATAGTCAACACAATTTTGTAAGTTAAAAATGCAATAATGACATCGTCAACGAGGCAACTGGTGTGCTTGATAACAATAGTCGTAAATAGATTTTAAACTTATTTAAAGACTATATATAATTGAAATAAAAAACTATCGTAAAAAACTATCATATGCCTAAAATTTTCCAATAAAAAATCCAACTATTTGTAAATTTGTGGTATTATTTAACTGCCGCTAGACAAGTATCAAGATATAATATGTAATAAGCTTCAAGCCCCGATTACACAAGAAATAAGTTGCAAAACGCTTTTCATTATTAAAATAAATATTCATCAACAGATTATTAAAAATCAATGTTTTAAGAAAGTTTAAAACACAAAACTAACATGTACATGTTAAAGAGAAAGCTACTTTTCACAATTTCGCATACTTTCGGAATTTTCAGTGTGTACATTTCGGCTGAGCAGTACTTCAGCTAGGGCCTGTCAAGAAGTCGGATGCCAATGGGAAGGGCTTTCCAGTCCACGGTCCCAAACATTGGAGTATCGATCGGCTTTATCATTAGCTCCTATCATGAAAAGTAACGATGACGTTCTAATAATGTCATAAAAATTGGACTGAATCAGTCTGTCTGACTAAAAAGAGAAAAAAGTACAAACAATCTTAAGTCCAACTCAATTGCCTCAAAAAATCTATCAAAAGAACCAAATCAGGCAAAAATGAAAAATCAAAGTTTTCCAAGATTTGTTTATGTTTTAGGATGTTTTCCAAGATGTTCTGTTGCTATTTTTTTCTTTTCCTTCTTATTTCTTTATTTTTACCCCAAAGACCTTTTGTTGCATGCAACTATACAAGAGCTGTAACGGTAAGTCTCATATTAGCGACTGAGCCACGCAGGATTCACTATTCAAAAGCAATATGAATGCATTTTAGTATCTCGTAAAAATTCTTCTCAAGTTGCTCAATATATGGAAAAAAACAGAAAATAACAGTGCGCAGCACTGATACCAGGTTGAATTGGAAAGAGAAGGGAAGGAGCAGTACAAGAACTAAATTTTAATTACTGTCCAATAAAACAGATAAACCGTGTTAACTATGTATCTAACTGTCAGCATAAATTACCTTGTCTTCAGTTTTCACAAACTCATCTTTCAGAAGTATATATCAGTTTGCTTTGACTGTGCTTTAAGATCCTTCAATTTCTTCAATATGTTTGTAAAGTAGTCCTGTAAATACTTCTCTAATGTAATTATATCTTTCTGATCCACGCCAAGAAGATTGTATGTCTCTGCCATCGAAACGGAGAAAACTGTGTCGCTTGTTAGCACCTACATGGTTTCCCATTTAAATGATTAGTCCCATTATAGTTATATTTAACCACCAGTGAAATAAAAACAATGTGCTATCTATATACATAGAAAACTAGGTGCTCAAAATTAGCTGATAATTCAAATGTACGACATATACAGCCATGAAGTCATAAAAAAAAAAATATGCTCATGCCAACTTAAATGCTTAACAATTCACTGTTCATTTTGCAGAAGGTGTATACAAATTTAAGGGTCTGAACATCCAAGAACCTCTCTCAATCTCTTTCATGTGGAATTCTCACTACTGATTTATAATTTAGCAATGCAACGAAGTATTCAGCCAGGAACTTAAAGCAGGATTCAACTAGGGAAAATATCCTTAATAAGCTACAATTATCTACATATTTGCTTGACCAACAAGAATATCTTGTTTATGATTTTAATAGGAAAGCTGTGGTGACATTTAGACAATGAATAGGTAGCGTCAGGTGAGTAAAACACAGAAAATTCACCAATATATATGAAGTCAATGGAGTTATCAAAGATACCAAGTTTTTAATTAATATTTAGAAGTGCATGAGTTAAGATATATGTCATGTTGTCTTCATAAAGCATCTGCAGAGGAAATAATACCTCTGAAAATGATAATCTGTCAGCAACATCATTTGTCCACTCAAAAAACCGGGTCAACTGACGAGTGAGTCTTAAAATGGACACTGGAACTGTAGTTACGTTGGCATCTTGACCTGCAAGCCTCTCACACAATGTTATCACCTAAAATCAAGAAAGAAAAAGATCGGTAAGCAAGGTATATGATTATGAGCAAGTTCGTTACTTAGCTTAGCTAATAATATGTATACCTCTTGCGTTGTCCATGCACGAGGACCAGCAAATGTAAGAAGTTTCCCATTTACTTTCTCATTCCGTAAGGCTATAAATGTCAAGCGAGCTATATCCTACAAAAAATGTAGAACTTGATTAGAGACCTTGAATAAGAAGCCAAGCAGACAAAAAAGGAACCAGAAATGCATCACTCAACCTGAGTATCCATGTAAGCAATTCTGGTTGGGGCATCAGTACCCCAAACGGATTTCTCTTCCAGGATTGGAACCGCATACTGCCCAATAAGACCCTGCAATATTTTGCGTCAGAATTTTCCGTGTTAACAGCAGAGAAGAAAAATCTAATATATGAATTTCCATCCATACTTTTAATCAGGATTCAAAATGCATCACCTTGTTTAAATCGTATCAGGAAACAGTTTGAAAGACGTAACATTATAAAGATGATAGTACATTACTAATGTTAGTTTTTCCAAAAATCGCTGCCTAGCCACAAAATCTTCCTATTGTCAGCAAGGTTAATCTCTCAAACAGAAGATAGATTGAAAACTGAAACGTGTGCTAAAAAGTTACAGAAGACCAAAACATCAATTTCTCGGGGGGTTGGGGGGTTGGGGGGAGGGGGGAATTACTTGCATGAAACCACATAAACGGATAATGATGTGTTGAAGGCCTGAATCACGGAGAAACTTCTCGGTGCAATACTTGATCTCCATAAGTGGAACCTCTGGATGTTTATCGCAGTTGTGGATGGAATAGAAGACATATTTCTGAATTCCCATTGCCTTAGCACATTGTATAAGAGCAACTTTTCCTTCCCAATCTACCTAAACAGAATGAAAGGTAAAGTCTAATATTTTAAGTCTTCTGATAAAATAAGTATACTTAAAGAAAGACAGCAATAGAATCCTCCATCTGAAACCTACAGTTTTAATGGGCTCCTCTGGACGTCCGGTGGCACAGTCGATCACCGTATGTATTCCAACCAACGTGGCAGGAATGGTCTCTGGTTTACTGAGGTCTGCCTGCTCAAAAGAAATAAACTTAGTAACTTGTGTATATCTTGTAGGAGCTAAAAGATATTACACTTGCTGGGAATTTATTGAATGCGTACAAATCAACGCTACAGAAGATTCTGAGTAAGAATGGTAGATAAAAATGGAAAATTTAATCAGAATAACGCATGATCTGCGGTTGTGCTGCTTCTAATTTTGATTAAAGATTTTTTTTTAAAAAAAACACACACATTAATGGAATTGGCCTCTTAGTTGAGATACTCAAACAATGAAGTTCAGAAACTAATTTAGCGCTGTCATAGTTCTACACGTGACCAAAGAAATACAATGTCAAGGGAATGAAAGAAGACAGAGAATGGAAGATGCAGATAGATATAGTGGTAAAATGAAACTAAAACATGGAGAAATTAGGTGAAAAGGTACATTAACAACAGTGGCTCCCCAATCTCGAAGGAAGTCAGCTGGAGCAGGCCTAGGCCTGACAAGGCACCTAACGTCGTAACCTTCGTCAAGCGCGCGCCTCACAACCTGCCTTCCCAGAGTCCCGGTAGCCCCAACCACCAGTATACTTGTTGCCCTGACAGGAGTCCCAGGACCAAGATTCACCGCCTGCGCCGTGCATCTCACAGGGGGACTTCTATACAATATCGCTCCTGATAAACAATATCGTAAAATGCATAGCTCAGAGAAATCCTTATTACATGAATCTGGATAAGTATGCATAAATTAGAATTAAAGGAGCGAACCCGGACAGTGAGAGAGGGAAAGGGAAGGGAGAAGAAGGATTGGGTCGGGCGACAGAGTACGACACCATGAAAGTGGGGCGTTTGCAGCAAACTGCTTAGTGGTGAGGTGAATTCTGGCAGGTATAGGAAGATGGGCTGCCCTTAGCGCCATATTTCCCTGAGATGCACAAGAAGGGTCGAGGAGAAGAAAGGGAAAATAAGAGCTGATAGGTCATAGTGATGCCACGTCGGATGAGTAGTGGATAAGGTCTACCGCAACGTGTCCGACTTCTCTCCATTCTTTCTTTGCAAATCCAAGGCTTATATTCGCTGACCTCCAACTATATTTTAAATTAAATTAGTAGTATTCTTTGGTAAATGGGGGAGATATTAATTCGTAGAAGTCAAAAGATTAAAGTACATAATTATCGTTTCTTGACCAATAAAAGAAAAAAAGGATCATCATGAATACAAAATCTTCATAGAAAAACACTAGCAGAGAGAGGAGATGTCCACTGCAATGGCAGTGTTTCACTTCTTCTCGGGAAGCATTCCCAGACAGCTTTTTCTTTAAGCAGTGTAGTGTAACTTCAAACGCTACGTTTAGTGTGATGGATTAAAAAGAGTTTTTTAATTTGATAAAAAAAATATAAATAGAGTGAAAATTTTATATTATAAATATATTTTAAAATTTTATTTAATAGGATAAAAATAAATATATAATTGATATATATATTTTTGTATGACAAAATGATATAAAATATTTTTTATAATTTGAGAATAGTTAAAATTATTTAAAAATTTTATATTTTAAAGTAAAATAATTTAAAATATTTTACTTTTATTTCTATCTTCTCATTTTTTAATATTTTTAATAAAATTAAAATTATCTAAAATATTATAAATAAAAATGACTTATATTATTAAATAAGAGGAGTAAAAGATTTTATTTTTATTTAACTTCTCTTATACAAAATATGCCCACAGGTATGGGAGAGAAGCTTTAATTCTTTTGCTAATTAAGAATACACCAAATTAAAGAACCGCCCCGAAACAAGTTAAGTAGAATTGCAAAGTATCTTTGGTTTATTTCCTCAATAACATGTTGTTCAGAGTTTGACCATCTAATAAAAGAAAATAATCATACAACAACGAAAATTATTATTTTACTAGAGTTATACGGTCACTACATAAATTATATAATATTATTATACTCTTTATTAATAATTAAATTTTTAGATAAATTATTAACTAATAAATTCTGTTAAATAATTTTATGAAGTGTTCTCTTTGATATTTTTTTTAGAGGATTGTATATAATCTAATTTATTTTTTTCACCAACACCTAAAAAAGCTTTGTTTTTTTTATAAATGTCATACAATAATAAATAATTTTCTTATATTTAAATTTTATATTCCAAACAATATTGCCGAGAGAAGGGAAGTTATGATGTAAGGGAGTTGAGGGTCTGAGTTTCATGTGCAAACATGGTCTGAAAGGAAATATTGGTTTTTTTAGGTGGTTAGTTGGACTATAGAGAGTTTGATTAATTGTTTTCCTTTCTTTGTTTTTTTATCCTTTTCTTTAGATTCGTGTACTAAATATTTTGTAGTGTCCCTCAAAGGGATGATGAATTCTTTGGTGTTTGTTTTAAAATCGTGTTTGTTACATGAAGAGTATACTATCACCCTTTGTTTGTTTGTTTATTAGATTTATAGTGAAAAATAACTATCATTTGGATGGAACATGAGCATGCCTCACCAAAAAGAGTGGTGTGTACAAGATTAATCATTGAGCGTATTTTTCCCGCTAGGAAAGTGCCGCATTGATGGACATATGATTAAAGTTTGACCAAAATTTCAAAGAATGTATCTCATTGATTGAGCTTAGATACTTAAATCTAGTAAGATCATGCTAGGAGCTAATGCCCCCATATATAGAAATATAGAATCGTGGAGGTGTGAATAAATGAACCTTTAAATATGAGGTGAGAGGCCTGACATGCTTGCCAATCTTTTCTTTTTTCCAAAAGGAATTTGGATAATAAAAGCTTTTTAGTATGGAATTCAAATAGAGACTACGTGAGGTGGTTTCAATTGTACACAATAATAAATATTAATTACAGAACTAAATATTTTTTTTAGTTGGTTTCAATTTGTTTTGGTTTGGAAATTAGATGAGAAAGGAATGGCCCGTTTAGGTATGTGATTAAAAAAGGGAAAACAATTCAGATGCCTTTGCTTTAGCGGAGGAAATTGGGAGTTGGGAGTTGAAAATTGGAAGCATTACAATTATAAGAATTAGTTGTGATAGTAAAAGTGATTTTATTTTAACTAATTTTTATAAATTGAAGTTTGGTAAAAATTAATTAATACAATATGATTTATAATTAAATAATTTTTTATTAAAAAAGAGGTTAGTTTAATAAAAAATTATTTAAATAATAATAAAAAATAAATTTAAAAAATTTAAATATAGAAAATAATCAGAAGTCTAAAGTCATAAAAAGTTATTTCGATTTTAAAATGATCTTAAACTAAATAATTTAAATAAACTTTTTGGAGTAAGAAGTCAGGTGATGTAAAACAAGCCCTAAGTTTATTAGAATGATAGATGCAGGGAAATATTTTAATGTTTAAGATAAAATTGACAATAAACTACCCTATTCATAAGAAACAAACGTGAATAAAATGCTTGCAGTGGCCACCACATGGGAGAATGAAATGAACGTAGGAGAGTCACGTTGCGGTTGCCCGTGAAGTAAGTCGGTGGGATGTACTCGGAAGGTTCGCGACGTGACTCCTCCTGTGGGTACGGGAGCATCATCTCTTGCCACCAAAGAAAGTGAGTGGTGAATGGGGATAGCAATTCAATACCGCTTTTTAACGCTTCCCGTTCGGCAACCGTTTGTCCAAAAAAACAAAAAAAAGATAGCAGTGAAAGCAAACTTGTTAATGGACATTTTATTTGGAGATCTGGGATATGGATATAAATGGTGAGTATTCGTGTTGACCGTAGATAAATTCCCCGAGATTAAGGTTATGGAAAATAGATCTGCACTATTGATATGCCTCGCCTCAACTGCAACAACTGTTTGCCTGTTTATTACCGCAGTACAGCGTACGTGTCGCATCTTTATAGCTCGCAAGCCACTGTTTGGGAATGAAGAATCAATAGTTTACAGTGTAGACCAGAGGGACAAGCCCCTTGACTCTTTTTCCCCGTTCTAAAGCCGAAAAAAGGGACAACGAGTTCCACTCTGTCTTCTCAGACTCAGAACAACCACGCGAAGAACAAAAACCAGCGCCCCCCCCCCCCCCTCCCGGCTGCTTTACATATATCCATAGCATCGGCATCAGCTTTCACTCCTCTATGGTTTGTGCGATCCCTTAGCTGAGAAGTTTTTGGTTACTCATTCCAGCCATGGGTTGCTGCCCCTCCTCATTTGTGACCGAAACTCACCCAGAAAAGCAGCAAAATCAACCACCCCCTCACCATGTTCACACTCACAACCACATCCATACCCAACCACACCCGCCACCTTGTCTGACTCCCGACCCTTCCGCCGCCGGTGGGGTTCCCTCTTTCTCCGAGTTCTCTCTCTCCGACCTCAAATCAGCCACCAATAATTTTAGCTCCGACTTTATTGTGTCTGAGAGCGGAGAGAAGGCCCCCAACCTTGTGTATAAAGGTCGCCTGCCCAACCGCCATTGGATTGCCGTCAAGAAGTTCACCAAGGCTGCATGGCCCGATCCCAAGCAATTTGTGGTACTTTTCATCTTCTGTCACTTTTGATACTTTGCTCTTATCAAGTATCAAAATTCAGGATTTTTTTCTTTTTCCAAAAATATCTTCATACCTATTTCTTCTCTAAATTATGCGGTTCTTAGGATGAGGCGTCAGGTGTTGGAAAATTGCGACATCGCAGGCTCGCTAATTTGATTGGCTACTGCTGTGATGGAGATGAGAGGCTCCTTGTTGCAGAATACATGCCCAATGACACTCTCGCTAAGCATCTTTTCCACTGTATGTATCATCTGTTTCGCTAACATTCTACTGGCTTTGATCAATTCGGTTCAAGGGTGCCTTGTCAGCTCTCACTGCGCAGCCGAAGCGTTGTCACCAATTTTAGCCGTGTATACTTGGACCTTTGTAATTACCTATTCATTTAAAACGTTTTGGCAAACAATTATGATAGGGAATCAAGCTTTGCTATTTTTTCACCCCGGAATCTGGGTGACTACTGCTTACTAGCTAACAGCTTCTCCTCTTGCGAGGCTTGCGAGATTGCGTACATCTATCTCTCCCTAGAACCTACTTGGTGGGAGCCTCTTGCACTGGTCACTCTTTTTATGTTTTCGCTATCTTAAGAGATCATTAGTATAAGTGATGCTAAGGTTAATCTAATCTATATATTGTTTACTTGTATAAGTCTATTTCTTTGCCCACAATGGAACCATCAAAGAGTTAAACTAGGTGGGTTGCTGTTTATCTTAGTTCAATCTTCAGTTCTTGTTTTTTATTTCAGGGGAAAATCAGACCATTGAGTGGGCCATGCGCTTAAGGGTAGCTCTTTCCATTGCAGAAACTTTAAATTACTGTAGTTCTGAGGGTCGCCCATTATACCATGATTTGAATGCTTATAGGGTTCTTTTTGATGAGGTAAAGTATACTTGTTATTGTAACTCTATTTAATTATTTCCATAGATGTTTTGTTTTATGAGTTGTTACTTATGACATTAATGATATATCTTGGTGATCATTTGATTTCTTGATGGATCATTTAGGAAGGTGATCCACGTCTGTCATGTTTTGGTTTGATGAAGAACAGTAGGGATGGAAAAAGTTACAGCACGAATCTTGCTTACACACCTCCTGAGTACTTAAGAAATGGTACTACTGGTCCTTGCTGCCTTGACCTCTATTATGTAGCCTCTCTTTTATTCTTCTACATAGTCATAGTATAATTTAATGTGTGAAAGAAATCACAGCAAATATGTTGCATGCCCATCTTTCTTGTTACCTTTACTACCTTATTATTATACTCATCGTTATCTCATCGTCACTTCGTCAAAATATAGGAAGGGTCACTCCTGAAAGTGTCATTTACAGCTTTGGTACTGTTCTCCTCGACCTGCTAAGTGGAAAACACATCCCTCCAAGTCATGTAAGTGGCTCATATCTGCTAATGCCTTTTCTGTTTCTCTGCTCTTGTTGTTTAACTGATCATTTGTATGCTGTCTATATTTTTTTTTTCCAATTAAGAACATCCATTGGAACTTCTATCCAAATTTCTTGTTGACATATAATAAAGTATTAACAATTAGTTTCCTCTGTGTGGACTTGATATTCATACTTGCCATTGGGAAACAGCTACTTAGCTAGTGAACATGGATAACTACCATAGATGGTGAGTGTAGAAAGAAACTTGGTAGTTACAACGGTAATATAACATCTTAATAGTTATTCAATATGCTACTATATTTTAATTTCGAGTAGCCTTTCATTTGTCATGTCACTTGCAGCTCTTCATTTATCTACTATATTATGATTTTGAGTGGCAATTTCTTTTGTTAAGCTAGCTCGACTACCCAACATAGAATAAATATCAATTTATGAACAGAAGCCATGCCAACTTCGCCACCATATTTCAATAATATTCCTAGTGGGCTGGCCTGCTGTCAAACTTATGCATATTCTTCCCACTTGTTTTCAAAAGCCTTGCTTTTTTCCCTGAGCTTTTCAGTATTGAATTTATAGCTTCTACTTTTGTGTCGAACCTTGTCATCATTTAATAGTCATATAGTATGCCCGTTTAGTGGTGTTAGAGTTTCGACCAACATATACTGTTAACATTGAGTGATACATGAAAAGTGATGTCACCGTATGTCAATAAAAAACAATATTTTCATTACTAACTTGAGAGATTGACTTCTTTCACTTTTAATGGCTGGGCCTTGTTGAAATTTGCGGTTACTGTTGATGTTATCCATGTTAAAAGTTAACATATATAGATTTAAATTAACCTGTTTGATGGTGGATCTTCATTAGTGCCATATGGAGTTATCTGATTCTGGTTGCAGGCACTTGACATGATACAGGGGAAAGCCAACATGCTTCTTATGGATTCACATTTAGAGGGAAAGTTCTCTAAAGAAGAGGCGGCAGTAGTTGTCAATCTGGCCTCTAAATGTTTGCAATACGAACCCAGGGAGCGGCCTGATACAAAGGAATTAGTCACAACACTTGCTCCATTGCAAACAAAACCTGATGTAAGGATCCTTATGCAATCTGGAGAATGAAATAAATTAGAGTAAATTAATGGTATAACTCATAAGAGCACCTTTTTCTCAATTTAGTCCCTCCAATCAAAATGGTCCTTTGCAATAGGTAAAGTCATAGTCACTCAACAGACATGGTATAAACAAGAAAAGCAACTGTCATTCTTTCAAACTGCACATTTTTCCTTAAAGCCCACCTGGTGCTGCAAGATCATTAAATTAGGAAAAACAGTGTTGTTTAGGTGAATATGACATCTGAGCAAGTCCATGTCCACACCATAATTGACAGTCATACAGACTCTTGTTTGTCTCATGTCAACTAGTGTATGAATATTAAGTGGCTATGACTTTGCCTAACACAAGGGAAACAGTTTCTTTCCACTTATTGAAGGTCATTGCAACTGTGAACCCTTGGATTAAATTTGATGGTTCAGATTTGATAGTTTAGAAGTATAAATTAATCTGTATCATTAAAATTTAATCTAAATGGTTCGGAATTGTGGTGGAGATGCAATGGAGAGAAACACAGTGAAGAGAAACCAAGTCTTAATGCTAGGGGCCCTTTTGGTTGGAGCACTAAATTAGGAGACTTTATTATTTGAGAAATAAATTGAGAGGGTGATATTTCATGGACTAAATCAATAATTTACTCAACAAATTATTGTCATATTAGTTCATTCAGTAATTGAATCTTTGTTGCTTAAAGGGCTCTATTTGATCTTCTGTTGTCTCCTAGTCACCTAAATAGACAATGATATTCGATGCAGCAGTTCAGTCATATCTTTTACTCAATTCATACAACTTTACTATTAACTAAGTTATTTACTTAATTTCTCAGTCTAATAAAATTCGCTTGTATGAGACACCTTAATGATTATCACTAAATACAAATCTAGTTAGGTGACCTAGATCTTAGGCTGGGAGATGCTTTTTTGGGAAAAATTATAAGCCAGGTGATCTGCACATGGCTCATAAAGGGGGTTTCTTTAGACCATAAACTTTTTTATTTAACAAGTAGCAAGCATTATATAATATGATAAGGGTTTGTGTGGAGCATAGGCTCCTCATGCCTGCCATATTTAAGTAGCCAAAGTTGATAATGTGTCGTTCTAGTAGAATTGCAGTATGATTTTTGCAAGATTGGTGCTGGCTTTAGAGTTACATGGATAAACTTAATTAACTCAGAGTGAAAAATCTAAATAAATCTAGTGACCAATCTGCTTCATTGAAATTGATATATGGTACAACCTTTCAAATCCGTGTCAAGAGAACACAAGTACATTATTTTTTGGGAGCGAGAGATTGTGAAGCAAACACTACTTCATATCTCATTTTACGATTATTACTTTTCTACACACACAGAACCTCTGTTAATTCATTTTAATTTATAAAATGTACTAATTGGGAGTACATTTCCTCAGTACTCCTAGATGTCAAACTCTGATATCATCTTAACCAGAGTCAACAGTCCAAGGAAATTATGCATTATTTTTCTTTATGAATGTAAATTATATATTCTGGTGCATTTAATACTTTTTAAATAAAGCATAGGCACAAGAGGTTAGTATATAAATGTATCATTCCATATAGATTGATGATGGGTGTTGATATGCGACCTTTTTTAATTCTTATGAATACATTAATATGTGCTATCAGCATATGAGCTACAATCAAGTGTTTTTAGCATATACCTCATATTTACATAGTATTTGTATATGTAGTGATATAGAACTTATCTAAAATTTTTTTTACACAAAGACTGTCTGTTGTTATGCTTTTCAATTATATAAAAGAATTTAGTTGGATCAATAACACATAATTTTGCATCGGGGTCAACCAAGCCTCTTCCATGCTTTTTGCATCTTATTGTGTCATTATTGCAACTTCCGTTTTTGGAGTCATTCTGTGTCTCCTACTAGATCACAGATTTAGCTGTAGTTGAACAAATTGAGCTTTAGGACAAGTACAGGTATCTCCATTAGCCTGATATGAATACCCATGCTCACCAATCAAAATACATCATTTATAGTTCATTAATTCTTTTAGGTGCCTTCTTACATTATGCTTGGAATTCCAAAGCATGAGGAAGCTCCATCAACCCCACAACGCCCTCTTTCAGCCATGGGTGAGGCTTGTTCGAGGATGGACCTCACTGCAATACATCAGATCTTGGTTGCAACGCACTACAGAGATGACGAAGGGACTAATGAGGTAATTAAGGGGTACAATTTCAATACCAACCTCCACGTTACAGTTTTGCTAAAAGCTTCGAACTTTTGGTCTGGTCTAGTTGTCTTTCCAAGAGTGGACCCAACAGATGAGGGATATGTTGGAAGCAAGGAAGCGTGGAGACTATGCATTCCGTGACAAAGATTTCAAGACAGCAATTGAGAATTATTCCCAGGTGCAACTCAGCAGTTGTTGGACATTGCTCGTGTTTGTTGAGCATGTGATTTGAAATGGAGATCCTTATGGTTTGTGGTTGATGCAGTTTATCGATGTGGGAACGATGGTGTCGCCAACAGTTTTTGCTCGGCGCAGTCTATGCTATCTGTTATGCGATCAACCAGATCCTGCGCTGAGAGACGCAATGCAAGCACAATGTGTTTATCCAGACTGGCCTACAGCATTCTACATGCAATCAGTTGCTCTGGCGAAGCTGGACATGCAGAAGGACGCTGCAGATATGTTGAATGAGGCTACTGCTTTGGAAGAGAAGAAGCAAAGAGGAGGCAGAGGCGCATAATTTGCAATACGTAATTGAGGTTGCCAAAGTTTGTATAAAAGCTGAGCTCCCCAATTTAAATATTGAAATAACCTAAATTCAACGTGTGTATGCTTAGATGGCACACGTACTTTTGGTTCACTGACCTACTCATAGGAATTAAATGTTCATATGCACGCTAAATTGGGAAGGGAATCTTGGTGATTTTTCTATACGCAAACTCTTCCGAGTCTTCTCTGCTGACCCCGCAATGTGGTTTTAATACGGACCGTTCTTGTTGCATGTGATTTCATTTGGGTTTAGTCTTGGTGAACAGGCAATAAGATTTATATATATATATATATATATATATATATATATTTCTCTATATCAAATTGTTCCTTGCACAAAGCAAAAGGGAAGACTCAATGGTCTAGTTACCACAGCCGATACTTTCGGCTTCTTTGGGTCTTGGGAATGAGAAATCCCCGGGTCTTACATTATACGCTAAGAAATGTTTTCTTCAACAGTCATACAAGAAAAGGTAATAGTAATTTATAAGTTTTTGTTACAGGTTATTCTTATAGGAAAAACCCTGTGAGGATAACGTTCCTGAAACCGATAATCATCCGGCCAACCCACTGAAACAGTGTCAGGCCCAAAAACCTAGGAGCTTTTGGGCTCGTCTCCCACTAGCCCGATGAGCCAGAAACCCGATTCCATTGAGTTATAATGTGTTTGGGGCTCTTTTTTTTTTTTGGGTAAATTTTTTTAGAAAAAGATTAGGCTCATTTACAATTTAAAAGAAGGTTAAAATTTTTTTTCCTCTTAAACGATATTAATATCGAGTAGGTAAATTATCTATTACTTTAAATTGTTTATGTATGAATCTTGATTCCCATGCTAAGCCTGATTCCCACTTTTCACAAAATCATAATCACCACATATCCATGGCGTACGGAGGACGGCAACCATCGTCCTCATCTCCATTGAACCATGAGTGTATTTGAAAAAGAAAAAAAGTGATCTTAAACCCAAACTTATTAGTTAGGTCCAAAATTTTCTAAATATTAATTTTAGTGACATAATTACTTTTAGGTAAAAATATAATTTTAGTCATTATAAATTATAGCTTTATATAAATAAGATCTACTAACTTTTGAAATAATTTTTAAATACCAAGCATATAAAATGATCATTTTAACTTTCTTTTAACTAATTTGTTTGAGAGCTAAATAGATAGTCCACAGATAAAGTTTTCTCATAACTTTAATTGCTTACATTAATTGAAATATATAAAATTAAATTTCAAATTATGTATGAGAAAATAAAAAGTATAAATATAATTTTAATTATTTATTATTTATTATTAATTACTCTAATAACATATATATGTATTTATAGTATTTATTATTTTAATATCAAACAAATAATCTAAATTTAAAATTATACTATATATAATTACCGTTTACCTTATATTTTTTTTGATAATTTATCTGTAAAAAGATTATTCTAATAACAATTATCTAAATATTTATTTCTTCAAGATAAATTTTCATACAAAATCTATTTTATAAAATCTAGTATCCATAATCACTTTAAAATTATTTTTTTATAATATATTTACCAAAAGGTAAATCAAACACACCCTATAATTTATGGTTTAGGTATTTGTTAGGAGGACGCAGATTTATTATTTATTTTTAGGGAAAATTAGGGGAAGAAGATAGAGAAAATAACATTTAATTAAAAATAATTTTAAAAATTTTAATTATCAAAATATGAATTTAAAAATACTAAGAGCCTATTTGGTTTAGTTTCTAGAGAAGAGTTTATAGAGAAAAATGATTTAAAAGTTATTTTAAATAATATATTTTGGAGAATATCTTTTAGAATAAAAGTGATTATGAAAAAATAAATATTTAGATAGTTTTATTATAATATTTTTTTATAGGTAAATTATTAAAAATGATAAATATATAAAATATAATTTTAAATTTATACTTTCTGTTTGATATTAAAATAAGAAATAATATACATATATATGTGATTTATTTGATAATTAATAATAAATAATTAAGAATTTATATTAAAAAATTATTTTCTTGTACATAATTAGAAATTTAATTATATATATTAATTAATATAAATAACTAAAGAGGGAAGTAAAATTAGTTAAAATATATATATAAAGTAAAAATATAATATGATTTAACAAAGATATAAATCTCAAATCTAATATCTAATAAAAATATATGTACAATAGATAATTATTAGATTTGTCTAGACTCAACAATTTTATCTCTAATTTAATCACATAATATCAATTGTTCATGAAAATCTTACATAACATATAAGCCAGCAAAATTCTTGCTTCTATGTTCCAAAACCTTCCACCCTCATCAGTGGTTGTGGTTGTATCCATATTTAAGATGTTTTTAACCCATCCATTATTAAACAAGTTTTTAAAAAGTAGCTTTCTTTTGATTTTTTTTTAAATATCATCTAATGACCTTTACATAAATAGTATTATTTCTTTAATTTTTATCCCTGGATTAATTATTTATCAACATTTTATTATTTATGAGCTACATCATCGTATGAAGATGATCATCTCTTCATCTCCATCATCTGGGAGAAGTCCTCAAAGCACACAAACCCATCCCCGTTCCGATCAACCCCTTTATCATGCACCGGCAGTCATCCAACGTGCATCGTTCCTCTCCTATGGCCTTGAAAAATCGCATAAGCTCCTCTGAAGAGATTTTCCCGTCGTGACCCGTATCAAAAACTTCAAAGGTCTCCCTCAACTCGTTAGAATCGCATGCCGGACCGACCCGGCTCATGAGTGCCTCCACGCTGATACACCCTCTGCTAGCATTGATATTTTCTTCACCTACCTCTTTCTAAGATATCATCTTCCTTGCAAGCATTTCCAACCTCCCACTAGTGGCTGGCAAAGCTAGCACGCACCCTCCAATTAATTCTTCCTTCCCCAATTCGGGCTCAACAACGTAACGTAACTCTCATTCTCTTTTCCATCCTCTTGATGAATTGAATCCCTTCTTTTGGTGATAATTGTACCATTTTTCAAGCTAATTAAGGAGCATTCATTTTTAATTTTTTATGTTAATTTTCGTGTTCATTAATTTATTTTGTCATATATTATAAATATTTGATTTTAATTTATTTTGTGATTCTTACCGTATTATGTTGTAGCCTCATATTAATTTTTAGAGGAGAGATTAGATGGATGCAAATAAAGAAAATGACTCAGTTGCTAAAAGAGTGAGATATGTAACTATTTAGAGTGTATTTGATCTTTAGGGAGTATTATTTTATTATGGTTCCAATCGCGACACTTGGTGAGGTATCCTAACTACTGGGTACTTAAGTTTATGCGTGAAAATAATTAACGGCTCGTCATGTCCGACATTGATATCACATAGAAGGAAGAAATATTTTACTCTATCTTTAGATCGTGTATGAGCCATATTAATTTTTTAAAATTTTTATATAAAAAAATAAAGAAAATGACAAAAAGAAAAGGAAAAAAACAAAGTTCAAGGTACTTGCCATGGCCCATATAATGTCTAGCATTAAAAATGGCAAAGGGATCCGCCATGGCAGGTTGCGAAGGAAAACACACATGTAGCTTTATTATAAATTAATTAATTGATTAATTTATGTTAGTTGATTTAATTATATGTCTATTTTTTCTAAGACATTAGGAATCTAATTGTGGCTTATTTTGGTCTTTTAGAAGAGGCTAAGAATGGGGAATCAATACATTGGATCGTGATGTATAATTATATTTGAGTTTTTTGTCATCAAATAACTTGATTTGCTTATAGGTTAGAAAATATGATTTAATTGCAATTAAGGGAGAATTGGATATTAATAAGTAATTAAGGGTATAACAATCTAAATCATTATTTAAAATTTAGAATCACTGTCAACATTAATCATATATAGTTAAGATTAAGATTTATTTCCTTTTTGTAGCTTGGCTTTATTTTTGTTTAATCTTTTGTCTCAATATATCTTGCCCAACTTAAGTGAAAGTGTTAAATTAGTTTTGAAATAGGTTATTAGTATTGAGGCTTCATAAAAATAGTTATCTAATCTTTAATATATGACATATTTAATTAAATTAAAAAAATAATATAACATATTTTTTTCTAAAATATTTGGACAATCTTTCTTAATTCTCTCCCTCTATTCCTTACTTGATTATTATTTAGAGATATCAATATAGATAATTTTAAAAAATATATTTATAGTAATATTCAACTCATCCCTTGGTAAAACAATACCCCACCTGGCCCAACACTGAAGTATACAATTCTCAGGTCGAAACACGTGACAGAGTAGAGCTTGATGAGTCATTTTTAATTAACATAAAATATGCTATTATGGAAGTATAATGATGGTTTTTGGGTTTGTTAGCTTATACTTTACAGTGAGGCGGAGATTGCATATGGCGCCATCCACCGTAACAAGACAAAAGACGACGTCGTGGAATGCATGAACATCTCGAATTCAAATTTCTCAAACTTCCATATCCATCCCAGAAAGGAATATTTATAATGAGTTCCTCCTCTCTCTGTCTTTTTTCTCTTTCGGTTCATTCTTATCCTTGTTATTTTCATCATACAAATTACATATAAACATGCATGCTTTCCATATGACATACTAGGATCTTCTAATACAGCCCAATTTGTGCTAGCTCACTCCTTTCAGTTACAGTCAGAGAGCAGCTCCTCGCTGGCATAGATTCCTTCCTCCATGACCTAATTAATCTCCTCTTTCCCATTTGGTTTCATCAATTCACCATTCTCCTCCCATGGGCTGCGCCACCTCCAACCTCAACGATCTGCCAGCCGTCGCCCTCTGTCGTCAGCGTTGCGCCTTTCTCGATGAAACTATTCGTCACTGGTATGCTCTCTCCGCTGCTCACATCTCCTATATCAACTCCCTCCAATCCATTGCTCTTTCCCTCCAACAGCTCGATTTCACTTCTCCTCCTTCTCCTTCCGACGACGACGACTACCACCAATTGCCTCCACCTCATAACTCTCACCCTGACCAATCATATCCCCAAGGTCTCATGTCCTTTCCGGCTTCTGCATATATGAAGCACAATGCTACCCCTTCCCAGGTGTATGAGCAGATGCCTATCAGTCCCCACGCTGTTCACGTGGGCCAATATTCTTCCTTCCCTTCTCACCCCTTCGGAGATCAAACTTTTATCGGTGGGAGTAGCGGGTATTATAGCTCAGCCCATCCATACGGGCCAGAGTCGTCCGCTTTTGCTTCTTCATCTCAGCCCCCTCCAACGATTTATTCGCCTTGGGGTTTTGACACCTCTTATTATTCTCAACCCACACCGAGCCTACAGGACTTGGAGGAAATTAGAGAGGAGGAGGGAATTCCTGATCTGGAAGATGATGATTATGAGTATGAAGTGGTCGAACTGGTGCAGGGAGGTCAAAACGCCGACGCAGATGATGGAGCTGAGGACCATTCAAAATTCACAGAAGACGACCAGGCTAACCTTACAAAGGCATCACGCAACCAAACTATGCAAACTGGTTCAATGGAGAATGATGGCGTGGAAGTGCCTGCGGATGATGAGAGGTTCGGGGAACCAGGTGGCCCTGGGGATGCTTTTGAGCTAGCCAGCAAGATTGAGGTTCAGTTCCGAAGGGCTTCTGAGTCTGGCACGGAAATCGCTAGGATCCTTGAGGTGGGAAAGCTTCCAGCATATTATCGAAAACATGGAGCTTATGCAGGTAGGTCATCCACATTTTCTAGTGCAAGCCGGCTCTTTTCCGTTCTCCCTTAAATCCAATTGTTACCTCCACTGTCCACCCATTGTCATCTTGATCTGTGTATTATTTTAGAGCTTTCCTTCTTTTCTGCTCGCTCTTCACTAGTTTGTGCTAAGCGCTACAAGTTCTTCGATCGTATATTGCATCCATATTAAGTTACCATGTCAATGACTTGAACTAGGTTTTTTATGCTGACTTCAAAATATTATGCTTGGTCCTGAACTTTAAATTTTATCAATCCATATGAACCAGCCTTTTCCAAGATGTTAAAATTAGTTGCTCTCCCATTGTCGTTAATGGTGTCACAACTATCAATCTCCAAAGTATACAAGATTGGTCATAGGAGCTTGGAACTTGATGGAGATCTGTTGACAAGGACACGCAATCTTCCTTCTACATTGCAGAAACTTCATCTTTGGGAGAAGAAACTCTACAAGGAAGTAAAGGTGCGCCTTTATCTTTAAATTTTCTCATGATGTTTTCAACAGAGTCTGAAGTTTCTTCCACAATTTTGGTATATATATTTAGTTGAATGTGTACTTGTTTGTAAGCATCTCGTTTATCTTTAAATAGCCTATCTATTAACTTGTATTTTTTTAATTACTTGTGTACCTTAGGGTTTGATAAGTTATACCTTTTTTTTTACCGCACCAGTGTCTTGTTAATCATTAGAATTTATTACGTTATTTATTTATTTATTCCTATGTTCTATTTTTGTAGGCGGAGGAAAAGATACGAGTCTTGCATGATCAAAAGTGTCGTATGCTGAAGCGTTTGGATGACAAGGGTGCTGATTTTCACAAAATTGATGCAACTCAAACTTCAATTAAGCATTTATCCACAAAAATAAGAATGGGCATTCAGGTTGTTGATTTGATTTCTGTGAAGATAAATAAGATAAGGGATGAAGAGCTTTGGCCCCAAGTGAATGAATTGATCCAGGGGTATGTGAAGTTAAGAACTTACAGTCCTGTAATTTGTACAGCTAGCTAGCTCATGAATACGTCTCTATTCCTCGCTGAGGAGTATCTGACATACATAGACCATTTGTCTACGAATTTTTAACTAAAAATAGTTCTTTATTATTATCTTTCTATCAAAATAATTTAAATCAATTTAATATATATAATATACTTTCAAAATTTTTTATTATTTAATTAGAACTTCTAATTCTAATATCTTTTTACTATTTAATTTTCTTTTTTTTCTCTATTCTTATACTTTTTTTAAGTCTCAGATGCATCAAGTTTATATTTTTTATTTTTTATTCTTTGTCTAAGCTTGTACTGTTTTTTTTCAACATCAAAATCCTTATGTCCATAATCTTCAATTTTTTTATTTTTCTTTTTCTTATATGTCCTAAGTTGAATGGCTGTGATACTAAATTAGAATTTTAGATATAAATTTCTAATATAGAGTGTACTATCAGTATGTTTTGCTTTCTCTTAAGGTGTGGTGGATACATTTTGTTTGTTTCAGGCTAACAAGAATGTGGAAATCCATGCATGAGTGTCACCGAATTCAGTGTGAAGCAATTAGAGAAGCTGGAGTGGTTGGTTGGATGGGATTCAGGAAGAGTGGCGTTGCTCATGATGAAGCCCCGAATCAACTTGAACCAGAGGTGATCAACTGGAGTTTGCAATTCTGTAGCTGGATAAGTGCCCAAAAAAGGTATGTGAGGGCATTGCATAATTGGCTTATGAAATGTATGGTGTATGAACCGGATCAAGAAAATGGTTCTTCTTCCCCTGGAAGAATGGGAGCCCCGCGTGTATTTGTAATATGCAATCGATGGTGCCAAGCTATGGAGAGAATATCTGAGAAGGAAGTATTAGAGCGCATGTATGTGTTCAGCAGGCGCGTGCTTGAGATATGGGAACAAGAGAGGTTGGGAATAATGCTTGATAGGGATGTTGAGAGAAATGTAGAGAGAGATGATGAGGAGCAGAAGCTACAGAAGCAAATACGGGGAGTGAAGAAGAAAATAGTGGCGGCATTCAGGGAAGTTAATAATGATGACGATGAGGATAAGGGTAATGGAAGCACTGGTTTAGAAGGAGGCTTGGAGCCAATTTTGGAGGCCATGGAGAGGTTCACAGGCATGTCTGCTACACTTTACGAAGAGTTGCTGCACACAAGTGATGAAGAGGAAAGAGGCAGTGTGGAGCATATGCGTGCATGTTGAGCAACATGTAGCGTTTTGGGAGGGAGTTTTAAGATCAAAAGAAACCAACTTTTAGCCATCCATGTTATTTGTTTGTAAATCCATTTCCTCAACTCTTCTAAAATTAATGTTGCTTGGCTTGGATATTGAATTCTTATCTGTCCTAATGTATTTATTATTCTTCTATACATGACAAAACTAATTTTATATACAAAAATAAAACTTTATTTTCTATTCTTTTGGATCAATTTTTTTAAATAAAATAATATATTAAAATTCTCAAATAATATTTTCAAAAGCATATTATAAATTTGACTCAAATACACAAAACACCCAAAAACTTTCGGTCAGTTGTGTATTATTTCTCTAACATTTAAAAATTTAAATTAAAAAAATATAATATTTCATGTTTTAATTATTAAAATATTGTTATTAAAATTACTTTTTAAAGTTAACAGTTTTTGCTATATCGTAATTTTTATATTTTTATTATATATCATATCATTTAAAAAATAAAATTTGACACTTCACATATAATTTTAAATTTTTTAAATATTTAAAATAAAATATTTTTAAAATATAAAATATTTAAATAACACTTAACATATAATTTAAAGTATTTTAAATACTCAAAGAATATAAAATATTTAAAAAATTATTTAAAATATTTTGGCCATGTATTATTTAAATAAAAAAATTATATAAACTATTTAAAATTATGTGTAAATTGCTAAAGTATTATTTTTTAAATAATATAGTATATAATAAAAAATATAAAAATTATGACATGAAAAAATCGTTAATTTTAACGGCAATAGCTAGATAATTAAAATATGAAATATCAAAATTTTTAATTTAAGTATATAAAGATGAAGAATGTTATGTGTAATTAACTTAAAGTTTAGAGGGATTTTGTGTATTTAAACCTATAAATTTTATCATACGTAAATTATGCAACTAATTTAAGATTTGAAAAGAGAAAAATAATAACTTTTCATATAAAGCCACATGTCTATTATTTATATGATTCATTTAACTTCCAGCCAATTAAATACCTCATTTCCCCTCCTATTCCTCCTGACTAAATAAATAAGGGATAATTAAAACCTCTCATCTCCCTTGTCCCCTCGTCCTCTTCTTCTCCTCTCCGTTAAATCAAATATTTCCCGAAATCATGCAAGTAATCAGATATTACATATTGTCTATATATAATGATAAAGAAATTCTAATAAAATCAATAACATTGTGATTCATTTTTCAAATTAAATTTCGTGTAATGCATGAAATTTAAACTTCTTATTTATTACTTAATACTTATATGAGATATTTTTCCTTTCATAAAATGTTCTCAATTAATTATATATTACTAGAAGATTTACTACTAAATTTGTTTGGACGAGATTTACGACTAATTAACTTGTAAGCAAATTGACGTCTATATAGCAATTTGAATAGAAGAGTCGGGCACGTGGCGACCATTTCGGTTTTTTATTTCCTATATCTGAGAAGTGCTAATAAACTGAACAACATGTGGAAAAAAATTGAGGAAGCACGCCATATCAGCTTAATTTAACAAGTTTTGGTATCTCGCGGAAGATCCATAACTAATAACCTGCCAAGTTATTAGTTACTGTGTACAAAAGAGCATTTAAATAATGCGAAATTAGCTTTTAAGAGACCGTTTTTGATATGGGGTGGCGATCACAGTATGCGTCATTTTGAATGAACGTGAGTAGGCTGGACTGAAAAAATGGACATGGGATTAACGAACATGTTTTTGCTGTCAGTATCCAAATACTCCTCCCGTCCTCATTATAAAAAGTTATTAACCATTTAACATAAACTAAAGAGTGTTAGTTATATCATTATTTATCTTAAATTCATAAGATTTACCCCTTATTAAATAATGTAACTAACAAGTAATTAAATTACTTTTTTAATATGTATTTATTATCTTATATATATCCTCTCTCATATTATTTATAAATCTCTCTTCTGTCAACCTCTTATATTAGGACCAACATGTTTTTCAACAAGACCTTTTATAATAAGGACAAGAGGGAGTAGCTTTAGCCAAGCCAAGTAAAGTCTCTTAACTCTCAATGGGTAGCCCTCTCTCACGACATTAAATACTGTCAAAATCTAACTAATTTATAGATCTTATTAGCTTTTTTTTGACCTCTTGTTTGAGTCCCCAAAAATACATGTATTAAGAGGAATAACTACAAATAGTGAAATTAGATTAGTTAATTACTCAAATATAAATAATAATAATAGGATCAAGAAAAAACGCATTGTGCCTCTTGGATATCTGCTCGGCTGCTCCTTCCCATATGTTACCCCATGTGAGCTCGCCCTCTTCATTAAATATAACATGGTTCCTGCAAATCAAAAGTAGTAGCTGGCCTACGAACGTGCCCTTTAGGAAAATATCTCTGACTTGGGTCTTACGTATAACATATTCGGATATTCTTACTTCTCTTTCAGCATATGCTTCACCCTTCACACCTCCCTCCCTTATCCTTCTCATACTTCCTAATCTAATCCATGATCGAGATATGTGTCTATCATTTAAAAAGTCTACTCCTTTATCTTGTCCACTTGTTCAATCATTCAACTAATTAGGGGTGCATAATCAAATTTATCATAAACTTTACTATTGGCATATATGAACTATGTTTAACAATTATAAATAATATAACACCGCATGACTTCTTCTATTTCTATCAATATCCAAATTTAATTTTATGATATTAAATTATTAAAAATGTGCAAAAAACATTACATTTAACACTTATAATAAACATATATAGAATAATTGCCAAAAACAAGAATGTGCTTAGGAGAAGATAAACAAATATTAAAGATAATTGATTACCTCTTGTTTGTGACAAAATAAATTAAAGCATCTCTTACAACTTAATTTTTTCAATCAAACTAAGTGTTTATCGTCTAGCCTTAATATAATATATTCTTAACTAATTTAGATATAAGTTAGTTATTTGTAATGATTAGATGTTGATTTTTTTAAAATATCTCATATAAACATGTGTATTTGAATTACCCTTAATTGAAATAATTTTAACATATACAATCGTATATGAATAGTTTGAAGAAAAAAATTATAATTTTAAAAGATAAAATTAATTTTAATCTTATAATTATAATCCAAGTAGATTATCCATCTAGTTTATGTATTTAAGACTGGGGAGAGAGTAAGTTTTTATTTCTTTTGTGAACGGATCGTATTGGTAAGAGCAGCATGGGCTTGTGTCGATCTTAAATTAGTAGTTGAGGTTCTCAACCCATATAGAAAACTTAACTGAGCGAAGGTTTAGTTTTTGCTGATAGCAAATGAGATCATTAGTTATTGCTCCCGGTAAAGTTCACTTATAGTCATGGTATCTCACGACGAAAAGAAGTTTTATTTTCTTAAAAATAAATATACATAGCTGATTTTCCCCCTATTTTTAAGAAATCTCTCGTTCTTCACTAAAGTAATACCTCAGGAACCATTTCAACGGTTTCGAAGTGGATTATTGAACGGCTTATTGCTATTTAAAAACCTGCCTGAATCGGCGTATGCTGATCCAGTAGCATGCAGCACTCTAAAAACTAAGAGCTTCCCTTTTCCTACTGCCTTCATATGAAACCAAAAGAACATATGCTTAAATTTCACGTAATTGATGAGGAAATTAACCAAAATTAAAAGAAATAGACAAAAAGTATAAGACTGAACAAGTTCGAATCAAACACGTTGACCCAAAAAAAAAAACAAGTGGAAACATATTTGGGGCAGAGTCTGATGAGAGTGTGGGTTTTTAGTTATTAATTCAAACACGAGGGAAGATCCGGGATCTGGGCAATGTGGGCGGGTTTAATTAATTAAGCCCGTGACCACATTCATGAAGATAATGCCGACAAGTCTGCTGAGCCGCCGTAGGCCCCACGATACGATGCATAATTTTCGGCTTTGGAGACTTCGAAATTCCAACCGGATAAGCCATCGCCATTGAACAGGCACGTGGACATGTCCATCACTTACCAAGCTAGCTTCATGAACCCTCTTTTTATATAAGGGAGCTTTCATGTCTCGATTCTCCACATCAAGTCCAAGAGATGGATAACATGAACAAGATGCGGGTGCTCTTGTGTTTGCTGCTGAGCCTCATGGTGGGAGGCTTAGCAGAGCAATGCGGAAGACAGGCAGGGGGTGCCTTGTGCCCCGGCGGCCTCTGTTGCAGCCAATTCGGTTGGTGTGGTTCAAATAATGATTACTGCGGCCCCGGTTGCCAGAGCCAGTGTAGCGGCAGCGGCCCAGCCCCTCCCTCCGGTGGCCTTGCCAGCATCATCTCCAGGGACACCTTCAATCAGATGCTCAAGCACAGCAACGACGCCGCATGCCCGGCCAATGGCTTCTACACCTACGATGCTTTCATTCAGGCTGCCAATTCTTACCCTGCCTTCGGCAGCACCGGTGATGCTGCCACGCGCAAGAGGGAGGTGGCAGCTTTCCTCGGCCAAACTTCACACGAGACCACAGGGGGTTGGCCCAGCGCTCCCGACGGTCCTTACGCCTGGGGTTACTGCTTCAAACAAGAACGGAACCCACCAAGCGCTTACTGTCAACCCAGCTCCCAATATCCATGTGCTCCCGGCAAGCAATACTATGGCCGCGGACCCATGCAACTCTCCTGGTACATACATACATATATATATGTAGAATTTCTGACCTGTCTGCATAATTTTAATTTATTCGATTTATGCTGATGAGGATGAACGAATGAATGATAGGAACTACAACTACGGACAGTGCGGAAGAGCCATAGGAGCGGACTTGCTCAACAACCCGGACCTGGTGGCCAATGATGCTACGATCTCCTTCAAGACGGCACTGTGGTTCTGGATGACAGCGCAGTCGCCCAAGCCATCGTGCCACGACGTCATCACTGGGAGATGGACACCCTCCGGCGCTGACACGTCAGCGGGTCGACTTCCAGGGTACGGAACCACCACCAACATCATCAACGGAGGGCTGGAATGTGGGAGAGGGCAGGACCCGAGGGTTGCGGATCGTATTGGATTTTTCAAGAGATACTGCGACATTCTGGGTGTCGGCTATGGCTCCAACCTCGACTGCTATTCCCAGAGGCCATTCGGCTCTTCCTCGCTCATCGACGTCCTCTAATCTCATCTCACTACTCTCACATGTGTGACTCTGCCATCCTCTTATTCAATAAAATCATCTATTTCCACTAATTCCCATTTTCAAAATTTTTCCCTCTCTCTCCAACGCACGGCACACTACTTTTTAACGAGTCCTAATCGATGTCTAGTTTAAAGCTCAACTAAATGAGGTTATATCTTGCTTGACCATATAAAATTAATACGGACATTTTCCTCCACTCATTGATGAAAGTAAAAGTTCTTTAATTGATGTTGACTCGAAAAAGCCTTTGTGTTGGCTATATAGTATGGGGGCATCTAAATTTATACACAATCAAAGAATTCAAAATATTTTAAAAAGTAAGGATCCTCAAGTTCATGTAATGAAACTTTTTTCCTGTTGATGTTTGGATACCCCCTAGCTAGCTGGTAGCTACCCCTACCGTGCATCTTCGTACCCAGAAATAATAAAAAAACAAATCTACGTACTATACAGATAACAATATATTCTATTTTATCACAATATATTGATATATTGATTTGCGAATGAAATTATGCGCAAGATTAAAAATAAAAAAATATAACAAACTTCTAAATTGACTTATGCGTACAATGCTACTAAATTAAGAAAACCGCTGCTAGAAAAACAATAATGTTGCGTGCTGCGTCCTTCATGTTGTTCAATACAAAATGAGTAGCACTCATGTGCATGGAGTAATTTGACCTCAAATAATCTAATTGCATGTGAATCTTGTAAACTGCCGAGATCAAATTAAAATCTTGAAAAGCTTAGATGCTGCCTTCATTGTTTATGGCTTATTAGTTATAAAGTTAATTTATGGATATGGTTTTAATTATATCAAAATATTATACTATAATAAGTAAATTTTTGAATTAATATTTTTCAAACAATTTAAATATTCTAGTAGTAATAAGTAAACTATTTTTAAGTGTTAGAATATTACTTAACTATAATAATTAACCATCCATGGAATCCTAATCAAGCTGCATTGTTTTATAAACAATATATTTTATACGAGTTTAATAAACATATTGACATTGATTTTGGAACAAGACGAGGCTATATATGCACATGTCCTCGACTGCACAAGTCAAAATTTTGTAAGGGCAAGTTTGGGGAGAGTTAGAAAATTGGTTCAGTCTAATCTTTTGACCCTTCAATGCCGTACTCTGTGGGTCTTTCCTGTCTGCACGCCACCACCATCTTTATCAGTCTCCATTACTTTTAGTTAAGATCAATTGTAGTACCAAATACTTATTATTATTTATGAAATTTATTTTGTTTGAATTAAATATAAATGCTTTGAATTTAATTTTTTTAATTTATGATTTTTAATAATAAATTTATTTTTGAGTAAAATGATAATTATAAAATTATTTTTATTTTAAATTTTTATGTATTAAAATAAAAAAATAAATGATGAACACACCGTGCTAATAAAAATGATGAGCACGGAATGTGCTCGACCATCTTATTGATCCTTGTATTAGCTTTCCCTCCACATGCGTTCTGCTTCCAAACTATAGGTCTACCTTAATTTCTTCTTTCCACGGCATGAATTGTGGACCATTAGAGAAGATTCGAGTTATTGTTGCACTCTATTGTGTGTCTGCAGGTTCTTCTTAGTTATATGGTGTGATTGAAATGCAAAATACATATAATTCATTAAAACAGCGAGCAGAGAAGATCCGGCATCAGGGCGATGTGTGTTTAGTTAATTAATTAACCCCGTGACAACATTCATGAAGATAATACCGACAAGTGTGCTCAGCCGCCGTAGGCCCCACAATGCATCACGTTCGCCCTGGACAATCTTTCTAGTTTCCACATAAATATAGATCAAATCCAAAAGATAAAACATAAGAAGATGTGGGCAGTCGTGTGTGTGCTGGTGTGGTTCTCAGTGGGAGGGTCAGCAGAGCGATGCGGGAGACAAGCAGGGGGTGCCTTGTGCCCCGATGGTCTCTGCTGCAGCCAATTCGGTTGGTGTGGTTCCACATTTGACTATTGCAGTTCTGGTACCTGCCAAATCCAATGCAGCGGCGCTCCCCCTGCCGCCGGTGGTCTCACCCTCGTCATCTCCAGGGACACCTTCGACCAGATGCTCAAGCACCGCGACGACGCTTCCTGCCCGGCCAGAGGCTTCTACACCTACGATGCCTTCATTGAAGCCGCGAAGCCTTTCCCGGCCTTCGGCAGCAGCGGCGATGTTGCCACGCGCAAGAGGGAGATCGCGGCTTTCTTGGGCCAAACTTCCCACGAGACCAGCGGCGGCTGGCCCAGCGCTCCCGACGGTCCTTACGCATGGGGTTACTGCTTCAACAAGGAACCGCAAACAAGCACCACTTTCTGTAACCCCAGCCCCCAATATCCATGTGCTCCAGGCAAGCGATACTATGGCCGCGGACCCTTCCAACTCTCCTGGTACATATACATATCTGATCTGTCTGCATATATAGTTTTAATTTATTCCATATATATATAAGCTGATGAGTGAATAAATGATAGGAACTTCAACTACGGAGAGTGCGGAAGAGCCATAGGAGTGGACTTGCTCAACAACCCCGACCTGGTAGCTATTGACCCGGTGATATCCTTCAAGACAGCACTGTGGTTCTGGATGACAGCGCAGCCGCGGAAGCCGTCATGCCACGACGTCATCATAGGGACATGGAGACCCTCGGTGGCTGACACGGTGGCAGGTCGACTTCCCGGGTACGGAATAATCACGAACATCATAAATGGAGGGGAAGAGTGCGGGAGAGGGAAGGACACGAGGGTTGAGGATCGCATAGGATATTACAAGAGATACTGCGACATTCTGGGTGTCGGCTATGGCCCCAACCTCGACTGCTATGCCCAGAGTCCAGTCGGTACTACCTCGCTCCTTGACTCCATCTAATCTCATCTGATCTCGTTTGTAGGATTTAATAAACTTGTCTCTCTCCATCAACACTTTACACAACTCAGCTAGCTACTCCAAATCCACCACTAATTTCTTTCTTTCTTCCCGCACACATATCCATGACTAGCTAGCTAGTTTACCATTTGGTGCCCAGAAATAAAAATAATTCTACGCTAGCTACCGATGACACCAACATATTATTCTATTTCATCATAGTGCGGTTGATTTCTGAATGAAGCTAGTTTGGGCGAAATTAAAAAAGAAATTATTACAGTTTATAATTCAATAAATTGATACGATAAAATGGCCATTTTCTCGATTACATCATCCCGTGGCATGTAAGTAAGTTGCTATATTAAATTAAGAAAGCGACTGATGAAAAACAATTTGGCATGCTGCCTTCCAGAGTGAGTAATATATAAGACTAAATCAAATCTCCTATCTAACTTTTATAATTAAAATTGGAGGGAGTAATATATAAGAAAGATATTGCAATATTTAAAACTAGAATGACCATCTACAGTTATATGGAATCGGGTGACTAAGTTGCGTTGCTTTATATATGGATAATATATAGTGATATTGATTTTGGAACAAGATAAGAAGGATGCACATATGTTCAGCTATAGGAGTTAAAAGTTAGCAGCGAGTAAGAAAATGGTATTTGCAAGTGTTTCGATGCCGCGCACACCGTGGAGCTTTTCTTTTCAGAGGCATTAGCGAAGATTCAGGTTACTGTTAGGTTCTATCAATGGAGTAGAGTTGGAAGATTCGAGTGCTGAGCATGCATGGATCATCGAAAAGAAAAGCCAAATTTGAAAGAATAACGAATCCACTCAATTCCATATATATTCGGCAACGGAATTGCTCCTTCCTCTGTCTTCATCCTTTCTCAGAGAAGATCGATCCAATATTGCTCACCATGATTCCAAATACTACTATACCAGGATTTCATCTCCTATCTACAATTCTACATACCAAATATCCTTCATATTCTTAATTATCCCCTTTACTATTTCAATTCTCTTTTAAAACCGTTCCATTATATATAAACCCAACCGACCCTAAAGTTTAAGATCTTATTGCCCAAAAAATAGATGCACTTCTATCATCACTCACGGTCCGCTTGTTTGTAAAATAATCTTAGTCATATTATAATCTATACTTCACTATTAAATTTTCAGTAACTCACGTTCTAAATATTTCCAAGTGTATGAACCATCATATATTTATTGCTTTTTAATTTTTTTAGAGTTTCCTAGAGTTAGGCCAAATTTATCAAATTTCATAAAAAAAATAAGACCCCATATAAATAGAAAAATTTAAATTCGTGACTTTATAAAATATAGATTGATTGGAAACTTTAACTTTTTAATGTTGGGTATTTTTTTTTTGTTGTACAAATTTTTTTGAAAAAATATTAAACTTATTCATTATCTAAAGATAAGTAAAATATCCTCTCTCCTTTTTTCTTAAACGATCCTATTGAGTAATTACTTTGATGATAAGATATCTATTGTTTTTGCGGTTCGAGGTAAAGTATCCGAATTGTACATAACTGTGGATTGGAGAAAGGTCCTCCATGTGGCCTTGAAGATAAGCCTACGAGACGATTTATGAAGAGGGCTAGAGAAGCCCAACAAAAAGAAAACCCAAATGTGGCCCATTTGACTCCCCACACTGCAGCTGACCAGAAAGAGAACTCACTTCATTGAAAATTTTAGATTAAAAGCCCATGTTACGGGAATCTGCAAGCAGCAGGATTTCTAAAGTTTTTTATAAATATTCTCGAGACTTAGGATTATAGAGATTAATGTTAAATTCATTTAAATTTTTTTATTAAAAAAAAAAGACGAACACCCACGAGCATAAAGAGGCGACAATGAAGGGATTACACGTTTCCTTTTTTTGTAAAATATGAGTAGTAAAGAAAACAACAAGGGTAAGACTAATTTAATTACGCTATAGTAATTAATACTAACAGATATTCTAGACTGGTAAGTGGTAACAATTTCCTCCCTGATATTTGTGAGAGCATTATAAAAGTTTACGGGAGAAACAAATGAGAGACAGAAACCCGGCTGTTGGGGAGGGAAGGCTAAAAACATTTTAATTAATAATTAAGAATAAAAGAAAGGATCTGGGTGAAGTGATTAGAAGTTTAAGAGGGAGGGGGAGAGAGAGGAAAGCCAGGGAGAGTTCATCTGAGACCAGAAGGGGTCTTGGTTCCAGTCCATATTGGAAGAGAGGGGAAGCTGGAGGTCAGGAACTTTGAGATTGGTTCGGAGTAAGGCGGGTTTGTGGTCTTCGTCAAATGATTCATCGTCGGGTGTTTCGGGCTGGAAAAGCTCCTGCTTGTCGATGGAGCTGCAAGGCGAGGTGTTAGGGTTAGGGAGCTGCTTCATCTCCTCCTCCATGGCGGCCCTCTGCTCCAACACCTTCAAGGAGGTGGCCTTTCGGTATATCTTGCAGAGCACAATGTCCTTCGACAACTTGGAGGAGTCGGGGAGGCGGTACTCATTCATGACCCAGTCGGTCTTGGAGCCGCGGGGGGCCCTGCCCCGGTAGAAGACGAGGGTCTTCCGGAGGCCGACGAGGCGCTTGGGGTCGGAGAGGCTGATGATTTTGCGGTCGGAACCGGTGGCTTTCCAGAAGCCCTTCAGGGTGGTGCGGTTGGGCCTGCCGCCGCTGCCGTGCTTCCTGTCCCTGGGCACCAAGAAGTACCATTCTCTTTCTCCCACCTTGGCGAGGCCTGCGCGGGATGAATATGTATGTATTGAATGACTAGATAGTATGGGGGAGGCAGAGAGATATAGAGTTAGTTAGATACGTACCAGGCAAGTCCCAGGGATCGTGGTGATAAATGTTGAGGAAGCCGATGACGTCGAAACGGAGCTTGTTGCCGAGGAGGGTGTTCTTGAGGTAGAAATCGAGGAGTTCTTCTTCGGTGGGGTGGAATCGGAAGCCTGGCAGTTCCATATCCTCTGTCACATTCTCTCGCTGGCTGCTCTTGCCAGTCCCCGAGGCCCTTGTTCTCTTTATATATACCCAAGGATCGTCATCATCCACTCATCATTAGGTGGACGCTCCAGATTATTTCAATCAAATCGCTCCTATTTACCGCTGTATTTTTTGTTATGAGAGAGAGGGGGGTGACTCACCGTGACTGACTGACCGGGTTTGATTGAAGACTGATATGATGGCGACGAGTGGTAGGACCCACGCGGCTTTGCATTAAATCTCCTCAGACTCACTCTCTGTGGGGTCCTTCACTCCCCACTCCTGCATGCGTTCGCACTCTGAATTACATTCGCACTATTGAATCCGTATAGATGTTTTCCTTCCATAAATACATCTAAACCTAAGCTTATGCTATTCAAATATGGTGAGTGCATTTAATTTTATTGGATTTAATTTGGATGCCCCAAACACTGTTGAACTTGGCCGAGCTTATTATCTGCTGTTCATTATTTTCCATTAGTGATGGGCATCAGTTTCGGGAACTCGTGTGATCGTTAAGATTGATTGATTTACTGCAAGTCAATAGCTTAACAATTAGTTGAAATAGAAGCCAAAATGAAAAGGTGCGATTCATTTGGATGGATCAACGACTACTCCTACTATCTTCTCTTCTGGTTTGTAATTTTATGCCAAAATAAATAGATTTTTTTTTAATATCTATTCCCCTTTTTTTGTATCATTGCAAAACACCAATGTTTTACATAATGGAGGGAGACTCCAATAGGCGAAATAACGTCATTTTGTCTAGAAGTTATCTTCAACTTTAATATAGGTCAGATGTGATCTGACCACTGCACACAGTCAAATAATGATCTAAACTAAAATGATATATATATGAAAAGCAAATAGCGATTAAATAATCAATTATAAAACATGAGAGAAACATATATATAGAGAAGGGAAAACAATTTGTGGCATAAAAAAAAGTTGTGCAGCGGAAGCAAGATATACACAACTGGCTTCAAGAAAACCATCTTGGTCTGAGGCCAATGCGAGTATAAGGGCGTATTTGGAATGTAATCTACTACCTCGAATATCCACACTAAATCAGATCATAGTTGGACACGGTTATGGACACACAACAAATACACCGCATAGATAGGAAGAGAAGAGAGAGGAAACTCACTCACCTCAGGATGTAGAGACTAGAGTCAGAAAGTGAATTAATATATGTACTAGCTAGGTTTATTTAACCTATGGCTTGAGTGTTATGGCACCATAAATAAGAGTTACTCATAGATACAAGTTTTACTTCTTAATTCATGCTAAGAGAAACACCCTCAACTGCTGCTTTCACTCATACAATTTAATTAAAATGGTAATATCGCATTATCTAGCTTCATATTTTGTGTTAATTTTATTGGCATCCCAATAGATGATGGCCTTGAGCTTAATCTAATCTACTGAGGATGAATCACCCATCCAACTCGGTGTAATCCGCGTATGAAATTGAACATCAAATGTCGTTACCATTCATTTTTTTTCCTGAAATTAATAAATAAATGGATGATCATCCGTGAGAAGCTTTTAGGAAAGTGCGGCATTTATCTTTGCATTCAATATCATTGCTAAACGTTCTAGATGGAATTATTATAATACATGCACTTGTGTATATGCTTAACTTGCATAGAATAATATGCATATGATCAATCCGTACAGTATATGTGAGATGACATGTTAAACATTTTGCAATATTAATGGTATAATCTTTTATCCGTAAAAAAATTGTGGGAATAACATGATAAACAGTGCAGATGCAGTTTTTTAGTCCATACAAGAGAAAAAAGAAAAAAAAAACTAAATTATATATTGGCTATGCATCTCTTAAGTCACATTAAAGGAAATTAATAATTAGGAACTTGAAGATGAATTAATAGTTAACCAAGAAAAACAGTTTAATTTAAGTAGGATCGATGTGTGATTACTGGAAAAGGGAGGAATGGGTCCAAATTACTGTTTGGGAGATAGTTGACGGGGTGGAAAGATGACAAAACAAGAGCATAAAACTTTGAAAAAAGGGGCTGCATGGTGGGGTTTTTCCAAAGAGAGATGATTCTGATCAATTCAAAGGCATAGACGCGTTTGCAACATTATTTTCATTTCCAATCTCTCTCTGTATGATTGAAAAACGATTTGACTTGGAAGTCTTGTGCCAAGACTTAGAGAGTAAGTCTTTCTCCATTTGGAGTTGGATTTAGGGCTCTGTGTATATCATATTACACCAAATAATATAAGGTTATTTTATATAAATAATACGACTTCAATTTGATATTTAAAAATCTATTGGAAGCGAATTTGTATTTGTGCTCCTACTTCTTGACCAACAGATTATAAACAAAATTAAAATAATTAATCTGTGTAAATGACGCAGAATTTGAGGTGGGCAGTATTAATTATAATTTATTATTACTTTTAAATAAATATATGGTAATAGATGATGATGGGGCTGCAAGAGAGATTAAAAGTAGACAATTAATGTTTGAGAGCATGATGTGATAAAGTGTTAACAAAGAAAAAGGGATATGCATTGCAGTACGTGCGTAGATAGACAGACAGACTTGTTAATACAAGTAAGCTTCGTGCGCTACTTCCTGGAATTTTCTCAAGCGATGTGTGCGCTTTACCATTTACTTGCGCCTCAGGCAGCGTCTGAAATTCACCACTCCTACTACTACAAGCAGACAAGCACCTACAGACACCTCACCGGAAATTTCGTGGTACTCCTTTTTGAAACATGCTAAGATACATATATATATATGTCTATATATAGTTCCCACGTTTAATTTAACAAAAGTTGCTAGTAATGACTTTTCCTAGTACTTGCCGCCATTAACACAACAATTTCCCAGACTCCATCCCACGCTACTTCATGGAACTACACCGACTAACCCCTGCCTTATCAACAAAGTTGCACTATTTGGCTTCAACCATATATGCTTGGATTTGTTTACCATTATAAAACGAATATATGAGTATCATTTTAGAATATAAGCATATAGGGAAAAAAACCGTGGAAAGTATTATCGCATGACTTGACTGTAGGACAATTGATTTTTGCAAGTGAGGGGCGAAGGCATGTCAATGCATGAAGAAATTGTGGGGTGGACTTGGTCACCACCGCAGAGAGGTCAGGGACCAGACATGTGCTTTCATTCCCAAAAGACTCTGCATCTCTCTCCAATCTCCATCATTTCATTTCCACTGTCAATCAAATTCCATTCACACATGTTCTTTTTTTGGGTACGGAATATAAGAGACTTCCTGTAAATTCAGTAATATATTTATTCCCTCTCATATATATAATACCAACATGCCGTATTTTATCTCATATTTTCATTCATAGGGACAAAACAAGTGCCGCCTCATCATGTTGATCTTACTTACAAATCAAAATTTCTAACAAATATTTTCATCACAAAATTTATTACACAAAACTACTTAAATGCATAGGTGGTTAAGCGAGAACAACTTATCTTTATAATATATATTTCTTCTTTAATTATATCTTCTGATTTATATATAATTAAAAATAAATTGTATAGCTGAACAAAATTTACATTTTGGTCTTTAAACAAATCATTTTAAATCTCAAATTCGATTCTTATAAAAAATACTTATAAACCCTACAACTAGATAACTTGTAATATGATTTAATAAATAGTATCAAATCAAATAAAATTAATCCGTCCCTTTACTTCCACAACATTAGCTCACAGCAAAAACACGTTATATATCCCTGCCTATGACGCCGCGCATTCAATGACGAACAAGAGGTGGATGGCAATTGCAGCAGATCTTGAAAAGGAATATGATAGGTTTAAGTGTGACTTCATTGAAGGACATTGGCTTTATTAAGTGAATCGTGTCTGCATGTAATCTTGAATAAAAGTTCAAGACAGTACTCAATCAACTTTAAGGAGCCCAAGGCACCAGGCTCTTGAGGATTCTCATGCTGCTTATGCCGCCAATTGCATGAGCATTCAGTGAACTGGTATACATCTTACTAGTATATTTAGCATTACATCGAAACGCCTCTGCCTTCGTGCACCACTTAGTTCAGGCGCTTTACTTGCTTCCATATTCATCATACACAACCACCTAAAACTAGTTCAACAGTGTTCTATATGAAAATTGATGCGGAGCTATAGCTTTTTGAGTAAACTATTAACGAAAGTTACAAGAATAATTTTTTAGTTTTAAAAAATCAATGTTGGGTCCTTAGCCAACAAAATATTACAGTGTCACTGGATGCCCTCAAATGAGCAGCAAGCTGGCCCAGCATTTTTGTTCATTGAAGCTCGCTTGACCAAAACACCACTTCATACGGTCACTGCCATTGCCGGACAGTCAACTGTTGATATTCCCAATTATTCTTTGACTGTATAGATGCCACGCTGATACCAGAGGAAACCGGGGTGAAACAAGATCAATAGGTTCAGATTAAAGCTTCAGCTATTGGATGAAACCCATGCCCCCATCCATAAGATAAGCACATCTTATTAGGAAATTGGTCACTGTTATTCTACTAACCATGACCGTGCTGGTAACTTGCCACTTTCGTCCCTTTAGATTAATTTACTACGATCCATAAACCAATATATTTATATATATAAAGAAGATAACATACAGAGCAACATACCTTATCAATAGATGCTGCTCAATGCTCATATACATCAACCTTTTGTCTTTGAGGCAAGTCGAGTTTGAGCAACTTGGTGAACTACAACATAGATCAACATCCATGAAGGCAGTCAGTAATTGCAGCAGGGTGTTCAAAAATAAAGTGAAGAAATAGAATGAAATTTATTTCATGCAGCAGATGATTTGCAGAAATTTACAGCAACTAGAGCCTTGAGTTTAAACATGCAGATGCTCATCAGAATCTCACCTGAGATGTCTTGAGTTCTAGCTCATCCCACTCTAAGTGAGGATTGCTTCCTTCCACTATACCTGTTCCAGCATATATCCATGCTCCCATATCCTAAGAAAAAATCTTGTCAACGTTATCATAAGAGGGCCAAAAACGATGATTATAAGTTTGACATAATACCAATATATAATTTTTCTCATCATGTGTAGTAAAGCACTCCTGAAAGTGGGTATTTGATGATCTCTGAGATGCTTTCTATTCAAATAGTATGATATAAATCAATAAAATGATTTGCAACTAAGTTTCCAAAATTTACCATAGAACATTGTGACAAAAATCTTATTAATTTATTCATCAAATTGTAGGTATTTGACACTCATTTTTCGAACTTCATGACTGATTAGATAATGATTTGCAACTGAGGTTAAAAAATTTGAAATGAAACATTGAGAAAACTTGTTGATTATTCATCAAGTTGTAGAGATGTAACACCCATTATTTGAAATTTACAATTGATTATAGAGTGATATCCAAACTGAGCTTCTAAAATTTAACATAGAATATTGAGCAAAGAAAAGCTTTAGTAATCGTATTTAAGTAAATTAACTTTGAAATTCTGATCACTTATATTTTGAAATTTTTTGGTCCTTCCTTGGCATTAATTTGTTCTTTTGGTCCCAAAGCGTCATTCCCGTATATTCAGTTTACCAGTTATAATGCGCAATTAAACAAGAGTTATGATGACATTCTATTCTCTCCAGTGTCTCAGAAACATGAATCATCACTTTGGAATATGATCAAAACATCATAAAACAAATTATAGCCAACCTTTTCCACCAAAGCTGACCTGATGCCAACAGCAAACTCACTCTCCCCACCTCCAAGCCAACCAACAGGTCCAGCATACATGCCTCGATCAAATACTTCTGAAAATAGTGTCGGAAAGCAAGGTAATCTTTTTCCCAATGAATAAAAGCCACAAATTTATCAATCAAAAAGAATGATTATGCTTCCCCATTTTTAGGCTAAGTGAATGCAAACTATGTTACCTTTTCCAGTGTGTTCAATTAAAAAGCATAGTTACACTTCCCAGTTCAACTTTATTGCAAGCTATGACTTCGTTTATCTTTTTGGTCAAAAGCTATATGACTTATCCCTAGCTAAGTGATAGAGTACAAGATATCATGGGACTGTGGATGAAGTCAATGATCAAATTGTTAGCATATTTTTAAGAATTATTAGTTTATTTTATTTTACGTATAATAAAGAAATATTATTTATAAATATCTCAATTAGGATTTGTTTATTATTGAGTCAATATTAGTTAGGATTTTGAATACTTAAATTATATTACCTTAGTTTATCTTGAATCAAATATTCAAATATTTGATTAGAAATATTAGGATTATTTTTAGTTATCTTAGTTTATCTTAAACTAAAATATTAGGATTGTCTTTAGATTATTTTATTATGAAGTTTGTGTATAAATAGGCTGGCTCTTCTAAAACTAGTCAGGCAGTCAATAATATTTGAGTTTCATTATTTAGACTTTTGGAGATTCTCCTTGAATATTGGCTAGTAAAAGGAAGTTGAGCGAAATCTTTTCTCTCTTTTCCTTATTACAGACTTTATTAGTTATATGAGTTTAAGATCCTTGCTCATACTCTAATAGAGACTTTCCTTCCATCTTTATTAATTTATGAAGTTAGATCCTGATTTCATAACTAAATAGGGACTTCTCTCCTCTATTTCTCTCTACATATTTTGGTCCCTAACACTAAGTCAAAACGGTTTGGGTCAAAAGTCCTCCAAAGAACAAATAGGTTTACATGATTTAATTGTAAATAAATATAGCATATGGAGTATAGGATCTGAGTGTACCTGTATCTGCAATTAAAATTTGAGCCTCTTCTGTTGGAAACCCACAAACTGCGGGACTTGGATGAAGTGATGACAAAATTTCAAACTGGAAAGGAAGATGAGGACCTAGTTAAATGATGAATACTTAATAAGCATACTTCCGTGAGTAGTCTAGCACTCATATTGTCCTACTGTTTGTCTGTTACCTCATCTTCTTCACTTCTTAACCTGCCGGCTAATTGAGCAAATAAATGTTGGATCCTTGGGAGTTTTCTAACTGCCTTGCTTGGTTTCACCAGTACATTCTCACATACCGCCTGCTCAGCAGAATGGTACAAATATCATTATCAGGTGGTGGAACTGGCGGATAAAGCACATGAGGGTTCACCTCATGGTAACTAGACTAAGTAACTACCCAAGGAAGGTCTAAATTGACTACAATTGGATGAAGAATGACGTGCCAAATACATTAGCGTATAGCGAACGTAGTATATAGATTGCATTGGCCACAAATTAATACTCAAGGGAAAATAAGGTTCTAAATTGTAGTCCGGAATACTTTCTATGTTAGCGCATCAGTTGTTCTATCAGGTTCTTCCACAGTGTGAAGCCGGACATTTCTAAAATTTCTCAACATAATATGCAAACATTGTATTAAAACATATTATTTTCCATGCATCTCCCACTCAATAATGATTCTCAAAGGATAAATTCTTACATTTAAAAAAAAAATGAATAAGCCAACATCTCTCCTCCAACAGATCAGCAATACAATCTAATAATGAAGATTATAAAGATAAGTTTACCTCCAATTTACTTCTTATGGTCTCTCTGACTATAGTGAACTCCATATCCTCCTTTGGACTGCAAATAAGAAACCAAAAATTTAAATGACAGAAATTTGGGAGCTAGTTATAGATGCAAATAGCAGAAATTGTGGGTATGGGGAAAACAAGTCTAAAATTTGATAAGATCTAAGCACAAATAGAACCTGGAAAGTAAATCTAGTGCTATTTGACGATCTAGTGCTGTTGTTGCACCTCGTGCACGGGTTCCAGCCAAGGCTTCACTAGTTATGTGAAGCCATTTTCTGTGAAATAGTTGCTCTGGCTATTCATGAAGTTCATATAAATCAAAAATGAAACAGAGGAAAAACAATATATCATTGCTTACTCAATTCAGCACACAGATCTTAAAATTCATTTCTGAAGCATGCCATCAAGGCATAGCATAAAACGGTTTATGCAATAAATTGCATAAGCCATCGTAGGTCATAGTTTGATGGAGTAATGCTTACTGTGTTTCCAATGAAGGCCGGTGCATTTGGCGGTTGTAGGAAAAACTGGTAAGCATCTGCACCCTCAACCTTCAATAGGTTTGGTTCAGATACTTGACAAATGTTAGTAAATGTTGTGAAGAAATAACTGCAATTTGTAAGGTAAGATTAGATTCAAATACCTGTAAGGATGCTAACCACGAAAGAGGATCAATGTCAGCAATAGGCACTACTCTGGTACTTCGAGCTAGCACAACCTGATTTTCCATTATGTTATGGTATAATACTACAATAGCACTATAGCAGTAAAGCAAGACCTGGCGGGTAGGATCATCAAAACTAACAAGCGCGGAATGTGGATTAACCTTGCTTAGTAAGGAGTGGTTTTTCTGTATCATCTGCAAAGCTCTGTTAACAGCAAGATCCCATTCTACCTTAGAAGGAATGTTATCACTGATGATTATGGATGTTCGAGGAGCTTGTTTTGGAAACTTCACAATGAAAGAAGAAACCTGCAGCACAAAGATGTACGGTTTCAACAAAAATCCGTTTCTATATTTGAAACACAAAATAAAAATGCATGGACCTTGCAAAGTGTTGCTCGGAGTGCATTGATTGCGTTTTCCCATGACCAGGAAAGAGCAGTATCCCACGCAATAGTGGTAGCAATCATCGACGTTTCTTCAAGCTCATCAAACTCGACCTGTCATTTTTTTGGGTATCTCTAGCAGCTGATGCTATAAATACTAACGAGAAAAACATCACAATGATATAGAACAGCTATTGGTCTGGAGAAAGAAAACAGAGCAGGTTACCTGAGGAATCATGAAGTAAAAAGAACCAAAAGGTAGCCACTCGGTCGACACCTTAGCTTTGGGATTGAAACGTATAGCTCCATAAGCTCGGATTAACGGGCATCTCTCAGAAAGAAACCTTCATAGAAAGTGTAAGACAAAAGGATGAGAATTTAAGGGTCAATGCACGTGGACTTAAGTGGTAAAAAGTAACCTTTTGATGGAAAGCCAGTCGTCGTAAGAAAAAGGATGTGGCTGCCGGAAGAAGATGGCGGAACCGACACCGGCGACGCTGACCAATTTGTGCTCGTATGCCATAGACATTGAACTATGACCATTTCCCAGAGAGGGAAGCGTCGCTCGACCTGAGAAAAAGCAGCGAGGCAGCAAAAGTTCGGATTGGGAATGGAGCCAATCAATAGCCTCAATCCGCTCTTGGATCGCCACCTTCAATCGAAATGTCAAATATACGAAACAAAATTCAGCATTGTGACAGCCTCTTTCTTATAGTTATTACCCCGCAAAAACTAGTTCAAAAAATGGAATGTGGAAGCCCGAGTCTATTACTCATTACAATGCGTCAGATTCTTAATATGCATGCGATTTCAAAATATTTCTCAACAGCATATGATTTTACTCATAATCTTCTCACAGCCTTTATAACTTTTATTTTGCTCATGATTATGTATATTTTAAAGATTTTTTTTTTTTAGAAAATAACAATAAATCAAGTAATCAACCCATCAATAATCAATCAATAACTATATTAATATTTCTAAAATTTTATCATCCGATATCCAGACGATCACTCAAAAAAATCCAGAACTGAAGAGAAGAGAAAGCGGGAGAGGGGGAAAAAAGAATTAGTAACAAACGAGGAAAGAGCGCGAAGAGAATGAGAAACAAGATAATGGGAAAGCAAATGCGTGACGTGGAGCAGGGAGGCCTCAAAAGGAAGGCAGAAAAGAATAGGAAACCTGGAGGCGGATGATGCCGGAGGTAGAAAGAGGAGGTTGGGAAATGAGGTGGGAGACGGCGGAGTTGAGGGCGTCCATGGCCATCGCAGGCGATGCAACTGAGGCAAGAGTGCGTGTTTCAATGGTGCCAACTGGGATATTTGGATGCTGAATTGCTCCTTGAGGTCTGCAACCGTTGAGGGAAAGAGAGCATGCCGTAAATTTAGGCCTCTACATAAAATAAGAAGATCACAAACACTTGATGTTGCTAACAAACATATCAGAGATATATAGGAGGATAGAGAGAGGAAGCTCAATTACTTGATGCCTGTTAGACTTGGAGGCTGCAAAAACCATGAAGCTGCATTTTCCCGATTTAGCGTGGGTGACCCATCTTGGGGTGGTAGCTCCGGCGGCCATAGCCAGCTGAGCTCTTCTGAAAGCAGAGCAAGTGCTAGCAAGTGATAAGCAATCTTTTCGGCCAATCAGGATGGGAAATGATATGGTTCCACTTTGGGAAGTGGGCCTTCCCCGCCTCCATTACCTCTGGACTATCATGTTAGTGGGGCCCTTCTTTATCAACTTCATTCAAATTTTCCCCATTCGTGAAGGCACTGGTGGCGATGGTTCTCTCGAAAACAGAAGAGAAGACGAAAAAGAATTTGTGCAATATATGAAGGTGCAATCAACACTTTCTTCACCTAATTCATCTTCATCTATTATAAATTTCACGTGCAAATAGTTCACAATGGAATAAAGATCATTGAACATGATTTGCATTCTTATATTTCGAGATATTAACAAAGTAATCATTTTATTTTATCTTTATGTGACAAGGCAATGGGTTTTTAAAGATTTTGGGTGTACCTTTAATTTGAACTAAAAAAAGTTGAAAGTCAAAGCGACTTCAGGTTACTTTTTAAAGTGGGCATTTGGAGTGGATTTTTTTGGTTTGTAAAATAGACTTTTAAAAACTGTCAAAATAAACCAAACAATAGTTAGGCAAAAGAACTTTTAAGCTTTCAAAAGTAGAAATCAAACACCCCTAACTTTCTATAAAAGCTTAATTTATAAGGATATGTGTGTGTTTGAAAAAAAAATTTTAAACCAGCTTATGAAAAAAATAGGTTTATAGACAGCTTATAGAAAAAAACTTTTTTAGAAGAATTTATGGAAAAAAAAAGTGATTTTAGATAAATGAGTGTTTGGATAGTTATTTTTAGAAGGGGTTTTATGATTGGTAAATGACCAAAAAGGGTATGAGTATTAAATGAGGAGAGATAAGAGATGAGGGGAGAGAGAAGAGAGAGTGTAAGAAAGAAAATTGAGAAAAAGTATGAGAGATGAGAGAGGGTGTAAGAAAAAGTAGGAGAGAGGGTGTAAGAAAAAGTAGGGGTAATATAGTAATTGATTAGTTCATAAACTCTTTTACTATTTCATAAGCTGCTCTAACCAGCTTATCTGAAATTTTAGTTTAGTCCAAAAGCCCGTTTGAACAAATATGACTATTTAATTAAAAAAATTTTCAAATCGAAATTTTGAGCCAAACCTAGGTTTGGAGGGTATCTAAACACACCATAATAACAAACATATATACCTTCTCATTTTGAAGATCGCCAGTGACACAATAGATTGGATAAAACTCATCTCGGTGTTTTGTTTTAACTTTTAACAGCAAAGTAACCTGTTAGTTACCACTTATCAATTTATTTAAAGTTGAGCATTAATGGAAATGGAGTTCATAATGACTACATGAGATATCCTCTACTTATCATCAATATAAAATATACAAATTCTAACTTTTATTATTTATAATTTATTTTTTAAATTATATGCAATAAAAGGACCAACTTAAGTTTGGGAAGTACTATTTAGACAACTATATATATATATATATATATATATATATATATATATATATTGGAAGTTTATGTTACAAGTATTTATCACATAACAGCAAGGACCTATCTCTAAGCCTCATGCCATATATAAGCTGTTCATATACTTTGAAAAAAGGCGCTCACACTCGAACGCAGCATTGAAGGTGGAGTGACACTAATGGAAAATTTCACAAATGCTGCTCTAAAATGTGACTGAATAACCATTATTATCATGATTCATTGTTGGCCTTGTAACTAGTAAACATTATCTTACGAGTCTGGGGTATTCAGAAGAGAATTGAGAAGTGATTGGGTTTCGATCAAGACCAGGGGGCATCGTCACAGGGAGAACAGCCCTCTTGCGCAATGTCAGTGATCTGAAGAGCAGTGTCATACACTTGCCCAGTTCTCCAGTCAGCAGGTAACACCTTCTTTGCCCACATCCATTTCCCATCGTACCCTGATGTCACCACTATCCTCATCTGCAATGCCCCTCCTGGAACCATGCTTGTGTCCCACACTGCTCCATGGTTTCTGCTCATGAAGCTCCACTTTGATGATCCTACCTCTGCAACATCCACGCCTACTATCTCTGTTTGACCTCCTTCGTACAAAAATTTAATTGCCAAGTAATATGGTTTTTTGCTTGATTCTTCCACCCGCACCGCCAAGTTCTTGGTCTTATACTCACACGGAACTCTGCTTCCACAAAGCTATATAAAAAATCACCACGCTATTCTTGATTCATGAATATAATAATTCTTTGATCCGAGTTACCTCTTATATTCGACATCCAAGATTCCAAGCTTCAAAAGTTGTTCACCGCTACCCTTCTGAGCCATGGCCACGAAGGCACTTCTGCTGAGCACAAAATCAGTTTCATTGTGGGTATTGAGATCGGTCAAAACAACTCTGCTACCTGATTTGCTGCACAGACTTGAGCTCTTGCATCTTATCTGCACAAATTATCCATAATCCGATAACATTTTTTCATGATTATAATAGTATCGATCAGTAATAAGTTATATTGAAAATCCACAACTTTAGATGTAATCTTTACTGACCTGAAAGCACGCACCACAACCGGCTCCATTTTTGTACAAGGAAGGAACACCAGCTGCAAGGTGTCCACCACTTAATTCCAACGCCAAGGAGCCATACCCACATGCCCCAGCTGCATCATTTTCACAAAGCCAAGTTATTTCTCTTGTGTCTGTTTAATTCAAAAAGATGAGAAAAGCAAATCGTTTGTTACAGGAAATAGCAGCGTCATCAGAGAAATAGGCAGCCTTAGTTTGGTGGACGCAGCGATCGCAAGCAGTGGCAAATGAAACAAGAAGGAATATACAGCAGAGGAAGAAAGCCATGTTTTTGTGATGAGGAAAACAGAGAGGTGGACGTGGGATATATATAGCATAGTCAAGCTGAATTGGGAGCTCGGACGGCATCAAAGTTGGCATCTTTTAATTTGAATGTTGCTTAGTGGAAGTGATGAAAAGAAGACGCATTAACTTAATGGAGTCTCTTAAGTAGACCCTGCGAATCCGCACATACAGCTGTGATGCAGATGGCCGTGTGAAATGAGCATATTTATTTAAGCATTTGTGCACTTTGAGTTTTAGTCCCACTTCCTTTATCACAATTTCAAACTCATAATCTTGAAGATCAGGAAATTTTGCTTCCCAAGTGAAGTCGCCTTTTCCCGTTTTCACCTTTACCCTATACAAGAAAGATGGGTATATCTATCTTACTGGGAAGAAACATGCAAAAGCAAAGTTATGATCCCATTCACTTGTTTTTTTCAAAAAACAAACAAACTTCAAATCATGCAATATAGCCGTAGCATGAACATCTTTGCTTCGCAGCATTCCTTTGTGAAGAAGATATCTATTTTGTTAAATGTGGTATGAGGAGCCTATATTTGAAACTTGTATTGCACTCAATCAACTTCTAAAGTTAATATGGCACTGGACCCCGATTTCTGGTTGATGATGATGCAGCAACAACTACGTGAATACAATGATGAATGGAATTTGATATGATATCTTCTGATTTTAATGTATTGTTGTTGCTCGGTGGAAGATTGCCTAGAAAAAGAAAGACGCAATAACTTAATGGTTGTTGATGATGTCTGAAACTAAAAGCACATGTTGCAGCTTCCGATTGGCCAAGTTACAAGCAGCCAGAAATAAATGTTAACCTGCAAAAGTTTGGATTCAAATTCCACTACCATTGCGAGGAACTCGTTAGTGGGAAGTGGGAAAGATATAAACACCTCTAAACGTGATATTTGGGAATAGGAACATTTTGGTCAATACAAATGAAGGTCCTAATTGGATTTTAAAATTTCAATGTCTTGTTTAGAGAAGTTAACATTAGTGTTGATTGACTTGCTCACAATAAACATCACATGGATGATGAAGCTAAAACTTCTTATATCCTCCTACAGGGTGTAGGAACTCGCTTTTCGCATATATTTAGTATCGAGTTGCATGTCGTTAGCTATACAATTGTGGCCATCGTATTTTTTTTTTTAAAAAAAATCAATGTCTTAAAGTATCATTATCCCTCATCTGTAGTCCCGAGGTGCCAATTTCGTACTCTAAATTGAGTTAAACAAACTTAATATATAACAAAATAATAATGAAACAATAATTGTACAATTTTTGTCACGGTCAAAACACTGCTTCATCCCACTGAGAAGCAACAGCACAGGAGGGCACTCTTATGGTATCCCATGTATTATGCTGCTGAGGATTAGGAAGTTCCGGCAATCCCGCATTTAATTGAAATGCGTCAAAATTTAAGATCCGGAATCAAATATGGCGGTGAAGACCGTCATGATCAATCGGTAGAACCACCACGCTTGCAAAACTAATACTGGACATGCTCTACACTAATCGAATAATCGGGACATCCTGTAACCACAAGAAGGATATTCCCCCAGGCTTGTGACTCAAGAATAGCTGCTAAGGGTGTTTCATCTCAGTTTCCCTTTTCGGATAGAATGGCTACAAGCTCTGATCGAGCCTTCTCAAGAGCATCTGCTAAATTCTCAGGCTTCTTACCACCCGCCTGAGCAAAATTGGGCCTTCCTCCCCCTCCCCCACCACACAACTTTGCTATCTGTCCTATAAACTTGGCTGCCTGAATTCCCTCCTCAACAATCCCCGGGCTGAAAGCAGCAACGAGACTAACCTTATTTTCACCTGGACATGACCCCAGTATCACAGCTGCTGGATCTGCTAATGTTTCTATTAAATATGCTGCCGCATTTTTTAGTGAATCAGCATCAACGTCATCCAAGCACTCAACTAGTACCCTGAAACAAAATTTTCAGGTATCATGAAATAGAAGCCATGCACCTACCCACAATAGTGCATGCGTTTCATTTCTTCCCCTTCTCTAGTTTGTTCAATAAATTTTTTAAAATATCAGGAAATACATAAATGCAGGAGATGGCTGGGCTTCTAGCCATTAGTGTTGCATTTACATAATAGATATTTAATGAACTATCAATGATACGATGCAATCACTGCTTCTTAATCGTTAGATTTCCATGGTTAAGACACAGAAAAATAGAAGGAAAAAAAAAACGAGACTCAGATTTCATAGAACCCTTTTCCTTTTCTTTGTTTTTTTTTTTTTGGTACAATTTTCCTTTTCTTTGTTATTTGCGAGGGACATCAAGCATTCAATCATTTAAAAAACATCTTCGTTGTCGATCACAGGATAAAATATCCTCTACCCTAACTTAAGGAAACAAAGGGAAACATACGAAGGAAATTACCTGAACTGTTTAGAATTTCCCACCAACAAAGCTTTGCTTGCGATAACTGATGCTTTGCAGACAGCTGCTTTTGCACGCAAAGCAGAATTTTCACTTTTTGCTTCCCGCAACTCCTCTAAGAGGTTTTCTACCCTCGTGGTTACTTCTTCAGGTTTCACCTTCCCAAGGAAACAATCAAGACAAGCAAAGTCAATATCACAGAGCACAGAGTATATACCATTGGAGTGCACTTAGAGGAAAGGAATGGTGACATACTCTGAATAATAAAAATTCCAAATGACACTTTTATTAATTATTTAGATTTCAGATAAAAATTTTAAACATGAAATCTAAACAATTAAAAAACTGATAATTACATCTTCCAATAAGATCTTGCCCTATCATAAGCGCTTTGTAGAATATAAACAACTCTAACACCTAATGCAGATAACCATCATATCCATTTTAAGTAGGAAATCTACGCACGCTATTGTATATAAGAACATTATACCAAGAAATGGCCAAAATGATCAGATGGACGTAAACAAGTATATGGAGTCCCTGCAGATGAATATGAATGATACCTCATACCTGATTCCTTCAAGGATCAATAATAAATTACTAAAACAAAGATTTGAGAGAAGCAGAGATCAAGAAGCATACTTTGAGAGTGGAACATAGCTGCTTAATATAAAAGTCTCTGGCAGTAACATATTCAATGAAAGCTTCACCAGCTACAGCTTCTATACGCCTGATTCCAGATGCAATACCCTGCTCTGAAATTATCCTAAAACCGCGAATTTCAGAAGTATTACTAACATGGGTCCCGCCACAAAGCTCCATGGATACACCAGGAACCTCTACAACACGTACCTGCAATACAACAAATTCATTGAGAACCACAAGAGATTGCATGAAGATACCCAATCTTAAAAGTGATGTCGTGGGGCTTGTTTAGAAAGTTCCTTATTTTCGCAAGCTTTTCAAACTCTTAATTGATTCATTTTTTGGTTGGATAAAGCGCTTTAATAAAATGATATATTCAGTTAAATATATTTTCAAGACACTCAATTCTAGGATTGATTGGGAATCGACAGCTATAAAATGGTAATTAAAGGCCAGAAGAAGAGCCAGGGCTGGAGGATTAGTTGTGTTTTGCAATCCATCCTTGATAGTCTAGGATATGAGTTGTTAAATACATCCTTCATGAAATACGTAACCTAGATGCTCAGAAGCAAGCTAATTAAAAATTGAAGTTCAATATCAGAAAATATGCAGTAAAACCTCTTCTCCATATTTTTCTCCAAACATTGCTATAGCTCCAGCCTTTTTTGCGTCAACAAGAGGCATCACTTTGGTTTGAAGAAGTGTTGCATCCCCAATCCATCCATTGATTAGTCTTTCAATTTCTACAAGCTCACTGTCATGAAGAGGTCGATGGAAGTTGAAATCAAACCTGAGCCGATCAAATGCCACCAAAGAACCAGCTTGTGATGTCTCAGGACCAATAACTTTTTTAAGTGCGGCTTGCACTAAATGAGTAGCAGTATGATGAACCTTCAAAGAAACAATGAAATTTAAATAGAATCTAGAGGACTTACAGCACTAAGTAGCAAGTAACTATTAAAGAGCGTGTAAGGATTTGATTTTACTGCACAGTACAAGTAAAGATGCATTTATTAGCAAAAGAAACGATAAGTTAACCGTTTTTGTACCTTGGCTCGCTGTCTCAGTTTTACATCCACTGCTGCCTCCACTTCTTTACCAACCTCTAGAAATCCCTCTCGGACTGTTCCCTTATGAATGAATATGTTACCTAAGGATTTCTGAACATCTATTATCTCAACAACTGCCTTTGGTTGATTTTCACCCTCAGCAATATATAGAAAACCATGATCTCCGATCTGCCCCCCTGATTCAGCATAAAATGGAGTCTTATTGAGCAAAACTTCCACATCACTCCCTTCACTAGCCATGACTGCTGGATCACCATTTACCACAAGACTTTCTACTATAGCTTTAGCATAAAGGCTGTCATATCCAAGAAATTCAGTGGCAGTTACATTTTCTGCAATATCTGCCCCATTTCCCATAGCAAGTTTGACAGTATTATGTGCAGCCTGAGATTGACGCCTTTGCTTCTCCATTTCAATATCAAAACCATTCAAATCAATAATCACACCACGTTCTTCAGCCACTTCCTTTGTAATTTCAACTGGGTATCCAAAAGTATCGTATAAAAGAAACACATCTTCACCAGACAAGCAAGGTACAGTTCCAGTTTTTTCTGCACTTGATAAAGCATCCTCAAGTTTCTCCTCGAGCAACTTTTCTCCTCTCTCCAGTGTCTGCACAAACCGAAGCTCTTCTCTCTTCAACTCCTCAAAGATCTGGGGTGCTCTGTTCTTTACATTGGAATCAATATGGGTACTTAACTCCACTACTTTCTCAGCAATGGCAGGTAAAAATGCTCCTTCAAGGTTTCCCCAACTATCACCCTTTATACCAAGCAACCTGCCTGTACGGACAGCCCTTCTGATAAGACGCCGAACTACATAACCTCTCCCAATATTAGATGGGAGAACCCCATCAGATATGAGATATACAATCGCACGCATGTGATCCCCTATAATCTAAGATATAAAAAGAAAAATGATGCACTGTGAGAGAAGAAGGAAAGCAACTAGTGCTTAAAGCCTACTGTCAGAAATCATAGTGCGTTATTTTAAGATAGTCATACTTTCAGATTCATCTTTGTCTGATCATCAGCAACAGCATATGAAACATTTGCTAACTCAGAGGCCTTCTCTATTATGGGATAGATCAAGTCAGTTTCATAATTGTTTGGAACCTGCCAAAAATATAAGTAAAATACATGGAGAACTTTATAGATATACCTCTGTTTATCTAGATATACTTTTGAGAAAAGAATTGGCTAATGATATGTTACTTTCACATCAGTGCAAATCAATGGATACCTTTTGGAGGATGCGGGCTAAACGCTCCAGGCCAAGCCCAGTATCTATATTTTTCTGCTTTAGAGGTTCAAGAGAACCATCATCCTTTTTATTGTATTGCATGAAAACTAGATTGTAGAACTCTATGAACCTTGTATCATCACCAAGATCCTGCTTTCATCCCCCAACCCAACCCACCCAAAAAATGCAACATATGGTAAGACATCACTTTGATGTGGTTTGGAGTCAAAACAATTTTATGCTTACAGCATCTTCATATCCTCTCTCAGGATGAAAATCATAGTAAATTTCTGAGCAAGGACCACAAGGACCAGTTACTCCACTGGTCCAGAAGTTATCTTCTTCACTCAACTTCTTTATACGATTAACTGGAACGCCCACCTGCAGAAACACGATTGTGTAGTTAATATATTACGCTGTGCCTATCCCATTATGATACGTCGATTAAAGCTCATGCCCCAATGGCAACTCAAAAAATTAAAGGGAAGTATTTTAACAGATTACCAAACAATGCTCACAGGAATGCATTTTTAAGCTAACCTCATCAGACCATATAGCAAAGGCCTCATCATCATCTTTATAAACACTAATCCACAATCTGTCGGCTGGTAAACCAAACCTGTAAGTAAAATGGAGGAAATGCTTATTTCGTCTTTAACATTCTGAAAATACTACTATTCAAAAAGGTAACATCTTATTCCCTTTTACAAAAGGAAAAACAGATAAATTACAATTAGTTCAGAATGTTAAGTGCATAACCAAGAAGCATGAGCTTTCAAGAACTACACTATTAAAACATGACTTGATTGATGTCATTCAGATGTTCAAGACTTCTGGTAATCTTTAAAAACCCTGTCCTTGCTTCTAGTCAAAACCCTCACAATATGAACACCATAAAAAGGTTACATGCCAAAAGGCAGGTAACACAGCTATTTGAAGATAAAAAACTTAATTGTAGGCCCATGCGTCAAATGAAAGAAACAAAAAATGCATATCGATCTACTTTACAGTTATGTCATTTTTTTCAAAATTTACAAGCGGGGTTCTGCAGTTCAATTTAGAAAAAAGCATATTCAGTGGTGATTTTTTTTTCTTTTGACAGCATGCTGAGAAGAGAGGATGAGCTCATGTATTCTCATCTTAAAGTGGAAGTTGTCTCCAAAACACGTATTACAAGAAGAGCAATTTAATTTCAAACCTCAGCCATTTACTGCATGGAGAAAGCACAGAGCATAGTTCACCAAATTAGAGGACAATTGGAGCTTACTCTATGGTAGAAAGCTCCCAAGCCCATTTAATTGCTTCTTTTTTGAAGTAATCGCCAAAGCTGAAGTTTCCAAGCATCTCAAAAAATGTTTGATGTCGAGTTGTTCGGCCTACATTCTCCACATCATTTGTTCGTATGCACCTTTGTGCTGTTGTCGCACAAGGTACTTCTCTTGGAACCTAAGACAATATGCTTATACAGTTGAAACTTTATACTGCATCTGGTCCTTGTAAATTTTTCGATTGTAATAATAGAAATTACATTAATAATGCACAATATTCAAACCTTCCCCAGGAATATAGGCTTGAATTGAAGCATTCCTGCTATAGTTAGGAGAACTGTGGGATCATCAGGGACCAGAGCAGCGCTAGGAAGGACCTTATGACCGCGGGAAGCATAAAAGGTAAGAAATTTATGGCGAATGGAATCTCCACTGACAGGGTTGTCTTTCAGTTTTTCCACTACAAGTTCTTCAGTAAACGGTGGCGACGACGCTGAAAAGCCACGTGTAACTATCATATCTCTTGGACATGAAAGAACAGGAACCTTAAGAAAGATTAAGATTATTTACATGACTAACTATAGCAACCTGATGTGCTCCTCGCACGAAACAGAAAGCCACGTCGTTCTCTAACAGTTCGAGTACCGGGCAACAATTTGCTAGAACATGGAAATGATAAATTTTCTGCTACAAAGCCTGCACTATTGCCAAAAGAGGGAAGGGTTGATATCAAGTTGCAGTATCAACCGAAGAAGCATATATTCAACGGGAAGGAGGCCTCTCCTTCTCTTTTCTCGCATGAAAGAAAAAATTATAAAAAAAAAACAAAGAAGAAACTGCGTCTTATTAATACACGTCCCTGAAGTATCAGTTAACGGCTAGCAATTTGTAGGAGTCATGGAAATATTCAAGTCGCAATTTTCAGAACTGAAATCCAATAGTTAGAGGAGAAGCACCCAGGAATAATGGGAAAATAATTCATTTGAGAGAAGTCAACAGTAACAGGCAAATGGCTTCGCTGCTTATGAAAAGAATAGAGCTCAGTCTATGAGCACACGTCCTCAGATGCCAGAACATTAGGTTACAGAATCATTCGCAGTGAGAGAACTAAAAGGACAACTGAAGAATTTAGCGTAGAAATTACCAATGGAGAGCAGAAATTTGCGGTTTCGTGGGGTAAAAAATGTTGATACTGGGAGTGAAGTGGAAATAGGAAGTGGGAAGAGATCATTTGGAGGAGGATGTAGAATCTTTAAGCATTCCATGGCCGCAAACTGTATTCTGCGTTGAAATTGGCGGTTAAATCCGTTGGTATGATGGGATAGGATAAGCCTTATTTGAGAGGTAATCCAACCATTTCGAGTTTGGAGACGAAAGCGGTTCGAAGCCCAGATTTAACGTGGCCTAACCACCACACGGGCCTTCTGCTACACTTTCCCAAAATGTCATAACGTTGTCACTAAGTAAATTTTATTTGACAATACGGAAAATGAGTTTAATTTCTATTACTTATATAGCTCATTTGATAATTTCATAAATTTATTATAAATATTTTTAATAAACGCTAGGATTGTACCTGACTTTAGTAAAAACCGAACCTATCTAAACTTATTAATATTAAAAAAAAGACTAAATTTTGGACATGATACTTTATCCAAAAAAAAAAATTGAAGATTGTCTTATATCCTCACCAAACTATAGTTAGCTGATATCCTTACTAAAAACTACCAGAAGATGTCTTTGTATGTTTTATAGACAAGTTGAATATGATCAATAGTTATAATTCAATTTAGGGGAGAGTGTGAGAATTATAAGATATATATATATATATATATATATATATATATATATATATATTTGTAAATAGGATTATTATGAGGGATATTAGGAGATAGTGTGAAAGATATTAGAATATTTATTCAGAATGGTTGTTGGAGAAAATCTCGGGCATTGCTGTGTTTGTAATCTATATATTCAGATTTACCATATGAATAAAATAAGAATTATTAAGGCTGCAGTAATTCCACAATTCTCCCTTCCAACTTCCCCTCCACACTATTCTATTTTCTCTTTCTGCTTGAGAAATCGGAATCTTCATGATCTACTTCACCAATTCCTCACTCAGCATGCTTCTCAAGTACTTGATATTCCAAGAACCATCCCTTATGATTTCAGCCACCAGCATATCAGAATTAGTCAGGGAGCCTCCAACAACTTTCTCCAACACATTATCCCCAGTCCATCTATCCTCCCAAAACCTCACCCTACCCCCATCACCAATTCTCCACATAATATCTGGCTTGATCACTTCTCTTCCAGCCAAAATACTTGACCAGCACCATGAAGCTCTTCGTCCTTTTTTAGCAATCAAGAAATCAGATCTGGGAAAGTATAAACCTTTCAACATTCTTACCAGAGAGCATTCTGATTTTGCATTACTCTCCATGCAGTTTTGGCAAGCATGGCCAAGTTAAAATCTATAAACTTCATAAAGCCCACGCCAACATCCTTCTTTCGCTTAATCATAACTTCCCAAGCCTTCCAATGAATCCTATCACCCTCAGCACCTTTTCCCTACCAGAACTTCGAGATCATTCTATCAAATTCTTTACAGGTCTTCTTTGGTAGCTTGAAACATGTCATTGGATACACAGGCACAGCATTTGCAACTGCCTTAATCAGAATTTGTTTACCTGCTTGAGTTAGAAATTTTGCTTCCAACCTTGTATCTTCCTCATCATTCTCTCTATGATAAAAGCCAAAGACTCTCACTTTGACCTTCCCCACAGAACAAGCAACCCAAGATACTTCCCAGGATCCTCAGTTTCTTTAATTTCCAGCCAATTACACACATTGTTCTTTCTCTCTTCATCTATATTAGCAGAGAAATATACACCAGTTTTGTCAAGATTTACTTGCTGTCGTGAGGCTTAACCACAAACAGCAAATATTCTTTCCAGTCTTGAGCAGTTTCGCTTGGAGGCCTTCATGAAGAAGAGAGAGTCATCAGCGAAAAACAGGGTGACAAAATGGGGCAGTTTATGGTCATCCTGATGCCCTCAAGCTCACCATTATCAACATGTTTCTTGATCATACTAGAGAGTACATCAACCACCATAATAAAAAGATAAGGTGACAATGGATCACCTTGTATTACTCCCCTACTTGGGTTCACCTCGGCAATTCTCCTCCCAGATAGCATTATCGAATATTTTACAGAATTCACACATCCCATAATGCAATTTATCCAACTCTGATTGAGCCCTAGCTTCTTCATCACTTCCTCCAAAAAATCCCACTTAATTGTGTCATAAGCCTTGCTCAAGTCCATTTTGAGTGCGAACTCAAACTTTCTTCCCCTTCCTTCTTTTAAGATAGTGGAAAGCTTCGTCCCAGTATGATATTATCATGAATCATCCTTCCCTCCACAAATGCGCATTGGTTCTGAGATATAATCTTTGGCATCAACAACTTCATTCTATTAGTTAGGACTTTTGACAGTACTTTATAACATAAATTACACAGACTTATAGGGCTATTCTATGAAACCATTTCAGGTTTACCCACCTTTGGTATCATTACCATATCTGTGCAATTAATAGGGTCAACTATTTCACCATTTTCAATATATTTCCGAACCAAATCAAAGACTTTCTCACCCACCTCCTCCCATTAGAAGTGAAAAAACTGACCTGAGAATCCATCCGGACCTGAGGCTTTCCCTCCTCCCATCTGAAAGCAAGCTGCTTTCACTTCTTCTTCAGCACAGGTATCAGTAACAGCATGTTGTCAGCATCTGTCACCTTACATTCAACATAACTCAGAGCTTCAGTCATGTTCCTCATGCCAGAATTGCTAAAGAGATCTCTGTAATAGGTAATAAAATTCTTAGCTATTACCCATTCATCCTCTATCCAGATTCTCAGGTCGTTTTTCAGTCTCAAGATTTTATTCCTTGCTCAACGTTGGATTGTTAACAGCTAAAAAAAAAATTTGTATTGCAGTCCCCATCCTCCAACCATGACACCCTTGAATGTTGATGCCAATACTTCTCTTCTAGCCTCCAAATTTCCTCCAACTTTATGCAAATCTCTTCTTTCTTGAGCAGGATTTCTTCAGTTAAGATGCCGCTGTTGCATTCTTCCAATTTCTTCATCAGCAACTCAATACTCTTTCTGTTATTTGGAAAAGCAGTCCTGCTCCACTTCATTAGATCTTTCCCACACCCTTCCAATCTCATAGCCAGCTCAGCACTTGAATTTAAGGACTCACCAATACTCTTCCTCTAACTCTCCTTCACAACCATGCCAAAATCTCTGTTCACACCAGAAAGATTCGAATCTGAAGTACCTTAGGCTCTTTTGTTGTTGATAGTTTAGATCCATAGTAACAAATGGTGGTCAGATCCCAGCGGTTCACTATGAAACACCAAAGCTCTTGGGAATCTTTCTCTCATATCACCATTCCCAAACACCCTAACAATCCTTTATTTGAAGTGATCTTCACCCAACCAGCCATTAACCCAGGTAAATCTAAATCCTTCAAATTCCAAATCCATAAATTCACAATCTCCAAGCATTTTGTGAAATATGAGAATCTTTGTTGCAGCTCTCGAGTTTCCACCTAACTTCTCACTTTGGTTAAGAATATTAAAATCTCCAACACATAGCCAAGCCCCTTTCACTGTGGCAACAATTCTAGCCATTTTATCCCATATCCTTCTTCTTTCAGCTTCCTTTAGAGAGCCATAAACCAAAGTAAGAAATTCAGGGATGTCTTCAAAGCTGCAAGATATCCTATCATGGATTATATTACTGCTGACTGAGGATTAAAATCCAGTTCATCTTTCCACCACATAGCCAACCCTCCACTTCTACCCCTTGGATCCACATAAATTTCGTTTTGAAAACCCATTCTTCTTCTCATTCTCTTCATATAGGACTGGTGCTTTTTAATTTCCATAAGAACTACTAAAGTGAGCTTATGTTTCTTAGAAGCTTCCTTTAGATTTCTCACTGCCAGAGGTGCATCCGACCGCTGGCAGTTCCAAATTATAAACGTCATGGCTCCATAGTGACTGATTTTGGCCAGTCACTACAGCCATTCTCATCAATATCAGCACAAGAACTCCTTGTTTTAGAATTAAAAACAAATTCACCTTCCATACTTTGCAACTTGTTCTCATAATCAATAGCGTTCACTTCATTAGCAATGCTTCCCTCCTGCCTTATCTTTCTTCTGATTGATCGTACACTTCTTCTCTCCCCTTTCTTTTGACTTGGTTGACTGTTCTGCTTTGGCTTTCCCATCACATCATCAAAGCAAAGCCTTATTTTCTTTAAATTTTCTTTCTCCTTCATATCCTTAACCCTTCTCTTCAGTCCAATCTTTTTCATACCACACACTACCTCAGACGTAGGCGATATACTGTCGAACACACAATCGCCTTAAAAAGGTCCTCCTTTTCTGTTTTTTTACTTTTTACAGCCACCTTTTCAACATTTACATTTCTTTCACCATAACTTTCCTTCCATTAATCACTTCACTCGAATTGCCTTAATCATAAATAAGTCCTACCTTCTTTGGCTTTGATTTACTCTCAGTTTGAGATGGCAGCAATTCATCCCTACCTTCCATCCTATCTCTTAGCTTCTATTTATCAGCCTCTTCTAGTACAGTCTTCCCCTTATCTTTTCCAAACTTCTCAATCTGTGGAGAAGGAACTTTTCTATGATCCATTGTAGATTTCCAGCCTTCTGCTTCCTCCCATCCATCCTTACAGACTTTCACAGAACCTTCAATCCATCTAGTAGCCTGTATACTTAACCAGTTACCATACTCGTACTTAACTAATTACCATACTCGACTGCAGCAACTTCACTATCTTCCTTTCTGTGTGAACAGCCTCTTAAGCCATGTCCTACTCTATCACAAGCAAAACAGAAGCATTGTAACCTCTCATAACGTGCCTTAATCCAGAGAGGCTTCTTCTTCTTCCTCGGAGACCACATTCCAGTCACAAGAGGCTTTCTCATATCCTCTAAGAATCTAGCACGAAGAAAGCTTCTAGTCAAAAGACCTCAAACTCTCGGATTTTCCACTACTTCTCCGATTAGATTTCCTAATCTCAATGCGTTGTCCACATCCAGCGCTGCCAACGGTAAATCCTTAAATCGAATCCAAAATGTACAAAAATTGAAATCCACTTCACTATAAACCATCTCTTCCTCCCATCATTGAATGTTCAATAGTAATCCATTGATAGACCACAGATAGCCGCGCAGAATTCTGAAGGAGTCTTCTCTGCGTCTGAATTCAAATACAAGAGCCTTTCGATCTACTTCCGCGATCTCTAGATCGTCGCGATTTAATAGGTTCCATCCCTTGCTAATCATCTGAATTGTTGTACCAGAGTTCAGATTCTTCTTAGACATAATTCTTCCTACTAGCGCACCACCACTCAGTCGTCTATCCTCCTTTTTCCTCAATATTAGCTTCACTTCTAGATCACAAGATCTTCTTAGTGAACTCTCACCTTCTTCACCCATTCTTGAACCTCCAGAACCCCCTCTTCTGTAATCCTCACTTGCTCTCTATCTCAGTGAACAACAGAGAGCCACTCTTTCTACCCTCTATCGCAATGGGCGACAGGGGACACTCTGATTTACTCCCTCACCAACGCAAGGAACGGTGGAGCAAGAAGATTGGCGACGAAGATTCGGCGATAACCGCCGTAACAAACTCTCACGTGGAGAGAGAAAAGCTCTCACTCAGGAGAGGGAAAATTGTATTTCAAAGTCTGATGCGGATGGTATTGAGCACTGACGCACAAAACTAATGCATTATTGGCAATATTTGATGTTGTCCTAGTCCCTATACGAAAATGTACAAGCTTAGATTTATTTAAAAGCATATTCTTCTTAAGAGGTCAAGTTCAGAAGAAGCCTGTTATGAAGACATGTTAGATGGCCTATCAGTATAATTAAAAAAATCAAGTTTTCTAAACAGGCTTTAGGCCAAGCCAGGTTTTTGTACAGGTCAGGCTTAAGCAAAAAAAACAGTCTTTAACAGACCATAGGTCAGGCTCAGGTCGAATTGTCACTTAACAGATCTGACCTGTTAAGACCAAAACCTAACCTGACTTGACCTGACCTGTTTCCATGCCTAGTGATGACTGACTAATCAAAGTATAAATATTTGACAGGTCAATGCCATAACATTTAGGAACAGACCATATCAATAATTTCACGCCTGCTTATATGATTGTTTCTTTTTCTTTTTCTGCAAATTAAAAGTGACCGTGTTTCAACCAATGTTTTTTTCTCACTGTTTTGTTTAACAAAAAATTGAGGCCTGTATTCAATATGAAGTTGCTGTGAGCCGACCCATATGGGCCCAAAATCAGTGAAGAATGCCCTGATAAGTAGACACCTGAGCTACGTGGCAGCAGGTCCTAGAGGAGGAATTGCCCACACCAAAACCCGTGGTAGTTAGGTGGCATACAGGTCCTGGAGAAGGAAACGCTAACATATAATTAGGACCACAAGCCAAACTCCGATTATTGAAAGATGGCACGTGTCATGCGCCATATCAGCACAACACTGTGAACAACACACTACAAGGAGCTCCTGTACTTGTGTGCCTATATATATCTGGAACGGGAATACCCACTCCACCACCACAGCCCCAATCATCAGTGAGTCTTGTACATAGCCAATTATATTTCCTCCTCCTTCCTTCAAGTTCACCATGATCAGCGGGAAAAGGCTTGTCAACATGGCGAGAAAGTGGCAGAAAATGGCAGCTGGTAAGCGTAAGAGGATATCGTACAAAATAGACGATGTGGACAAGGGCCATTTCGCAGTTTACAGTATGGATCATAAGCGATTCGTGGTTCCACTCAAGTATCTACAGAGCAACGTCTTCAAGGAGCTGCTCAAATGGTCTGAGGAAGAGTTTGGATTAGCTTACAACGGACCTCTTGTGTTACCATGTGAAAGCGTCGTCTTGGAGTATGTAATCTCGTTGGTCAAAGAAAGAGTCCCAGAAGATTTAGAGAAGGTTTTAATCACTTCATGCCATGGCCTTGCGGCGACGTCTTCTCTTGCTCCAACACAAGCCTACCAGCAAGCCATAATCCGTGGCTATTAGACAGATTTGATGTAATGTCTCTAGATAACTCGATCTGGGCCTTCAAACCAGTGCTGCAATAAAATCCCAGAATCATAGTTATGCGCTTATCACTTGTTTGCTGTGATGTTGTGATTCAAGCTAGTAACGTTTATCCTTAGGCATGTATACACGACGCTCGAAACAATTCCTCAACTCTAGTAATTTAAACTGCCAACGAGTTTCTACCACAAATCCCACTTCGATCTGTGGGTCAAAACCACTTCTTAATCACATCTTTTGGAAATATCGGATAGATAATCGGAGAAAAAAGAAAGAAAGAATAGGAAAGGGAGAAGAATAAGACATCACGTTTAAAATTGGGGGCTGGGAATTCATGTTCAATTTTATTCATTCTGTTTTTCTCTTTAAATTCTTTCAGAACTTTATAATAAGAAGATCACCAGGGGCACCCTAGGCATAATCAACTTCTATGCTTCTCCGTGGCTTTCATATTGTGGGGTGAGCAGACTCAATTGCATCCAATAATGAGCTAAAATTAAATGCAAGTTATATCTGCTTATTTAAAATAAAATAAGAAGCAATGTGTGAGATAAAAACTATTTGCATAGCAAGATCATCAGTAAGTGTGTATCAAAATTAGAGAAGTAGATTGCGTACGTAAGGTTTTCGCATAAGGAAAGTGATTTTTCAATATTAAATCGCTTAAAAAGCGATGCATTAGTTATTCATTAATCAACAAGGTATGTGAAAAATATGACGGGTAATTAATGATTTTAAGTAAAAGGAAGTTTGTCTTCAAAAAATAATAACATGATTTTGTCTTGAAAAGAGCTTTTTTTCCCCCTTAGGTTTGGCATTAAGATTTGAAATTGAAACAGTAGTATTTTTCTCGTTGAAAAGGGAATTTGAGATATATATATATATATATATATATATATATATATATATATAAAGTTCTAAAGAGCGCAGCACATGACAGATATTGGCATAAGAAGAAGAATATTTAAGGATGAATGTTTGGCGAGAGTGTGTGGTCCAGCTCTGCCCCTTTGAAGTGAATATAATTTGAGGACGGTAATGGCTGAGATGTATTCGAGGGAAACAGTGGGGTTTAAGAAATAAGTACGTACTAGAGTTCTGGAACATTTTGGGCAACCTTGCTTCTAATGCGTACGGACCCTTTCTTTGCTTCTGCTCGTCTCCCCCTCCACTTGCATTAGTTAACTCAAGCCTTAAAAACAGTTTCGTTACCTGATATTTGTTATCTCTTCCAGTTTCACTTCCACCATTGGATGGCGCTCATTAGTTCTCCCACCGTACTTTCATCTCAACGACGGTTCGCATACCCCCAGTAACCTTGACACAAAAGTTCCGGTACAGTGATCTATCATCTACGATGGAATTTAAAGACAAGTTATAGCAGGCCCTACCAATTTGCCTTGAAAACCAAATATTATATATTTACCCCAAATTAACTCTCACAAATTGATTCTTGCTCTTAGGGTGGCTACCGTGGAACAAACCATACTATATAGTACGTGAAGAGCACTAACACTATAGATTCAATGGCGGTTGTTCCACAACTTGACATGAAGCTAGCTTCTAACAGCCAGGGTTTTAAGGTTCCAACAGGGGTTTTTGAGTCTTCCGGGAAACGGAGCGTGCAAATAGCATAAAGAACCCAGCTCTCTAAAACGGGGGAAGTTGAGGAGTATACGGAAACAGAGACAGGAGGGGGAAGTAAAAAGAATTGATAGGACGAAATAAAAATACACACATTCAATAGCCCAAAAAGAGTGAATTGTGCCCTAATCCTAATTAATCTATACTGATCAAATCCAGACAAATAAAGATCCCAACAATGATAATTGGGTCAAATAAAAGAAACTCCAAAACCTTGTAGATAGATGAAGCCACACTACAAAACCTTTTTACGCTTGACCACACTTAAAACTGACCGATAATACTGAAATGAAATCCATATTCAAAACAAAATTAAATCTAAAATGTCATCTAAATACTGTAGATATCATAATTTAAATAAATCTGATTATCTTAAAATAATAATAAAACAATCCTAATTACGTTTCCATCACTCACATTATGTTGCCATAATACTTTTGCATGTACACATCACAACGATGGAAATAAAGCTCCGGGTAAAATGCTCGACAACGGTGTAGGTAAAATTTGACATAGCCGGAAAGGATAACATAAGCTACATCATTTTATTCAGACTCCTATCAGGTGAATATACAAGCTCTTCTGTAGGCCATACATCCGACGCAAATGATATATTTATGAACCGCCGAACCAAATGATAGCTCTCTACAAATATGCTTTCAGATACAACCGTTGATCATTCACTCAGCAATCTGCAAATCCAAGAAAGGAGGTTAGCCAGATTTGGTTTTGAATCAACAAACTAAGGAAGTTTTATAACATTGACACGCCAAAATCTTGCAAAAAAAAAAAAGTAGAAAGAAAATTTGGAAATCAAGACTGGAGTAGCAAGCAGAACATGAAAATTAACATTCTGAAGCATCCAAAGACCATGGGGTTCGCATCCAACCAAACAAATTGTTACTTACTTGATTAAGAGGATTGTCAGGAGATTTCTTCCATAGCTTCCATATCAGGTCCTTATATTGAGTGTGTGTAAGGCCTGGTTTCTCTTCCTTCAACTTAGGAAGCTCAGCCTCTTCGAAAGCCTACACCATTAAAGAGATAACAAACAAGTGACAAAAAGAACTCAGGATACAACTTAAATATAATCCAGCAAATCTCATCATAAAACACGTCTAGTAGTAGCCAGTCTACTAGTAAACTACTACCCTAGCAGAAGCATGTCCCAGGTAGCCAATCAGAACAGGAAAATAAGCCAGAGCTTTCGTTTGCAAATCATTTCATAAAGAAGCAGATGCAGAGCATTAAGGGCTTGATTGGAAGGGTAGTTTGGGAGTGACTGCGGCTGGTTTGTGGGATTGTTTGAGCATCTGAACCATTGATTCAATGTTCAAATTTTAAGAGTTAATGCAATGGAATTGGTTAAGATGGTTTAAAACCATCCAAACACCATTACACCCCAATTTAAGAACCGCTCCAAAGTCCAAATTGGGAAGTTTTGGGTTTTTCATAAGTTTTCAAGCATGTTTAATCTCACATTGGAAACATCCAAAAACATGGTTTTGGCGGTTTCGCCCTAAAACCAAAAGCCCCTCATTTGTTTTAATATTTTTTATTTAAGATGGTTAACATCACAAAGATAATGGTTTATATTAAACCCTCCAATCCCACCCTACCTCATTTATCAAAATTGTAATATCTAATCAGTGGGCGTTAGGACATCATCTCAACCCGCCCCCCCCCCCCTTCCCCCACACAACAAAAAAAAAAACATAACAAGAAAAAATAAACTTCAAATCAGCAAAGTAGATTGTCTCGCCCATCCCACTTCACACCTCCATTCACGACCACCCCACCTATTCTCTACAAAAACTCCCAATAAAGCCCTTAAGAGCACGAGATAAGAGTTTTAACCCTTAGATATTGAGCCAAACGCGATCAAATCAAATCAGGCAGTAATGAACTTTGCAGAGACATGGAAACCATTACTCTCAAATGAATCGCCAAGACTACAATTCATATCAAATTAAAAAAAAATGATATTTCATTCATATTTTTAGATTAAAACAATAAATCACTACTCACTGCATAACATTTTATATTACTGGAATAGAATGACAGCTTCAATGTTTTATCCCTAAGTAAATTCCATTATTCACAGATCCTGTGTAGTTGCGTCATTATTCAGAAATTCGCGTAACCAACAATGTTCAAAGTAACCTGAGATACAAAACCCCATTGTTTACGAACTCAACCAAAAAGTTCCTGATGCTTGCGATTAGCAACAGCTTAATATACCACTCTAATCTTCTTGCCAACAAGTACAAGCAGCCAGTTACCAAAAGGCCAAAGCATTGCACTAAAATCAACCAAGTTCATGAGATTTTTATTTTGCTCACATATTATTACTACTGCTTCTTTAAAAAAGTTGTCACTCTTATCTCGACAAACATAGCATTAAAATCAACCAAACTAGTTCAAGAGATTGATCTACAACGTACAAGCGACACCATCCATTTAATCAATATTCATAACATATTTCTGATCATACAATATATATTGCAGCGTGACTTGAGTTAGTTTAAGCCCAAATTCATAGAATCACAAGGATGTTGTAAACCATACTAAACCCAGAATTTACAGTAGGGACTTGGGAACAACATTATACTGAAATCGACAATGGCAATAATGAATAAGCGAAAATCAAACCAACCTTGAAGGAGGCCTTAAGGCGCCTCTCCGGATGCCTGTCAACTGGCAAGTTATCAGTGACATGCATCTGAGCAATGGCATCTTCCACTGTCCTTGCCTCTATGATGGAATCGTCACGATTGGTATTCGTCACAAGCACCATCCTCTCATATTCTTCCTCCGCTGCAGTGCGGGCCTGCCACTTCTTAGAGTCGTCCGCCTTCTTCTGAATTTCCGCCTGCTGTTCCTCACGCTGCTTCCGGAGCTCAGCCTCCGTCACCTTCGGCACTGGGATAGAGACCCGGTTAGCCTTCTTGTCAGGCTTTTTCATCGACTTATCGATTTCCTTCTCCTCCATCTCAGCTATTCGACGGGCCTCAGCCCGTCGAGCGGCAGCTTCGGCTTTTTTCTCGGCCTCTTCCTCACGCTTCTTGGCAGCACGCGATTTGGAGCCCTCGGCTTCGCGCCAATACTGATCATCCTTTTCGCGAGCCTCGCGTTCCTTGCGCTCGGAATCGACCGCGCTCTTACGAGCCCTGGCGGCCTCAGCCTTGCTGTTAACGCCCAATTTTTTTGGCATCTTTATGGCTTTAGGGTTCGATTCCTCTACGGCGATCGCGACTACAACTACCGTAAAGCGTTCGACAAGTGGTAATAATTTGGAGCACCAATGTCTGCTTCACTTAGCTTGCCGTTCTAAGTTCAGACCAACATATAACAGAAACGCAGACGGCGGGTTCTAAAGCTCTCAGATATAGGAGAAACGAGAAGACGTGTTTCTTCTCTGTAGCACTGCGAGGGGGGAGTTTTCTTTTTTTTCTTAAGTTCGAACCGAATGATCCAGAAACTTGGAAGTATGTGAGCCCGCTTGTTCTGACTTGTAGAAACAATTTAACCTGAAGCCCAGTTCTTTTAGCCGAGTCTCTGTGGGGACTTCTTTTTGTTTAGCTCAGTCCATATTTTCAGGGAATATTAACCCAGAACACAGATTAGCGTCAAAGTGTACCCAATACTCCAAATTATTTGTACCCAAAAAAAAGAAAACTCCAAACTATTTTTTTAAGATATAATTAATATCTTAAAATATTTAATAATTTAATTAGCACTATAAAGTAATAAAAGTGGAGCAATCCGCATCCTCATGCTAACAGACCATAATGCCGTGCCGTTTCTCTTATCTGGAAAAAAAAATTTACCTGGTTTATATATGATTTAGGGCCTATAGCCTCCGATCTGGCACTCGGTGTGGTAGCAGAGGTCATCAATCACCAGGGACAGACTAGTGAAAGTAGAGGTCATCTTCAAGAAGGCCCAGAGATGAATCTCATCATTATTCATAGTCTCCCCTCATTATTCATAGTCTCCGGCACCGACCTTTATGACGTATTATTAAAGATCTGACCGCCCTTCACGAAGCACTTCATTGGGTCACCAAATTCATTCTGAAGAACCACCTGAAACAGGTATTTCACCAAAGATATGTAATGGAACCATATCTGGTACGCCAGAATTCGATCTATGTTTATGAAGAAGCCATTGAAGTAGAAGGCGAAGTAGAGGGTGAAGCCGGAGATTCCTCCATCAAGGTCGACCACAGAGAAGGTGATGACGGCGAAGGCTAGAGAGAGGAAGATTAACGGAGGGAAGGTGATGAGAGCGTGGGGGATGAGGTAGGATGATCGCTAGTAAGCGTTGTGGGAGGTTTCTCTCATGAAGTTGTGTCATTCTTTTGATGAAACACCGGTCCCGAGCATCGCTAACAGCCCCTCGGCATCCGTCGAGAATTCGTGAAGGATGGTTTCGACAGTGTCGCAAGTTTGATCCAAAATGGGCTCGCATATGTCGGAACCGTCCATGAAGATGAAGATGATGATGAGCTTGTGTTTGTGTTCGTAGCGCCAGAAACTAATTTCCCTCTAGAAATGCTTGCACTAATAGCTTGAAGCACACCATTCTGGTGGAAGCTTGCACCTCTACGAAGATGACCTGTACTTTCACCAGTCTGTCCATAGCGATTGCTGACCTCTGCAACCACACCGAGTGCTAGATCGGAGGCTATCAGCCATAAATCATATACAAACCAGGTGAAGTTTTTTTTTTTCAGATGAGAGAAATGGTGCAGATTACACTATTAAATATTTTAACATATTAATTATATCTTAAAAACTAATTTGAGATGCTAGGTGTATTTTAAGCCTACAGATTATATGAGCCCTTCAAATTTAGCTTAACCCAGCGGTTTTATCTTTTTTATATTTTTAATTTAAATCATCAGTTCAGTCAGTTGCTAATTAAAATGTTGATGCCATGTAATGTAACAAACCGTTTAATATAAGAATTAAAAATTAAACATGAAGTCTCCAATTTAGATCGTGTAAATGAATCCAATTCCCGTTCATGTTTGATTTAATATTTTCATATATTAGGCTAAATCATCAACTTGGGAATAAAATTGTGGCTTAGCCTGAATAGGTCATTTTTATTTTTCATACAACTGAATAGGTCATTTTGATTTTGATTGATGTACTTGATTTAGATCTTACTTATATATGTCCATTTGATTTTGATCCACGTGTCTCTTTCTTTCTTTGACATCATGTGAGAATCCTGATTCTATAGCAACTCAAGAGTGGTCAATAACATCAACGATATCATTTAAATAAAATTTTAAATTTAAATTTTAATATATACAAAAAAATTTTATTATAAAATTCACCTACTATAGCTAGACGTATAACGCAGATCAGATTCAAATATAGTGAAGGTAAAACTCCATTGAATTAGATAGGCAAAAAAAAAATTATACAATCAAAATTACTCCAATTAAATTTAATCTTGAACCAACAAATCAGTATATATTATACATTTACCACGTGTTGAATATGTATTTTTTTAGGCCACGACATTGCATTCGTATCAGCATGTTTCCTCCAGTGATCACTCAGTAAATTTAGGTCATAGAGATCAGATGGAGCCACTTTTGAGGCACAAAACATTATTTTTTGGAGAAAAATCGTGTCTAGTGGAAAATAAATAAATCATGGATCTCTTATACATTGAAAGATTTGTATTAAACAACCGATAAAAGAATGAGAGGAATTAGAGACAGCATGAAGGTTGAATTTGAGATCCGTCACTCCACGGGCATATACTTCGGATAGCTGGCGCTTGCTATGGCGGGATTTTTTTTTTTTTTTTAATGGAAAGGTGTATGATTTCATTTCATCGAAAGAAAGAGTTACGGGGGAAGCTAAAACTTTACAAAGAGGAAAATCATAAAACCTTTACAAAAGCAATCTGTAAGTGCTAAAACTGTTTAGTGTGTGAATAACTATTCGCTCTAATGCGAGCTAGAGTGCGGATAAGCATGATTAAGTAGGGTAACTTTCTATCTAATACGCAGTCCAAAGAAAAAATAGAGTATATATTTTAACCTGATATCTAGCTCAATCATATATTTTTAGAGTAAGATAGTATTTTTTTTGTAGGGTCTATGTGGGCTCATCTAATAGTAAATTTTATGCACACCCTTGATACTAACCAAAAACTCTTTCTTTAGTGTATATCTCATTAGCAAATATGTGACTGATCTACCAAAGTTTCCAACATGTTATGCAAACACTATGGTGGGAAGATTAAATGCACATAGAAATACAGGGTGTGTTTGGTTTAATAAGAGAATAGATTACGGGAAAAATTGATTATAAAGTGCCTTTGGATAATAAATTTTGTATAAAAAATAATTTTTAAAAAAATAAATATTTAAATTATTGTTATTAGAATAATTTTGTTGATAAATATGAGTTAATTAAATGATAATTTACATATAGATAAGAATGTAACAAAAATTTAAAAGGTTAAAATTATCATTTCTTATATTTAATATATGAAAATTGCTTGAAATGCTTAGGGTTTTTGTTTATCTAAAATTATAATTTCAAATAACATATACCATAATTTTAAATAAAAGTACTTTGTTAATAATATAAGTGTTTGGATAACACTTTTTTGTTTCTAAACCAAACAGGCATACAATTATATATAACTTAGCTCGTTTGTTGTTAAAGGATACATGCATGACACATCAACATTCAATAGTTATAAAAAAAAAGGATAGCAAAAAAAAACAAGATGCCAAAAAAAAAAAAAACAAAGATACAACCATAGATAAATTAGCTCTTTGATTAAGTGGGTATTTGTATTAACCTAGAAATATACTTTTAAAAAAGTTTTCGCCCAAATTATAATTTTAAGAAAAAAAAATTACCCAAGCAAGCTAATAAACACTATAAGTACTCTTTTTCCATAAACTTGTTTAAATATAAGTTTTAGATAAGTTGATAGGAATAATTTATAGATAAAAAAAATAGTTTATGGGTTGTCCAATAACCATTTTACTCATATATTTTTTCACTATCTCTCATCTTCTTCACTGTCCTCGTTCACCAACACTCATTCGCCTGTCTATGTCTTGTTATAGTTGCTGGTTCTAGGTCTTCGCTTCTCTGTTGTCGTCAAGTTTTGCTTTGCAACTCATTGATGACAGAGATCTATGAAGGAAGGTTTATGAACATGGGTCATTAGGTAAAGAGATTGTGAGGATATGTGAAGGAGGAGGGTTCACTGTCCTCGGTATTAATGTCTTAACTTGTGAGTTCACTATTTATTATTCTCATTGTTGTTGGTCGTTATTGATGTGGAGTTGCCAGAGATATAGTGAGATAGGATGGGATGATAGTGAACAATAATTAGTATTTATTTATTTTTTTGTCTCATACTTTTTATGGTAATTTAACAATCTAAAAGTCATTATAGTAATAACTATTTAAACACTCATTTATATATAATCACTTTTTTTCTATAAAATTTTCACCATAATAATTTATTTAAAAATATTTTTATTTTTTTTATAAATTATTTTTTAAAAACTAATACAAACGGATCCTAAATTCATGATGAAATATGACATCATTATAAACTATAAATTGAACATAAACACGTTTATTAGCATGCTTTGCTGCTGAATCTACTTCATTTGGCACGCAAGAGATGATTAAAAAAATATTGACAATAGATAACACATTTGTGTTACAATCTAGTTAATATATTAGAAATTATCAGTAGAAAAATATTTCGATAAGAGATTTTATAATTAATACTTTAAAATATTTTTAGTGTCTATTTAATATCTTAAAATATTTTTGGTGCAATTAACGCCTTCACTAATATATTTCATATGTTCATACTCTATACTTCAAGTTTTTTTTTTATATAATTATTTAAAATTTTATCAGAATAATTATTTAAAAAATTCTAACAAATAAACGAGTTTGTGCGTTTTGTTGTTACCATTTTGATGAACAAAAATTTCACCCTTCTAAGCATTGATTGCTACTGACCCTCTCAAACTGCCCCAATTTGTCAACCACTTTCCTCCACATCATTGTTTTTTATGCCGATCTATCTTTGTTGCTCTCTCTATCTTTCCATTGTTGGATTTTTTTTTTAAAAAGAAAGTTATACAAGTAAATTTTTTAATAATGACATGTAAAAAAAGTTTTAGGAAGAGAGTTCAGGCAAGAGTTTAAAATCTATTTCTAAAATTTTAAAATATTAATTATATTTTTAAATAATTTAAGATATTAATTATACCGCTGAAATTAATTTAAAGTTTTAGGTGAACCTTTGACCTATATAATATTTATGCTAAATTTGTATACACTATATATATATATAACGAAAAAAAAATCAATGTCCAGGGATCAAATCACTACAACGAAATAGACTGTGAGGAAGAAAAGAAAAACATATAGATAGAAGCTCGGAACATTGGGAGAATATGATGCAAAGCAAGTATGAAAGTTAAATATCATAATTTGTTAGTTCATTATTTAATTAAAGTGTTAATTTTAATTTTAATATAAAAAATATTTTTTTTTATATTTATTAATTTATTTTAAAATTATTTTTATTAATATTTTTTAATAATAATTAAATAAAATAATAAAAAATAAAATAAAAAATAATTATAATATTTTAAACAGATATATTATATCAATTAATTTATTTAATATAATTAAATTATTAGACTAGTAGAGGTAATTGATTAATACTGACTAGTAGGCTGGATTATTTGGCACATAGAAGCAAGTGAGACATGGGGAATTGTATACCATGAAAGATGAAACCTTTATCTGAGAAGTAGCAAACGATGGTAACAAAAAAAAAAAACACAGAGAGAAGTAGCAGACGGGGCATCAAATAATTTAACTGGATTGAACGAGATATTATTTTATTTTTCCCAGTGGTTAAATTAAACTAATATTTAAACACAAACGAGTAAAGAAAATTATTAAGAGAAAGTATAAAGGGGAAGGAGAGAGCAGAGCACTGCCAAGTGTCAATCTCAATTCATCAACGCCATATACTATCCTTTTTCCACGTATCCAACCCTTTTGCATCCCCACCGTCCATCTCACAAGTAATGCTCCATGTTTCTGTGACGGGACCAAAAGCAGGTCAACTTCAAACCGGTCCTCAGGTTTTGACCATTATGACCTCGCGAAGAATTCTCCAACAACCAACACCACTCAATTCGGATAAGATGGCAAAGCATCCTAATTTATTTGATTGTAAACAATGCCCCATTTAGCAGTGTTAATCATAAAATATGATACTTCCATATATGGACATCCCATAACCATGGGATTTGAGGTTGTTTGACTCAAGAGCCAAAAGGCCGCCGCTGCATCCCCTCCAAGGTCCACTTTTCCACGGCGGGACTATCATCTCTCATCATGCGATGCCGGCTTTCCTCGTCACACGCATTATATATCTAGTAATCAATCTTATCATATAAATTTTAAATCAATCCCCAAATCGCCGTTCTCCATGACCATTTATTTATATCCAGGCTCATCAACCCACCACATTACATACCCAGAACTGTGGGCACTCACCTAGAACATAGCCACTGCCTTCCTTTTCTTTTCTTCCAAATTTCTCCAGCATTACTCTGTTGTTAATGTTCTCAATTCTATGCCTTAGGTGGGAGCCAACGTGTTAAATCTGATAGTGCAGACAGGGCCGTGACCCAGGCTCATCCTTATTCTAATTAACATCAATATTCCGCTCACGTCACGTGTTTGGTAAGATCAACGATGCTCAGAGATCTCAAGCCAAACAAAGTTTGTGTGAACCCCCTTGGGTTGCAATCACGACGCCGTTCGACAGCGCATACACTCCCATACGATAATAATAAATAATAAATATTACTAAAAGAAAACTACACATTCGGGGGGATTCCTCAATCAGGATAAACCATTTTTAATATTTTAAACATATTTAATTGTTGGAGTTTCCATTCAAAATCTGGATTTCGGTTTGCTTTTAAAACCCCAGCTAATCCTTGCTCTCTAATATGGACCTTTTTTTTTCTTTACCAATTCCGAATCGAATCACTCTCACTTAAAAATCCTTGTCTTTTCTTTTTATTTTATGCTATTGGTTATAAAAAAAAGCCTTTCAGCTTGTTTCCGATTGAATGGCGATGGAGGATAACGAGAGCCGAGCGAGCGGAGTGCAGGAAACATCGTCGTCTCCCGCTCAAAACCGGCAACAGAGACAAAAACTTGAAGTGTACAATGAGGTTCTTCGTCGCCTCAAGGACTCCAACAACGAAGAGGCTATGCAGCCTGGCTTCCACCATCAGCTCTGGGCCCATTTCAACCGCCTTCCTGCACGGTTCCTACATTTCTACCCTACACGTTTCTGCCTCATATTCTCTTTCTTTCATAGCCTCCCTTTACTTTTGCTCTCCTTTTCCTTTTATCCATCTATTCAATTCGGTGTTTCAGACGTTAGCCCCACACTGGCTGCCCTTAAGAAGCCGCCTTCAAATTTTATATCTGACGACGATGATAATAATAATACTTGAAAAACAAGAAGAAGAAGAAAAGAAAACGTTGGAGTAGAATTTCCAGTTACTTCATTCTCATGGCCTTTAATACGTGATAGTCGAATAATTTTTCTTCTTGGATTCTATTGTCTATTTCTCTATCAATCCACTACGAGATTGTTGTGGATTCTGTTTTCGTGCTGCGAGATCTTCCATTAGCCCTATACAATGGTTTGTTTTGAGAAATCTGGTGGGATGCATTTCACAGGTATGCATTGGATGTGAATGTGGAAAGGGCTGCGGATGTTCTGATGCACAAGAGACTACTGCATTTGGCACATGATCCTGCAAATAGGCCTGCTATTGAAGTTCGCCTGGTCCAGGTGAGCGCCGTTGATTTAGTTAATTATAGCTTGGCTGTTCTTGATGCTTGGAATCAATATGCTTGCGCTTCTTAGTGCTTTCACGTGGTCATGCGGCATAATTACTTATGGCATACTGTAGACTCTAGTTAGTCGTGAATTATTATCTGATTATGCAGTGTAAACGTATGCCCGTGCTCAATACATATTCTGCATTCACTCTGGAATACGTAGCGAAGATTCACCTTCAGAGCAATGCAATCTCATTTTTGGCTGACCATGTTCAGAAATGGGTTTCAGACGGGCACTGCATCTAACCTCTACATTAATATAAAGAACACATTACAACGATCTAACCTCTGAAGAGTATTCATGTCCAAAGAAGTAAAAACCTCTGAAGTGTGCTAGCGTCATTGGGTGTCTTGTGGAAAAACATATTCTGTGGATTATAATCTTAAAAATATTTTTTTTATTAGAATAGTTGTAAAAATAATTTCAAGTTCGTGTGGAATGAGTCATTTTGAGTCATTTTTGGCCCCATGGAGCTATAGTGAGCATTTTTGTATGAAAGCAATGTACTTTGAGAACTCAAAATCAAGTTCTATCAGATCAGAACCAAAACTAACCTATCTTGTATTAATTTGATATTTGCATGGCTGCAATGGTTGGTTGGAATCTATTTTCGATGGAAACTACGCTTAGCTCTAAATGAAAAGCATCCTGAAAATTTTTCTTCACTGTATTTTCCTGAACTAATTTACACTGAACTTAAAACAAAACGGGAAATAATTTTTTAATAGTAATGCCCCTTTTTTGGGTTTGTGAACTAGTATATTTTTTGTTTGTTTATTATTTGATTTAAATTGATTGGTGAGAAGGGAAAAGCTATAGAACAATAACTTGATTGCAGGTTCAACCCATATCTGACGGAAACTTAGCTGGTTCTGTCCATTCAGAAGCTCCTGATAATGAAACTGGCCAAATCTCTTCAAAGCACTCAGCGAGACAGAGGTATTATTTTCTTACCTTCTTGTTGATCTCCTAAGGCTCTAGTTGAATTTTTAGATGAATTTATCTTCAAACTCCAGTTGTGCGTGCGCGCACATGGTTGTTTGTGCTTTAAGCTGTACTGATTAAGTATTTTAGAGCTTGATGCTTGTAGTGATTTATTCTCATCTCTTTGGCATTTTTGTGCAGCATACATCCGCCTCCTGCTTTTGGTTCTTCTCCAAACCTTGAAGCGCTGGCACTTGAAGCAACTAAGAGTGAAGATCTAGAGGTGGAACGCTCTGTACATGCTGGTGAACAATATTCGCGGTAAAATTTTCACCGCAAGATACTGTTAGGGAGGCTTGGAATAATTTCTACAGCCTGTTGAGTTTTACTTATACTTGCTTTTTATGTAAGAATATATCTGAAGACATTACTCAGCTGGTATATCCGAACTTTTATATACTTAGTCCCAGCTACATAACCAACTCTCTTAGATACTTGGGTTTAAGGTGCTGATGGGTATCATTCATCCTCTATTAACATTAGAAACTTGAGAACTTATCTGAGATAAGCCTGTACAAGCGTTATGATAAAATTTTAATGATTTCTTCAGTTTCCAGTTGAGTTGTTTGTTATTATTTTTCCCTGTGAATTTTGTTGAGATGTAAAATATATTTGTCATTGACAATATTGTAGGCCCATGCATGAAATCACCTTCTCAACGGAAGACAAGCCAAAGCTTCTCAGTCAGGTATATGATAACTTTTGCAACAAAAATAATATGCATGTCAGAACTGTCTTAAACTGCTCGTAGATTGGAGCGTGTTCTTCTCTGTCCATTTATTTGCACATGCAACAGGCATCATTGATGGCTGTAAACAGTATTTTAGTTGGTGGGCAGAGATACTTGAAAATTCCATGGTTAAAACACAAAAAACTACCCTACTCTTCGATGATCCATATTCATTATGTTTCGATGGGTTTTACATTGGCTGCTAGGGCCTAACACTACCCTCCTCCTTTATCCGGATCTAGGACCTGCTATAAACATAGGTGGAGTTGAATGGGAACGTACTTTTTGTGTTAGGAGATTCACAGGTCTTGTTTTACTTGCAGTTAACTTCTTTGCTTTCTGAGATTGGACTGAACATTCAAGAGGCACATGTTTTTTCCACAACCGATGGTTACTCATTAGATGTGTTTGTTGTCGATGGATGGCCCTATGAGGTATGTTGTGCATCATTTGCTATCACTAGAATGTGGTTTCTATGTTTGGTCCACATTGGGTGCCATCTCTATGATGATATCTAGATTGTTCAAATTTTTGTTCAACGGTCTAGATTTAAAGCTTTTAATGTGATTTTTATATAATAAATTTAACTTTTTAAAATGTGACAATTGGGATATTATCTTTATTTTAAATTCTGTACTTACTAAAATAATAATAATAAAATTAAATTAAATCTACACTGTCCACATTTAATCTAGATGGTTCATTTGAGCTAAATCGCACTATTCATAACTTATAAATAGCGTAACTCTATACATTTTATATTATATAGATATACGGACTTGGCTATGATGGGATCATAATATTGAACTAGCTGATAGATTCTTCTGAATTTTAGTATCGTTAACCCTAGATTATATTTTAAATGACTGAAATTCTTGCTGGAAGGCATTATAAAATCCAGATTCATCTAAAAAATGTTATAACTTGCATTTCAGTTCACAAGCACTTGGCTAACTTACTAGCGCAAAGCTTTTTTCACTTCTGAGATACAGTATACCATGTATATTACTATGTGCCATTACTCCGGTCTCTTTTAGTATTTAAGATTGTGAACGCTTCAGTTCATAGGACACTGCTTGAAAGACTGGTTATACTAAAACAGGAAACAGAACAACTTAAAGCAGTTTTGGAGAAAGAAGTTTTTCTGATTGAGGTAAGTCAGGCATCTTATTGTGTTCATGGATCACTGCTTGACCAATATTTCAGTATTTTAAATCTCCTTTGATTTTTGATTACTTACAAAAATGCTTCATACTCTATTCTCTTCTGGATTTCAGTTTTCTATGTTTCAAATGGATTTTTGCTAAGTGACCTTGGGGTTGGTTTCAGAGGCAGGCATGGCCCATTCAACAATCAGTATCTTCTGTTGGTGAGCCTGATCAAGGTGTGAAATGTGAACCTGATCATTTGACAATACCTAATGATGGAACAGATGTTTGGGAAATAGATCCTAAACATTTGAAATTTGGAAGTAAAATTGCATCTGGATCATATGGTGACCTGTGAGTATATATCTAACAAATTATTCCTTTTCTGTTTTTTTTTTGTTGGTTCAGAATATTTTGATTATGAGCAGATATCATTGATATTCAATTAACCAGAAATTTTAAAACAGATTTAAAGGTACATATTGTAGTCAGGAAGTGGCGATTAAAGTTCTCAAAGCTGAGCATGTAAATTCAGATTTACAGAGGGAGTTTGCCCAGGAAGTCTACATCATGAGGTTTGTTTTGACTTGCACCATTGGAGATCTATCTACCTGTTTATTGAGGAAGATTCAATCCGGCCACTCACTGGGAACATTCTTTTGCATGTCAAAAGTTGATTATGGAAATTTTTGCGCTATTGGAGCCCTGTGTTTCATTTAACCTTAAATATCACTACACCTCCATTTTTAAAAGACAGGTTCATTGTGATGGTACGACTCCTATCTAGTAGTATCAATGTAATTAAGCAGCAAAAACATATAATTATTGTTATTGTTCAGACAAGATATAAGAACTCTAGTTTTGGTAAAGGAAAGGGCCAAACAAGACAGAAGGACTTATTGGCAATGTATACTGTGAAACACTTGCAACCTCTATTTTGAGTGATATCTTTGTAACCACATAAAGACACATACTCTTCATTTAGGTGTCCTTCAAGCAACTATTTCCTTGACTTACTAGACATTTTATAATTCTTTTTTCCTTAACACCTCTTAATATGGCTATGATGTTCTTAATCCACCAGAGTTTCTATTGGTGAAAAATATGAGAATCTGCTTATGCTAAACAATGGTCGCTTCAAAACATGAAGAAGTTAAGGAAGTTAGTTATCATAGTGTCCAATTCAAAATTTCAAACAAGCATTTTGTCAAAGTTATCTCACTATAATAAGTCAGTTCTGAACCATTTTTTGGGTGCGAGACATCACACGCCAAACTTATCATGAACTAACTAAATTGTGAGGAAAAGGAGGAATATGTGATGTTGAAATGGTTTTCTTTGCTTGTGTATATTTTTCATTCTATCCATGTGTATAGTATAATCTTATTTCTTGAGCTTGCAGAAAGGTTCGGCATAAGAATGTGGTACAATTTATAGGAGCTTGCACCAAGCCCCCATATTTGTGCATAGTAACAGGTGAAATCCAGTGAGTTACGTTTATTTCATTCAATACAATAACAGAATAGACTTCTGCAATCCTTGATATTTAGCTATAATCTTCTTTTTTTATAATGTGTTTTTTTTCATTATCAATTTCAGAATTTATGTCTGGCGGAAGTGTGTATGACTACTTACATAAGCAAAAGGGTGTATTTAAATTTCCATCCCTGCTCAAAGTAGCAATTGATGTTTCTAAGGGAATGGATTACTTGCACCAAAATAACATCATCCACAGAGACTTGAAAGCAGCGAATCTTTTGATGGATGAAAACGGTGTATGAATTCCTCCAACTTTATGATTATGATGATCTAATCTGATGCTTCATCCGTTAGAAACCATATGTATTGTCAATAAAACCAATTCAATAAGCCAGACATGCCGAAGTGACAGTTTTGCATGTATGGCTTTGCAGGTGGTCAAGGTTGCTGATTTTGGGGTTGCTAGAGTGAAAGCTCAATCTGGAGTTATGACAGCAGAAACTGGAACATATCGATGGATGGCTCCTGAGGTATCTAATATTTTTTAACAGAGATACTAGTTTGTTCCAATGGTTTAACTACATTATTTGGTCTTTTGAACGGTTAATTTTCTGTTTAACTATTACACTCCTACTGAAATTTCAAAATATATATTTGAAAAGGGAATAAAATTTGTCTAGGTTAACAATTTTAACCTTGAACTTTTCTCAAGTACAATATAACTGATAGACGTTGCGGGTGTCAAGTGGGGTGAGTAAATCGATCTTTTATTATAAAGCAGCCCCTTGTATTACATACAATATAGATGAGAAACAGAGAAATAGCTCATGTTAGCTTAATTTTTTAACACGTTTATTTTGATTTGAAGGTTATAGAACACAAGCCATATGATCACAAGGCTGATATATTTAGTTTTGGAGTTGTTCTATGGGAATTGCTAACTGGAAAGGTATTTCTTGTTTTTACTACCCTCTGATAATCACCGCTCAGTTAACCCTCTTTATTTAAACTATTTCTTTTACTTGCCAGCTTCCGTACGAGAATTTGACCCCACTACAGGCAGCCATAGGAGTGGTTCAAAAGGTAATCATATAACTAACTTCAGAAAGTGGTTGTAGATTCAACTGTTAGATGAGGTCGTCTTACTTCAGTCTGGAACTACTTTGTGGAAACCCTAAAGAAAACATTGTACATGATTCAGCGGAAAGGGATCGACGGTGACTATTTGTTATTCCTGCTTTACATGAATTTCAGGGTCTTCGACCCACCATCTCCAAGAATACCCATCCAAAATTTGTTGAGCTTCTCGAGAGATGTTGGCAGCAAGATCCAACATCAAGACCTGATTTCTCTGAAATTATAGACATTCTGCAACAATTGGCTAAAGAGGTATGACAAGTCACATTTTTTGACAATGAAGATAATCATGCTAATATTCTTATTATCATTATTGCTAGCTTTAAAGGTCGCATCAAATTGAATGTCTCATGTGACAATAACTTTTGCTTGGAACAGGTTGGAGATGGAGAGGATCCGCGCAAGGAAAAATCTGGAGGAATTTTCTCTGTCCTCAGACGAGGACATCCCTGAAAAATAAAGTGGCAATAGATGCTATCCATAGGATTTGATCAAAAGGGTTATTTCCTGATTATTTTTTAATTGATGTGTACAGTATTTTCTTCACGGTATCTTGATGTTGCTTTTTATGGTAGATTATTCGCCTCAACATCCAGCATTTTCAAATCCGAATACGAATTTCTTCTACTTCTGCAACGGCATTTGTATTGTAAAGAGCCGATGTGACGATGTAATAATGATATACATATATAAAATAGTCAGTGGATAATTCTGTATAAATGAGGGCTGTAACTTGAGCAAATATTCAGGGGCTTTACGATTAGACGTTAATGAGCTGGCAATATACCTCTTGCCTACTTAACCAACCCCATTATGTACACACACGCACGTGTTTAATAGGATAGAAGATTCTTTTATAAAAGTACGAGTAGAAGTGGAATTAAGATAAATTTTAAAAGTTTATTTAATATGATAGAGATTAACATAGAATTTATGTATATTATCTTATAATTTGTGATAAAATAATTTAAAATATTTTATTTTTATTTTTATTATCTTATTTTTTAACTATTTTAATAGAACTTAAATTATTTTAAAATATTAAAAGTGAGAGTGATTTTTATCGTACTAAATCCTCTTCTTTAGTACCAAATATGCCTTATAGTTAGTAGGATATGAGTTTTTGATAGAAATAGAAGTGAAAATAAAAGTATAAGTGAAATTAGTTTAAAAATTGGTTTTAAAAGTTTGTTTGGTAGGATATAAATGAATATAAAATTGATATATATATATACATTTTATAATTTATGATAAAATTGTCTAAATTTTTTTATAACTTACGAAGATTTAAAATTGTTCAATAATTTTATAACTAGGGGTAAAATGGTTTAGAAAATTTTACTTCTACTTCTATCATCTCAATTTTAAGTTTTTCTAATCAAACTGAAATGATTCAAGGGAAGTGGAAGTGGCTTTCATCGTATCAAATAAGAGAAGTAAAATATTTCACTTCCACCTCTACTTCTCCGCCTACACTTCTCTCCAATCAAACATACCATTAATACTACTTTTGGTAAGATAGGAGATTTTTTTTTATTGAAATGGAAGCTGAAGTAGAAATAAAATTAAGTTAAAAATGAATTTAAAAATTTGTTTGGTGTAATAAAAGTAAGTATGGAACTGATATATATTTTATTTATAACTTGAGATAAAATGATCTAAAATATTTTTTTATAACTTAAGAAGGGTTAAAATTATCTAAAAATTTTATAATTGGGGTAGAATAATTTAAAAAATTTCACTTCTACTTTTATAATCTTAATTTTTATTTTTTCTGATAAAATTAAAATAATCTAAAAAAATAAATAAAATTAACTTCTATCATAATAAAAAAAAAGTGAAAAATTTTACTTCTCCTTCCATTTACTTAAGCCTACTTCCCCAACAAAACATACCATTAGCGTTCTCTCACTTGAATATTTAGCCATGCTCAGGCGTACGGACGCGGATGATGTGTCGACATCCTCATTGAAATTGTATTAAATACCCGATTATTTGTAGTGTAATACAGAACGCATCATACCCATGCATATGACAAACCCACGAACACGTTCGAGATATTGACGAAGGGCTAGCCTTGTTAGGTCAGGTTGAATGAATTGAGCCTCCATGATTCTGAAATTATGTAAGTCGATAATGAAATTTAAATGTCCATTAATTTTGACAGCAAATTTATCCAATCATATTTTTTTTATAAAAAATTTAGATAAATACAATATTAATCTGTACTAATATTAGAAAATATTTATAGTAAATTTATAATATCGTTTATAAAAATTTTTTTTACAATAATAAATAGAGTTGAATTTGTATTTTTATAAAATATAAGTGTATTTTGTATTATTATATTAAGTTGTCCAATCGTTGTGCGTATTGATTGATGGCATTTATTGGATTGAATGAGCATGCTGGCTGAAGGATACGGCTCATCTCCCAATCATAGTATTCTTCTATGAGTGAGCAGGGTAGGTGGGCCTTATAAGTTGCCCCACAAAATTGAAGGAATGGTAACTTGTAGTATAAATTTTGCAACTATGTTGGAGCATTGATACTGATTATTTAATATGGGCAGCCCATTTTGGGAATGGGGAGCCAGTCCCCGCAGTAGTGTACACTATGCTTGTCCGATTATTAACTAGGTATTATTAGTTCTGGAATTTCTTCTTTAGCTTCCATGGATCCGAGTCCGAGGTCTTCAGTTTTAAGATCACTGCCGTTTCATAGGGCTAGAAGCTTGCCACATACACCAGACGTTGCTCTTGATAACAATAACGTGCTTTCAAGAGACACATCTTGCGCTATAGACATCACAAGCAACGATGTCAAGCAATAAAAATCAACATGAAGAATTCTATGTGTCAAGTAACAGACTCGTTTGCCATGTTGGCTTATCATGTCATGATAGAAGTGGGTAATGGGGAAGATCCATTGGCCTAACGGTCTCAAGCGGAGGCTGAGCTGGAGATGACCACGCCACCATTCAGATCCGAATAACAACAAAGAGGATAGTAATATCCACCCACAAAAAGTTTTCCAATCAGGATCCATTTGTTATGGCTACTTGAGGACATATATTCTCTGAGGCCGTTAAGCGAACCATCACGCATCCTCCTCCATGCCTATTTAGTTCTCCATTCTCTTCTGGTAACCCGAAAATAATAATAATAAAAGAGACAGGGGAGCTTACGGGATTGGTTCCACGTACCACATTCGGCGTTGCAATCATACAGTCGAGTGGCCACTATTGCTGTTGATTCGCTGTTTTTTCAAATCGAAGCCATGTTGACATTCCTTACTTTACCATCCCATTCATCAAAGGGAACGGGGTCAGGAACCTATGTCGTATTCGGTTTCTTCCTTAAGGCTCTCATCCCCATTACGCAACTGTGCATTTCATATCATCCCCGCCCCTCCCTTCCCCCTATTAAAATAACTCACTCCACTTTACTACGTTAACATTGGTACGTTTTGCTACAACGATATGTAAGTTTGATTCCACTTACGGCATCCAGGTTGTTAATGCTCGTCTTTTTAATTCAAAAAATACTGCTCGTTTTTTAAACAAAATTATTACCCGGTTCAGAAAAATTAGATGATAAATTATTTTATTACAGTTTTTTTTTTTGTCTTAAATTGGAAGTGATCGATCACCATTTTAAAACTATTATTTGAAGGCAAAGCATACTTAATTAACTTATCAGTCAAACTAGATAATGCCGTGCAAGCTCCGCCCTCCTCAGACCTGACTCCAGCTCAAAAGACATTTAGCCACATATCTTACCTCGATGCGTTTGTTGACCAAATCTTTGAATCTTCCCTCTTGTTTTCTCTCCTTTTTATTAATTAATTAATCCCTTCAGCTTTCCCATTTAGTATGCTATTCGTATTTAGTATGCACCCCCTCCCTCAATTCCCATCTAGCGATTGGCACTTCACTCATGCTCCGTAATCCCACTGGCTTTCATTGTTTGTCCTTATTCTTACAACTTAAATCAGTTTTACAGAAAAATCAAGGACTCTGCGTATACATATCTTCCGCAAATAGATTAATATTTCCCTCCAACAATATTTTAAAAAGTCGTCGAGAAGTTGCTTTTTAATGGAAAAGTCACATAATGTCTGGAAGAAACCGCCGCATTCCATTACTAAATAACTAATCTAGATTCTTATATATTGATATTAATTTTCTCGCCAAGATATAGATATTAATTAAACATATGTGTGTGTGTGTGTGTGTGTGTGTGTGTGTAAATTAGAATAAATCTTATGTATTTAGGGAGAGAATCAGGAATTAACCGCCCTCCTTATCGTTTACTACGAATATTAATTTTTAATTTTTATTAATTATTAATTATTAATTATTAATTATTAATTATTAATTGATTAATGGATAATGATTGATGATTGATTTGTACGAAAATGGAATGGGAGGGAGGTATACTTTTGAGTAATTACGCGGCATTTTGAGCTAACCTAAGCTAGACAAGAACCACGTTAGAAGCCGAGGCGAGCTCGGCGTTGTCGCACAGGTTCCTTTCTATCTCTGACGCTGCGGACTGAGAGGTCCCTAGCCAGCCCACCCACCCACACACGCGGCAATTTTCTTACGTTTTCCTTCGGTCCGATCCTCACTCACTAATCGCTACACGCGTCTGCCAACGTTTACTCGAAACTTTCGATTTCATTAATTTCTGCCTCACCTTACACTCGCTTTCCCCCTTTAATCCTAGTTTATTATTTTAATTTACCATCCTCACATCTCTCGCTGCCTAATTAAATTCCAATGGATTCCCTCAAAAAATCCTTCAAGTCCTATTATTCTTACAGACATCGCACTGACGCCGACTCCGGCCACGAACAGCTCCCCATTCTCCTCGATCAAGAAACTCCCGACGATCATCTTCGTCCCCCTCACCTTACTACTCCATCATCCATGACCTCCACTACTCCCAACCCACATCGCCCCGACGTTTTTGTTAAAATCGACGAAGATGACTCGAGAGGTCCCTCAGTGCAGCAGGGTAGCAAGATTTGGAGAGAAACTAGCTATGACTTCTTGAACAATGCAGACGTGAGCAAGAGTGTCAGTGATGGGAGTGCTGGCGCCAGTACCAGTGGTAATGACGAGGATAGCTTTGATTTCCGGCATCATGGGCAGGGTTCCGAGGATCCACCTTCCATGCTCATTGGTAAGTTCTTGCACAAACAGAAAGCTTCTGGGGACATGTCGCTGGATATGGATTTAGAAATGGAGGAGTTCCAGCATGACTACAAATTGCCTCCGGTGGAAGAGTCTCCGCAGCTCAACCGCATTTCCAAGGACCTCAAAGTCTCGTTCGAGGAACCCACTTCCAATGTTGTTGAGGCGGCAACTGATACCGTTAGACGAAGGTCCAAGGACTCGCCGGTTCAAACCGAAGTTCATAAATCGCCGCAACGCGATCAACATGGATCGCCGGCTATCGCTCAGAGCGGTAATGCTGCTGCGGGAGATGGCGAGGTGGTAAGATGTACCTCCAACGCCTCTTATGAAAGGAATCTTTCGTTGCAGAGGAAATCTGCTCTGCTGAAGGCCAGAAATAAGTCAAGATTGTTGGACCCGCCGGAAGAGCCAGACAGAAGGTCTGGTCGGTTGGCAAAATCAGGGCAAAAGTTATCGACGATGTTAGGGAAGAAAGGGGAGGACGAGGAAGACGACCCGTTTTTGGAAGAGGACGTACCGGATGAGTTGAAAAAGACCCATTTTAGCATATGGGTTCTTCTTGAGTGGTTGAGTTTGATTTTGTTTGTTGCCGCGTTTGCATGCACGCTGAGTATCCCAGTTTTGAGGAACAAGATTCTCTGGAAGCTCCAGTTATGGAAATGGGAGGTGATGATCCTGGTTCTAATTTGTGGTCGGTTGGTTTCTGATTGGGTAATTCGAATTTTGGTGTTCTTTATCGAACGAAATTTCCTTTTGCGGAAGAGAGTCCTCTATTTCGTATATGGTGTGAGGAAGGCAGTTCAAAATTGTTTATGGTTGGGATTTGTTTTGATTGCTTGGCATCTATTGTTCGATAAGAAGGTTGAGAGGGCGACTAGAGGCAACAACGCCCTTCAATATGTCACCAAGGTCTTGGTCTGTTTCTTGGTGGGTACTTTGGTACGGTTGGCAAAAACTCTCGTGGTTAAGGTTTTGGCTTCTTCTTTCTATACAACCACATACTTTGATAGGATTCAGGAGTCACTGTTTAATCAATTTGTGATTGAAACACTGTCGGGGCCACCCCTGATCGAAATTCAGAAGTCAGAGGAAGAGGAACAAAAACTTGCTGATGAGGTTCAGAAACTGCAGAATGCTGGGGTTAACATTCCCCCTGAGCTTAGGGCAACTGCCTTCTCCACAACCAAGAGTCCAAGGGCAGCTGCCTTCTCTAGAACTAAGAGTCCAAGGGCGACGAGAAGCGGAATGCTCCAGAAAAGCCCCCGTCTTATAAGTGGAAAGTTTTCCCGTCCACTCTCCCATAAGTCAGATGATGGGATTACTATTGATCACTTGCATAAGCTGAATCCAAAAAATGTCTCTGCCTGGAATATGAAAAGGTTAATGAATATGGTTCGGCACGGCACTCTTTCTACACTGGATGAGCAGATACTTGATTCAGCTCAAGATGATGAAAATGGCACACAGATTAGAAGTGAAAATGAGGCAAAAGCTGCGGCAAAGAAAATATTTCACAATGTTGCCAGGCGGGGTAGCAGGTTATTCCTTGATCCTTGTAAATTAATTGTATGTATTAAACTAATTTATCATTTCTCCATCTTTTATGCATATGCAATCTCAACTCCGACGCACATAGTATTGCATTTCATAAAATGATTCCTGAAGGTTGGTCTGAGTCTTGGACGCTTTACTGACTCCTTGACTGGTCTGGTCGCTGGTGTTAAGGCTTTTTTGCTATTGTATAAGAGAAAACCGTTCCTGACGTGCAGCATGATTGGGTGTTTGATTGAATAACAAGAATGATTAATGACTGTGTTCAACATCACATCTTGTTTTAGTCCTTCATATTGTATGTATTAATGATTGATAACTTGGCAATGATTTATACTCTTTTCTGCTCTGCCTAACTGATGAGAACTCCAGAGGATCCATACACCTAACTGATAAGGTTTATTGTTTTTCTTCTCAGGTTCATTTACCTGGAGGATTTGATGCGTTTTATGCGGGAAGATGAAGCTGAAAAAACCATGGATCTCTTCGAAGGAGCATCTGATTCTGGGAAGATCAGCAAATCTGCCTTGAAGAACTGGGTGGTAAGAATCTTAGCAACACCTGGAGCTTGATTTGAAAAACAAAAGGGGTGGATTATATTCTGTATTCTATTAACAACTAGGTGGTCTGCGTCAATTCTTTCTGATTAGGCAGTGCGATATCATTTGCTTCTAAGGAGCTAAATTTTACAACATATTCTCAATATGATTCCTTGTTATTCTACCAGTAAATACTCTTAACATATTGGCTGCGTATGAAACTTGTCTATCTTAACTTGTTGATGAAATAATCTTGCTCGCCACGTCCTCTCTCCCTAAGGCATACAAGTTCAGATATGAGTGACCCCAATGCAATTAATATTAATTGCCATTTTTAGCGATTGATAGAACAGAATATCGCCGTGCGATTCATGTAACCCCGACTCCATCTAGTAGAATAAAGCGTGTTGTTATTGTTGTTTATTTCTTCTTCACCTGTTCATGCAACAATGTATTTTCTTCCAATGATGATGGTTTGAGGGGAATTAAATTTCCAACGGGTGATCTTGGCCTATGTTTTATTGATGCAAGGTTTCAATTTATATTTAGATTCAGCTGTTTGTGTTTGCTTATATATTACTCATGTCAGTGGTCTCTATTCTGAACATCCAGGTTAATGCCTTCAGAGAGAGGAGAGCACTTGCTTTGACATTGACTGATACCAAAACCGCAGTGAACAAGCTTCATCGAATACTTAATTTTATAGTCAGCATCATTATACTGGTTATTTGGCTATTAATACTGGGAATTGCCACCACCAAATTTCTTCTCTTTGTGAGCTCACAGCTTGTCTTGATCGCGTTTATATTTGGAAATACCTGCAAGACGGTATTTGAAGCAATTATTTTCTTATTTGTCATGCACCCATTTGATGTGGGAGATAGGTGTGAAATCGACGGGGTCCAGGTAATGCTCAGCTCTTTAAGCTTTTACAGATTCTGTTTCCGCTTAGGCAAATACCTAACATAACTTCTTTTCTCGACCTCTTTGCTATCTAATTGCAGATGGTTGTGGAAGAAATGAATATACTGACAACCATATTCTTAAGATATGACAATCAAAAAATAATCATCCCCAACAGCGCCCTTGCTACTAAGGCCATAAATAATTACTACCGGAGTCCTGACATGGGAGATGCTATTGATTTCTTCATACACGTGTCTACCCCGGCTGAAAAGGTTGCACTCATGAAACAAAGAATACATAGGTATGGGCAGGAACAAACTGTTTCCCTTGCATTGTTTGTATGTATACTTGGTGGTGTTCTGGTGTACATCTAACATGAAATTTGAAATTTGTAATGACTACAATGCAGCTTCATCGATAACAAGAAGGAGCACTGGTATCCTTCAGCGTTTATAGTCTTCAGGGATCTGGAGCAATTAAACATGATAAGGATATCGATTTGGCCAACTCATAGAATGAACCACCAAGACATGGGAGAAAGGTTTGTCAGAAGATCCCTTCTGATTGAAGAGCTGCTCAGGATATTCCGGGAGCTTGACATCCAGTATCGTCTTCTTCCTCTTGATATTAACATTAGAAGCATGCCTACCACTTCTGAACGGCTTCCACCTAGTTGGGCCACAATCACGAGTTGAGCTGGAAAGTGTGGTTCAGCAGGATAGGATTAAAGAAAGTGAGTTTTTCCGGTTCTTAATTATACTGTATATTAGTTTATGGAGCTGATATTATGGATCTTGTGCGATATTTCTTGCCACCGCATGTCTTCATTCCTTGTTCTCTCGTTCTAGGCCATGATTAGTATGGTTTAAGTTTTTGGGAAAACGGAAGAAAAAGGGGGAGAGAATGATGCTTCGATAACAATTTTGTTTTTGGGCCAAAAATGTATTTGACAGATCGAAAGAAATCAGAAATATTCTTTTGTTAGTATAAAAAAAAGAAAGAAATATTCTTTTGCATTGGGACTTGGGGAGTTTGATATGAAACAATTAAGAATATAATAAGGTGATCAAATGATATGAATGCCTTACAAAAATACAAGATGGGTATTCTATTTATTGATTAAAGGTATAATGCATTTTCAACAAAACATATTCCATTAAAAATAATAGAATCATAAGTACCATTTTTCAAAACTATTAATTCTTAACAAATGCATACTAATTTCATATGATATAAATAAAGAAATCAATTTAAAATTATAAATGTAAGTTTTAAAAAATTAAATCATAAAAAATCACGATAGTTTTCAAATCAACTTATTACATTAAACGTATCAGAAAAAATCTCATGGTACAGATCAACCTTTTATACGCATAGTTTAGTTTACACTCTTCTATTTTTCTCACGATAATTTATTTTACAATCTTTTATCCGCATAGTTGTTTTAACTTTTAATATCAACGAAAAAAATTATAATTCATTTCATCTATTTATTCCTTCTCATAGAACTCAGACATAATTTAAGGTGAAAAAAAAAACAACATAATGGAACAAAAAAACGTGACGAGGGATTTGAAAACAAAAAACAAGCGCAAAAGAAATTGGCGCTATTGGGCAAGAAGGATGGGAGGAGCTCCTTCCGAAGTGCGGACATCATTTGGGAGGTTGAGACTTTTGGGAAGAAAATAGAGAGGAGAATGAGAGCAGGATGGCTAACCTTTCGAGCCTTGTACACGAACTACGAGAACGCATTGCAGCTTCCTCATCCTCGCCTAGTCCCAACAAGGCTGACGACGATGCTTTGGAGCTCAGGTTCCGCGCTGTCCTTCCCAATCTTCTTCATGCTTATGTCATCCCTTGTTCCTCCGGTATGCTTTCTCTCCATTTCCGTCTTTTTGTATCGTCTCTGCGTTTCCTTAGAAAACTTTGGTTGACAAACACTTCTTTTAGCGATTGCAATGCTTTCTTGCATTACCGAGCTGGTTAATGTGAAGTTTCTCTTTCTACTTCGTCTTATATGCACCGGCCAACCAAAAAATTGTGTGAATCCTTAGTTAGAGCTTAGTAAAGAAGCCACAAATTTAAAACGGTGGTGCCACTCTGATCGATGAAATATAAGCTTAAACTACCGTAGCTTACTCACGTTCGAGCTTAGACACTTGTATAAAGTTGATTTTCTGTTTGGCAGCAAATGAGAGAGAAGTGATTGCAGTGGTGAAGCTTATATCTCATGTTGCAAGGAATTTTCCTGGAGTCTTTTACCATGGCAAGGCTAGTGCTCTAGTACCAATCATTGGTCGGATATTACCTTTCTTTGCAGAGCCCGCGTTTGGGTGAGTTATTTCAGAGGAATTTCAGTTGTTAACCTCGGAGCTTGTGACTTAATTTTCTTTTTCTGATTTCTATTGGCATGGCTGTTAGCTATTTGTGTATTAATGCCAATAATTATTTTATGAATATCTCCTACACACCCCTTCTCGCAAAGGTAATTTGGACTTGAGTATAGTGAAATTATAAATCCATCATATCCGGAGCTCGAATTTATCTTTTACTATGCAAATTGACTACCGTTTGATCTTAGAGGCTCGAATAATATTTGTTATTATTATAAGGGATTTGGAATGCTGTAATCTCAATTATCAGTTTCTAACTTTCTAGTAGCGAAGTCTTTTAGGTTTCCTCTCTCAACTAATTCTTTCAAATTTTCAGCTTTGAAATCCTGATAGTGGTTTCTTTATTACAACTTTGTATGTCTGTGTACATTAAAAGGTTGACTAATGAATGTGACAAAACTTAGTATTAAGGTTTGTTCAATATATGAACTTTCACGTTTGTATGATGTTGAAAGGTTTCATTGGGCACATGATACCTTTATGGTGTTTCTTGCCATAGAAAATTTATTCTCTCTTGTTTTTGACTTGGTATATGTAAAGGAAAAATGATATTTTTACTCATTTTCTGTTAATTGAAACTATTCACTGTCGTTTACCTGTATGATTTTCATTTCTTTAAATAGCTGCTTCTGAAGAATGACGTACAATTTCAGATCTCGTCATGGGGTAATCTTCGAAACACTTGGGTCGCTTTTATCTTTGCTTCGTACTGGAGCACGAGATGCGTATAGACAATTTTGTGTTGATGCCATGTTAGTCATTGAAGGTATGGATGTGAAGATTATGAAGTACAATATTCAGTATATTACTTTTTTCTTAAATCGTTGATTGGTCTTTTCTTATTTTCTGCCTTCTCTATGATGAATTATGTGATTGATTTCATTGAACTTTTGTTAGTCTCATACTGAGTTGGGGAGTGTTTCTTTTTTGGGAGGGCAAAGGGGATGGAAGGGACTATTGTGGAGATTTGGAGTCTAAATAGTCTGATGCATTTCATTGATAGAGAGCAGTCAATTATATGGAATACATGGTGTGATCTCCTATAATCACGTAGGAGATCAGATATGCATAAATCTCTGCTATCCTACCCAAGATATTCTCCCCATAGCTCTATTAATATCTTAATTATTTACTATTTACAATAATTACCACAACTATCTACAACAATTTTTATTGTTGGATCTTTCTGTGAAAAATCATGTTATTGATTTTGATTGATAATGTTGAAACGTATGTTGTCTTTGCAGATGTTATACACCTGGTCTCTCTCTGTCTTTGTGATGCTAGCAGTACACAGTCCACTAAGCTAAGGTTAAAGTGCTTTTGTGAGTCCTTTAAAGGAATTGTCAGTGATCCTGCTATTATTGGAGATCTCCCATCAAGTAACAAACCTGTTGATGGATGTGGTTTATTAATTGACCTGAGTGACAAAAGGAGATGGCAGCTTTTTGCTACTTGGATTTTAAAGCTTCTCAGTAAATGTCTAACAGAAGGAACACTGTATGTTGAAGGCCTGGTCAATACATCATTTGTCTCTGCTGCATGTTCCCTTTTATGCTATGGGGATACTGCTCTGCATATGGTGGGTAATTGTTAGAAACAAATCTTTAAAGTACATTCATCGGCTGTCTGATAAAACTTGGAATTTTTATGTGAATTGATTTATTTGAATTGTTAGAGTTAAAATGATCTGACTCAGAAAATTATGGCTTTTTGGAAGGCATGTTTTGACTTTGTGGGCATCATTGTAACGGTGACAAACTATCATATTGTACCCTATCAGAATTTTATCCTGTCCATAATTACTATCTTGAGTGTGGACAAAGAGGGGCTTCCTGTATTCAGGTTTGACACTGTTCTCTCTGTTCAACGATTTCTTTAAGACTGAACTTTAATAATAAATCTGGAGGCCTGCTTGGTAAATGATTTTCTGACTGTTACATGCTTCCAATTTCATCACAATTTCTACTTGTATTTATTTACTTTTAAATTTTGTTGACCTTTTGGAAATAATTTTTATGTGAATACAACAAAGTTAACAAAAAGAAACCCATTTATATTTGTTTATAACTTAGGCTTCACCTGCAGAAACATGGCTTATGATTCATCCATGGGTATATGCCTTAGTTCACTATACTCCAGTTGCTCAGAAGATGTTGTCAAATCGACCGCTGCTGATTTAGTCAATGTGTTCCTGCAATCATTGTGGAGAACAAAAAGCAAGGAACTCAAGGTTAAGATTAATACTTACATTTCCTTAGATTAGCTTGGTTTACTATAGAGGTATTAATCTTTTCTTCTGAGAGCTGATAGATTAGGGCAGCAAATTTGTACAGGAATCTAATATTACTTTTTTTTTTTCTAGGTTGCACTATGCACAGCATATGCGAGGATTGTTAAAGTTTGCCCTCCTCATACCTGGCAGCTAGAATCTCTCGTATATGCACTTTATCATCCAGAGCCATTCTTACCTTTAATAGAGTGCTTTCGAGTAGCTTTATCTAATCTTGGTCCACATCTTGTGGGAATGCAAGTTTACAATAAGACTTTAACCATGTCAACACATGAAGATAACCTCAGATTTGGAGAAAAGAGGCCCATTCAGGAGGTGGGCCAATTAAAGATCAAACGGCAAAAATTAAATGAAGATGTTGTTGCTGTTGCCAATGTTGAGATGCAATGCAAATATCTTCATATGGTTACTTTACCAAAGAGAGAAGATTATGCGCACAATATGAATAAATTTCTACTGTCATTTATTCAAAATTTAAGTGTTCCTGCTATCAAACCTTCTCCCTTAAGACCAGATATAGCATTATCAGCCATTAGCATGCTTTGCATTGTCTTCTCTATGTATCCAGATACCCAATTGTCACTCAATATCTTCGAGCAGATGCTTTCATGGCTTCCTTGGATAGTTGAGCAGGTACGTTGAGGTTGCAGTTACTAATTCATGTTATCTGGTATGTTTTCTTTTGAATAATTGCATTGTCTGTCCATGTAGGCAAAACATGAGAAATCGATTAATGTTAATATCTCCAATTACCTGGAAGGAATTCACAGCATATTGCTTTCACAATGTAAGCTTCGAGCCTATACTTCATTAAGACTTCTGATCAAGTTTTGCACTTATATGCACTTACACTTCTTTTTCGGGGGATGTGCAGCTATTCCTTTGATTTTCATATGATTCCAACTAACCTTTAGGACTGCTGTCATTCTCTCAATGGTAGAATTTTTTTTTTTTGAACTATAGACTTGTACTTGGTAAAGTTTTTGATAGACACTTACACTTCTAACATTGCGTATATCTTGGACATAAAATATCATGGTTGGGCAAACGTTAAGCTTTTTTTCTATATGTTTAGTATGTTTTATTGGGAATCATTGTTCAACTTATATTTTAGTGTTGAGAGGCTTATTAAAATGATTTACTTTGCAAGTCTTAATTGTATGTATGTGTTTCTTTTACTCGTTCTTCAATTTCTTCCTTCCACATATTGTCTTATGTGATGGTTGAGTGGTTGGTTCTACTAGGGCTGCAGACTGTTGATGGACAACCAAGCATGTTATATTTTGTTAAACATCCCTTTAGTTTACTAAAACATCCATTTCATGCTTGTGAGTTGTCCGATTTTTTACTATGTGACTGATGAATTTAGGTGCCTCTTTCGGAGAGAAAAAATTATTACAACATGGCAATCATGATGCAGACCTTTTACACGTAGTGCTGAAACTTCCCTGGACTCATAGGCTTCTGGCTGTTGATCTCCATTGTCCATGGAAAACAAAATGTCTATCTCTTCAAGTTGCATCTAAGCTAGGTCCAAGTTTGAAAGATGAGGTTGTTCTAGAAGTTCTAGATTTGGGCCTTTTTGATGAAGCTGAAGAAGTAAGAATTGAAGCTGTCATTTCTATGCCAGTGATGGTTTTGTGGTTTGGTCATCATTTATTACCTCCAGTCTTTCAAAGGATGGAGTAAGTAAACAGTTTGGCGTGCATGATTACAGTATATTTTTATCAAAATTGTCTTTTGTTAGTTGATTCACAGTTATGATTGGACATTGAGTTTCTTCTGTGTTAATTTTAATGACAATCATAGGTTAGTTGTTCATACATGACCCATTTTCTTTCCTGGGATGATATGATTAAAGTATTTTCTGTCAATTCTAAGTTCCTTCATTGTTTTTCTGTAAATTAATTCAACACGTCAAAATGTTCATGTGAACAATCATTCAGATTTAATGATGTCATATCATTCTTCAACTCTGCAGGTCTTTAAAGAGAGATAATGCAAAAGTAAAAAAAATTGCTGCCCGATCTCTTGGTCTTTTGTCATGCCTTTATGGATGTAGTAGATCTGTATCTGGTTACTCAAATGAATGCAAATTATATCTAAATGAAAAAAGTGAAAAAACATTTTGGACAGTAGATTGTTTACTGCAAGGTTTCAGGTGTTCAAAATGTGATAGAAAATTAATTTCCAGTCGTGATGAGCATCATCGAACTATCATTTGTCGGTTGGATATCCATGAAGATGTCAATTTTGATTGTAATTCTATTCAACTACAGTCATTATTTTTTGAACTTCTTTTTGATGGGTCCTCGGAAGATGTCCAAGTTTCCTGTGTGTCAGTTATTAATCGTATTCTTGCACATGGAGCTCCTGATGTTTTGCTGAAAACAAGGTCTGAATGGATAAAATGTTTGGATTTTTTACTACTTAACAAGAGCAAGGACTTGAGAGAAGCATTTTGCAATCAAATCAGTTCCTTTGTAGAGGATTTTATTTTGAGTTTAATTTTTCCAGAAGACACTGAAAAAAGTAAGGAAAAAAGATTCTTGGATATAATTAAACATGCCGTGGCAGCAGCTGAAAGTGCCCTAATACTAGAGAGTCTTATGGAATGTACATCAGAGGTCATGGTTGCTGTCGGTATAGATAACCCACTTTTCTTGTGTTCCCTTATACTATTGGTTGATCAGCTTGATAATTCACGTGTGACTATAAGAATGAATGCCTCAAGATTAATACATAAATCCTGTTCTCTGCATCTTAAAGGAGGACTTGAGCTAATTCTTTCCAAAGATGTTCATATTCGAACTCAACTCTTTAATTATCTCTCTCAGAGGCTTGCCAGCCGTCCATTCTTAGTGAGAGAGTTTGCTGAAACTGTTTTTGGTGTTGAAACTGAAGAATTTGTCAAGAAAATGGTTCCTTTTGTTCTCCCTCAGCTTGTGGTATCTCAGCAGGATAATAGTCAAGCACTTCTCACCTTATATGAGTTGGCCAAGTGCTTGAACACTGGTATGGTGCCTCTAATAGTTAACTGGTTGCCAAAAGTCCTTGCTTTTGCTCTTTATCAGGAAGATGAGCGGCAGTTACTTTCTGCCGTGCAGTTTTACCATGCACAGACTGGTTCTGACAAGCAGGAAATATTTGCAGCTGCGTTACCTGCACTTTTAGATGCACTTGTATGCTTTGTCGATGTTGATGATGCAGATGAGATAAGCAGAAGGTAATTTGAGTGAATTTATGAGTCTGATGTTAATTTTTTGGCTAAATTATACTAAGCTTCCTTGAACTTTGAACCATGTGCAAAGAACCCCCTTGACCTTTCAATGTGGATTTGTGGTGGCTATGGCCAGCAATTATCAAGTTCTGCATATGCAATTATCAAGTTCGATGTTATGATCACATTATCATTTATAATTATTCTTTATTGTATATATCCCTATTTTGTAGGAATAGAATTGTATTGGATCATATAATATCTTAGGATTATTTTCTAGGATTTTTCCTCCTGTAATCTGGCCGAGAATGTAGCAGCCCTCACTGTATATACTGTCTCTTATAAATAATAAAATACAAGTTCTGAGTGCACAAATACACAATTAGACTTTTCTTTAAAAAATGACAGTTTAGTGGACTACATAGCTATGCCAAGAAACTGAATAATGTAAATTTTAGACTTCATGACATTATTGTATTTATTTAACAGGTTAGCAAGAGTGCCTCAACTAATCAAAGACATTGCTAAAGTTCTGACGGGTGGGGAAGATCTTCCAGGATTTTTGAGGAATCACTTTGTTGGCCTTCTTAATAGTATAGATAGAAAAATGCTCCATGCTGATGATTTTGTGCTTCAGAGTCAGGCCTTGACACGTATTGAGATGTTGATTAAAATGATGGGTTCTCATCTTAATACTTACGTGCCTAAATTGATGGTTCTCCTCATGCATGCCATAGACAAAGAATCACTTCAAGGGGAGGGTCTATCTGTCTTGCATTTTTTCATTGAACAGTTGGCCAAAGTTATGCCATCTAGCATTAAGCACATAATTTCTCAAATTCTGGCTTCCCTTCTTCCTTTCTTGGAAAGAGACAGAGAAAATCCTTCAATACATTTTGACAAAGTGGTAAAAATTTTAGAGGAACTTGTATTGAAGAACAGTGTTATTCTGAATCAGCATATACGTGAGTTCCCTCCATTGCCTAGCATACCTGCTCTGACAGAAGTGAACAGAGCAATTGAAAAAGCTCGTGGATCAATGAACTTGAAGGATCAATTGCGAGATGTAGTTGATGGTTTAAATCATGAGAACTTGAATGTGAGGTATATGGTAGTGTGTGAGCTGCGTAAGCTTCTGAACTTGAGATGGAAGGATGTTACAAATCTCATCATTGCTGAAACCAGTTCTGACTTGGATGTCTTGAGTTCTTTGATCACATCTTTACTTAGAGGGTGCGCAGAAGAATCAAGAACAGCAGTTGGGCAGAGATTAAAGTTGGTCTGTGCTGATTGTCTTGGGGCCCTTGGTGCTGTTGACCCTGCTAAGGTAAAGGGATTTTCATGTCAGCGTTTCAAAATTCAGTGCTCTGACGATGACCTCATATTTGAGCTGATCCACAAACACCTAGCTCGAGCATTTAGATCAGCACCTGATACCGTTATTCAAGACTCAGCTGCGTTGGCTATACAGGAGCTTCTAAAAATTGCTGGTTGTGAGGCATCACTTGATGTTAATGCATCAACTTTTACATCACAGGCACAAAAGGATAAAGAAACTTTGGTAGCTGTTGCATCTGAGATTGAGGGTACTAGTGGTAGGAGTAGGATGAATAATAGGGGCCAGAGATTATGGGATCGATTCTCTAATTATGTGAAAGAAATAATAGCTCCATGCCTAACATCTAGATTTCAGCTTCCTAATGTGGCTGACTCAACATCCGCTGGTCCTATTTACCGCCCATCCATGTCATTTAGAAGATGGATATTTTTTTGGATAAGAAAACTAACTGTACATGCCATTGGATCTCGTTCATGCATTTTCAATGCTTGCCGAGGTATTGTGCGTCACGACATGCAAACAGCAATATATTTACTTCCCTACTTAGTTCTTAATGCTGTCTGTCATGGTACTCGGGAGGCACGTTGCAGCATAACAGAAGAAATCCTCTCTGTTCTTGATGCAGCTGCATCAGAGAACAGTGGTGCTTCAGTTCATGGGTTCAGTGGTGGGCAAAGTGAAGTTTGTATTCAGGCTGTGTTTACTCTTCTTGATAATCTTGGACAGTGGGTGGATGATATTGGGCAAGAGCTTGCTCTTTCCCAGTCATCTCATTCATCAGGTAAGCAACAAAAATCAAAGGATCAAAGTTCAATCTCTTTGCCTGATCAGGAACAACTCCTTGTTCAGTGTAAGTATGTTTCGGAGCTTTTATCTGCTGTTCCAAAGGTAACTCTTGCTAGGGCTTCCTTTAGGTGTCAGGCTTATGCAAGGTCTTTGATGTACTTTGAATCTTATGTGAGGGAAAAATCCGGTGCTTTCAACCCTGCTGCTGAGAGGAGTGGCACCTTTGAGGATAAAGATGTTTCACATCTTATGGAAGTATACTGTTGTTTGGATGAGCCAGATGGACTATCTGGCTTGTCATGTTTATGCAATTCTTTGAGGTTGCAGGATCAGCTATTAATAAATAAAAAATCTGGGAACTGGGCTGATGTTTTGACTTCATGTGAGCAGGCTTTGCAAATGGAGCCTAACTCAGTTCAGAGACATTCGGATGTCCTTAACTGCTTGCTAAACATGTGCCACCTTCAGGCGATGGTCACTCATGTTGATGGTCTAATTTCTAGGATTCCTCAGTACAAGAAAGCATGGTGCATGCAAGGTTTGCAGGCAGCATGGAGGCTTGGCAGGTGGGAATTGATGGATGAGTACCTCAGTGGAGCTGAAGAAGAAGGTCTACTTTGTAGCTGTTCTGAAAGTAATGCTTCATTTGACTTGGACGTTGCCAAGATTCTCCAGGCAATGATGAAGAAGGACCACTTCTCAGTTGCAGAGAAACTTGCTTTATCTAAGCATTCACTAATTGCTCCATTAGCTGCTGCAGGCATGGATTCATACATGCGAGCTTACCCATTTGTTGTAAAACTTCACTTGTTACGGGAACTGGAAGACTTCCATTCTCTTTTGGGTGGTAGCTCTTTCTTAGAGAAATCTTTTCATTTGGGCGATTTAGATTTCTCTAAAATGATGGATAATTGGGAAAACCGACTTAGATTTACACAACCATCACTTTGGGCTAGGGAGCCACTTTTGGCTTTCAGGAGACTGGTTTTTGGTGCTAGTGGTTTTGGAGCTCAAGTTCGGAATTGCTGGCTTCAGTATGCAAAACTATGTCGCATGGATGGTCATTATGAAACAGCTAACAGAGCAATTTTAAAAGCCCAGGTCTCTGGTTCACCTAATGTCACGAGGGAGAAAGCTAAACTTCTCTGGAGCACCCGTCGGTCTGATGGAGCCATTGCAGAGTTGCAACAATCTCTGTTAAACATGCCTGTTGAGATTTTAGGCTCTGCTGCGATATCATCCATTTCTAGCCTTTCTTTAGTACCACTTAATCCGCCACCTCTTCTTTGTGATAGTCAAGCTATAAATGAGAGCAAAGATATAGCCAAGATCCTTCTTCTCTACTCAAGGTGGACTCATTACACTGGGCAGAAGCAGAAGGAAGATGTAATAAGTCTTTACACCAGGGTAAGGGAACTGCAGCCCAAGTGGGAGAAAGGGTACTTCTATATGGCTAAATATTGTGATGAATTGCTTGCTGATGCTAGGAAACGCCAGGAGGAGAACTTTGAACTTGGTCCTAGACATGCTCCTGCAGCTTCAGTTGTTGGCTGTTCAAACTCAAATGTTGAGAAGCGTTGGTGGTCCTATGTGCCTGATGTGCTGTTATTCTATGCGAAAGGGCTTCACAGGGGGCACAAGAATCTATTTCAGGGACTTCCAAGGTTATTAACCTTGTGGTTTGACTTTGGGAGCATGTATCAAAGAAGTGGTTCATCTAACAAGGATTTGAAGAATGTACAAGGGAAGGTTGGTGGAGAATTTCTCTTGTATTTTTGTTCTCTTTGCTGCTTTGAAATTCTTCCTATTCATTCCCTTTTGCACTGATACTACTGCGTTTTTTCATTTTGGTAGGTAATGAGTATTATGAGAGGCTGTTTGAAGGATTTACCAACATATCAGTGGTTGACGGTGCTACCTCAATTGGTATCGAGAATATGCCACCAGAATGAAGAAATTGTTCGACTAGTCAAACTTATCATTACCTCAGTTCTCCGCCAGTACCCACAACAGGGTCTATGGATCATGGCAGCAGTTTCAAAGTCAACTGTTCCTTCAAGGAGGGAAGCAGCAGCAGAAATAATACAAGCTGCACGTAAAGGTTTCAGCCCAGGAAGCAATGAGAGCAATTTGTTCATTCAATTTGCTAGCCTGATAGACCATCTGATCAAGTTGTGTTTCCATGCTGGCCAGCCAAGAGCGAGGACGATTAATATTTTAACTGAGTTTAGTGCTCTTAAGAGAATGATGCCACTGGGAATTATCATGCCCGTTCAACAATCTCTGACTGTTAATCTGCCTATATATGATGGAAACCTGAGTGATTCACTGATGCAGAATATCTTTTCCCACACAGATCTTCCTACTATATCAGGCATTGCTGATGAGGCTGAGATCCTTTCCTCTCTTCAGCGACCTAAAAAGGTATGTTGACGTGTTTTTTAATTTTCATTTTTTTTATTTGATAATCTTAAAACTTTAGTGTAAAGTTATCTAATGACTGGAGTAGCAAGCTTTCATTGCATGTATTTGCCCTAAAGTCTTACCTATCTAATTGAAGAGTGGGTGTATCATCATTGAGGAAAGTACATTTCAGCTTTGAGGATGAAAAGTTTCTGAGACATTAAATGTTTCATTATCATCATCATCATGATGTTTTTAGTACCAAATGCACTAGGGCCAGATATCTTTGCAGTCGCAGGTTGTAGTGTGTATCATCTTTGTAATAAGTGTGTTTGTGTATTTCAGATAATTCTACTAGGCAGTGATGGTCTTGAACATCCATTTCTTTGCAAACCCAAAGATGATCTCCGCAAAGATGCCCGCATGATGGAGTTTACTGCAATGATCAACCGATTGCTATCCAAATATCCTGAAAGCCGTCGAAGGAAGCTTTATATTCGTACATTTACTGTGATTCCTCTGGCAGAGGACTGTGGTATGGTAGAGTGGGTGCCTCACACCCGTGGACTTCGACAAATTCTTCAAGACATATACATTACTTGTGGAAAGTTTGATAGGCTGAAAACTAATCCTCAAATCAAACGAATTTATGATCAATGCCAAGGTAAAATGCCAGAAGATGAGATGCTGAAGAACAAAATTCTGCCCATGTTTCCTCCTGTTTTCCACAAATGGTTCTTGACCACATTTTCTGAGCCTGCAGCATGGTTCAGAGCCCGTGTTGCTTATGCTCACACTACAGCAGTTTGGTCCATGGTTGGGCACATTGTGGGACTGGGTGATCGGCATGGTGAAAATATTCTTTTTGATTCAACCAGTGGTGACTGTGTTCATGTTGATTTCAGTTGCTTATTTGACAAAGGATTGCAGTTGGAGAAGCCTGAGCTTGTGCCCTTTAGGCTAACCCAGGTTAGAGAAACATAGAATTTATATTATATTCAACTTGAATGTCTTTCTTCATATTTTCACGTGTTTCAAATCCAGTCTACCACTTTTTCTCTACTCCAATGAGACTAAGACATCAGTGGTTATTCAAGAGTTAGTGACTATGATCCAGTCTTTTTTATTACTTAATGACACTTAAAAGTGATTGTTTTATACTAATTATTTCTTATGGCTCATTCTGGAAATTGGCCACCTGGTTTTCGTGGATTCTTTGATGGAACTTACAGAACATGATTGATGGCTTAGGCATCACCGGGTATGAGGGTATTTTTTTGAGGGTTTGTGAAATCACACTTTCTGTACTGAGGACACACAGGGAGACTCTTATGAGTGTGCTTGAAACTTTCATCCATGATCCTCTTGTGGAATGGACAAAGTCTCATAAATCAAGTGGAGTAGAGGTTCAGAATCCACACGCACAGGTCTAGTATTATTTTCTTCTTTCATTATTGGAATAAATTTGGTCATGATGAATTTACTATGCCTCACCTTAATGGTGACTGTGGTTCTGTCATCTGTGATATATTGGGGTCAGTTTAATTTTTCCTGAAGCCCTTGCTATCAGCAGCTCATTTGGTAGACAAGGTTGCAATTATCAATAATGTAAAGTAAATTCAATTCTAAGAGAATTCAATTTATGTTCCTTTCCCACTTTTGCTGTCATTTTAAGAGTAACTAGATACTAGTTTCCTTGGTTATGGTTTGGGAAATATCATCAGAGGAGTTCGTTTTTGATACAATATCATTAGAGTAGTTCTTCTATAACTTAAATTTGTATTATTATATTAAGGTTACAAGCAGTGGTTATTGATGCTATAAATAGAGTAGATTTATTATAACTTAGCTTATTACATTAATTTGATCAGCGTGCCATCAGTAACATTGAGGCAAGGTTACAAGGAGTGGTAGTTGGTGTCGGGGCTGCCCCATCATTACCTCTTGCTGTAGAAGGTCAAGCTCGTAGGCTAATTGCTGAGGCAGTTTCTCACAAGAATCTTGGAAAGATGTATATATGGTGGATGCCGTGGTTTTAAGTAATCAATTGATTAGAAAAAACTCAACAGGTATGATGTCATCAGTTTCATTTCCTTATGTCATTGTGGTGTTAAAGTGTTATATATCTGTTTTTATAGACAGCAGTTATATCTTATCTCCTTGTCTATAATGTGTCTTGCTCTCGTGTTTTAGTGTCCCTATATGTGGTTTGTGTGTGCTTGTGCTTCATAGATGTAGTAGTATCCGGGGGTGATTGCATCTTATGTATGTCTCTCTTATAGTTGCCCATTTGCTGAATGCATAGGAAAGTGGTTTATACTTTCGGTCTTGCTTTGGTAACGCCGCCAGTATGCAGGGAGTGAATGGGCGCCCTATAGCAGTGTGCCAGGTGTTATGATGTGCAGGAATTGGAAAACCGAACCAAAACCTTAAAAGGTAGGAATTTGACCACATTAAGATGGCGGCAGAGAGCAGAATAAAGTCTTTGTTGGGCAAGGACGTGACAAAATGCAGCTTGACGCTCTGTTCTGCCTAAGCAGAGGTTTGCGTGTGGAAGGCATGTTTGTTTTGCCGTGAATACAGGTGGCCCAGAATTTAAACACGAAAGAACACGTCTTGCATTCGCTTGCATATAGCCTCTTCCTTGAGATGAATGCATGAAATTTTGAATTTACCTGTGGTCACATACAAATGATGTTTCTGCTTGTGTCTCCTACGTATTTTCCAAAGATATGTTGGGATGAGCCACAAGAGGTTGCTGGTGTGGCTACATAACATAGTATCAGAGCATGCTTTAAATGTAATAGTCAGCACAGACCTTTGGCTTCAGCTTTCAAGGCATATTAAATATAAGTAACCTGTTTACCATGACTCGATTTCCCCTCGTTTCCGTTGACATACAACAAAGAGGCTTCACTCTACATCCCGAGTATTGTTTGTTAGATGTGTTGTGGCATTCTCATCATTATGACGAGCTCTGTAATTAATAGATAGTTTTTGAATTTGAAACATCGTAATTTTGACCACCTCACTTAACTTCTATTATTCTTTTCGTTTACTTAATTCTTAAATATGGAGGGGACGAAGAGTCATAATATTAATGATTTATAAATAATTTAACTTCCTAATGTTATAGTTTATATTGACACCGACACTGAATATTTATTAGAATAAGTAGAGCACTGTTCTAAGCTGTGTGAATCGAGCAAGTTATTTCTCAAAGGTGGTAGTTATACAAGTGGAAGATGACACAAAAATGTGACATCCATTTTTTATAATCACATATTTTTATCTTATATATATATATATATATATATATATATCTGAATGGGCAAGTGAAATGCTTGTTGGGAGAGAAAAATATCAAATGAGATGTGAAGCGAAAAAATGAGAAGGGACAAAGGAAAACTAATAAATTGAGTTTAGTGGAAATGCAATGGTGCAATAATGTTTAAAATTCTTATCAGAAAAAATATTTATATTTAATATTTAATAGTATTTTAAATAGGATTATTTTTAAGGGGAAAAAAGAACAAGATGGAGGAAACTGAGTAAATGGGAAATGCTTTTGAAGTTGGTGGTTTCTAAGATTCTTCTGTAGAATAATCGATGGAACATAAAATAACTACAACTTGCAATGTTATGTACATGAAGATAAGAAGAGAGAGAGAGAGATGAAGATAAGAAAAAATTGTTAACTTTTTTTGTGAGAGTACAATGATCAGTTAATTATTGTCTTAGTCCTTTAATATAATTAATAATTAATAATTATAATTACTCGTATAAGTTGTTAAACGAGGAGTGAACACGGAATCCCACCGGGTTCGTCCTTCACTGCATGCCGAAGATCTTACCCCTACTTCCTCTTCCTCAAGGTATCTACATCAATCCAAATGCTCTTTCTCTTCGACCCTTTCTGATATCATTTTAGTCATCATCACCCTCTCTATTTCCCTTAGTCTTCATCGAAATTATATCATTCTCAATTTCAGAAGATGAACAAGAGGCCAAAAATCAGCAGCGATAAGGCCGTTGTCAATGTCTGGCGGCGAGAGTTAGGTCAGATATCCGGCAGAAATTTCTCTCAGCACCTCGGATCCTCGGAGGTATAAATTTTCTATAACTCTTTATTTGGTTCCCCTCTTAATTTTACCTGGCAACGCCTTTTTTGCTTAATTTGTTCTTGTTTATTACTCCTTAACTCTAGACTCTGGCAGGAAGAAAGATTCGCTCTTGATATGGTAATGCAACTGTTTATTGAGTGTGGCTGACTTAGATTTTTCCCCAATGTCAAATTATTATAATGCATTTTGCCTTTTATGCTTTTGAAACCACTATGACTAGTCCTTTTGGGGTTGAGAGGTCATATTTATTTTGTCAGGCCGAAGGTTTGAAAATTTCATTCTTCCGATTGAATGTAATCTTTCCAAGAAACTGTAAAATGCAGTTTAATTTTAGATATTATATTCTTGAAAGCTACATTTAAAAACAGGGCATCTTATTTCAATTGCTGGGGATGTTGATATAAAAGATGTTAAATAACAGTTAACACAAGTTTAATGCTGAGAATAAATATGTGGTACTATATCCTTAATTGAAACTCGAACTCTAATTTTAATGGCAAATTTTCTTCCTTTGATCACTCTTCTGATTTAGATGTAAACACAATTAATGTTCTTCACCCTTCCTCTCATGCCATCTTTGATATGCTGATGAAGAAAAGACAACTTTCGTCAAGCCTGTATAAAGAAGCTCAAAGATCTATCTAATCTTATTAATGGGCTTTGTTTCAGGATCTTGTCCTCCGACTTGATATATGCAGGAAACTTGAAAAGCACAGAGGCTGTGTAAATACTATAAGCTTCAATGCAGATGGTGACATTTTGGTGTCAGGTTCTGATGACAAGAGTGTTATTCTTTGGGACTGGAAAACTGGGAATATCAAATTATCTTTTGATTCTGGTCACAGTAACAACATTTTTCATGTAAATTTTATGCCCCTCTCAGATGATAGAAGCATTGTGACTTGTGCTGCTGATGGGCAGGTACATCTGTTACATTATGATGTGGACCATTCCTATTCCATTTGACTGTTTAGCAGTTACCATTCATAATAAATCTGTCTCCTTATGATTAGTTGATTCTAATTATCCTTTATTTCATAATCTGGAATGCATACTTATTTTGAATTGTGGCTCCCTAACTTCTGCATTTGTTTTATGTTGAGAATCGCCAAAATGAAATATGGTTTCAGGATGGATAATTATTTACCAAAACTGTTCTACATTGAAATTAAGAGAAATACAATGTTATGTTGGTTATATATGTATGAAGTTCATTTGTTTCGTAGCATACTATCAATTTTAGGTGAGACATGCCCAGATTCCGGAACGTAGAGATGTGCAGATAAAGTTACTGGGTAGGCATCATGGAAGGGCTCATAAGTTGGCTATTGAGCCTGGCAGCCCCCATACATTTTATACCTGTGGTGAGGATGGATTAGTACAGCATGTAAGTGAAATGTTTCCTTTGCTATAACTAGTTGTTTATTCTTCAGTCTTCTTTGACAGTGTCATTAATGACTACAAATGGGCAAGCCTTTTAGCTATTAACTTTCTTTTGGTGCCTTGGCCAAGCAAAGCATCCTATTAGTGAGAGGGTGGACAATGGAGATTATACAATGTTGACAAGCCTTAATGTTGGTTGGTTGGTGACTCTAATACTAGAGATAATATAGTGTTGATGTCAACTGTTAAATCCGTGCTCTTTTATCTTGCTATGGCCAGTTATTCCCTCAGTCTCTATTTAATTAGAAGTTTTATTTTACACACTTGTTGCTTAGTCAAGTGATGGTTAGTATTATTGCAGTTTGATCTGAGAAGTGGGACTGCAACGGAACTTTTTACATGCCAGCCAACCAATGATAGAAAGCATTACCTGCCATTCATCCATCTTCATACAATTGCAATTAATCCAAGGAACCCAAATCTTTTTGCAGTTGCTGGGTCTGATGAGTATGCTCGAATTTTTGATATTCGTAAGTATAAGTGGGATGGCTCTGCTGGTTTTGGTCAACCCACTGACATCTTTTGCCCTCAGCACTTGATTGGTGATGAGCAAGTTGGAATAACAGGCCTGGCCTTTTCTGAACAGAGCGAGCTGCTTGTATCTTACAATGATGAGTTCATTTATCTTTTTACACCAGATATGGGTTTAGGTCCAAACCCTGTTCCTAGTTCTCTTCCTTCTGAAAACACTAATGCAAATGGATTGGGAGGTCATCATGTTTCTGCAGCGTCACCATCTAATGTAGATGTTGGTGAGACAATTACTGCACAAGTTTACAAGGGACACAGGAATTGTAAGACAGTGAAGGGTGTTAACTTTTTTGGTCCTAAATGTGAGTATGTGGTGAGTGGGTCAGATTGTGGTCGGATTTTCATATGGAGAAAGAAAGGTGGCAAGCTTCTTCGTGTAATGGAAGCAGATAAGACAGTGGTCAACTGCATTGAGTCTCATCCTCATACAATGGTTCTTGCAAGCAGTGGAATTGATAATGACATCAAAATATGGACTCCCAAGGCACTTGAGAAAGCTACTTTACCAAAAAATATAAACCAGGTATGAATTTAGTCTTTTTGGGTTAATTTGTGCAAGTCAAAAGATAGTGCACGAAATGATATTAAGTGGCATCATGCCTTTTATGTGTGTAGCGAACTCTAGGTTTTATTTAGAACCGGACCATTTAACCTTATAAAACTCTGCAGCCATTTTCCAAAAATTATGATCTTCAAGTAAACACAAGAAACCTAATAAATGGTGAGATGTTTACTGCTTAAGAATCTATTTCCAAAAATCCTTTTCAGCCTCTTTCTTCCTCCTGCGCCTGGCAGGTGATCCCAATCTTTTGTTCCCACAAGGTTGTGAATTTAAAGTCTGATGTCACCCACAGTCCACACTATAAACTGTGGAAGCGCTTTGCTCCGCCCTTGGCTGTGCCTAATATAAGAGGAACCGATTTCTTTGAAGTTAATTCTATGACCAAAGTTCCTGTAGTTGATGTGATTATGATGACGATGATGCCGCTGCCATAATAGTGATTATGTTAATAGTAACAATGGCAATGCTGATAATTGAGCTTGATGGTTTCGATGATGATATTTTTGCGTGTCCAACAGAATTCACAAGCTAGGTGGCGGATGTCCCGGATAGCTTATCAGGGCCTGCAACTATTTTCACTTCCCAGGCAGAGGATTAACTTAGATGGTAATGAACATAACTTGGCTCTACGACGGGCGTTTTTGGAGTTGATCTCAAGATTCCATGCTGCTGATGATGAAGGATCCGACAACGATGATGGGGGAGACATAACCGGCTAGGCGGACTTGTTCATTTTAGTATCACTGTTCTTGGCTTCAAAGAACGGTGGCAATTGTATATAGCACAGGATTTTACAAGAGTGTAATTGTACACGTGTGTATAAAATAAATTTTGGGGACATGTTCTTATAACTTTATTATTTATAATCTTTTATCACTAAATTATTTATTTAAAACATGATAAAGCATGTGATTTTTACAATTCAATATTGCAAGATTGATGCCTTCTGATCAAGCCTATTTATCATAAGTGTTGGATTTTGGGCCTAAATAAAAATATTAGTACTAGAGGCTCGGGGGGACCCTAAGGAAACGAGATGTTATTATATACGAGAGTATGCGGATACATACAAGAACCAAACTCTAATTTTTGTTTCTTGTATTTTGGCTTTATTTGTTGCGGCGGTTCAATGAATAATACCCTGACTCGTTCCGCGGCATTCCTGTCAGTGTTATACTCGTTGATTTTGCCACTCGGAATCGCATTAGAATGAGCAGCTTGGATCCATACGCTCTGAATAAATGCAATCATCTGCAATAGAGAATCTTGTTAATGGGTTTAAATTTCAGAAAAGCCAGATCAAGGCTCATGTTTTCAGCACTGTCCAGTGATACCCCAAGGCACATGATGCTGAAACCTGGAAAATAGAAGGGTGGTTTTCAGCACAGGAACGAGGCCACTTACGTACACAGGAATCAGAAGGATAAGTAATTAGTCAGGTTTTCTCGTTTTGACTTTTGACACCTAAACCTACCTACATACCTGTCAGTGGAGTGAACATTAAGGGAGCAATGATGTTGGCGAAGGAGCTATCCTGAAAAGCATCCGTGAACCATTCCCTAAACCAAACATTAATTAATCAGTGGGGAGATTGAATTAAGCGTTAAAAAGAAGAAGAAGAATATCCAAATTAAATATATACCTGCTCTGCAGGTCCAACCTGTTTGGATACAATGCTGCTGATCTGTACATCACATCCAACTAGAGAGATCAGAATACTACTGAGTCCTACAAGTTTAACCAAGCAAGCAAGAGATAGCAACCTACACTCGGGCGCACCAAAGCTCCAAAGACAGTGCACACTCCTAAGGCATATGGAACCTGCATAGTTTGCCAGCCACCATATATAAATAGTATGGCTTATATATCTTAAGTTCTGATGAAAATATAAACAATTTTCAAAGTGTTTGAAGAGAAAACTACCCATCCCGCCCAGGATAAGCTGTCAGCTAAAGTCTGCAAAGTAATCATCATATATGGGGAATCGTTAATACTCTCTTCTGATTTGTGTTAACATGCATGGATTGACAACAAGTGGTGTGGAGCTGATACTTTCAATGATGCCGCCGACAAAGAGGCCTATTGAAAAATTAACCAAATAATTAACCAAACTAATAGCAGCTGCAGAGATGTCAAACTAATTAACCAAATAAATTTGAGTTTGCATTGAAAAATTGGGTAACAGATGATGAAGGCACTAGAGTTGCTCCAGCCCCATTAATTAGCATCAGATCAGCAAACTGGTTCTTGCCGAATTGAAATTGATGCTTCAAGTAGTACTGCATGACGTGGAACAACTCTCAAACTTACAAAGTAACTATATGAACAATTCGTTTCTTTGTTGTTAAAATCGAAGATATATACTGATGATGCGATTATTATAAATTACCAGCAATGAAACCTGCAAACCGCCATCTGTAAGATTGTTAAAGAAGCAAACAATTGCCGCTTTCGACAATGTGGGGATGCAAAAGTGAAGCTTCTCTCGTCATTTTTATAGAACACTATTGCTGGATTTCGTCCAATGTAAGATGCATTATACCAGTCTGCTTTAATTTATTACGTACCTGGACTTGAGCAAGCCAATGAGATCCGTCAGCAATGGCAGTGTATTGAATATTGGTGGTGATGAATCCAAGTTCTCACCGATCTCTTCAACACATTGCAACCCACTCTCTTTCAACATTGGCTGCCTCACACTGTAGAAAATTATAGCGTTTAGCTTTTTTACTGTTATAGTTACTGTGCACAGTTACTGCGTACTGTAGTATAAATAGACATGAGGTGTGATTACTGTAAGGTATTATTGTTTCAATGAATGAATGAGTTTTTTCCATACGGTACGGTGGGGAAAGGTTGAGTTTTAATATGACATCAGAGCCAACCAAGATTTAGCGATCCAAATTTGTCATTCTTGCTCTCGAAGCCCATTCATCCACAACTCTCCGCTCAAGAACCCTAGCCGCAAGAAAGAACGCCTCTGCGATGGCCAGATTGCGACATCGCTTCCATGACCACGCATTCTGCAGAGAAAATCAATCCAAGATTCCAACCTCCTGCAGTTAGAGGAACACAAGCCTTGTCACAAGCCCCAATAGAAAACATCATATCGCCAAGATTCGATGGGAAACCCCAAACTCGATGGTGAGGTACTATCATTCAACCATCCTTTGTTTCTCCATCCGCCAGACACGCAGGGACAAAATATTGTGCCTCATGTTCTCACAGGTGTCGAGAACTACACAGTATGGAGCAGAGCCATGAAGATTTCCTTAATCGGGAAGAATAAGCTAGGGTTTGTTGACGAAAGTTGTAGAGTAGAGTCACAGGAAACACCTCTCTGAGAACAATGGGAGAGGTGCAACGCAGTAGTGTTGTCATGGATTTTAAATTCGGTGTCGAAAGAACTCACCAGTGGAATCATTTTCTTTCAAAGTGCCTACCAAGTCTGGGATGATCTAAAAGAAAGATTTGATAAAAGGACAGGTTCAAGAATTTTTTCTCTTCATAGAGAAATTAATCAGCTGAAGCAAGGGTCCTCATATGTGACATCATATTTTTCGAAGCTAAGAGAACTCTGGGAGGAACAATCAGCGTTGGTTCCGATTCCCTCTTGTTCTTGTGAGACTTCAAGAATACACAATGAGGCAATCTAACAACAAAAATTACTGCAGTTTCTGATGGGCCTCAATGAAGGTTACAATCAGGCCAGAAGTCACATTCTCCTCATGAATCCCCTTCCAACGATGAACGACGCATATGGAATGGTGGCTGAGGATGAAGCATATAAGCTTATAGTTGATAGCGAAAGACACCTCCCTACTGAGGGTGTTGTAATGGCAGCAAGGGGGAGGGGCCGTGGCAGAGGAAGAGGGCGTGGAAAGAACTTGGTAGAGTACACCCACTGCCACAAGAAAGGCCACGTTCGCGAGAATTGTTTCCAGATAGTTGGGTATCCGACCAACTTTAAGAGAAGACAACAAAAAGAAGTGAATGAGTCCTCAAGTGATGCAGAAGCCCATGCCAACGCGGGAAGCACAGTTGTACCAACATTCACTCAAGAACAATATGAGCAGATTTTAGAGTTGTTGAAGAAGGATGTGAAGACTGACGTCCATGCATTGACTGGTACAGGTTTGATTAATTCTGGATCACATTCACTATCACATAATAATTGGATTTTGGACTCAGGGGATACGGTTCATATGGTAGGGAATTTAGATTTCATGACAGATTATAGGAAATACAATGGGCCAATTAAATCTATAAAAATACCAGATGAAAAACATGTGGGCATAACGCATATTGGTTCTGTTAAAATCACAGATGAAATCACATTAATTGATGTTTTATATGCACCACAATTAGAATTTAACCTAATATCTATCCCAAAATTGACCAAAGAATATAAGTGCATTGCATTCTTCTTCCCTAATTTTTGGATATTGCAAGACCTTCAGGGTGGGAGGGTGAAGCTGACTGGTAGAATGTTTGCAGGATTATATACCTTGAGAATAGCTAACAATGTGTCTCATATGAACTCGTTATCTGTAAATACACCCCAGAGTGATTGATTTAATAGAGAATTGTCTGATGTATGTCTATGGCACAAAAGACTAGGACATGCCCCATTGTCCATTATGAGACACTTAAGTCTTGTAGTTGAAAAAGGTAATGATAATGACAAATGTGATATTTGCATACAATCGAAACAAACGAAATTCCCTTTTACAACCAGCTGCATTAAATCCAAAAACTGTTTTGAATTGTTGCATACAGATGTATGGGGTCCTTATCATACACCCACACATCAGGGACACATGTATTTTTTGACAATAGTTGATGATTATTCAAGAGGAACATGGATTTTTTTGATGAAATGCAAATCTGAAACCATGATGAATATAAAACACTTTGTTGCGCATGTACTGACACAATTTTCTATTAGAATTAAAGAATTAGAAGTGATAATGGTGCTGAATTCACAAACCATGATTTACAATCTTATTTTCATGATAATGGCATTGTGCATCAGACTAGTTGTCCCTACACCCCCGAACAAAATGGAGTAGTTGAAAGGAAGCATAGAACAATAATGCAGATAACAAGAAGTCTAATTTTACAGTCTGGTGTGCCAAACATTTATTGGGGTGAGTGTGTACTTATGGCAACACACTTGGTTAATAGAATTCCCTCAAAAGTGATAGGATATAAAACACCCTATGAATTGTTTTATGGACACACCTAACCTAGACAACCTTAGAGTGTTTGGATCATTAGCATATGCCACTGATATAAGAATTAATGATAAGTTGGAAAAGAGAACCATTGCTTCTGTTTTTTTAGGATATCCAAAGCGCCAAAAGGGTTTCTTACTTCTTAATTTGGAAGAGAAAACTTTTTTTGTGAGTAGACATGTAAGCTTCAGGGAGGATAGATTTCCCTTCAAGGATAACACACCTAGTGATCAAGGGGGAGTAGGAAAAGAACTAAAAGAAATGTTCTGGTTTGAACCCACAGATTTGTCAATAGATAGTAGGAGAATCACAAGCAATCTAAATGACCTGAACACATATGAAGATGCAGATCCCATCACCCAAGTGAATGACCAAAATGACACAAGTGACTTAGATTTGAGACCTACTAGAACTAGTAGACAGCGTCGCCCTCCATTATGGTCAAATGACTATGTATGCTCTATTTCAAATTCCAATGTAAAAGCCAATAATAAATGCAGGTATCCTATTAGTGATTATATCTCTTACAAGAATGTGTATGAAGAATCCCTTTGTTTCTTGTGCTCAATTGACTCTGTAATAGAACCAGCTAATTATAAGGAGGCAAAGAAAAGTCATGAATGGGTAAAGGTTATGAAAGCTGAAATGAAAGCTATTGAAGATAATAAAACTTGGGAGTTGGTATCCCTGCTCAAGGGTAAGAAAACCATAGGCTGCAAGTGGATATTTAGAATCAAATATAACTCAGATGGAAGTATTGATAAATATAAAGCTAGACTTGTAGCTAAGGGGTACAATCAAGTTGAAGGAATAGACTACCATTCAACTTTTTCTCCCGTTGTTAAAATATTTACAGTACGAATAGTACTGAAGCTGGCTGCAATTGGTAATTGGAATATATATCAAATGGATCTACACAATGCTTTCTTGCAGGGAGATTTAAAAGAGGAAGTATACATGAATATACCTGAGGGTTTTGAAGGTAAGAGGAAGAATTTGGTTTGCAAACTGAATAAATCCCTTTATGGTTTAAAACAAGCATCTAGACAGTGGAATTAAAGGCTGTCAAGAGCACTAATTAAAGGAGGTTTTAAACAAAGTAAGCAAGATTATTCACTCTTTACTATGAGGTGCAATGATGGAATAGTTTTAATTTTAGTGTATGTTGATGATCTTTTGATAATTGAAAGTTCTGAGTCAGGTATTACATATGCAAAAAGACTTTTAAATGATAACTTTAAAATAAAGGACTTAGGCTTGATGAGATATTTCCTTGGGATAGAGGTTGCCAAATCAGAAAAAGGTATTGTATTATCTCAAAGAAAGTATACACTTGATCTTTTGGCTGAAACATGAATGAGTGGATGCAAGCCTTTGGGAATTCCTATGGTGCAGAACCTGAAACTTAAGGCTTATGACAAGGCCAAAGACAAAGAGGATATAGTGCTGAGAGAGCCAAACAAATACCGAAGGCTTATAGGTAAGCTTATTTATCTAACATTGACTAGGCCTGACATCTGTTTTTCTGTGCAGAACTTGAGCCAATTCATGCAGACACCCACCAAGACATACATGGCAGCAGCTATGGGGGTCGTGAGGTACTTGAAGGGTAGGCCAGGACTTGGCATTATAATGAGTTCAGAAGGGAACACTCAATTGGAGTGTTTTTGTGACTCGGACTGGGCCTCTTGTAGCATCACATGACGGTCGGTTACAGGGTACCTGTTAAAATTTGGTGGATCTCTGGTGATGTGGAAGACAAAGAAGCAGAGCACGGTGTCAAGGTCATCAGCTGAGGCAGAATACAGGGCTCTTGGCATGGCTATATCGGAAGTGACTTGGGGACTTGGGTTATTGAAAGACTTGGGGATATCATATGGAAAACCAGTGATGGTTTTATGTGACAGTCAGGCAGCAATCCACATTGCAGCAAACCCAGTGTTTCATGAGAGGATAAAACATATAGAAGTGGATTGTCATTTTGTGAGAGAAAAATGGGAGAAAGGAAAAATAAATCTATAGCATGTGAGATCTAAAGATCAGCAGGCGGATCTTCTTACTAAGACAGTAGGGAAGGATATTCAAGCTAACCTTTTATGCAAGTTAGGGACTATAGATATTTACTCGCCCCAAACTTGAGGGGGAGTGTAGAAAATTATAGCGTTTAGTTTTTTTACTGTTGTAGTTACTGTGCACAGTTACTGAGTACTGTAGTATAAATAGACATGCGGTGTGATTAGTGTAAGGTACTATTTTTTCAATGAATGAATGAGTTTTTTCCATACGGTACGTTTAATGGTGGGGAAAGGCTGAGTTTTAACACACACCACCACCACCAACACGCTTTCATGCAGAAATATTCGCATGTACATTGCTGAACTCATGGAAAATAGTGCAGCAACCTGAAGAAAGCCGATCACTTATTAGCTGGTAATCCATTGAGTGAGAGAGAAGTAGAATATTGAAAACCTGAAATGTTAAAGCAGTGGAAAGGAATCTAGAAGCCAAGGTTCCGCAGACGAATGATGCGGAGGTCGCCCCTCCAAGAATTCCAAATGCAGATGCTCGTTTTCTCTCTCCAACCTTGCCAGCCAAATACATGATTCAGTAGAAACCCCATTAAGTACGTTAATAAAATTCATTTTTGGGAAAAGGTATTGAGGGATACCACGTATGCGAGAGCGAGGCAGTTGACAGAGCCTTCTCCCACTATGGCAGTGAGCGTCTTGACCACATAGTAGGCGTAGAAGAAGTTTGTGGCCCTTCTATATCCCAATATCACTGCAGTAATCATGCTTACACACTTATATCCCAAAATACATGAATATCTCAGGAGTAGTATAACCATATACGTACTTGTCCGACAGTTTTCCTACCAACGGCGTCGTCACCACCGGTTATCTGCATTCAACCCTTGTTATCATCACTGTCATTTGCTTAGGTTCCCCCACAACAAAAGAAAAGGAAAATACCCGCTTTAATCTCATATCTTCTTTAATTATCACTTGTTTTTCAAAAGATAAACGCAAGTCCTGCTCTGGTCCACCCTCACTTCAACATTTATGTTTACTGAATTATAATTAATCTGATTGTAGAATATATATACAGTTTTGCTCACTCTCCATATTCAAAACATGAACCAACTTAATTGAAGGAAGAAATACCCCCAAACAATAATTAACAAGTTGGGCATGTAAAAAGGAAACTCGACTCAAATCATAATCGAATCAGATATTAACATTTTTTTTTTTTTGCAGAAATCGTAAGAGCTGCAAAGTGGGGATAACTTCACCAGGGAACACGGGTTGGGATTTCGAATATACTTGAGATTTAGGTATATGTCAAACGGATATTCTTGTTAAAAGCTAAGACCATATTTTATAATATTAAAAATGAACATGATAAAATATTTAATCTAACACTGCCGAGGACGTCACTCGAAACCATTTCATGCATTATGATATATAAACATGAAAACGTTGGTTTATATATATATATGTATGTATGTATGTATATGTATATGTATATGTATATGTATATGTATATGTATGTGTATGTGTATGTGTATGTGTATGTGTATGTGTATGTGTATATGTATATGTATATGTATATATAGATGGGGGGTATTTCTTATTAGTGTGCATAAATGAATGGGATGGAAAGAGGAATAACTGAAGCAACAAATGAATCGTGTCAAATTGAGGAGGAGGAGAAGAGTAAGAAGAAGCAGAGATCAAAGTAGAATGAAGAATAGGAATACTTGACGGCCTGCTGGAATCCCGTGACATAATAGCGCGAGAACCCTGATATTCAGCGGGGCAAAGCGCCGACGCGGTCGCGTCCGTTATTGCGGGAGCCACCATGAAACCTGCCGTCCCCCACAGGAACAATGTCACCAAAAGCTGCCTCAACTCCTCCATCTCTCTCTCTAACGAAAGAGAGGGAATAGAAACAAGCTTTTTCTCCTAAAATAATCCACGGTCTCAATTCCCATTTGGTTCGGTTTCCTTTTTATTCGTCGCCAAAGTTCGGTTTCCTTCACCTTTCACCTTTCAATTCGTGTGGTGTATATATATATATGTATGGGTAAAGTTGGGTAGTAAAAACAATGAAGATAGAGGAGCTCATGTGCGGGACGAGTGAAGCCCCACCTACAAATTAAATTAAGCTAATCCCACTGATGGTAACGTATATTGTACACTCGAATAATATTAATTGAATTACGAAGTTTTTGTGGTCGCTTTCCTCACTGCTTTCCATGTCTGAGGAATATGCATGTGAAGGTACATAAGAACGTGTATGACGTGGGTGATTTCACATGGAACATGAACTGCGAGTCACTGGTGAAAAGACTGTTCAAAAGTTTTAAATGGGGCATGAATCACTTGATGTATCCACGTGGGAGGTTGTTGGGTTATTTTGTTTGTAGTACGTTGTTGAATATTTCTTGCTGGCTTGCTTTTGCCTGCATGTGCATGTGGATCAGTAAACATGACAGCTGATCCACTTGCCATTTAATTAGGAAAAACTAGTACGCTAACGCTAGTCAGGGAGTTGGGATCCCAACCTGTCGTACTAAGCATTCAGTGCCCCCATTATTTGTGCTCGCCATTACAAATGTCATTGCATGCCTCATCCGCCTCTTATTATTACTATTGACTACTATTGTAAAAGCCAATTTATAACCAATATCCAACCACACACATCTGTGAAACAATGACTAAAATAAATAAATCAATAAAGCTTGCTATAAGAATCTTTCAAGTTGATGGTTAATTAATACGTCTATTAATTATTGAAGGAATAGGGACAAAAAACCTTTTTTGGTAGTATGGAACAAGACCCTACACGGAATCAAAGCGTTTGATGTGTTGTTGTTCAGTACTGAGTAAACGCCAAAATAGTAAGGAGTAGCCGTGCTTCTTAATTTTTCCCTCCATATTACAAGGACAAGCTATATATAACTAGGAAAGCTTCTATACCACTATATATATAGTATATAGTATATATATATATATATATATGTATGTATGTATGGGCATTGTTGCATCTAATAAAAATCTCTAGATGAACCAAATAATTTTTAAAAAATATTCTTTTGTAACTCATCAGAGAATAAGTTTGACATGCTAGCTGTTTGTGCGGGGATCTCTATATTCAAGTTATTAGGGCTTATAACTTATGTATCATTTATGTTTGAGTTGTAAAGCAATTCCTCGTATAAATCATAAATATGAATGAGGGTATATGCTGATGGCCGTTTATTATTTCTGAAAAGCAAGAAGCAGAATAAAAAATAACAACTAAAGAAATTTGCATTTTGTAGAGGATCTTCTGTAAATCCTTGTTGATTGAATGAATGATCATTTATTAATAAAAAGAATAACAGCTGAGGTCTGGTTTCCTTCTTCTTCTGTTCCTTTTTCTCTTGTTCTCCCCAATTTATTTTGTCAACCCACGTTCGCTTGTTTATGTCTGAGCTCAGCAACTTAGACTTGAGATGGTGGCGGTTGCGCTTCAAATAGGTGCTAATCATTGCTGTAACATATAATCTCTGAATCTGATTCATGCGGAAATAAAACCGCCATGAATTTAATATAGTGAAAGAAAATAACCTTATCTGATATTGGCAGTAGTACTCAGCAAAAACAACGTAACTAATTTCCTCTCCAATACTTAAATACTTAGACAGACAGTTGACGAGTTAGGGGCACTTTCCAAGAGAGAATTCATTAAGATAACATTCCCAATACAGCTCGATCATTTGACAAAATTTGCAGGAAGAATGGGCATACAAGTTTTAGGTGGTAACCACTATATTCCCTGAGAATGCCAACTGTACTTCGCTATCATATTTAGTATATGAAGTTGATAAGGTTCCAAGAATTTCTTCTGCCTACCTGAGCACTTAGATTCATAAATAAATAAATAAACTAAGTGAACCAAACCTCCGCCTACAAACGCGTCCTTCTCACAAAAATCCTTCCGACCCTCATTTTCCTCTGCATCATGTGCTGGCTGAGTTGTTGGCGTCTGTTTCTCTCCAACAACCTAATAAAATACTCATAAACCCTTATTAGTTTCTAAAATATATATATATATATGAAATGTATGATTGCTTCGGTTCACATTTACGTAGCCATTGACTCTATCTTAATAAATAAGTGAGGAGCTACGTACGCATTAGAATGCCAGTTATTTTATTATCAACTCATGAATGAATGCCTCTATATATATAGGTCAAGCCAACTTGAAGTATCATTGACAGACGTACGTATACTGCACGTAGCCTCCTATAATCAGGCTCAAATAAAGAAAAGATGGAAATGAAGGTTATAGGGAAGGCATCGTTGCAGAGAGGGTTTGGGCTGTTGAGAGTCGGCGGGAATCTAAGGAACAGAAGCAACAGGGCGTTGGAAGGTGTCTCCAAGGCAAATGGAGGAGTAGTTAAGTGCAGTCAGGAAGATGGGGTCGTGAGGATGACGATTGTGGTGAAGAAGAGCGATCTAAAGCATTTCATACAAGCCATCGCCGGCGCCGGCAGTTACCCGTCATCTGCTGCGGCGTCCTTGACTGCGGAGCAACGATTGAACGCGTTGAGGAGAAAGCATAATGCGGTGAAGGCGAAGCATCACAACTGCTGGACTCCTGCTCTTCAAAGCATCCCCGAAGAGCTTTGAGCTTCCTCTCTTTTGTCCATTTCCTTCTCATTCCACCTTTTCAACATTAGCGTTTAGTCCCTTTTTTTTTTATTTCAAGCTGCAATAAGCTTGGATTGATTCTAACGGGCTACTCATCTATGAATTCGTTGTATTTTAGTGCATTTTACTTTTTCCGTACATTTTTTTGTGATCCACATAATGACACATGTACTCTGCAAGTTTCTGCAAACTAACATGGTTCCTTTTGTGTGTGTGTGTGTGTGTGTGTGTGTGTATTCTAGTGGCGATTGTTCAATTTTTTTAAAAAACAAAAACCAAAAGAAAACAAGAAGACTTGATTGTATGTGTGTGTGTGTATATATCGTTGTTGTTGTAAAACCGTTAATGGCCCTCCAACTGGAATAAGAGAAGTATGAAAAGTGAAAACAGTAATTTGCTCCAGAAAGTTTGAAGACTTACAACATGTTTGTTGCCTTTTTTTTAAAAGACCGAACATCATGTGTGCTAATACTTTGTTTTTTTTATATACCGGAAGTAAAAAAAATAAAGAAACAAAGCAGAAAAGAAAGCTAGCCTCCCTTTTCTTCGTGCAAATAGCGCATCACAGTGTCATCAGGGCTTATGAGCTGCAGACCCATGCCATTCGCCAAATCACGTCTTGCAATGATATCCGCCAAAATATTCTCGTCTCTGGGAATATAATTTAAGTTCACCTTCCAGCTCCACCGCAACATACCTTAAGCCTCCAACAGCAACGTCACATCTTCATGCATATCGGGAATATCATTTCTAAGCAACCTCAAAGTACCTTGAGAATCAGTGCTCAACTTAATATTACGGTAGCATCTATCCCAGGCTCTCTAAGGCAGTCCCAAATCCCCCCATTAAGAGGATTACCATCCAAAATTCGAAATTGAAAACCTTCAACGACGTTCCCGTCTTTATCTTTGAGGATACCTCAACCAGAACGTCAAAGTTACTTGACGACAGCCTACCAGCTTTTCTCGACACCCTTTCAAGTTAGTGCACTCACCATGCAACTGAGTATGGCCGTAGCTCTAGCATAAAAACTGGTAAGTTCACTACCCGAGTTAGAGGGAACTCCTTCATTCCTATCGCACCAAATGAGCCAACAAATTATAACAAAAAGAGCTTTCCAATCTCCTTGTTGGACTCCCACATTTGACCTCATGTTAAGTTGAAACCAGTCCATGGTCGACGCAGAGAAGAAGCTGTGATAAAACGATGGTTTAAGGATGGATTCCCACGTCTGTTTTATTTCTTTTGGACTCGAAAACGTCAAAGATATAACAGGGTTTATGCAGCTTGCAAAACAACAGAAACACCAGAAAGACGTTCTTATGGGCCAGACCAAGGCCCAATTCACCTAGAAATATCTTGACCAAGAGTCCAAGCCCATAACTTCGGATTCTCTAATTAATTTATGAATTATGAATGTCAGGTAGTTAATTGTTCACACCGCAGGGCCTAACGGCCATCTTATCCCGCCGGGACAAATGACAAGAAGGTGCAGCTAAACACTTCGGCTGTTTAGACATAGCTCTATCATTTCAAAGCCTCATTCATACAAAAGAATCATTCTTTCCCTTCCCAACATAATTTAAAACAGCCCACTATAACACATAGCAGCACTATATACATATATATATACACGTGTGCCCAAACAGTAACATTCATTATCTTTTATTCTTTTTTTTTCCTATAACATTTCCTAAATTTTCCCAAAAAGCATCTATTTATCATCAAGAAATCTCCAACATCAATCTAACTATTTTACATCTTTAATATTTCACTTTTAAACAAATCCAATGACATCATACATGAGAACCATAAAATAGATCCTTACTTTACAATTTAAAGCACCAAAACAAGGAGTCCTCTTTTCAGTTTACCCTTCAATGTGATTTTAAAAAAAAAAATATCCAGCTTCAATAATACTATTCTAACGTCATTTTGAGCCTTAACACTTGGTGTAATAGTTTAAACCTCCAACTTCATAAATATTACTCTAAACAGTGATTTTAAATCAGTTTTCAGATTTATATATATATATATATATAACTTTATGTCTCCTATCAACATGCATTACAACAATCCTCAAATACATCATGCAGACTCATGTATATATATATATATCTGTGCAACTTCTCAAAATAGCAACTAAATATGTATATATATATTAGAACAGCAGCAACCAAACTTTCCTTATAGCCGCAACACTCAACCAACAGAGGGGCACAATTTCAATCCCCCCCACATATATATGCATACTTCTCTCCTTCTAATCAGTAACTCCATGCATATACACACACAAGCCATCCAAAAACAAAATCGCAGCACACATAACTCTCTCATTCAATCATCACAGCTCGACAATCAGGGAAAATGGAAATTTAAATTATCCCATGATAGTGAGCACAGATCCAATAGAAGAAAGAAGTGGTTCATACGTACCACTATCCCAAAGGAACTGAACAGAGATAAGGAAGTAGCTCGGAGAACTTGCAGTAACTATCATACCAAACCACGCACCCCGACGTTCAACACTCACGATGCAACTCAAGCAACAGTAGAAAGGAAATTCAGAGACTTGCTACAGTGCAATGGAGACACTTGACAGCACGGCTACCGTCTTTTTTTCTGTTGCTCCCTGCCTTACTCTCCCGTCGCCATCACTACACCGCTAATCCACCATCGCCAGCGACACCCACTTTCCCCGTGACTCACTCCTCTAATTTCTTTCTGCTCACACCCTCACTACAGCTTGCTATCGACAGAAATCGCAATGGGGGGAAAGGAGTGGCTCGGCTAAAAGGTGATGGAAAGACTTTTCGTGCCGTGGAAGCTCTCCCCGCACCGTTCGTCGACTCTGCTCCTCACGCAGCGCTGAATCGCTGCTCTGAGACACGACCGTACCGAAGAGAAATGAGGAAAGGAAGTTGGGAGTAGGTAAAAAGAACAGAAGGCATTTTTGAAATTTCAGGCTGGAAAAAAAATTAAAACTCACGTAGCACTCAGGGATCGAACACGTGACCTACAGATTCATTCTCCGCCTCTGAACCACTCTACTAACGTCTTCTCATCAACCTTATATGCAACAAAATATATATATACCCTTTAAAAATTCTTGGGCCATAACAGAAAGTTTACACCTTGAATGGAATTTTTACCTGGAACAGGACTTGTATACACTTATTTATATATTTATTATTAAATTTACAATTAAAATATAATAATACTTGGTTCTCTAATACTATCTGTGTTTTTTAATATAAAATCCACTTAACTAATTTAGGTAGATTAATAAAATTAATTAAGACAGTCATTTATAGTAATTGTGTGTTAGTTTCCCTAAAATATCATATTTAATCATGCGTAATTGAACTACCCTTAATATAAACCTTTTAGTATGTATAATCATATGAAGATACTTTGGGTAAAAAATTATAATTTTGAGATATATAGTGAATTGGGGTCTTATAATTATTTATTAGGATTAAAATAGCCTCCCTATCTAATTTTTATATTTAAGATTAGAGGGAGTAATATATTATTTAATTGAAAAGGCATACAAGGTATCTATGAAATAAAGATTATATCATATATATATATATATATATATAACTATTTTATGATACATAAGCGAATAGTTAGCAAGAAATCCCAACAATTATGTACAAATTAGCATTTGTTTTATATTTGAAGCAATTTAGAGAGGCAAACTATACATTATCCAATCAAGTAAGACATATGTCTTGATAGTCTATTTCTCTTACCACTATAACAGCCTGTGTGAAGGAAGCATTGCTTTCCATTATTTTGCATTTTGGACTACAAAAATCAAACCTTAAAAATAACATTCAAATAGAAAGTAGGATGTCCTTTTCTATAATCTGGGGCCCCAATACACCCACATCTTGCAGCTTTAATTTAGCTGGTTAAGATCTTTGATACTCTGTCTTGCAACAATTGTTGATAGTCATGGTCAATGATAATGGCCCAGTTCCATAACCCACCTCCTTTTTTTTTCTTAATAATACAAATATATCAAGATTTAAGCATACACTCAACTAGGAAGTCACTTCTCAAACCCAAATTTTACATCAAGTAACCAAATCTGGCTTTTTATTGAAGATTCTGAGGTTAAAGAAAGTCTTAAAAAAATAAAAAATAATATAATTATTAAACCTTAAGTATTTTTATTAAAGTTTGAAAGTGTTTTAATGAAAAATGTATGTTGTAGCTTTTTAAACTATTTAATGAGACTCTAAGATCCAAAAAAAAATATTGTGATTGGAGAAAAAACACTTTAGTCTTTATTTATAAGAACAAAGTGGATATTTATAAAGGTATAAAACTTATCAATCATGCAATAAAATTGTAGAAAATGTGATACAACATAGGTTGAGATAAAAAATTTGTATTAATGAGAACCAATTTAGATTCAAGCTGAGAAGGTCCATAACGTATGCACTTTATTAAGGGAGTTAATGAAAAAATATCAAGACTTGAAGAGATTTACACATGATTTTTAACAGGGTAACAACTATTATAAGAATATAGTATATAAGACAAAGCACTTCCCTATAGGGATTGGCATATATTAGGATTCATCTTTAAACCCTTACTTATTTAATCTAATTTTAGATGTTTTAACTAAGTCTATTAAAAAAATCTCTAAATATATATTTTTTTATTGATAAAATAATTCTTATAGTTGAATCAAAAGAAGAGATTAATTATAAATTTAAGTCATGGAGAGGGATCTTGGAATCTAAGGGTTTTTGTTTAAATAAAAATAAAAATAAATATATGTATTACGATCGAAAAATAATTGACAAAGTGAAAAGAAAATTCTATCATATTACTATAAGATAATCAATATTTTATGAAAGTTAATATCGGGTTTTAAAGAGATAATAATAGCATAAAGTTAAAGTAGTAGAGATGATATTGAGGTGGATGTGTAAGCATATAAGAAAAAATAAGATTCATAATAAATAAATATATAGAAGAATTGGGGTAGCATCCATTAAGGATAAAATAGTAGATAATCATTAGAAGTAGTTTGTACATGAACAAAAAAAACTATCCAATATGTCAATGAAAATGATTAATCAAATAATATGAAGTCCTATAAAAGGAATAAAAAAAGACTAAAGAAAATTTTTAATAAAATTATTGATCATGACCTATTGGTCAATAATTTATTTAAAAATTTAATTTTTAATAAAATATAATAGTATCATATGATTTATATAATCGATCATATTTAGTAGGATAAAATTTATTGCTTAAACTCACAATCTTTGGTACTGATAGCTGCCCTTGACATGAACATAAAAGCCATTGACTGCATTGCCTCCACGAGTTTCATGTTGATTGAAAAAACTAAAATGATTTAATTAGTCCTTAATAACAATTGCTTTTGAAATTGGAAAAAATTACTATTCAACGCCTCCGCAATTCCGCAAGCGTATTCTATTAAGTGAGATTGAGTTTAATATCTAGTATATGTAAAAAATCTTTGTTGAAAGATAAAATTCTAATCAACTAAATGGGCAATCAAAAAAAAATTACAGTTACCGACCAGGAGCAGGACTTGGGAACAAATAATTTTTTTTGTTTTAAAAAAGAGGATTATCACTATTTTGTATTTACAGTGGACGGAACACCTCATCTACTGGTCAAACGAAAAGTTCCAATAAGGTAAATTGTGATCTCTGGTCCGTCTCTCAGTCAACGATCTCGTCCTCCTCCTCCTCCTCGTCTTCAGTGTCATTCATTCCTGTTATTTCACAAAGCCTAACAAAATATTTGGCGATGGCCTTGAAGACGACGAGGTTGAGCCAGTCGAAGCACGCAGAGTCTCCTCTACTAGGACAAAAGCACCTAAGCTTGAACATGTGAAAGAGGCCCTTATTGCCGACATCAGGAGGGGTGGGCGTGGCCTGGAGATAAGCCAGAGCAGCCTGCTTAACGAGTGGATTCTTGATGGGGATCTCATTCCAGCTGGAATTGTTTGCCGGAGACAGGATCGGCGGCGTCGTTGGATGCTCCGGTATGATATCCCTGAGACTCGTATACTCGACCGCCGGTCTAGCTATCATGTCTAAGTCGGAAACATGGAAGGGAGGAGGAGTGAGAAGCAGAGAGGGGGAATTGAGAATCAGAGATGAAATGAGGAATTTAGGAGTTGAATTATGGGAATAGGAAATTGCATTGAAATAGAGAGGCGCCGTAATATTAGGATAATAATGTAGAGCAGTAATGGATGGAATAATGGGAATAACTATTAAATTGTTTGGTGCATAAACGTAGACAACGTTATGTTATCATATGACTGCAGCAGAGAGGCGCAGGCAGTGGCATCGTATTTGGAGAAGCCACGCCAAAACCAGGATGCAATCATTTGCCATGCAAACTCAGTTTATCCAGGAATCCTAATTACAAATATCGAGCACACTAAACTTGGTGCTGCATGTCTGGTGAGAAATTTTTACAAATTATTTTATAATCAATATTGAATTTGTTTATTTCCACTTCCTGCAGTTGGTGGGATTCTCTTTCAAATGCAAAATCATACATGCATTAGTCAAATCTTAACCGCCAAATCCCAATCTTCATCTTATAAATTAAATAAAGCCGGTTAGTTTTAGCTGTGACTTGAGAGAACACTTGCGGCTTGCTGGTTAGTGTTACTGTTCAGTACACTAAACTACCAACCGGAGACCAAAACGAACTGCCAAAAAAACAGGAGTTTCACAATTTTGCTCATAAGATTAAATGCTACTGTAGTAACTAAAATCTAACCGTGGAGCTATTAGGGCGTAATAATAATATTTATCCAAGACCTTCCTTCTGCAACTGGAGTCTTTCATGAATCATGATATGATGCAAGGGACCAGATTTACGATATAGAAAGATCCTATGACGTCTCAATCATTTACCATTTGAAACTTTTGCGGTGTTTTGTCTATTCTGAAGAAAACATGTCTCCAGATATTTTTGGACATGAATATGATCTCTCTTGTTCATTCACTACTTCCATGAGTTCATAGCGTACGCTTCGACGACTGCCAACAAGTGCGCGCGCGCGCGCGCGAATCTTGGTTTCTATCTTCTTCTCTACTAACAAATTTCAGCTGGATTGTGTATTGATCTTGTTGATACCAACCACAGTTTTCTTTTGATTTCCTGATAAATGAGTCGATTCAGATTAGTTGAGGTAGAGAGCTGGAGCATGGCAGTCGGCAGATCCATCCATCCATCCCAAGTGCACATGGAGAATCGTCGCATAACCCCGGAACAATCATTAATGATTTGAAAAACAGCATTAGGCTCTGACGGCTCTGACAAGCCAACGTTTTCGTTGTTATTGTGGCCCCCACCTTCACTCGTGGCCACACATGCATTGCACATACATCTCAATTAACCACTTTGTCTCGTTGCTTCACTTCAATGTTCAATCCCACCTATCCCATATTATGAATTCAATTCCATCCAACCTGTTGATGGGAACTAGGTCCTGTAAAGCATAGAAAAACCACGTGGCAAACACCCCAGATGGAAGTCCTAGAAACAACGTAGGAAGATGCCGGACCTTCAACTCTGCAGAATAGAATAGAGTGTAGAGGCCTTTAAGATTCTCGTACACATCGGAGTTTTCAACGCTGCTTCTGCATTTGAGAGCCTCTGTATCGTTGCCTTGATCTTGTCTAGGGGCACTTAAGTTGAATGAAGATTCCCAGGTTCTCTATCTCGTTGGCTCTTGTCAGAGATACTAACAGAAGCAGGACACCGCCAAAAAGTCCGGCCAAAACACACAAACAGAAAGCAGAGGCACAAGACAGTAGGAATCAAACGCCAGCAACATTTACCCCAAAGAAGAATTCCATCACACTTCAACACCTATTTGAGCAGGATAAACCAACTTTGCCCATCATCAACGGCGTCGTATCTTCTCCCAATTCAGGAAATGAAGAGATTCTCTCTGTTATTTCATACTGCTCCTCTGACCCTTCAGAGTCTCCGTCACAGCAAGACTTCAAGCGCTTCCACCTAAGCAAGCTTCTCGCTATCGTCAAGTCATCGAAGAAGCCGCTTCCAGAGAATGTTCTAGAGCCCCTAGTTTCAATGATCTCTCTCAATCTGTTTCGACCACTCCCTCCTCCGGCAAATCCCTCCGCCCTCGCAGACTTGCCCGATGACGAAGATCCCATCTCCACATTTTCACCCGTGTGGCCGCATCTCCAAATTGTATACGAAATTCTTCTCAGGCTTGTTATGATCACAGACCCAAATGTCCTGAAGGAGTATATGGATCATCGGTTCCTTCTCAAGCTCTTAGCTTTATTCCAGTCTGAAGATACGAGGGAACGGGATAGCTTGAAAAATGTGTACCACAAGATATATTCAAAGTTCACTTGTGAGCGTTCCATCATGAGGAAATCGATGAACGATGTGCTGTTGAACTACGTGTTCGAAACAGAGATGCATGTGGGGATAGCAGAGTTGCTGGAGATATGGGGAACGATCATAAATGGGTTTACGGTGCCATTGAAGGACGAGCATAAGCTGTTCCTGATGAGAGTGCTGATTCCTCTGCACAAGACCAGAGCGCTGCAAATGTACCATAGACAATTGGCTTACTGTGTGTCACAGTTCGTGCAGAAGGAGCCTATGCTCGGAGGGATTGTTGTTAGAGGGATTCTGAGATATTGGCCCGTCACAAACTGTCAGAAAGAGGTTTTGCTGATTGGGCAGTTGGAAGATCTGGTGGAGAATTTAGACCCTGATCACTATCGAAAGTTGGCTTTGCCCCTGTGTACCCAGATCACTAAATGCATCAACAGTTGGAATTCTCAGGTAAATCATCCATCTTTCTCTTATTTCATTATTGCTTCATTGAAGAACCATCAAGCTTAGACAGAGTTCATTTTGATAACGCTCGAAATGGTTTAACAAATATGAATTTGGAGCAGGTAGCAGAGCGAGCACTGTACGTATGGAACAACGAGCAGTTCGTGAGGATGGCGTCGACGGTGACGGCGGAAGTATTTCCGGTGATGGTACAAGCGGTGGAGAAGAACCTAAAGTGGCATTGGAGCAACAGCGTGAGGCAACTAACAGAGAGTGTCAAATTAATGCTGGAAGATATGGATCCGGTTCTGTATTCCAAGGGCCTCCAAGACATGAAAGCCAGAGAATCAGCAGCTGGCCACGCGGATTTGGAGAGAGAGCAGAGATGGCAGACAATAGATGAAATGGCTGCAAGAAAGACTCAGTTCTCTCTCTGAGTCTCCCACTGAACTTACACTGCAAGCAAATTTGTGTTGGTGATCCCTCTTCCATATTTTTAATTTTAAAATATAGACATGATCTTATCGTAGGGGATGAATATGCCAAATTTGCAGAGTTGTATTGAATCGGAGAATAATGATGAATATGCACAGGGAAACAAATTATGCGCGCCTCCGGCAAGCCTAAACCGAACTTCCTTTATCAAATCCATTAATCGTATCAAGATTTCGGGACCAAAGGTACAAGATTTAGACCATGACAACTAAAACCCCGAATGCAACTGATTAAACAAATGAGAGAAAACAATCCAACCAATTACTTACTGAACGTTGGGCACGAAAATGGGGGTAAATATCAGTTACCAAACTGATGATTTTTCTATCTAAAGATCACTTTTTTGCTCATTTCTTTACTTAATCTCTTTAAATATACTACAACACATAATCATTTTTGTGATAGTGAACGTTGGCTACGCATTTTTTACTGAAAAAATTACTTACATCCAACAAGAGGAAACTGCACAAATTACTGTTATTTTCTTGTTTCGGTAAGGTACAGTAGTTCGTTAAGCACGTGACGTGTTATTGTTCCTCAAATCAAAATCCAACTGCTACACTTTTCATGGAAGCAGATCACCGTTTGAAAATATATTTTACAACTTACAACCAATGTAAACATCAAAATACGAATGAAACTACAAAACCTATCATTTTTTGTAGACGCTCAAGACCTATCAGCTAAAATTACTAATCAAACACCGTAATGAACACAAGGCTCGATAAAAAATTTAGCCTTTAAACATACGGACAAAACAATGAATACAGCACTCAGTTTGAAAGACTTTCCCTGTATACCACAGTACGTTTCGTCCATCAACATAAGTTTTCCCAATGGAAGCACGATCTGGGATCTTGTAAGCTTTAGGAGCTACCTCTAATCAACATGCTCAAATGAATTGGATTAAGTATTGATGCCAGCCACAGAAAACTTGGATAGAGCATATACCCTTGCTTATAATGAATCATCACTCCAATATTGCAGGATAATGCACAATGACTAACAAGGCCCGTGCAGAAAGAAACACACTGGGGTTCACTGGCAAGTAATGAAATTATCTTGAAAATATCCATTATAATTGATATTTTGAAAGCTTGTCTTTTACTGGGGGCTCCAAAGCAGACATACACTGGTCCCATGCTCCATTGCGCAGCATCTACCACAGATCACATTCCTCACCAGTTAGTAACATGCTACCAAAGCAGTGTTTGTTTATTGCGAGAAAACACGAGTTAGTAACCACCATGGGATCAAAATTAACAGACAATATTAAAACAAAATTGCTGGGTTCAAATCAAACAACGAGGCTTAAAAATTCTTAAGTCATCAACTGATTATCCAATTGCATTAACAAGGATAGTAGAAATTCATTTATGTGCGCACTTTTGCTTCAGTCATATTTAATAATTGCTAGATGGATGTGACTGGCAGAGAAGCAACATGAACCTGCTTATATCCACGCAAGACCTGGCAGACTTCATTGCGTAAATCTTCACTCCTTATTTCCTACAGACGTACATCAACAAATTTTTGTTACAAAAACCTATAAGCGTCACAATTTTAAGATGATGATGGTATGGTATACATACGTGCCAACTTGCAATGGCCTTGCACATATAAACAAGCGAACTTAAACCTCCAGAAGGATTAGCTCTAACCTGAACACAAATGGAAAGATCCAATCACATAGGAAGTTCATAGAATACAAACTCTAAGGGAATAGGTGCTTACCATAGCACATAGCCCTCTAAAAGCATCTTCTTTCTCTATATCGTCACGTATGCTGCCACAAACCATTCAAGATAAATCAATAAGCAAGATAACTTAAGATGAAACAGAGAACATCCAACTATTGCTCATGTTGTAAAGTGAAGTTCTATTGAGAGAAGTGTCTACGTTCAAAAAATAAATAACAGCTTCTACAAGCAAAACCAGCCAGCTTCTTTTCCTTTTTTTCTTTGTTTTTTTTTGGGGGAGGTGCGGGGTTGGATTACCAGAACTAGTATCGTAAAAGCTGGTCAAAAGGCAAAAGCTGAAAATTCATACGAGTTAGTGGCTCAACTGGTTCAAACATTTTTCTTGGTTGTTATTAAAAATGATGTTATATTTGGGTTTGAAATTTCTTACATTACAATATCATACAAGTGTTATCTTCCTACATAAAGCAAAGGTAGTAAATGGTCACAATACTGAAGAAGAAAGTATAAAAAAGCAGTAACATACATTGACAAAGCCATGCACCAAGATTGCATGAAATGTTCCATATGCGGCGATACAAGCTCTGGACAAACACATGCAAGCCTCCCCAGTGTTATTGCACTATTTTCTAGGAGTGACTTGTTGATTCCCTAACAAACAGCAAGACAATCAGCAATAAAACACGAGTCATAATTGAAATACTGAAGTGTGTGATAAGACAGTAACCTCTGCATGCTGAAGAACTGGGACCAGACATGATATAACTGTCAAAACAATGGGAGAAATCTCTTGATGAACCTGGAATCGACATATGGAATTTTAAGTCAGAAATTTACGTATAACATAATAGTGCTACACAATATTTAGTTTTGCAGCTGCATTTTTGTTGAAATTTCAGTAACAAGAAATAAAAACCATTATAAAAAATTAAATTGTAGAATCATTTCCTGCAAGCTAAAACCAACAACCATGAAGTAATATTCCATTAGCCACCAAAGAATAATCTTGCTAAACTAAATGCATTATAGGAACCTTTCGATGAAATACAAAACAAAAGCTAGCAAAAGAGGTTGGAAAATAAGAACATCCAAAGCCTTAAATTTGGATAATATTCTGTTTTCTTTCTGGACAGCAGGAGATTAAGATTATAGGGAATTCCTTCCATTTAGAACCATCACACATAAACATTCATAAACGAATGATTTCCCATCGAAGAAGCTAATATATATGGTTATGGGACGTTATTGACGCATTTTTAATACTATCTATCAAGAAACTACGCCAAATTATCTTTTACAGAATGGTCAAAATTACACATGAAACAATGAAGAATATGTGAACCAACAGTCCAGCAGTCCCAACTAAGTGCCAGTTGCCAAACAGTTATACCCAGTATGAACAGAATGCAACACTTAGCATTGACATACCCTAACTGCTAATTCTCCAATAGCCCAGCATGCATTGTTTGCTACTGACACAGCTTCCTTTACCTTAGAAGTTTCCTGTACAACATGCGTGATAAATCAACAAAAGGTTGAAAAAAATGCCACTCTACAAGCTAAAAGTTATACTAGGAACCAACATACCAGCTGCTTGGCAGCAGCCTCAAGAAACTGAGACAAATGAGGGCGCAAATGAATTGGGCACACCTAGGCAGATTACAAAAGCAAGTTAGAATACTACCCCCTTTCTGACTCGAGGTTCACAAACTGAGATCTAGTCAGTGGCTGCGTGGGTCATTATATTCCTTCAGTATAAAGGCAATATGCGTTCAACTTACTCTTGCAAGGTCACCAAGTAAAGCAAAGGCACTTTGTCGAACATCAGGAGCATCATCCACACAACAATGCAGAAGTAGGTCCCTCAAAGAACATTGTGAGACCTTAAGAACAAAAATTATGATTATTTCAACCCTCAAGCAACCATGCAATCCTATTTTTTGTTAGAATCACAAAGATAATAAGATGCCAGGAAGCATATGAAAAATCAGAGAAGATGTACATTTCATAACAAGAATTCATGTGGCAGTGACAAAGATTACATGTTTGCAATAAGAAAAAGGTTTCAAGAAAATATCATTTCAAGGAAACAGATGAAGATTTAACAACAGAACTTCATTATCTCGTCTTAAAAATAAAACTTTAGAGAAGTACCAAACTCTCTATCCCACTGCCAATACCCTCCACTAGTCCAGAAAGCAGATCAAGAGAGCATACAATAAATTCCTTGTCATACTGAACACCAGCTGCAACAGGATCAACCTGAAATGAAGTATTCAATCAACTTATGGAAAAATGAAATAAAAACTCAAGCTCAGTCCCCTGATTTGAATATAATACAGGTCAGACAATTCATAAAGAAAGCAGCAATACACAAGGGAAATGGAACTTTTAGCTTCAAATTGGGATGCCAAGAAATGAGTACAAGAAATAAATAAATGAAGTAAATACAAACACAGACAAATATCAAGCAATGTAAAAGACATGGTAATATTAATGTTTGACCCACTCCCAGAACTATTGGTGCTTAACAGAGTTAATAAAAGAAAAACTTGCAGCAAAGGTAATAGCGTATTCTTCCAGCAATAAGTCATTTAAATCACAAATACCGGCTCTGATCTCCTTATACAATATACTTGTAAGAACTCAGAATTGACAATAAAAGTATGAGTGAGAAGTATTTTAGGATCAATACACTGAGAGCACGTTTAATAGGAGTGAGAAGTATTTTAGGATCAATACACTGAGAGCACGTTTAATATACTGTTTGGTAACACCCCATACTCGGCCCAGTACAAGAGACCCAACTAAAAAATCTCTCTCAAAAAAAGTGTCCTTCACCATGAACATCCTTCATCATGAATGCAAAACCATTATGAAGCTTCCACCACCATCATCAAAGATGGTGAGTGACGAAGATTTGACAGCGATAATAAGAGATGTTAGGTGATGGGGGTTGCATGGTCTTTCATGCGTTCTCTGCTGGACGGCCATAATAAGGGTTGCTCAATGGCAACTTCAACAATACGGCCACCTCAAATGGTGTGAAGGTCACCTGACACTAAAGGAAATTCCTTCGCTTGGGTGCTCTAGGTCACAAGTTGAGGATGCTAGCTCTTAGTGGGTTCTGTGATGGAGATAGAGAAATTAAATCAAGGGGCAAATCCAATTAAAAAAATTATAAATATGATGAGGCTAATTTTTGTCATAAAAATATCCTTTGGATGGAAGATCATTTCCTCTATTTTTCAAGATGAATCCCTTTCCCTTAAACATGGGAGAGTTGGCTTCCCATGGAAGAGTGTCTCCCACCAACCAAACACAAGGAAAGCTACTTCCCCTCACCCTGTCCCTTTCTCAAGCTCTCTTTCCACTGTACCAAACATAGCATAAAGTTCTCTATTTCCAATGATAGTTATAGAACATAATATCACATCTCTAGGAGGATATAGAACAAATCTCTAGGATAGTCATCAAACATAATAGCCTACACTTTTAAGCAAATATCTTCCATCATCACAAAAAATGCTGGTGCGACATCAGTTTGATTCAGGTACCTACAAATGTGACATTTGGTAGCCAAAAAAAATGAAGCAAGAAATAACAATTACTACCAACAAAGACAATAGACATTACAGGAAGTATAAGCTAGAACAAAGAAACAAAATAAAAGTGAGAATTTTTAAAAAGAGATGACATATGAACTTAATTTAAAAAGATTCAGCTAGTCAAGGTAAAGAACCTTTGCAAGTTGTTGGGTTTGGATTATATTTATGCATCTTCTAAAAACAGGTTCGGCAAATGGAGTGAATCCAGTACCCAGTGCCTGAAAGAAATTCAATGTAATCATTTCATAGCACAAGCATGAAATATAGCTGTTGGTACAGATAAAGCGCATATAAAGCATTTTGAATAAAATAGACAAGTCCCTTGAATTGCATGTATAAATAACATCCAGAGAATGAAGACCCGTTGTCTAACCACTACCATAAACTAACCTAATTTAAAACCCACCTATAAGTTAAGAAGAAGCTTTCTATCAACTGTATCACAAACCCCATGAACATTTTGGCAATGGTACAGTTAAAGCATTTTAATTTTTATGACAAAAGAAGGCATCCTAAAGATCAACAAATGGTTAAACATAGAATTTAAGTTTTCCAGTTAAGACATAGGAATAAGATACTACTTAACAATATTGACTGCATCACAAAAGCTATATAAAATGGGCAATAACTATCAAGCAATGACAGTGGGATACAAGATGCTGAGCAACTGTTGTAACCTGCAAAGTACTACTTCAGCAAGGAAAAATAAGCAGCACGTGTGGCAGTTCAATAATTCAAATTTCAACTTTATTACAATCAAACCATGCATTGAAAAATGTCAGAATTGGGAATTTATTATGAAATATGAATATGTATGATAAATGCTTTATAAAGCAAAAACTATCTGAGACCCCAAACAGGAATATTCTTTCCTATAAAAAAAATGGAGAGAAACGAAGATGCTTACATGAGCTATGGATGTGAAGCATTCCAGCAGCGGAAAAAGATCCTTGTCAGAATTTGGAAGTTGATGCCACTTCTCAATTAATGGTGGCATCAATACGTCAAGACAAGCAGGCTACAGTGAGGAAAGAGGTACAGTAGCATAGTGATGCGTGCCCAACAAAAGAGAATAGCAACAAAATGTTAAAGCAATCAATGACACTTGGGAAGAAGAAGATTGTTTTTGGTTAGGGAAGGTTCTCTATGATATCATTAACAATAATGACATTACCTGATTTAGCTCACCTCCAACAGCCTCTGCTAGAGTTCCAATAGCATCGTAAACAATTCTGAGGTTTCTCCTCTAAATTTAGAAAAATGAAGCTTCAATAATAGTACTTAAGCATAATGTAGATGGGAAGAAGCATAAGACAATACAACAACAATAAAAAGCCAGACCTCCACATATGGTTCATTTTATAAGGAAAATGAACAAGAAAATCACCTGATACTTCCCAAATGCAATCATTAGGTGCTTTAATATAATTTCCAAGCGTGGTGCCAAATCTTCTGCAGCCTCCTGTATAGGCAAATCACATTTCAAATTTATATAAATTGCAATTAAAAAAGGTACTAACCAATCCCCTTCTTTGAGGAGTAATGAACAGAAATTGCAGCCAGAACCTCTTCCAGTGTTGCAAAAGCTGAACAAGCTGCCTCTTGAACACGCTTATTATCATCCAAAATTCTTCGCAAAAGACCCATAAGGACATTATCGAACTGCTCATAGCCTTTCTGATGCCCAATACCCTGACACATAACAATATCATGTATTCAACTAACAAAATCTTTCAGAGCCGGACAAATCTCATACACCAAACTCTTCCATAGTTGTCGAACTATCAACTATAGAACTTCTAGACTCTAGTAATCTGGTACAATTTTCATAACATAATAACAAAGAGGAACGATTGGATATTAAAATATAAGCATTAGGAGATATATTTTATCTGTAAGAACTAGGAACTATCTAATTAGGATTTTTATAACTAAATACTAATTGGAGAATTATTCGCATCTTTTAATTATTTAGTCATAAGGATTGTTTTATTGATTCAGATTAAATTTTGCTATTTTGCCGCCAACTGAAGGAATGCTCAATCACCATGTACTTTGATTTCATAGGCTATCATTTGGGAAATAAAATTACTATCAAGTCATTTACTTATCGTGTTCTCCCTCTCCAATTTTTTCCCCTACTCTCTCCCAAGATCCTCCCTCTCGCCTCCCTGTACATGTTTTGGTCTGGGTATATATCAAGAAGACTTTGCAAGTGCTATTAATTTTATATAAATTAATATATATTCAATAATACCAAGGTACATAAGGAGATATATCCTTCAAAGCACGCACTTGCGAGTGATAGCACAAAACTGAATGCATACCTGAACAATAAACTTGCTAAAACGGGAGAGTGTCCAGCATGAAATGCTTCGTATCAAAGGAAATTTATCATCAAGAAGAGGGATGAGAAATGCCACAATCTACAAATGCAGAATGACTAATGATTTAATATTATGAATTAGTAAATGAGCAACTAGAGTAACAATAAAGATTGTGAAGTAAAAAGGAAACAAAAAACTACCATATGAGCGTAAAAGAAAAAATAACGTAGATGACAAAAGCTACTAATAAAATAGTGTTTGGAAGTAGTCAAACAAATAATTCACTTTTTTCAGGACTAATAAAGTTACAATTTATCCAAAAGTTTAGCATAAGGATATAACAGCAATTAAATTATTAAATGCAGGCATGAATATATTATGAAAAAAGGAATCATAATGGCACAGAGCCTTTTTACTGCAAACGACTGGTTCAAAAAGAGATGAGATTATTGGAATAGAAGCAGCAATCCCTAAGGATATACAACAATGATTAATATAGAAGGCAGAGAATCAGCACACTGTAGGTAGAAAAGGAGGAAAAAGTTTCAATAAACTTATTATAATCTCTAGAATGATAGTGTATTGATATCACAAGTTGCAATAAGTGCTTGTTTGGGTAAACCCCAAAAGCACTTAAAAGAGTATTTTTCACAGAATCAGAAAAAAGCTTTTCTCACATATTTACCTCATACAACACAAAATCACTTAAAATAAGATAACCCAAACACACAACAAATAAATTCAAATCAATTTCAGCTTCACACACTTTGCTCAAAGATTAAGGTCAACAGAATCAATTAACTGAGAATACCTCTGGTAAATGAGGATATAAACCATTAATGCAACCTTCACCTATGGCCCCAAGAGCCAAGACAGCAGCTTCCCTTTCCTTCCAAGCATCATCACCAGTGGTCGACAACTTAGTCTGCACATAATCTTTGAAATTAAGACATCCTAGAAATGGATTATCATACGGAAAAATTTGAATTATAGAATAGTTTGTATCCAGAAGCAACTTGTTGAAAGGCTCAGAACAAGTTAATGGAAGCACTCTAAAAATTGGGCAGGACCCGTTCACTAAGAAACTCACTCACTGGGCATTATGATAGTTCAAACCTTGTTCTCATAAATGACCATGAGTAGTTCAATTACCTGAACAATAGGCATGAATGTTGGAAGAATTTCATCTCCAAATACATTTGAGAGAATATCTAGAGCAGCTGCACTGCATTTCCGTAAATTCCATGTGTTGACAACATCATCATCCTAAAAGTATTACAAGTCAAAAAACAACAACAGCAACAAAAGAATTAATTTAGATCATGAAAGCAATTTTCCTATGATCTTGTTAAGTAAACTCTAATCAGCAGAATCAAATATAGAAGTAACTTGAATAAGCAGTCACGAGATCAAATATGTAATGACATACATCATCTTCTAAATCATCTGATCCATGGAGTCTTGATACATGAAATCGAGGTTTAAGATCCTGCATTGCAAAACATAAATTATTGAAGTTATTAAATCAATAATCTGAAACCAAGAAAGCCGAGCCACTCAACCCAAAAAACATTTCAAACCTGATCTCGATCAGGTAGGGAACCATCTTCCTGCAAGAAATTATGTAAAAAGGAATAAATATGTGTAAAATAGAATAAGAAGGTTTGATTGAAGTAATCTATAAAAAAACTAATTTATCCAGGAGAAAACCTCAGCTTCAGCAAGTGATTCATCATCATCTGCATAAACCATGTTTGACAACAACACCTACAAACATGCACCAGCCACGGTTAGAAAATTACAAATCTCTCAACTTATCTAAAAGAAAATAAGTATAACCAGAATTACAGGAATAAGACGAGGCAAAAACTCCCTCAAGTTTTCTGGAGGTAGTTGAGCATCACAATAAGCAGACCTGCAAGCATAATTATATTTTTTCTTTACAAAGATGATTTGTGTAATGCAAAAGCTCCTAGCGGGCAAGAAAAGTAGAGAGAATTTCAGCACTGCTTTAAATTTAAAATATGCAACTCTTGTATTTGCATAAACTTTGATAATCATAGAAACAGGAAACAGTTTACCAATACACTGTCAGAATAAGTGGGCCAAATTAGGGGAACCTCGTTCCTTATTGCACTACAATCTCAGACATAAGTTTCTGATTAAAGTATCTGCAGTTGGAGTATTTAACAAGTTTGTTATTGGAATTGCTTGGACGTGTTAGAAAAACTCTCTGGTTGGTTATAACAGCAGACCAGGGTACTAAAGGGATTTGAAATAAGAACAGCCTAAGGATGATATTGAAAGAAAAGGTCCAACTAGGGGACAGGGTTTGTAATATTTCTGTACTAGTATCATATAAAGTATATTACACTTTGGGAAAAATAGTCCTGCCTCCACCCCTACCCTACTCTCACAAAAATAACTGCACATTAATTGAACAAGTCCCTGGTGTTCACACTATTCCCTCCTAAAATAGTACCAAAATTCACAGGATTCAAGAGCAACTTCCTCATCTCTGTCCTTGTTGACTTGTAGCATGTATTCAATCACGTTCCTCAGATGTGGCTGCATTGTAGTTAACAATTGAATCAGACAAGCAAATTAGAGACCAAAGAAAAAAAGACAGATTCTGAGATAAAAGAGTAGCACAACGGAAAGATAAGCCGGGTTCAGCAATTTAATGGGCTATATAACCAATTAATGAATTGGAATTATGATGAACCTGGACAAGATTCCCACCTCTAAGAAAGACGGGCAGACTTCAATGAGCTGAACAAACGCTGCACAAACCTAGTCATCAGTGAAAACCAGAAGGATGGATTCAATATTTGATCATAGTCTCATAACAGCTCTCACACAAAAATGGAAAGAACAGCTCCCCAAAATGAAAAGAACAATAACTAAAAATTGTCAAGAGTCTAATCTTGACTCTCAATATTTTTAAACGACAATATTGTTTTAAAAAAACTAAAAAAATTGAGGAAACACAGAGGTGAGGCCCAAGGGGAAGGCCTTAACTTCAAATATCAGCAATTCAAACCAGAAAAAATCACATTAATCAGAAAAGTGGCAATGATACTATACTTAAAATAAGTTTCTTTTGGTGCTATACCATATATTTGCCCAATAATAAGACAACAAGTGCTTACCAATTTTCGCACTTCAGCAGCAGGGTCATTTGCAAGAATAAACAAGCCCTGAAGATATTGATCCATGGATACATACAATGCCTACCGAAGAGCAGCTTAGATTATCATAAAAATTTCAAACAATAATATCGCAACAAAAGAACCAAGGCGATAGATTCTCAGCATATACTTACTGAAGGCATCAACATGACGTACTGATTTACAGAACCCAATGAAAGCTTTCTTAATGAAGAATGAGGTGACTGGAAAAACTGAAACAAAATAAAAAGAAGCACGTCAAGAAATAGTTGGAGGATACATTTCAAAAAAGAAGGTGAAAGATAACAATATCAAAAGAAAATGTGCATATTACCCGAAATAATCTAGGCAGAAATATGTTGATAGGTCGTTCTGCTAACCCAGGAATATCTGAATCAAGTACTTGGGGAATATCCTCACAGATCTGAGGTGCATAGCAATAATGGGCGCGTTAAAGAGAGGTATTGTTATATAACATTGCGAAACTGTAAGAGTACCAGTTACTGAGGTTAGAACATCTTCACCCAGTTAAGAATACAGCGCATACAAAACAAATGGTAAGTCTTAGCTTATAAGCTCAACCCCTTAATAGGATAAAATAGGAAACTATAAAAATAATCCTAGAAGCCCAGCGCAGCCTTAGAGATTTAGGCACATGGTAAGAGCTATTCCTATTTCAAAATATTATTTAGGCTATTAGTTCTTTTAGGTTTGGTAAACACAAAAGGAAAGAAAGAAAGAGGGGCAAAAAAAACCATTCACAAGGGACCATAGCCACACACACTTTTAGATCTTTAAAGTTAATAAATCAACTTTAAATTTATCTATTTTGTTTGTTCAGCATATTTTCCCTTGCCACATCTCCATGCTTCACTCTGGTGTCTTTCAAGGAACTCTTACCTAATGCATTCTAGTGTTCTAAACGCATTCCAGAATTATGTCAGAAGATTCTCCCCTTCCGCAGGTCCAGGCTTCATGCCATTCCCCTCCAACAGCCTTTTTCACTCTCTTCCAATACAACCGCTCAATCTTCCTATCTCGTAGTTACTAGACCTTAACTTCTTTCCTATCCCCTTGGGCACTGCACCCATTTTGGCTTTTCTAGAATATACAATGTGGCAGCTGCTGGACTATTAGGGTGTGTTTGGCTCAATGGAAGGGAGAGGAGGGGAGGGATTTTAATGGAGGGAAAGGGAAGGAAGGGAAGATGAGGGATTTTATTTTGGATTAGCATCAAGGGAGAGGAGAGGAGAGATTTTAATGTTACCTTGCTTGGTTCAAGAAAGGAGGGGAAGTAAAATATTTTTATATGGACAAATTTACCATTATTTTGTAGAATATTTTAATAAATTATAATATATAAATAACATTTTATTATAACAATTCATTTTTGTAAAATATTTTAAACTGAGCCAACATTTTTCTTCCACCTTTCTTTGTTTGTTTTGTTTTATTTTCTTTTGATGTCCTTCTTTTGGGCCCCATTTTTCTTCTGCATTTTGCTTCTTTTACTTCTGCCTATTAAGTCATTTGGCTCTCACTTCATTGAGAGGGAAACTTATGTCTTAAACCCTATAACTGGAAGCTCCCAGATGAGCACTCAAAGGTTCTTTGTTTGATCCACCAAAGGAGCTGTGGAAGTATATAAACAATGCTTGTTCAGTAATTGTACAATTTCTTGTTTGTTTGAGTTGATAGTTTTTGTAAGATTTCCAGATGCCGAACAACAGTCAAATTGTATTGTTAGGAACAACTAGATATTCCATTCCACCACCTCCTGCAGCCCAACCATTGTACAAGGTGCCGGTGCCGCCGCCGCCACCTCCTCCTCCACCTCTAGCCCTGGCTGAGACTGAGGTTGATGCCAAGGCAAAGCTCAAGGAGAAGGTTAGGAAATGGCAGCAGCTGAAATTGCTAGGCTTTTCTGTGTTTATAAGATAAAAGGGTAATGTTGGGATATTAAAAAAAATTATGGGCACATTAGTATGATAAAGTAAAAATATTGCTCCCTCCAAATTCTCCCAATTTTGGAGGGGAGGTTAAGCTTGAGAGGGAAGGAAAAATTTTTAAAATATTTCCCTTCTCTCCTAAAATTTTTAGATACCCAAACAAGGGGAGGGGAGCAAAATCCCTCCCCTCCCCCCCAAATCATTCATACTACTCTCAGGCCCAAATTTTCTGCTTTTTTATTCCGATATTTGGTTTCCAAAAGCCACATTACACCCTGACTAATCCAAGTCTTGTTTCTTTATCACATTATTTCTCCACTTACAGGTCTAAGTAGCAGTAGAAATAGTAGGCACATCACTTTCCTATAAGGTATAAACATTCAGAGGGTCAGGAAAGAACTTCTACATAAATGCAGTGATAGTTTTGACTTTATAATTTTTGTTGCCATCTACAATGAAGATATTCTTCTCTTTTCCTTGTTTCTCTTCTTTTATTTAAAAACCAATATGCTAAGTTCCCTTCCCTGTGTAAAGCTCCAGAGAGAAACCCAGTAGCTCCAAAAAAAAACAATTTGTTACAGCCAAGTAATTGCATCAAACAGTAAGAACGCACTGATTAAAACGATAAATTCCACGGAATAGATCTACTACAGGTGAAGCCTTGTAACAAATGAACAGAATCCTATGTTCTGAAAAAATATATATTTATCTCCAAAAGTAGAACATACCTTGGATAGAGCATCCATAGCACCTTCCATGTGATTCAGATCATTACCGTCCAAGAAATTTACAAGAGCTTGCAACAACTCAGGCCACCCCAGAACTCCTCCTAGCTGAACAACAACACTAATAATAGTTCCCACCGTAGACCTGATGTGCCTGTCTGGTGCTCCAAGACAAGGCAGCAACTCTGATTTCACATATTGCTGGTATGCAGGAAGCATAGATTTATACGTGGTTTTTAGGTTATTCTTAAGAAATAAGCCTGCAGCTTGCCGAATCTCAACTGATTTTCCCTGTTCAAAGCCAAATTTTCAGAGAAGCATAATTATAAACCCAAAGTCAAGAGCTCCATCAGCAGGTAGATCCCAGATACATGCACTGGTACACAATGTATCTATAAAAAAATTGAATGACCAAGATCAAACTTTACATTTCCATATGCAAATAATCAAAAGCATATCTGCAAGCAATGCTATAGAGATTATAAATTTGCTTAATTTTAATGCATTTGAGAAACACCCGTCTATTGATTAATATATCCAGAACAAGTTGGTAAATGAAAAATGAGGAAATTGACTAATGCCGTAGGCAAAAATAATGAATCCCCGTTTCATGAAAGAAGAAGGTATCCCGATGGAGCCCGAACTACAAAAGACATGATTGTTATTGAAACAACTACTAAATCCACTCCAGGAGGGGTATAGTAGCAATTGGTGATTACCTCAGCACGTGCAAGAATAAAAGCGAGATAATTGTTAAAATCAGGCAACTGAGAGTAGTGCTGTAGTCGCTGCCAAATCTGAGACTTGTCAGCAGATGAAGAAGGAGAAATCTGCTGCTCCAACAATCCACAGATCTCCTTGAAGCCCTCTTCTTGGGGCTGCCACGAAGCAGTCGCCGCCATGTTTATCGGATTCCGACAATGAAAGACTTGAAATTCCGCTGAATTCAAGAGAGCAAGGGGTGTGAGGGATTTCGGGGCGGAGGAAAGAGAGGAAGAAGACGAGCTTTTTAAATAAAATAAAATATCGGCGATTCCTCCCAGCTGGGCGACTCGCCTATTTGGGTTTCTACCTTCTCGTTTGCAGGGTTGACATGTCTATGGAGCTTGGACTTTAAAACCAAAGTCTTCTCCGAATTAATTAAAAATTAATTCTGAACCGATGGAGGCCCATATCCGTTAGTTGCTTCTATTGCTTTTACTGTTTTGCATGAAGATTATAGGTATGTTTGGAAAGTAACGTAGAATCAAGATTTTAAAAAAGTTTTTCACACAAATTTTAGTTTCAAATTTTTTTAAAATAAACAGTTAAATTTATTTTAAAAAAATGAGATTAAATTATAGTTTAAAATTAAAATTTTAAATAATTTATTTAAAATAATTTTTAAAATAGTAAAAGAATTTATAGACTATCTAATTACTATTTTATTCTTATTTTTTCTTACACTTTTTTTCTTCTCTCCTCTTTCTTCTCTACCATATCTCCTCTCTTTTCTCTCTCTTTTTCACCTTCTCTTATCTCTCCTCTCTCTTCTCTACTCTATTTTATTTCTCATCTCTTTTTCTCTTTTTTAATATCTCTCTTCTCTCTTCTCTCACATTTTTAATAAAATTGTGTGATAATTTTTTAATTATAAAAATACTTTTATTAATAACTATTTAAACAGTCATTTATTTAAAATTATTCTTTAAAATTTTTTTTAAAAAACTGTTCAAAAACCTTTTGTTTTTGTTTCTATGAGCTTTTTTTAAACTATTTTTCAAACAGGTCCTATTACTTAAAAGATTACCTAATATCTAATTATAGTTCCAGTTATAGTATTTTAAAAAGTATTATAATTTTTAGGTATCTAAGTTTACGTTTAAGAATGACAGTTTGCTTTACCCAATATTAATATAACCTAAAAAAAAAACCTCCATACTACTTTGTATCGTGGATTAAACTAATCCTTTCTAAAAAATTCTATAAAAAAAAAAAAAGTATTTCTTTAACCTACAAATTTCCCAACCCGTATGTCAGGACGATGATTTTGGCACCTGAGCAAAATTTAAATATGACCCAAAGGTTACACTTCCACCTCGTACTTACCATTTGAATAATCGTCGTATGATAATAGATGTGCTGTTATAAACACTTGTGGGCGGCATCATGCGTTTTGTAAATCTTAATTATTTAATATTGTTAATTATTATTCTTTAAAACACATCTTTAGTTCAAAGTATAGGTCTGAGGCTCTCTAACAACAATAAATGACGAGTATTCACAACAAATTTTAAAGGATAAAATTTACGTCCAGTACTTGATACCCTAAACATCCAGTTCACCAATGAATAAATGGCATTTGTCTGTTTTAAGACCTTTTATTATTAACGGCGTTGCTTTTTCTCTCCATCTCCTTCCCGATTTTCTCACGCTCAAGAAAGAAACTCAATTTTCTCCTGCTATGCCGTGGTAACGCCAACTGCTTATAACCTGAGAGTAACACTAATCTAACTTCTTGCTTATCGAGATCTAGATCAAATTGAGTGATAAAAGAAGGCATCTTTGCATAACGTGTAGCTTCTTTGCAAGTATTTGAAGAGGAGAGTAAACTATGCTATATATATAAATAAAGAATTGTGGTGGGATAAAGCATATTGCAATGAGCCAAGCAATAAACGGGTCAGGAAGTTGAGAGAGGTTTATTACTTGATGGGCAAAAGGACCTCACTATACTATGTCATCTAATGTAATATTCGTCTTCAAATAAACGGTCTTCTTCCACAACCAGGACAAGGAAAATGCACATCAGAAAATGTAAACCTGCCCTAAAATTTCAATTCAACCAAATTAGAATTGGATTAAGGTTGAAAAGGAATCCCTAGCCCAGATTATGCATCTGTCAATTCGAGCCACAGTCCTTGCTCCCCAATTATCTTTGCGGTCATCCCCTCACGATTGCCGTTGCAGCTCCTTGGCCGATGCCACCGCTTCTCCTTGGTCGTTGTCCCTTCCTTCCCCGATCGCACAACCGTCAATGCGAGTCACCATCCTTGGCCGCAATCCTCTTCACCACCCTTTCTTCACAATCTCCGCTACAGCTCCTTGGATACTGTCGACGTTCTCCTTGGCCTCGTTCCTCTCCTTCCCAGATCACCATTGCAGCTCTTTAACGGCGAATAATAGGGTTTAAGGTTTTGCCTTTTGGTTTGCAGGGAGAAAATTGTGGACGCAGTGGAGTGAAGAAATGTGAACGGAGATGAGCGAAGAAATAATGTCGTTAATAATGGGTTAAAAAGGACAAATGGCACTTCTTTATTGGTTAACTGGATGTTTAGTATATCAAGTACTAGATGTAAATTTTATCCAATTTTAAAAGCCATTTTATTCATTGAGTAAAACTGACGAATACATCAATGGAAGCGTACGGCCTGCTTGCTAATAGATATCGCGACTACGAAATCACATGGGGCATAAGAATATGAAACAAGCAACATAAATAAGACTTGGCGAGTCCACACAATCCTGAGCAGGTTGAAAATGTACAAAATCCAATTAATGCCGTCACCAAGCAGGATAACGAAAATGGGGAAATTGATATATGAACAGCACTCAAACAAACTTAAAACCGCTAATAATTATGATGAGAGAAGAACTATGCACTTTGGTGGAGAAATCAATGGACTAAATGAATTCCCAAGGCCATGATGGGCTGATAAGCAGGAGAAGGTACATCGGATTTTGCCCAATCCATCAATTCCCAGCATCCCGACTATAATATTGATCGAGTGTCTTGGCTGGTATACGATGAAGAAGTTCACGGGGGAAAATCCGAAGCAAAGTCCACGCAAGATCCAGCGACTGGAAGATATTGCGGGTGTCATAAGCTCCTTGGGTGACAAACTTCCTTTCAAACTTGTCCAAAAATTCCAGATACAGCTGTAAAACGAAACATATGTTCACATTAATGCCACTTCAAGGAAAAACATTACTGATAGAGGAAAGTATAATCAGAAAAATGTCAGACCAGATCCTCGGATGAAAGTGCTTCTTCTCCGACCACAGCTTTCATTGCCTGGACATCCTTTCCGATGGCATAATTAGCATAGAGCTGAAAACCGAAAAATACAAAACAGTTAGTTCAGATGGCTTTTTTTTTTGTTTTGTTTGGAGGGGGGTGGGGTTTTGCAAAGTGGACGACTAACTGAACCAGACCTGGTTTGACACGTCAGAATGATCCCTTCGAGTCATTCCCTCACCAATGGCACTCTGCAAGAGTGATCAATGGCATATAATTAGAGTGTGAATCGCACATTTTGTAATTTGTTTATAAAACAGCAAAAGGATCATTAGACTTGAAATCATAAAATCCATAAAATTATCCTTACCTTCATCAATCGAGACAGCGATGGAAGGACATTGATTGGTGGGTATATCTGGCCAATTCAAAAGAATTTGAATTTATGTTTTCAGCCAACAAAATTAACATTACCAATCTAAGCAAGTGACACCATTCCACCTAAACACATCTAACTACAAAACCTCAACATAGTCACCAAAGAGATTAGAAAGAAAAAGAAAATTTATAAGTGGGGAAAAATAGACAAACTTCTCACATAAAGAATATTAAATTACTAACTTCTTTCAATAACAATAACAAGACACTAGTTCCTATAGTATTGATAATAGTACGTCATAACATTCGGGATTAAATAGCATTCTACACCAAATCTCATCCTTTACTTAATCTAGATGACTGATCCAGCATGTTGCAAATATTCAACAAAACCAAACCGTAAATCTAACATACCTGTCTGTTATACAGTTGCCTGTCAATGTATATCTGCCCCTCGGTAATGTACCCCGTAAGATCAGGAGTTGGATGTGTAATATCTGTATAATAGAAGTTCAAGAAAGATGACCAATTCAGGATCAGAATTGCCTCACACGAGAAAGCTAATAGAGTTTGGTAAGTTTCTTACCATCATTTGGCATTGTTAGAATTGGAATTTGTGTAATGGAGCCTTTTCGCCCCTCAATTCTTCCAGCACGTTCATAAATTGTTGCAAGATCTGTATACATGTAACCAGGATACCCACGCCTTCCTGGTACTTCCTCTCGAGCAGCAGATACCTATAGGCGATCATAGCTATCACTGCCTTATCTCGTGCAAATTTTTCCAGAAACACTTGGATATTTATGTGTTACTTCTCAAGTACCAAGAGTCAGAACAAGAGAAAGATAGTCAATGTCTACTTCCAATTGGCTTGAACTCCTCATGAAATTTTGGTCAAAAACAAAACTCCTCATGAAATTCCTTAGGCATAAAAAAATGAAAATCACAATACAATGTTCAAGGCTGTAACAAATTTCTCATCCTTAACTTTTTTTCCATTCCTTGTGTGGCCCTTTTTTCAATAAAGTTACATTACCTCACGAAGAGCGTCAGCATAAGAACTCATATCAGTGAGTATCACAAGAACATGCTTCCCACATTCATATGCCAGGTATTCAGCGGTAGTAAGAGCAATGCGAGGAGTGATGATACGCTCAATGGTAGGATCATTTGCCTGTAGTAGATTACAGCAGAAAATGAAGAAACATTTTCAACCTTCATGCAAGTTATAAAATTATTATAAGCAAATGCGCCATTTAAATTTTAATTTTAATGAACTGCAAGCTTCATTTCCAATGAACAAACATTATGTTTCTCCAAATACAAAAGAAATTTTATGCTCCCTTATCTATAATTACAAATGAACTTACTTAAGCTGAACAACTAGTTTCATGGAAATATATACTGATAGCAGTGATTTAAGAAAAAAAACACTGCTTACCAGATAGTATTAGTACAAGGCAGATGATTTTCTTCTTTCAAGTAAATTATACAGAATATGAGAATAATCAAATAAAAGAAATCGGGAAGGAGGAAAAAGAATAGGGAGGAGCAATAGTAGACAATCATACTGATATAAAAGATTACCAGATTAAGAAAAAGGGTCACTCTCTCCATTGAGCCATTCTCTTCAAAGTCTCGCTTAAAAAACTGTGCAGTCTCCATGTTAACTCCCATAGCTGCAAACACAATGGCAAAATTGTCCTCTTCCCCGCCCTGTATATAGATTGGTTTCGTAGAGAATATCGCCTTAATGTAATAGTATCAAGATCTTTAGTTTAACTAATCTAATAGACAAAACATAGTGTTATTTTATAGCTATAACCAACAAGAACTACATCCGTCAGCAATAAAAGTACAAAACAACAAGCGGGATTATTTCAAATCTTTTTTCAGCTTTATTATAGGATTTTCAAGAATAAATACCACAAAAAATTCTAACCTGTTACTTATGTTGTTACAACAGAGATTCACAAGACCAGAGACATGGGGGAAGGGAAAATCGTAGAGATTGAACAAAGGACCTTAAGCTTACCCCACAAGTATTTAAAAATCAAATAAGGAATATTTATATTATATCACCAAAATCTTAACCATACTCAGGTCGTCCAAAGAATTTAAAATCTTAGTAATCATGCAACCAAATAAATCAATTATACCTCAAGAAGATTATCAGATTTTTCCAATCGCTTGACTAAACCAGCCTGACGACATATCTGAGCAGCGATCTCATTATGCGGAAGACCAGCAGCTGAGAAAAGAGGAATCTTTTGACCTCTAGCAATAGAATTCATGACATCGATTGTGGATATTCCTGTCTGTATCATCTCCTCTGGATAGGTTCTCTCACTAGGGTTGATGGAGCTTCCTGAATTTAGGGGCATTATTAGAAAAAATAAAAGACAAACAAGTATACAAATAAAAAGCACATAAGTAAGTAATTAATCACATGAGTAACTCAGCTTACCTGATATATCCAAGTATGCCTCAGGCAAAATTGGTGGACCATTATCAATTGGTTTTCCAGAGCCATTAAATATGCGCCCTAGCATGTCGAGTGAGACAGGAGTTTTCAACACCTGAAAAGAGAAAAAGCACCAGTGATTCTAATTCTACTGTAGGTTAATGTAGAAGAAAATATATACTTACATTGAGGTGATTCTTACTATATTATATGTGCTTCTGACTAATAAAAAAATGGTAAGAGCAAATAATTCATACCTCTCCAGTAAATTGTACAGTTGTAAATTTATTGTCAATCCCAGACGTGCCTTCAAAGACCTGACCAGTACTTCAAAAGGTGAGTCTTTGACCCGTTAATGATATCAACAGCAAATGACAAGAATTAAAAGTGACGAAGTAATTTGCTGATAGAACTAAACAAAAATGTCAACAAAGGGGAAGTGCACCCAATAAGTCATTCTACAAAGAATAAAAAATGACTCACAAATATTGAGAAAATAGAGAGTCTTGGAAAATTTTAGCAAACTACAAGTTATCAAATCAAGACATGAAAAATAAGAATCCCCAGACACTTTTTAAAAATTATTCTGCCAAGAGAAAATTATGTGGATTGTGAATTCTATAAGCATTCACCTGAACAACAGCCTTTTCACCATCAACTTCTAAAACTTGCCCGCGGCGAGTAGTTCCATCTCCTAAACGAATATTAACAATCTCTTGATACTTAGGTCCCTGAAGCAGTTGATAGTTTAGAATTTAGTAACGAACACAGAAAGTAAGATCCTAATTGACAAAGATCTATAATTAGAATATGCAATAAGCATGGCAGAAGCGCACGGTCCTTACCTTGACTTTATCAAGAATGACCAACGGTCCAGCAACTCCAGATACAGTTCTATATTCTGCTCAGAAAATAAATAGAACGTCGCAATTTATCAATGTTGATTGATCCATATTATACCAAAATGACGTTTTCCATAAAGTGTTGCATTAATATCATCTCTGATTTAGTCAAAGACTATTTCAAAATTAATTAGAGAAGTACGTACCCATTCCTATCTCCAAGGTTCCTTCCTCCATATCGTGATTGTTCTCCGCAGCACCCATCTTATAGCTTCAAACAAACAGACAAAAAAAGAGTACAGAAATCAATATATGCCAAACCACATATACAAATGAAAATTAGTATTTAAAGGGCAACGAGTCTGTTAATATTTAAGACAAAGAAAAAAGAGAAACTATGTTGCTGACCCAGCTGAAAAATTAAAATTTAGAACATATGCGTACAACAAAAAACTATTTTTTCTTATTTACATATCACTCCATCTCACATATCACGGAGATAAAATGGAGAGCGCAAACTGGATTGAAAAGCCTTAACTGGCTCAATCCAAGTCAGTCATTAGAGAATTAAGCTGTTGAACTGAGTAAAACTGCCTCGTTATCTCTTAAATTTCGCCGAACTCAAATTTTTATTTCAGTCCGCGATTGACCAGATTCTGTGTTACGGGCCCAGGAAAAGGCCATGTTCAAAACTCTGAATACAGAAAATTGAGACCATAAATTCAGCAAGAGATGAAATAACAAGATCAGGGAATATTAAAGTTGACGAGAAATCCACCGATAAAATCACTAGCTTCCAATCAAAACTAAGATCTTAGTGAAAGAACTGTAATTGGATGCGCATGAAACCGTTCGGAAAGTCATCTTACAATATCAGAAAAAGGGATTCAATGAGAGAAAGGCTGACCTCTTTTTCTTTTCTGATCTGAAGTGGAATATGATGAATGACGGGAGGGTAAGAGATTTAATATCAACTACAAAAAATAAAATATAATAATAATTTGTCAATTACCATATCAATCGATCAATATATCAATATATACGTACAAATTAAAAAAAAAAAAGTAACATAGGAGTAGAAGTTACTGGTACTCCCACGTTGTTTTTGAACTGCGTGAAATATTTTTTATATCAATTTTATATCCCCCGCGATGTTTGGCGGGGACTAGGCTAGTTTTCTAATTTTCTCAATAACTAAAAAAAAAAGGCTCTACATGCTGTAGGCTTTTTTTCGTTTAAGGAAAACAGCGGGTGTCGCAGGGACAGCGGCAAATAAGCTACACAAGTTATGTGAATTTCACCCATCATCTATATAAATTATATATCATTATTTATAATATATTTAATTTTAAAAAATATTATTTTATTATAATTTTAATTATAATATTTAAAAAATATCTTAATTTCTAAATATTTAAATTTATGTTTAAAGATAATAAACAGTTTAATTTACTTAATATTAATATCGTTTAAATATAAAAAAAACTCTATCTTACCTTTAATTATGATTAAATTCAATTATTTTTTAAAAATTTTATAATAAAAAAAATAAAATTATGTAAATTTTATATTAAGATAAAATATTATTATAAAATGTATATATAGTATTACTATAAAATGCCTCTTTGACTTTTTGTTTGGGTGTTTTTTATTTAAATTAAAATTTATAACTATATTTTGTTTTAATTTAAAACAACTATGTATGAGAATACTTTCAATTATATTGTGATTCAAATTTTACAACAATAATTATTATTTTGTAAAAGCTTAAAATAATTTTCAATTATATTGTAAAAGCTTAAAATATTTTTCATTTTTATTCTAGTAATTGCAAATTTTCTTCTATTATAAAAATTTGTGCTTATATCCAATTTGTTAGTTTTGTCAAAAATATTCTTAAGGCTTTGTTTGGTTTAGCTGATGAGAGAGTGGATTAGGTTAATTTAAGGGAGGGTAGGGAAAGATAGAGAAGTTAATTAATAATGTGTTTTATTTAGTTCAGAAGGGGAGGCGAGGCGAGGCGAGTTAATTAAAAATTGACAAATATACTCTTATCTCTTTATTTAAATTTATTTACTCTTTATTTATAATATTCATATCAAAATTATTATTTTTTTAATTTATAAATCTTAAATTTTTGTATCTCATTTATATATATAATAAAATTAAAAAAATTAAAAATATGATAAAATTTTAATATTATTTCTTATTAATTATATAATTATTATATATTTTAATATAATATATAAATAAATTATTATATTTATTAAATTTTAACAATTAAAAAAATTAAGTGTGAGAAAAATAAAATAAAAGGCTTAAGGGTACAATTGGAATATTAAATAAACATCAAGGGCAATTTGATCATAAAAGTAAAAAAATTTCTCTCCACTCCAAAACCCCTTACTTTTGGAGGGGGTGAAGGAGGGGAGGGAACCACAAAAAGACAAAAAATCTCTCATCTCCTCCCTTCTATTTTTCTCAACTAAATATACTTTTTTCTCCCTTCCTCTCCCTTTTAAAACCCTCTAACTAAATAAACCCTAAAATTCTAAAATTACACTAAAGTAATTGGGTTCACACAAAAAGGCCTACGCATTGGGATTGAGCCTAACGATATTGGCATCAGCTCTCGTCCCAATTGAATTAAATAATATATTTAACAACTCATTTTATATAAATTAAATTAATAAAGAGATAAGATGTATAATTATTTAAAATATATTTAATTCTTAGAAAGTACTACTTTATTATAGTTTTACAGTTTTTTGAGAAGTATTTTAATTTTCTAAATGTTTAGGTTTAAACCTGAGGGTAATAGATAACTCACCCTACCCGACATTGATATCGTCTAAGAAAAAAAAATACTCCGTCTTACTCTTGAATTATGGGTGAAACCAATATTTTTCTAAAAATTTTTATACTAAAATAAGTAATCATAGTAATATAATTAGTAGTTAGTACATATACTAAAGAATTGACTTGTATATTATAAAGACACGAGTTTAATTTTCGCTATCATCATAAGGACTTTTTTAATATACGATCTCATAAATTTTATGTAAACGCTCTTTAAATTTTAAGATTGGATAAATTTGTTGTACAAAAAATAATATAATTATTATTATAATGTTGATTAATGATATATTGAGTTAAATTTACCGTGAAGATATAATAATATTGACTACATATAAATAGTTGATTTAATTTCTTAGATATCATATATATTATTGATAATTAATGATGAGGTGGAAAAAAATAAAATGTTGAGATTTAATTCGAAAATTGATTTTAACACATGTATATAAACAAATGGACCCAGACCCTTTTCTTTTAATAATATTTATAGAATATCAATTAATAAATTTTATCCGATTAAATTATGTGATAAAAAAATTAAATCTGGATGGGGCCGTTCTAACCTAAACTCGTCTAAAGCGAAACATCCGCAAAATAGGATGGGCCGTGACACGAGATGAGCTGACGGCTGACCCATCTCGCGGTTTAATTGTGATGGAGTTCAATCTGAAAGCTTTTTGCAGTTTCACTTTCGGGTCAGGGCCTGTTGGCGACATAAATAGAGTCTGAATGAGCTCAATCTTTGTAAGCATGGTGGGGTACCTATCTGCTTATGCTGCTTTCAGATCTACTTATTCAGGTCTTGTTTATTTTTTCGTGCTTCGGTCACATAAAATAAGAAATCCGAAAGGTATTGGGCTTTTTATGGGTGAAATTGTTAATCTTTTTAATGGTCAACGCACCACTGACGCTTGTGTTATAGGAGTTATGGAAGTACCCCGGCAGACAACAAAGTAATTATCTGTGCATGTCTACGGAAAAAGGGTTCGCAACACCTACACGGGGTTTGAGATCTGTTCCGACCAACATTCCCATACAGCAAAATTTGGGTCTTCCTTGTTCTCCACAATACAGTGCAAACACACTAGATGGATGGAGAGTTCTTCAGCACATCGTCGTCGTTTGTTACTTACAACTATGCCCAACACATTAGAATATGATGGTCATAACCCTATAACCATCATGTTTTTGAATTAAAAAAATTACCATTTTTCCGTAATTTAAATTGATGCGATCCATTATATTAAATATCGTTCGGCTGATGCCCAATACGTCATTCATTTTGGTAAAAAAACAAACCGTCATTAATAAATCATAATATAACACCCATCAAAAATACAGAGCTCCTCATGCAAATAAATGACCCAAGTTCCCGAGTAATAAGAGCTCCTTCATCTTCATTCCAGTGTATTGGGTCAAAGCGGGCAGCATCGCAATCAAGCTGGTCATTAAAAATTGGCTTATTAAGCCTGGAGATTGAATTTGTGCATCCTTTCTATGTTAACATAAATTATACTCCAAGCACTTTTTTCGTGTAAAGAAGAGAATAATAATTCGCGTCTTTTTTTTCATCTGTCGATCTGTAAAAATGAAGTTACTGGTTTACTGGTATTTTGCATGCGGGGCCATCCACAAACGAAAATATGGTCCTGAGTTCCATCGCTAATGATCTTATGGTCCTCGACAAAAGTCTGGCTGATGCATAATACAGTTACCGTTTATCTTAATCTTTGGGTACCCTCTGGGTGTGCCAGTCACTACTGCAGCCTCACATTTCTCGGAGAAAATGGCTGCCACCCTCTCTGCTCGGCCCCACCGTCTCTCCCCCCGCTCCGCCTTCCCTACCCCGCATATCAGACGACTTCACCCTTCTCTCATCGGAAACTCTACAATCACTGAACCCTGGAGAGTCTCGCTCGTATCCTGTAGGCGCACCTTAACGCCGGTTAAATCAGGCTCAAGAGCCGATGACTCCGCGCCTTACGAGATGTCCGTCGAAAACGCCCTCAAACTGCTCGGAGTCTCTGAGGGTGCTTCCTTCGATGACATACTCCGCGCAAAGAACTCCATCCTCGCCAATTGTAAAGATGACCAGGAATCAATTGCTCAGGTTTTCTTATAGGCTCTTTTGCTCTCGATTGAACTCAATCTTCGATTCTATGCGATTTTCGGAGAATTTGTGTGTAAATTATATTCTTTTTCCCTTTACTTCATTAATTTTGAGGGCACCCCCTCGTCGGCCATAAAATGAGTTCATCGGGTTGCGAGACTCGTCCCATTCTTCTTGATTTTTCTTGCTAAAATCTTGCAACCGGTGACATTCCTTTATAAAAAAAGATTTTTTTTTTTTGTTTTCTGTGACTGATATATAATGAATTTTCCGTAAATCCTGATCGAATAATTGGATTTTGCTTCTGAGATGGATCAGAGGTCGGTAGTTCTAGTTGATTTCAGATTTTCTCTTAGATAACTATGTAATGTTAGTCTAAGTGCAGCAGAGTATCCGCACACTTTTTTTTAAAGTTTTGATCTTTACATTTAATTGAGAACTGAAGCATACTCATTTTGTTTGAACAAGTTAGTTTATTCCCTGTCATTTGTGCATGACTCTACTTAATCGTCCCTTGCTTGATGCTCCTTTGACCGAACAACATGGCAAGAGATAAGTGTATCATTTGGAAATACTTATTTCAACCAAAATTATGAACATGAAGTATCGCATTCTCTGTTGTTTGAAAACGATGAGGAACAACCCAACCTCCTTGCAGTTTCCTGCTAGTCAGCGTGGCATTAGATGTTTATATACATGCTTAACTCGTTTTAAGTTCTTCAGGGAGTCAATCTGCCTTTTGATGCCATTTGCGTATGATGTTCTAGGTTGAGGCTGCATACGACATGTTACTTATGAGGAGCCTAACTCAGCGGCGAGCAGGAAAAGTGGTGAATAGTAGCATTCGTTATGCAGATGTCAAACCTATTAAGCCGCCTGGTCTCAGATCAACTCCTAGATGGTTGCAAGCATCTATGAAGAATTCTCCTGTTTCTATTGAAACCCCTTCAACTGGTGATTTAGGTGTACAAGCTGGTGTATATGGTGCATTGATGGGTTTGACCTATATTAATGGAGTTTCTTCATCCTCTGCACCTTATGCGGGAGCTGATGTTCCTGGACTTATCTTGGCTGGTAGCTTCGGAGCTTCCTTGTACTTCATGACCAAAAAGAATGTCAAGTTGGGTAAGAAGCTTTCTCTCATAATGCTCAGTGAAATTAAGAGTAGTTTGGATCTAAACTGTGGTTGAGCGGTCTTTGGTGGATGCTTGCTCTTTAGGATGTGGGAAAACCATCATCGAAGAAACTAAAGATGGGAAATTTCACTTTCACCTTGTTTAATACGATATTTAATAGAACTGTAGAATTTGATGGTAGATATAGAGGTGTCAAATATTGGAGGCTATGACTGGTATGAACTGACCTCATGTGTTATTTAGTTTACAACTTAGAGAAGTTCTTGATCGTCTTCTGAGATGATGCTATTAATTATAACATTCCAGAAAAGAACAGCATGCCGTGTGCTGAAATAGTGAATTGTAAGAACGAGGTCGTTCTGCTTTTCCATCTCATAAATTTGACATGTTGTAACATTTTGCAGGGAAGGCGACAGTGATAACCATAGGAGGGCTGGTAGCTGGAGCTGTGATAGGTTCGGCTGTAGAGAATTGGTTGCAGGTAGATATTGTCCCATTTCTGGGCATACATTCTCCTGCTACTGTGGTTGGTGAAATCATAATTCTCTCTCAATTCTTGGTTTCCCTGTACCTCAGATAGGTAATTGTCTTGTATAAAAAAGGAGAAGAAGATAATAAAACTTGTAATTATCCATTGGCATGCAGCATGTTCATACCCAAGCTTTTGTGAATCCTTTCCCATTGTACAAAACTCTCAAGTCCGAATAGAACGCAGCAGCAGATCTTGCCTAATTACAATCATCAAACTTCAATTGGACCGGTTCTGGTTTGTGTTCACTGCCTGTCAGTGAGTGAGCCAGATAAGACTTTTTTAATTGAATCACGCAAATTAAGAGAGGTAGTTAAAATTAGTTAAAAGTCTTTTTGCCCCAGAAATTACTGAACCATTCTAAAACTAGTTTTAGTGATATCCACACTAATTACAACATTGAAAGGAGAGAGGGATGCTTGCATGGAATGAGTGTTCATATTTTGAATGTAGGAATTCAATAACCTCCATTTCTTTTCTTTATATTTTGGATAACTAGACCAGAACCCGCGCATTGCGTGGGTGAAAACTTATCGTATTTTATATGCTAACGTATTTTATCTTGATGTATTAAACGATGATCTTAACTTCTTGTATATTATTATATAAATTTAAAGATTAGATGATCTTCATGTAAAGATTAGATGTGGAACAAAAATAAACAACTAACATTCAAGGACACATGTGCACATCGTCACAAAAAATAATTTGAACATTAATTTGAGAATTTTGTACAACATAATAAATATAGAATTGAAAAAAAAAACATTGAACAATTCGTTGGCTAATAACATGAAGAGAAAAAAACATACCAACCATTTGAACCTTTTCCTTGCCCCACACTAAGCAGCCTCCTTTCTCTAATTGTTGGCCCTGCCTCTCGTTCGTTTTCTGTCTCGGCATACAACTTCTCCCTAAGTTTCATAATGAGTGCTTGTGCACCCTGATTCTCTGCAAGGAACCTCTTCATAACATCCTTACCATGGAAATTCTCACCGTTATAATTGTAAAATGAGCCAGACATTGAGATTAATTTGTGTTTCAGTCTCAACTCTAAAATTTTTTATTGCGCTGATTTCAATGCAGGGGCAAGCTTCTTCTTCAAGAACCTGGCTTCCTAAAGTCTGCATAATGAAACATCATAAAAGACGACTCAGAGCCCGCTCAATGCGCGGGTGAGAACTTTGTATTAAAACGCGATGCGTGGGGATATTTCATATATTAATACTATCATATTAATATACTCTGTATCGTATTAACTACAGCCAGGACCCGTGCGTTGCACGGGTGTACTCATACACTGCAATGAAGTATACTTGTCATATAAAACCCCAAGTTTTGGCATATTCAACAATTTCCGTAAGGGCAAATTGATATACTCAACCAAATTTTTGTTTTTCCCCCCCTTCAAGTCAATATATTTATCCACTGATCAAGGATACATTTAAACTAAACCTGCGGCGTGATATGATGTACCGGTCTAAGCCGCAAACCGTCATGACCCCAGAACAAACACCACCACTTGAGGACTGTAGATTGACAACATTGATTTAATTATTCCATATTCCCTCAGAGACTCACAATAGACCAACATGTTCCTAACAGCTACAGTACACAAATTACAAAATACTTCTTTATACACAACGTGATGTCTTGTTAGTGGGATAACCATCTTCATCCAAAATCAGAATTTTTAGACCTTCCCTGCGCCTAACACGTGACACAGCCATATACAACTGTCCATGTGTAAATACTGGTGTAGGGAGTTACAACCCAACATTCATCAAGCTCTATCCCTGGCTCTTACTAATAGTCATGGCAAACGATAGCATTACTGGAAATTGCTGGCGGCACAGGTGAATGAAGCTACGATGCATCCGATGGTGCAAGCGTTATCCGTGGAATCAAAACAATATCACCCAGACTTCCACCCAACATCATATCAGCCAAAATAACATGTTTTTCCAACTGGGGTAACGATGAATCGCATGCTACTACACAAGTCAATAGATTTATCAATGTTTCGCATCAGTACCATAGGCGCCCGACCAGACATTGATATTGTATTGAGGAACTCCACTGGATTCATCTCGGCAAGGCAACTATTGCTTCCATCCTGCCTGGACACACTGCCCACACTTAAGTATACTTTCTTGAGATTGGGCAAAGCATGCATATACACTGGGGATATTTTTGTCTTGAGAATTCACTCAAAAATTTACAATCTTGGGAGAGAACTCACATTAAACATCCAGTAGAGATATGATTTCAGGAATCTAGTCACAAAGAGTCGAGCGCGAGTTCTGTCCAAGAAGATACCATGTGTTTTGGGTTGCTTATAAGGGCGCAGCGTCTTCCAAGAACCCCATGTGCTGCAGTCATGTCAGCCTAAAAGTTAAACATTACTGTTCAGTCATTTTTATTTCCACACAAAAAAAAAATGATGTCTGTTGCTAAGTAGTAAAATATGTATTGCAGTAAATGGTAATTTTCATCTCCAATTCAGAGTTCAGAGAGTTTGGTTGTATCTTAAATCCTAGCTTAACCGTCAGCCAACAATAAAAAAAAAAACATATCATGGCCTTTTCACTTTCAAAGTTAGCTCTTGACCTTTAATCCATCGTCATGAAATCTATAGCCTGAAACAAAAGCACAGATTATATTTCAGTCAATGGTAATTTGAACCAGATCAAAATTCCAGAATGAAATATGATTACTGCACATTGTCAATGTCGGCTAAGTACATATATGTGCGTATGTAAAAATGAAGAATCTTTCAATACAATAAGCACGAACTTACCTTGATAGGCCCCACAGAACCAGATTCTTCTTTTCCCTTGAATGAGATCTAATTCAGATGAAGCTTTTGATGCGGCGACAGAAAGGACCCGATGGCCAATTGACCGCTTAAGCAACGTATTTGTGGCGTATGATCTGGATTCAGAGTTACAAGGAATTGTAGACTTGTTTCTCCTCAGAGTTACAAGGAATAGTAGACTTGTTTCTCCTAAGTTCTACAAGTAAAACATGATCATGCTAATTAACCTGAAGAATATTGAGCCAGTATGTCACACACACTCTATTGTCAGTATTTCCCAAGAAATTCCATGCACTCGAGGCTGCTGGGTTTTTGGGCATTAAATTTTTATCACGACGAAGAAAAATATCACTGCCAATACAGAGCAGAAACATAATTCTGCTATTGAACTTATATGGAAACATAAGAAGTTTCCCAGGCATGTATAGTTGAAAGAATACTCTTATGAGTGATACATGCATATACAGGATCTGATATGTATTATAAGATTCAAAGATAAATTGAAAGACTATGAGGATGAATTAACATATACTCGTATTGAAAAGCTCCGAAGATTCTCCTCTCATCAAATGTTGCTTCGTCACCTAATGTACTCATAGCATCATTATAGATTTCTTGAGTACCATCATTGCATAGCACCACGCATCCTGCAATTATTATGCTTCTAAAACTTTGTTAAAATACCATTATTGAGTTAATACAAATCTATGGAACTTGCAACAAGAAGTCAAATCATTAAGAACTTCCTTATCTGAAGAGTGGAAAAAAGTTTGATACATCTGACATTTTTCAGATGAAACTGATATTACTTCAGAGTTAGTTACTATATGACGAGCAACCAAACTAGGAAGAAACTTGTTGACAATTTTGACCTTAAAACTAATAGAGCAAGAATTAATGATATGAACATAGGAAAATGGTAATTTGTAGTAGGACTATACCTGAAGTAGATGCTGATTGCGACAGAATGAGAGAACCGAGAAAGCAGAAAAGCTCAAAACTCCTGTAGGAGGGCAGGACCAAATTCAACCACAAATTGGAATCTAGAGCAGGAACTCACTTGTTTAACTCAAAGTAAATTATAGAGCAGAAAAAATAATAGTGATTACAAGGAGTAGCTTATGATACAAGTAAGCCTTTTGGAACAATTCTGAGTAACCCCGTGATTTGACGAACTGGCCCAGCGTCTCATTGCGATCAATATCTGGGTTATTCTCAAGCATATCAAGATAGATGCATTTGCAAAAGAAAACCAACTCAGTATTGTAATTCTTGCCGCGTGTAAGTATACTTTCCAAGTTGGGGAACGAAAATTTAAAACAATTTCATCATTCTCAGTTGCAAAATGTGCGCTTAGACATATTTGAAGGGGAAGTGAGAAAAATAACTCGGGAGTTAGAAATTAGAATATACATACTGCTCTTCAGTAGTCTCATCAGCGTTCGTCTTATGATCAGCTTGGGCAGCGTCATCATCAGGAGTGTTCAATTCTTGGGCATCTTTAAGAGACCGCAGCCTTTCCCTGCGTGATGCAGCAGCTTGTTCAATGGAATCTTTACTTCAGAACTTGAAGAGCTTCCAATTGGTCTAAATTCAAATTAAAAACATAATTCATTATTAGAATCCTATATGTTATTCCTTACAATGATATGAGAAAAGAGAATAGAACTAATAGGAGCAAGCTGACGCAGTGGGCTGTATGATCAGCTTTAAGCCTTTAAACCCCTGCTACTTTATATATAAAGATAAAGACAAGGGAAATTAAAGACAGAACAAAATAAAAACTGGAAAAGAAAAAACCTCATGAAATAACCTCCATTTCTCCCTAGTGAATTTAACACGTCTTCTTAAAAAAAATTCCTTCAAATCATACTGAATTTTTCATATTTGAAATAAGTTCTTTTTTTTTGGTGGAGGGGGGGGGGATAGAAAGTTGTGTTAAATTTTAATCTTAAGTTTTTTTTAAACAACAATCTAAATTAGAATAAAATTTTAAAAATAAAAAGAATATAGTTTAAATAAAATTCAAAAGAGGCAAGTACATGTTAGCACCCCCGGCGCCCTGCCTCACATCGTAGGGGTTTCCTCGGTCATGTTGGGATCTTTCTTGGCTAACGATAAACATGGAATGATGGAACCCTAAATTCTCTGGAACAATTTGAATTCCTAAAACAAAGGAGGGAGAGTTGCGTAGATAAATTTATTCAATAATTATTTTTATGTGCCAATTATAGCTTGAAGTGAAATTCCTTGTTTTCTTAAAATATCTTGAGTTCCCATGGCTCTTGCGAGAAAAATAAAGAAATATGTACACAAGAAAGGGAAACGTAAGGAAGTCCCCACATATTTTGGGTTCTTGCAGCAACAAATAACAATTAATACACCGGTGCAACGAAATCCAACACCTTAGAAATTACTGGTCTCAGCGAGCAGCTTCGACACATGACAATGCAGAAACCGAATTACACAGATCCCCACAACACCACTTTTATGTTTGATTCTGGTAGTTTTCACCATTGTAAACCTCTATACAAGACATGCCCCCATTCTTATCAGCATTTTCACTGAATGTCACTAGGTCACTGTACATTTTCCTGGATGCTTTAGAGAATTCTGTCAATGATTCAAACACCTGATAAAACCCTAATTGCAATCCATGCAACGTGATCCTCTGTGTTTCTTGCATGCAACTATGGTGCTTCTCCTTCTGTGTCTCCAGTTTTCTTCTAAGTGCCTCCAACTGAAACTTATCCTTCTTCTCCATCACTTGCTCTTCTTGATGCTCTGTTCCCACCTCTGGATTTTGGTCTGCGACTTTCAACTCAAGCATCTTACTTTTCACCTTATTTAACCCACAATGCCTTCTGTCTAAGTCTTCTGACAGACTATCTACTTTCCTTTTCTGCTGCTGCTCTTCACCTTGCTGAAGCCACAGAGCTCTCATGTCCTTCACAACACTTTTCAATGCAAGTGCTACCATTTCATCAGGCAGCTTTTGCAGTGAAGCTAACCAATAATCGCATACTGCAAGCAGTGGTGGCCCGTTCGCTTGATATGGCGCTGAGACATTTCCGCTTCCGGAGTAAAATTCAACTTCAGGGACAACAAACTTGCTTAGCCATCCATACAAAGCTTCAACATATGCCTTTTGAGCTGCAATGTACTGTCTGAAGCCCACATGCCAATTTCGAAGCTGAGTTTCAAGCCGTACAGTAGCCAATCTGTGAGATTCGTTGCAGAATTTCCCATACGTGGAACAGGTGAAAGACTTCACTTCTGAGAGAATCTTTCTCTGGGTTTCATGGGATTCCAGCACAACTTGCCATGTTTGTGATAGGCTGCATCAGGAAAAAGAAAAATAAAAAACCAGATTGAAACTCAATTATCCGAGTCTTTTTAGTTCCCGATGCAATATCTCACCCTTTCAGAAGCTCAACAATTTGCGGCTGCAATTCTTCATCTCTTATTTTCTGAATTCTTTTTGAGATTGACTCTGCACGCCGAATTGCAACCAAGATCCCAGCATACAAGTCTTTCACTGCAGCTCTTGTTTTATCCGTACTTAGTACATCATCTCCTCTGACATCCTTGTTTCTCAATTGTGCACACTTTTTCTCATAATTTTTCCTCGTTATATCTCCAGCCTATAAGGTAAGAAAAAACAATTAATATTGAAAGTAAGATATAACAAGCAGGGAACAAAGGTCATGCTTGAAAAAGGGTAAAACAAACACGAATAATACAACAAAGTTGTCAGTTTGGTACATTGTGTGGCTTTAGACTTGAAAATCACCAAAACAAATGCAAAACATTACGAAACAAGGAAAGAAACGACTGACAACTGCACATATCTAATAAGACATGACCCAGTTGAAAAGAGGCTAATAAAAGTATAAAACCATCTCATAAGGCAATAAACTTACACTTCAGCAACAGAAGAGCTCAAAAGTCTCTTTAATCATATGTGTCATTATGAAAACAGAATATATAAATTCTAACAAAAGGAATCACAAAACCATCTTACCTTAACCTCCTCATATAGCTTCTTTTCCCAAGCATATAACCTTCCCAAGGTTAATGAATGGCTTCCTGAATCCATTCCCTCGTAATCATCAAATAAGTCATTCTTATATTCCGTCCAAGCTGAAGAATTATTTGCATCCGATACCACGAGGCTCTTGCACGATGAAGACTTAGAAGTGGAGCGATGCCATGTTATTGCATGAATGAGTTTGATTGAATTTTCTGCATTGAGATCAGATGAATCAAATTCTCTGAGGCTGAAACTGAAAAGTTCAGGATCAGCTTACAGATATATAAGGAAATCATCATTAAGTGTTAGAAGGAATAGAGCAAATACATCAACATATATTAGTATTGAATTTGAAACCTTAAGATTGGAATTAGTTCCAAATTAACAACTGGCTTGAGCAAGAAAACAATACTAATACATGGCAAAGAACAGAAATTGGTAATAATTCATAATACTCAGCGACCAAGTTAGAAAAACGAAGTTAGGACCAACCTCAAAGCGAGATGAAACATCAACTTTAAGTTACAAAGGATTAGAAAGTATATCCAAATTAAGAACTGTTCTGAGCAGGAAAACAACACTTGCTCATGGAAAAGAACAGAATTTAGTAATAACTTACTACATGCTACGACAAACATACACCAACATAGTTAGGGCAAATCTGAAAGCAGGTGAAATATCAACTTTAGTTGGATTAACCCGAAAAACAAATCTTAGTATATGATAAAATGAGTATAATTTCCCACTTTTCTCCCACTTAAATGGTTTGGAAAAAGGCAGCGAGTGGCACTTTTAGATAAATCCTGTAATTGTTCCCCCTTCTTTTTCTAGCCGTTCAAAGTTCAAATAATGAAATTTTTAGTGAATTTCGGTGCTCGATATAGGTATAAGGGTACAAGAAGATGATCTAAGCAGGAAAGCAAGAGAAATGATAGATCCACGAGAATATAGAGCCCAAGCTTATTCACCGATATTTTTTTCAAAAGAAATAGAATGAACTGAACCTTGCAGGCAGATGTGAATTTGATGCCTACGCGAGGCTAAGGCAGATTTGAATTTGATGCTTACGCGAGGGTAAGTTTTCAGGGGAACAAAGCACTTACCTTCTTGGAACTATTATTCAAGAAACTTGAAAAGATAAGCATAACATGTCTGAATTTTGGCCATTACATGCAAACACTTCGAAGATACGATGAGGACCCACCTTTTATTTCCTCTAAACCAGATTGAAGGGGGATTCTATTAGCCTCCAGCATTCTGGTCACATTCTTGCCAGAATTATATGCCCTAACAAAATAATCCTCAATATCCTTCAAAGCTTCCAGCAATTCCCTACCTTCCTCCGGTGTATCAATAACAGCAAGCCCCCTCTGCTCCCTCTGGATTTCGCTTTCAGTGGCCATATTTACAACATTCACCGTCTCAACATTACCACTCACATGTTCTACTACACCTTCATTTCCTTCCACAGTCACCACCTTTTGCTGCTCAAAATCGTCTCTTTCACCTTCCTCCTCTAGCTCTGGAATCCCTTCTTCCTCCCTCACCACCCTCAAATCGTCGTCTGAGTTTCGACGATACCCGCTAATAACCTCTGTCCTCATGCCCTCAAATGGGTTAAAGAAATCCCACTCGAAATCTCTCTGCGGTAATGGCATTGGTGGTGGCATATGCATGTAATAGTACCCGAAAGGTTGTTTAGCTGGTTCTTCTTTTCTCATAACTTCATTTTCTCTCTCCCTTTTTTCTTCCCTCTCTTCCTCAGAAGATTCTGACTCTGAAGTTGTTGAAGAAGCGCCTGAATCACGAGTGATAGCTTCATGCTTCGGCTCAAACTGTGTCTGCTGGAGGAACAGTGGGTTGTTTATCACATTTTCTGTTTCTGAAGGCGCAGGGCAAGGTGGGGAAAGTGTTATGAGGAAAGATGAGGGAGGAGAAGAATGGCAAGCCACGAAGAGATTTATGGCTGCTGCTACTGCGTATAGAGAGTGAAAATACTTACAATGCGCATCTGCAAGAGCGTATCTTCTCTCCACTGCAGTCTTTAACTGGCTTTTTCTCTCTTTACAGATAGCTAAGACTTCTTCTTCCTCTAGTTTAGAGGCAACACAACCCATCTCTCTCGGTGGTTGTTGGGTTTACAGCAAAGTTAGAATGTTTTTGAAGAATAGGACGAGAAAGGTTATTACTTGGAGAAGCGTGAGCAGAAGAAGATGTTTTCAACTGGGTTTTAAAGGAACATATCAAAAAGCACAGCTTTTTCTACTTTGGCGCATTAAAGATTTGAGTAGAAATGGAGCTATTGGAGAAGTTTGAGAACAACTCAATCCATCTGCCTCTCGGCCATCTTGTTAGCACAGAAATGAAAACCAAACAGTGGCAGAGAATGGAAATATTCTGCAAGAACAAGATAGTCAAGTTAAAAACACTTATTAATGTCTTGATGATAAGATGGAGGAACTTTAAACAAAGTGTACTATGAGCAGAGACAGACTTGAAAAGCCCATAACAGTGACCGGGGTATTAGCAGAGACCCAGAGAGGGAGGGAGCGAGAGTGAGACGGTATTGGTGGTAGGGGCTCGAGAAGGAGAGAGAAAAAGACAGCATTCTAGTGTTTGACAAATTGCTCTCGAAGCCAGTGTAAGGTAGTGGTAAGCCATTCTCAGTTAAAGGGGGAATTAAGAATTAAGAATTAAGAATTAAGAATTAAGAATTAAGAATTAAGAATTAGAATAATACACTGTAAGTATTTTGGACTCATGAAAATAACTTGGTAAGAAGGCATGAGTTGATAGTCAAAACGGGGAAGGGGACGCGACTTGCTGATGAGAAGAAATGCATGTGGCAGATTATTATTGAACAAGGTATTCTTTGGATATTTAGAAGTTGTGTTGAAGATTGACATGTTTAATTGAACTGCTGCGGAGATCCTCTGTTGAAATGGAAAATTAAGGTAGTACAGAGAAAGAGGCAAGCTTAGGAGTAAAAAGAGGAGTCAAAGTAAAAATAGCGGTAAAAGAAGGAGCGTGACTACTGGCGCAACCAGGGATTTGTCAGTAAGATTTTGGAACTTAAAACTCCGTCTCGGTCATCATGCATAATGAGAGAATAATTGTGTTTAGGTATATAGTTTAGCAGCACATAAAAATCCGAAACTGCCCATGCCTATAAATATAAGGACGAATCTATCCCCAAGGAAGCAATTGAGCTGATTAGATGTAGCCATCCAAGAGATTTCTTCACTTTATCACATTTACACATCAGGCAGGAGGATCAAGTGCTGTGTCAGTGTCAGTATGAGGTCAAACGGCACATGAAATTAAATACAAGGTTAAAGAAATAAACGCTCTTCTTAAAGTCTGCCTAGAGATGAAAACATTTTTTTTTTATTATGTCAGTTTTCTTTTTTTATATATTGAATTTTTTGACATAAATTCATAACATAAAGGTAGGATAAATTTTTTTTAAGTGAATAAAAAAAATTGATAGAAAAACTAGAGTACCTCTAGGGGATTACTAGCTACACTAATTTTTGATAGAAAAGTGAACGTGGAAAGAAGGAATAGGAGATAAAATATTAAAAAATAAAAATAAAATAATAATTAAATAGTTTATAAATTTTTTTATTATTTTAAAAATTATTTTTATAAATTTATTTAAAATTATATTTTGATCCACAAATATTTTAAAATAAATATAATTTTATTTTAAAATTTTCTTAAAATAAAGTTTAGGTTAGAACTTATTTTAAAAATACAGTTTATAGATTAATTAAACATACATAAAATATTTTTTATTTTAATATAAAAAATTTTAGAAATAAATTAAAATTATTTATAATTTAATTTATTTTAAAAATATAGTTTATAGATTAATTAAACATACATAAAATATTTTTTTATTTTAATATAAAAAAATTTAGAAATAAATTAAACTTATCTATAATTTAAGGATAAAGTAAAATTTCTCTTTTTTTTATGTAATACTAATATTAAATAAAATAAATATTTAATTATCCTTAAATATAAATTTAAATATTTAGATTAAAAATAAAATTATAATAAAATATTACTCTTTAATAATAAAATCTGAATCCAACATGATAATGCGTAACACATAAAATATGTTCGTTCATAGCTTCCCGAAATTGCCTCAGATGAAGATCCTGCTCGACAGCCCAATTGAAACCAAGCGAGAGAATGCGGATGGTGAAGATGTGTCGAATCTTAATATAGTTAAAATAAAATTTTAATAAATTAAGTAGATAAAAAAAACATGATGACCTGTTTGACTGACCAACTATCCCAAGATGTATAACAAAAAAAAACCTATTCCAAGATAACCACGTAACTAATCAACCAACCAACAGTTGAAGAAAACAAACCATATGCTTTCACTTACATTCGACCTCAATAAAAGTCCCCAGAATTTTTTTCCGAGGACCGAATTATGCAAGTTCTTACGATTCAAATCACAATTTTTGCTAGACACGAGGTATCAAAATAAAGATGGTTGTCTTGCAAAGGCAGCTCATTATAATTAATGATCAAGATCAGATCAGAAGATCTTTGAAGTTGTGGAAAGAAGCTAAGCACGAGTATTAGTAGCATTCTCGTTGAGTTACAGTTAATACAAAGAATTCAAATGCTCCTCCCCCTCTCATTGCCTGCTATTTAATGATACCTGGTATTCACACTAGAAAATGATACAAAGAAAAAAGAAGATAGAGATACAACTTCTTCAATCAGGTACCACCGCCCTCTGTTGGCGTCGCACATGGTGCCAGTGTGTTATGAGGAAGGGTTATTCCACCCCCTCTGACCGATATATTGTTGAATTTGGCAGAGCTTGCTCTACTAACCAGATTTGAGTCAAGAAATACCACGATCACAGTAATGTCATCATGGAAATGTCGTCGAACCCCACGGTCAATTTTCTTTAGGTCCGAATACCGCATTTCTCTCTTCTTTGCCGCTTCTTGAAGGGCAGCTTTCACCAGCCTCCTCGCGCTTGCCTGAAATCATAATGCATAAATTATTCATCAACTTTCAACGAGGCTTGCCGCCTTTGTACGCTTTACCAACTCCAAACACATGGCCATAAGCCAAACGCATGATCATAAGAATTGCTTAAGTAGTTGAAACCAATTATATGCAATGCCATATCAAGATAATGATATTGGGCAACACATTTTTAGGTACACGTCTAAAAGAACAAAAACCCCGCATCTTAAAATTCAGTCAGACTGCTAGGCTAAACAAGTTCCCTTTAACTATATAATAATGGCATTTACAGTCTAGAAACAAATTTAACATTGCCATCTACTAAGAATTTGTTTGAAGTTTGATTGAGCAGAAAAAACAACTTTGACCAAATGAGTGCCGCTGTCAAATGAAACGAAAAAATGCTTAAACGATTTAGAAAGAAAGTGCCCCACAAAATTTATGGACAAATTAGATAAACACCATTAACCGAGAATTTCACGTCTTAAAAATGCAATTCTTCATTGTAAAAATATGTGCCCTCATAATATACATTATAAGACAAGATACACTATTGTTTTACCACGACAGATTTTGTGTACAAGCATGATACAATACACGAGAACAAATGGAACCTTTTTTACCACAAAATATTACCTCATGAGAACAGATGGAACTATACCCATCCATAATACAATAGCAAATAACCTGGCAATTCTAATTGCATATAAAGAAATTAGGAGTCAGGAACAATTGGAACAACGAAAACCCACATCAATTTCTTTTTTCAGTCTAGAAAAGCCATAATCTATCAATTAACCTAAACCATGAGTTTGTATAGCAATATCTAGGATTGTCGTATATAAATTCATATCTTACACTGCGGGGATTGTTTTGAACTATATCAACTGCTTCTTGATTGCTAAGATGCTCCCAGAGTCCATCAGATGCAAATATAACAAACTGATCATGTGGCTGCAACTGAAACACTGATATGGATGGGTCTGAGCTCAGTATTGGCCTCTTGAAAGGCTCACGAAGACGAAATTTAGCATATAGAGGTTCTCTATTGAACTCAGCCTTCTTCAAATATACATCCCCAATTGATCTAGAAACCTGAAAGGTAAAGGATTCTATTATGACGTAATTCAATAAGAGGACAAGAGATGAAAAATTCATTTGCTTCCATTCCAGTCATGCTGATACTGTTATACTTTCAAGATGATGAGACCTGATCAAGAAACCAGAACTGATCTGAGTAAGCCCCCTTTCTACAACAATCTTGACAATTGATACCTTTCACGATTCTTATATTAGATTAATGCTTTGAGCATGGGAATGCAGTATTGTCAAAAGGTGTATCACCATGTAACAAAAACAGAGAGCAAAAATGAAACTGGCTTGGGCAATCAGTAAAACTAAATGATGAGCTGTACATGACTCACTTGTATAAGGCCCTTCACTCGCCATACATTATGCTTTAAAACAACAATCTGTGAATCATCAGGATGCAAGGAGCGCAGCTCCTGTCTAACAGACTCTAAAGCTGCATTGTGCTCCGAAGACAATTGCATGGCTAGAACCTCTCCAGTTGCCTTGACTACTCTTCCCAAAACAGCACGGGAATCGCCAAGATTTGCTACATAAATGCTACCGTTACAAATAACACCAACAAGACAGCAAGACCCAACTGCTGCAATTTGTGGTTTCATTTGCCACTGTTTGGCAACAAGTGATATAAATCCTTCCTCTGTTGCTTGAAATGCCTTACGGATTACATCAACGGACATTGATTGTTGCTCTGCAGTAAACCCTGCAATTAAAAAGGAATTCTTTCAACCAATCACCACATGGAGATTAAGAATCCAAATACAGAATAAAAGTCAAGCAGCTATGACATGTACTAAAATCCTACAATGTGGTATACGACACAACTTTTCTAACCTTAACCCATTGCATAGCTGATAGACAATAGTAAGATAGAAACACATACTACGAAGGAAAATCACCCCTGCCACAATTTCTTCCACCAAACAATTGAAAGCATGTCACCAGCCATGCTTTCACAGTTAGTCCGAGAGAGAAGAAAATTGAAAGAGAGAATGAAAGGGTCCTTTTTGGTCTTACAATGAAAGAGTCGTTTATTTAGACCTATTCGGTTTCACCTAGCAAATTCGTTTCAGTTTTGTAAATTAAAGGAATACATAATTCAATGAAATACAAACTTTTCCATTCCTTAATCTTTCAATCATTTAGCGATGGGCTTGATCGCTGTTTTCTTCCCTGGAGTCTATATCTTAAACCATAAACTCCTACATATATCTTCTCAATTTAAAAGCAGCCTAAAGTACTGAAGAAATTTGAAATAGGAAAGCAAAGAAAATGCCACATCCCAATATGCAAATGCGCAAAGGATAAAATCAAGATGAAATTTTGTGATCATTTCCCAAACGGGTTTTCAATCAAAACATAAGGAGGCCAATCATATGCAGCTGAGTCGAAACATATTCACCTGTCATGATTTTATTATATAACATAATTCCAACCATGCCATACTATCGTCCTTACAGAAGTTACTTACTCTTGAGAAGGTGAAAAAGGTGATTGTTAATAAATCGGGATGTCTCCGGCCCTCCATGGCCATCATAGACACCGATAAAGGTTCCATAAGGGCCAGATTCATGGGAGCTCAAACTGCCAGATTCAAGCTGGCTCTGATCCTCCAGCAAGTTATTGGCTTGGACCACAGCCATTGAAAATTCACCGTTTAAATGCTGCCCCGTGTCCTTGTACCATAAGAGCCCATCTTGCTTACCTCCCCCATCTAAACCTGTTCGTGCATATCTATCCGAACCTGGCCGAAAGCAGGCCCTCAGAAAGTTCATCAACTCTGATAACATCCCTCATCTCACCAAACAACCTTCAAGAGTTTCCACATCTATCAACGATCGATAAATTACTTCGCCCTCAGAATTTTCAGTCACGATTGAGGCCTCCCTGAACTGAACTTTTCCCACAATTATGACGATCCACTACAAGACAAATCAACAAGCAAATATCAATTACGGGTCAAATATAACCTCGCATAAACAGAGTTGCCCTAAACAAGCCGCTAATCACACCAAAATTAGCTTTTCTTGCGAACACAAACTCGACTTCGTTTCTTGCTAGAGAAATAAAACTAGGACCGCGTAAGGCCCTCAACGATGGATAATTCAACAAGGGACAAAGAGTTAAAGACAATTCTTCGCGTCTTTTCTTTTCTTTGCTTGTTTTTTTTCCCTTGGTATCACAAGGTGAGGTCAACCCCACTTCCTTTTCTGAGAGAAGGTTTTGGTCACATTGGAAATCAAAAACCCGAGAGTTATAATAGTCTCCATAAAAGCTAATAATGACCAAGAACTTAAGGTTTCTTCATTTTAACAAAACAAATTCCAGAGAGAGATCTCACCTAATAATTTGACTATTGATTAGCTCTGGAGTGCCCAAGCTGAAGAAGAGAATGATTTGGAAGGGAGAAGAAAGTGAAGTGTGGATGAGAGCATTAGATCTGTGGATCCATCAAATCAAGAGGAAAAAGGAAGTAGAAGTGGGTTACTTTTGTAGGTGTTTTTCGCAATCTATCTAACTAGTTAATGGTATGAAGATGATGGAATTGTTGAAGAATAGAGATAAGGAAGTTTAAAATGAGAACTTTTTCTTGGGTGTTTGGAAGACTTGGCCAACTAAAACCTGGCTTTGCCTCGGGTCTGAGAAGACAAGCCATAAAAGACCAACAATGGAGAGCTTGGAAGCCCGCAATGCAGAGGTCCCGCTCTGGGCTCCACACCTCAATGCTATAGAGAGAGTCAATGCAGTAATCTGGTCTGGAAAATGATAAAGTGCAGGCTAATGCTATGGGCATTCCGTGAAATGGGGTTCCAAGGAGAACACGTGGAATTTGTGTTTTTATTAGAATAAAGATATATATAGTATCTTAAATTAATTTTAAAGAAATAATTATTATATTAAAATATTTAAAGATATAATTAATACCCTAAATATTTAAAAATACAATTAACCCTTTAAACTTATTTTAGAGGTATAATGAGTACCTTAAAATATTTAAATTAATATAATTATATATTTTTATTGATAAAAATATAAATTTATATATGATTCATGCTATATATTATTATTTAAAAGGTCACATGTATCATATTATTTAAATAAAAATATTAAATAAATTTTAAAATTTATATTATATATAATTTATATATGAAAATTGAGAAATTTTAAAATTTATTTAGTATAATTTATTAAAATAATATTACACATGTGACATTTTAAATAATAATATATAAAAATAAAAAATTTATATGACATATATTAAATAAAAGTTAATAATTTTATTGATAAATAAATAAAATAATATAAATTTAAATACTTTAGATACTAGTCATATGTTTAAAATTATTTCATATTACTAATTGGACCTTTAAAAATTTTAAAGTATTAATTATATTTTTAAAATTAATTTAAAATATTAATTATATTTTTAAATATTTTTAAATATTAATTATTTATTTAAAATTATTTTAAAATGTTAAATATATCTTTAACTTCTTTATTACAGCACAAGATATTAACAAATGATAATTTTTTTTCTTGGGTAATCCTGTGTTCCCTGTATTTTTGCGATTAAAATAGAATATCTCAATAGACATTTACTTCCAAACAAAATTCTTCTCATCCTATATAAATATACAATATATTAAATTAATTTGATTAAATTAAAAAATAATGGGAAAAAACAAAAAAAATATTTGAATTTTAAAAGGATAAATTGGGATTTTGAATATTCAAAATGACAGATTGGATAGGAGGCCCAATCTATCATTTGCAAATTTATGTACAAAGACCATATTACCCTTCACTTTCCCAATATTTTGACAATACAATTTACAACTTAACCAATGATATTTACAACTCTGACAATGATATTTATAATTTTGATAATGATATTTATAAATCGTATTGTTAAAAAAGTTACAGTATCAGCTACAGTATTTCTCCCAATTGCTAAAATTGGATTTCTCTCAGTTATAAATACAATTGTCAAAGTTATAAATGCCATTGGCGAAATTGTAAATCGTATTGTCAAATAAGCTACAATGTCAGCTACAGTGTTTCTAAGAGTTGCAAATACAGTTGTCAGAGTTATAAATACTATTAGCAAAGTTGTAAATCGTATTGTCAAAGAAGTTATAGTATTAGCTACACTGTTTCTCCCAATTGTCAAAATTAAATTTCTCACAGTTACAAATACCATTGTCAAAGTTGTAAATACCATTGGCAAAGTTATAACTCGTATTGTCAAATAAACTACAGTATCAACTACAGTGTTTCTCCCAATTACCAAAATTGGATTTCTTACAGTTGCAAATACTATTATCAGAGTCGTAAATACCATTGGCCAAGTTGTAAATCATATTGTCAAATAAACTACAGTGTTTCTCCCAATTGCCAAAATTTAATTTCTCACAGTTATAAATATCATTGTTAGAGTTGTAAATACTATTGGCAAAGTTGTAAATCGTATTGTCAAATAACTTACAGTGTCAGTTACAGTATTTCTCCCAATTGTCCAAATTTAATTTCTCACAGTTGCAAATACCATTGTCAGAGTTGTAAATACTATTGGCCAAGTTGTAAATCGTATTGTCAAATAAGCTACACTGTCAGCTACAGTGTTTCTCCCAATTTCCAAAATTTAATTTATCACAGTTGCAAATACCATTGTCAGAGTTGTAAATACCATTGGCCAAGTTATAAATTGTATTGTCAAATAAGTTACAGTGTCAGCTACAATATTTCTCCCAATTGTCAAAATTTGATTTCTCACAGTCATAAATATCATTGTCAGAGTTGTAAATACCATTGGTCAAGTTGTAAATCATATTGTCAAAATATTGAAAAAGTGAAGGCTAATATGGTCTTTGCACACAAATTTATAAATGATAAATTAGGCCTGCTGCCCAATCTGACATTTTGAATATTCAGAAGCCCAATTTATCCTTTTGAAATTTAAATAAGTTTTTTTTATCTTTCTCCCAAAAATAATTATTATATATATATTTTTTAAACATTATAATCATAGTTCTTAAATATATATATCATTCACTTACTTAATTATTATTAAAAAAATATTAATAAAGATTATTTAAAAATAGTTAATAAAATTTAAAAATATATATTATATTTATGATAAATATAAACTTATCAATTAAATTATACCATACGAATGAATAATACAAAATTCACCTTAAATGTCACATAATTCAGATTTAATTTATGCTCTGAGAATGATTTTATAGAGTTATGTAAAGGAGATCAGGGTTCAATAAGTATTGTTTAAAATGCTGTTGTAAAAATATCTTCTATCTCTGGGTTAGATATCAACAAAAGTACAAATATTTGGTGATGCCTTTAAATTCTAGAAATATAAATGCAATTGACTTTGAGGCCCTTATTTCTAAAATTTCACAGGGAGTAAGACACTGGACAACTAGACATTTGAGTTATGCAGCTCGTACACGATTGAGAACTTCAGTTTTGCTCAGTATCTGGAGGTGCTGGAGGCAAATCTTTCCAACTCCTTTAAATGTTGTTGGTACAAATTAAGCAGAAAGTCAAGGCTGGAGAAGTCCTATTATATCATGGGAAAGCATTTGTCTACCCAAAGGGAAATATGGGAGATTCGGTAAAAATTAAAAGGCACTTGTGTATGAGCTGAAATAACATTTTAAAAGCTACCCTCCAAGTCCTCAACTAATCTGGTTTTTCTACCATCTCTTCAATTCCCTCCATTTCTTTCGTAGCGGATATAATGGATTAAACAAAACCCTACCTATATATTTGATGAATATAATAGTGTATATGCAAGTTTTGTCATTTGAGGTTTGAATATTTGATTTGATGATGATGATGATGTCATGCTTAATCAGTTGACTGCAGGTTTTCTGTAAAATTGGTAAAACATATTGAGCCTATTTTACTATAAAAAAATTATCAATATATTTTAAAGTGAGCTACAAAGTTATCTTTTAACTCATCAATCTATTTTTTTTATAATAATTTATTTATTAATATATTATAATTAATTAATATTATATTAATGTGCATTTGAATTTATAATTATAAAATTTAAGATTTTATTATAAAAATATGGATTTTTAAAAGTATAATATTAATAATTTTTTAATATTATATTAATATAATTAAAAAATTATTAATATTTTAAAATTTTAAAAATATTAAAAAATGGTGACGGGCAAAACGGATAAGCTTCCGCTAGTAAAATTGCAGCGGGGCAAAGCGTTCAGCCCAAGCGCTTTTTCCAATTTTCATACAGTGTCACTGTTAGACGTGGAAATAACGAGCCAATGCATGATTTCATGTCAGGGATGTTTTAATGTTTTTTGAATACATTGTCAGAAACTTAGGCATCTACTCGCTTAGTTAATTCTTGTTATCAAGATTTGGACTTTTAGAATCAGTGAACCTCTAATGCGAAATTTGAAGTCTATCTTTGGGAAATTTTATAAGTAAAATAATATTTACAAGCCCAAAATACTCTCTCTATTGTAATATGTCAAGTCTCTTGGTGTTTAAACCCACAACTAAATGTGAAATAATTGAAGTTAACATAGCCAGAGGCCTGAGAGCTATGGAACCTGATAATGCGTTGGGCAAATGTACGACCAAAGGGTAACGCCCTTTTCTTTTGGTGGGAATTTGAAGTATGGAAGAGGGAGTGTGATGTCAGGAATAAAATGAATGGACGTTAGGCACTGACAAATTAAGCATGCACGAAACGAAGTCTCTCTGTGACAACATGCCTTGCTTCTCTAATCTTTTTTTAACATCTCAAAGCTAATGACCTTAAAGTCAAGTGGTACAAAAGTTGCCAGTAGCCGTGAGTTTGATTCTGTTGGTAATTTTATACAAACAATCAGTGTTGGCCTAATTTAAAAAAACAATAGGTCATGTGACTGATAAGCCCTTGATAATTATCGCGTCATCAATATCCTTTGATGTAAATTCACTTGACACGGCGACAGGGGAACGGAAATTATATACCAGTGAACCGTTGAGCCCCACTCGTGCATGATTCGTATAGGGGGGTGAGACCAGCCTGATTGAGTGATTATTATCTTTCTTTAACCTTCTGAATTTCTTTAAAAACAAAAATAATTAAATTCCACACTGATCTTCAAGAAGAGCATGGGATTGGATCCGTGTGTAGGAAAATTGCTGAGGTTGTTACTGTTGCTGCGTAGTTTCTGACAAAAGGATAGCGTGCTCACCCCCTCCACCTCGCTTGCGTCCAATTTGGGTTGAAACAGAGCAAGCAAAGCATGAAATTACAATTTTTAGAGAATCTGCCTGCCAAAGGGGATTCTGATTTCTGATCTGAGTGAAAAGTGACAAGAAGCAAACACATTCCCATTCACGTTCACTGCACTTGAGAACGACAAGGCTTTCATATTTCAGTACTGAGCTCCCTGGCCTGCTTCTTGTCAATTGTCATTCATCACCATTCTCGACGCCCAATACGACAAAACCAAAGCTTTCCCTCTAAAAAGCCTCATTATAAACTCATTTTGTAAGCCATAATGGCCTCACCTGGCATGGAAAGGAAGCGGGTGAGCGGTGAAAGTGAAAGCTGGATAAGGGCCGAGGCAGGGATATCGGACAGATACGTCCCTTTTACCTAACATACACACCAATTATTTTGACATGATTCTACCCATGTGCCCTCTGCACTTCTCTTCTTAATTTTCCTGGGGAAAAAATATTTCAAAATTGACGTGTCAATCAGTGATTAAGTATAGAGCGCTTGGCATTTTCTCGCTTAATAAATGCGGCCCCCAAGTGGAAATTGAATTGATGACCCAAAAAAAGAGGATGTGGCAAATTAGGGAGTGGATGTGGATGTGCAAAGCTCTGCATTATTGGCATCCTCAGCCCTCTATGATATCTCTTCCCAATGGATAATCAGATCCCAAACAAAAACCTTTGTGAATAAAAACGAACGGGTTTAGAAATTAGAATAGAATAGCTCAAGAGATCAGGGCTGGTCGTATTCATTGATATGTCCGCCCGCACTTGAGGGTCTATATGTCAGGAATTGGAAGACACGCAGCGGAAATAAACTTTAAAAATTTTCCATTCCTTGCCAGGATCTGCCGTATGTGTTTAAGTCAAGTGGAAAGAATCATTACCCTTAGTGTTGCTCAGCGAATTTCACAGCTTCTCTACGTGGGTGGTGATCTCTTTCTGATCGCAAGAAATCGATGGAGTGTTCCTCAGCGACCTTCACAGATTCTCTCCGCGGACGGTGGTCTCTTTCCGATCACAAGAAGTCGACGCCTCAGGTCGGCTTCCTCTACTGGTATCCACACGAACAGCGTTCCAACCACGAACGACGTGCTAGCGTCTCCTGTCCCTCCAAGGCTTTCACAAGTCTCCGTCTCTATTTCGGCAGTTTCTTGTCTGCAAACCTTTTGCAGATTCCGTTCGGCCTTTTGTGTTCTGTGTTATTTTCAAACGTAGCTCCTCCAATCAGATATAGAGGATGCTATGCGTTTTTCCACTTGACCTAATTGGATTTTGGAGTTAATCTTATATTAATTCCGAATTGATACAATATCATATATTGTATAATTTTATATGAAACTAATTAAATAAAATAATATTAAATCCGTCCCACAGATTTAATTACTTATTTATTTAACTTTAAATAAAGATGAGACTGAGTTATATTTGATTTATTCCCATAAATCAAATTTGAGATATCCTATCAATTTAAATTTCGAATTTCAAACGTGATAGAGATTTAATTTATCCTTATAAATTAAATCTTATAAATATCTCTTATATAAGATATCCTATCAATTTGAATTTCGAATTTTAAACGTGATAGAGATTTAATTTATCCTTATAAATTAAATCTTATAAATATCTCTTATATGAGATATCCTATCAATTTGAATTTCGAATTTCAAACGTGATAGAGATTTAATTTATCCTTATAAATTAAATCTTATAAATATCTCTTATATGAGATATCCTATCAATTTGAATTTCGAATTCAAACGTGATAGGGATTTAATTTATCCTTATAAATTAAATCTCATATATCTCATATATATAATATATATATATACGAATTTATATATATACGAATATAAATAAATATATATACATTCACCTGGATCTTTCATTGAATCTGGACATGTCTTAGATTCAATGAATCTGGACATCATAGCTCGTGTTGGGCTATTTTGTGTGCGACCCTGTAGGCCCATATGAAGTTGGCAGTGGGCCATTTGCTATACTAGCCCACAAGTCGCAAGCGGTCTCTAGCAAGACATAACAACTACCCAAATCATATGAGGATCGATAAACGATGTAACCTTTTATACAACCATATCATGTCCCTTCTGTCACGCGATATTTTGGTCATGGATGAGGCATGGATAATGTCATCCTCCTATTCCCGACCGTTACTTTCTCGATCCCTGAGTAGTCTGACTATAGAAATGGAACTACCTTTCCATTACAGTATGGCCATACATTTCTCAGACTCACTCATCGAGGGGCCCAGTAATATCTCTCCACGAATGTGAGGGACAAATTCCATCTTGACCATTCACATTCCTCCGCATGAAAAACCACTAAGCCCGAACATAGTCTTTATGATCACTCGGTCAAAAGTGACTTTTGACTAGGTCAAAGCTGAGCGTTTTGTCATGTAGGAATCCATGATGATCTCAGGTCAAAGGGCATATTGACATGGTTTGTATATGAGAGAAGCTTATGACGTTACCCATGCAGTTCTCTCATAGCGGGTCGGTCCAACACCCTGTACTCTTACATGTGCTTATGACTTTGATTTATATCTCTATACATCTTCAAAGTCATACTGGTCTTATTTCATCTGTGCTCCCACATAGATGATCGACCAGGGACATTTAGGATAATATCATGAATTATCCAAGGATGGTCATCATAGTAAACATGCAAATAATATGATAACTCAATTAATAAATTCATAAATCAATAATGTTCATAAGACAATGATTGGCCCCTAGGGCACGATTTCCAACAACCTCCCACTTGCACTAGGTACAATCATTAATTTGACTAATTCCCATTGACCTAACATGACGCTCATGCTTTGCCTGCACAAGTGGCTTTGTTAGAGGATCAGCAACATTATCTTCTCCTGCTACTTTGCATATTTTTATATCACCTCTATCGTTGATTTCTCTGATGAGATGAAATCGCCTGAGTATATGCTTGGTCCTTTGATGTGACCTAGGTTCTTTGGCCTGTGCAATAGCACCGCTATTGTCACAGAGCAAAGTTATTGGATCTGAGATGGTAGGTATCACCCCTAGTTCTGTGATGAACTTCCTGATCCAAACGGCTTCCTTAGCTGCATCAGATGCTGCTATATACTCAGCTTCCGTTGCAGAATCTGCTACAGTGCCCTGCTTAGAGCTCTTCCAGCTTACTGCTCCATTATTGAGGAGGAATATGTATCCAGACTGCGATTTTTGGTCGTCCTGGTCAGTTTGGAAACTCGCATCTGTGTAACCAGTTACACAGAGCTCATCATCCAATCCACCATAGACCAAGAATAAGTCCTTAGTCCTTCTTAAGTACTTAAGGATATTCTTGACAGCAGTCCAATGGCCCTCACCAGGGTCCTGTTGGTATCTGCTAGTCATACTTAAGGCAAACGAGACATCCGGTCGAGTACATAACATGGCGTACATGATAGATCCTATGGCCGAGGCATATGGAACCTTACTCATGCGACCTCGCTGATCAGATGTACTAGGACACAGATCTTTGCTGAGGTGAGTACCATGAGACATGGGTATGAAACCCCTCTTTGATTCGTGCATACTGAACCTATGCAGTATTTTGTCTATGTATGTACTCTGACTGAGTCCTAGAAGTCTTTTAGATCTATCTCTATAGATCCTGATTCCTAGGATGTAGGTGGCTTCACCCAAGTCTTTCATCGAGAAAGACTTTCCTAACCAAGACTTGACAATCTGCAAGGTAGGAATGTCATTCCCAATAAGTAGGATGTCATCGACATAGAGTACCAAAAACACAACTGTGCTCCCACTAACCTTCTTGTACACACAAGGTTCATCAATGTTTTGAAGAAATCCAAACTCTTTGATTACTTCATCAAAACGATGATTCCAACTCCGAGAGGCTTGCTTTAGTCCATAAATGGACCTTTGAAGCTTGCACACTTTACCAGAGTCCTCGGAACGCACAAACCCTTCAGGTTGTGTCATGTACACGTCCTCAAGGAGCTTTCCATTAAGGAAGGCTGTCTTGACGTCCATCTGCCATATTTCATAGTCATAATATGCTGCAATAGCAAAGAGGATTCTGATTGATTTGGCCATTGCTACTGGGGAAAAGGTCTCATCATAGTCCACACCATGAGTTTGAGTAAAACCTTTTGCAACCAGTCGTGCCTTGAAGACATTTACATTGCCATCCATGTCAGTTTTCTCTTTGAAAACCCACTTGCACCCGACGGTTTTTACACCTTCAGGCGGGTCGACTAAGGTCCAAACCTGATTGTCGTACATGGATTGCATCTCAGACTTCATGGCACTAAGCCATTTTTCGGAGTTTGGTCCCACTATAGCTTCTCGATAGGTAGTCGGCTCATTATGCTCAATGAGCAACACATCACGACTATCAGAAATCAGAAATCCATATCTCTGAGGCTGAAGTCGTGTCCTATTAGACTTTCGTGGACCTTGCGTGACTTGAGGAGTCTCAACAACTTGTTGTGAGTCTTCTCTATTTTCCATCTGCAGTTCTGTGGTGTCTTGTAGCTCTCGAACTTCTTCGAGTTGTACCTTACTCCCACTGGTTCTTTTAGAGATAAATTCTCGTTCAAGAAAGGTACCATTTCTGACAACAAACACTTTGTTATCAGCAGGGTTGTAGACGTAATATCCCTTGGTTTCCTTAGGATATCCCACAAAAAGGCATTTTGAGGATTTGGGCGCTAATTTGTCTGAGGCTTGTTGCTTAACATAGACCTCGCATCCCCAAATCTTGAGGAAAGATAAACTATGCGTCCTCCCAGTCCATATCTCATACGGAGTCTTTTCGATTGCCTTAGATGGAACACGATTTAGTGTGAACGCAGCTGTCTCTAGGGCATAGCCCCAAAAGGAGGGCGGAAGATCTGTTCGACTCATCATGGATCGAACCATATCTAATAGTGTTCGATTTCTCCGTTCAGAAACGCCATTCCATTGTGGTGTCCCTGGAGGAGTCAATTGTGAGAGTGTCCCACAATTCCTAAGATGATCTATGAACTCTTGGCTCAAATATTCACCACCCCGATCAGATCGAAGGGCTTTAATTGTTTTGCCAAGCTGGTTTTGTACTTCATTTTGAAATATCTTGAACTTTTCAAAAGATTCAGATTTATGTTTCATTAGATAGATGTACCCATATCTGCTGAAATCATCTATGAATGTTATAAAGTACGAATAACCTCCTCTGGCATTTGTGTTCATCGGTCCACACACATCTGTATGTATGAGGCCCAATAAATCAGTGGCCCTCTCACTGTGCCCAGTGAAAGGTGACTTTGTCATCTTTCCTAACAAGCAAGACTCGCAAGTGTCATATGATTCAAAATCAAATGAGTTTAGAAATCCATCTTGATGGAGTTTGGAAATGCGTTTCTCATTTATGTGGCCCAGACGACAGTGCCAGAGGTATGTGGGATTCAAATCGTTTGGTTTGACCCTTTTGGCGGTTATGTTATAGATATTTCCATGATTGGGTTGTTCCAATTTTAATATGTAATGATCAACATGCAAATCACCATGAGCATATAAAACATCATTACGATAAATAGAACATCTACTATTCCCAGCAATGGAAGTGAAACCTTCCTTATCCAAATAAGAAAGTGAAACAATGTTACTACTTAAAGCAGGAACATAATAGCAATTGTTCAAAACTAACAAAAGCCCAGTGGGCAGAACTAATTCATAAGTGCCTACAGCTAACGCAGCAACCCTTGCTCTGTTTCCAACTCGTAGGTCAACTTCACCCCTTTTCAGCTTCCTACTGTCCTTTAGTCCCTGCACATTCGTACAAATGTGAGAACCACATGCAGTATCTAATACCCATGAGGTGGAAGTAGAAAGATGAATGTCTATAACATAAATACCTGAAGCGATAGCCCCGCTATCCTTCTTGTTCTTTTTCAGATCTTCGAGGTAGAGTTTGCAATTCCTCTTCCAATGACCCGGTTCATTGCAGAAGAAGCAGACTCCTTCCTTCGGAGGCTTTGCCTTCTTTGGTGCAGGCTTGGTTTCGGGCTTGCCTGACTCTTTGGTCTTACCTGATGAGCCATGACCCTTCCCCTTGCCTTTGCCTTTCTTTTTCGTACCCTTTCCTTTCTGAACCATCAAAACACTACTGGGTTTCTTCTTAAGACTCGGCTCAGCAGTTTTAAGCATCCCATGCAGTTCAGAAATAGATTTCTCCATGTTGTTCATGTTGTAGTTCATAACAAACTGGTCATAACTTTCCGGGAGTGAGTTTAAGATCAAATCTGTAGCTAACTCCTGGCTCATGGGAAATCCAAGCCGTTCAAGGTGATCAATGTACCCTTTCATCTTTAAGACATGAGCACTGACTGATGCACCTTCAGCCATCTTGCAGGAATGTAAGGCCTTAGTGGTCTCATACCTCTCTTGCCTTGCCTGTTGCTGGAACATTTCCTTGAGATGCACAATCATCTCATAAGCCTCCATGTGTTCCAGATCTCTTTGGAGCTCCGGAACCATGGTGGCTAGCATCAAGCATCCCACATCGACAGAGTCTTCCTTATGCTTCATATAAGCATCTCTCTGAGCTCTGGGAGCATTGGCGGCTGGCTCCTCAGGAATGGGTTGATCTAGGACATGCGCCTTTCTTTCCTGCTTGAGAACAATTCTCAAGTTCCTAAACCAGTCAAGAAAGTTTGTCCCATTGAGTTTGTCCTTCTCAAGGACAGATCGCAGCGATAATGTAGCAGTATTACTAGTCGTCATGATTCTACAATTAAAATATGCAATGTAATTAGTAATCTCCCACTAAATAAACAACCCTCAATGCAATAGTTAGTGGGCTAAGATCCATATTTGGCTCAAACTTAAGTCCGCTTTGGCAGGACGCTTAGATTAAGTTATTTAGGTAGGTAACACCTTTACCAATTACATCAAATGTAACTCTTAGATATTCATGGGATCCTATCATCATATGATCTGGCATGTGTTGGAGATTGTGCCCTAGGGGCCAATCATTATCTTATGAACATTGTTGATTTATGAATTTCTTAATAAAGTTATCATATTATTTGCATGTTTACTATGATGACAATCCTTGGATAACTCGTGATCTTATCCTAAATGTCCCTGGTCGGTCATCTATGCGGGAGCAGAGATGAAATAAGACCAGTATGACTTTGAAGATATATAGAGATATAAATCAAAGTCATAGGCACATGTAAGAGTACAGGGTGCTGGACCGACCCGCAATGAGAGAGCTGCATGGGTCAAGTCATAAGCTTCTCTCATGTACAAGCCATGTCACTATGCCCTTTGACCTGAGATCATCATGGATTCCTACATGACAAACGCTCAGCTTTGACCTAGTCAAAAGTCACTTTTGACCGAGTGATCATAAAGGCTATGCTCGGGCTTAGTGGTTTTTCATGCGGAGGAATGTGAATGGTCAAGATGGAATTTGTCCCTCACATTCGTAGAGAGATATTACTGGGCCCCTCGATGAGTGAGTCTGAGAAATGTATGGCCATACTGGAATGGAAGGGTAGTTCCATTTCTATATTCAGACTACTCAGGGATCGAGAAAGTAACGGTCAGGAACAGGAGGATGACGTTCAACATGCCTCATCCTTGACCGAAATATCGTGTGACAAAAGGGACGTGATATGGTTGTATGAAAGGTTACATCGTTTATCGATCCTCATATGTTTTGGGTAGTCGTAATGCCTTGCTAGAGACCGCTTACGACTTGTGGGTCAGTATAGTAACTGGGCCACTGCCAACTTCATATGGGCCTACAGGGTCGCACACAAAACAGCCCAATGCGAGCTATGATGTCCAGATTCATTGAATCTAAGAGATGTCTAAATTCAATGAATAATCTAGGGTGGATATATATTATATATATATATATAAATTAGTTTATATATATATTATATAAATAATATAAGAGATATTTGTAAGATTTAATTTATAAGGATAAATTAAATCTCTATCATTTTTGAATTTGAATTTAAATGGATATGATCTATTTGAATTTGAAATTCAAATTGATAAGATATCTCAATTTTGATTTATGAGAATAAATCAAATATAATTCTGTCTTATCTTTATTTTAAATTAAATAAATAGGTGAATTAAATCTGTGGGACGGATTTAATATAAACCATATTTATTTAATCAGTTTCTTATTAAATTATGCAATATATGATATTGTATTAATTCAGAATTAATATAAGATTAATTCTGAAGCCCGGCCCTATTAGAAGCCCGATAGCTTCCTATATATTTGACATTAGGAGTTAGGGTTTTAAAATACACAATAGATCTCTTCACACACATTCAGTCGTGAGAAAAGGGGGCAGGGAGAGTGCAAAAGGTTTGCATATAAGAAACTGCCGAAATAGAGACGGTGAGGACGGAATCTCCAGAAAGCCTTAGAGGGACAAGAGGCGCTAGCACGTCGTTCGCAATTGGAACGCTGTTCGTGTGGATACCGGTAGAGGAAGCCGATCTGAGCTGTCGACTTCTACGATACGGCCAGACACGAAGAAAGGTCGCGACCAGAACACACTTAGGTCGCGACCAAACGGGCATCTGAACGTCAGAAATCCGAAAAGGGGAGACAGGTCGCGACGTGAAGTTGAAGAGATCGCGACTAAAAGCTCCAGAGGCGACAGGTCGCGACTAGAAGAAGAGTAGGTCGCGACTACAAACTCCAGAGGCGACAGGTCGCGACTAGAAGCTGAGGAGGTCGCGACTGAAAGTTCCAGAGGCGAGGAGTCGCGACTAGTGGACACTGAGGTCGCGACCAAAGCTTGAAACCGAAGGTAACACTTCTTTCTCCTTGACTTAAACACATTCGGTAGATCCTGGCTGGGAATGGAAAAATTTTTAAAGTTAATTTCCGCTGCGTGTCTTCCAATTCCCTACAGTGGTATCAGAGGCATGCCGTTTTGTGTTTAAGTTAGGTTTGATTGTTGATACATGTGATGTATGTTAGACTTCTTAGCTGATTATATGATAACATGCGAGATATGTATGACATATATGGAATCTGTTTATGTATGACATATACGGAATCTAAAAGGAAACTGAAATCGGTGGTGTATGTTAATTGATTTGATCAATTAATATTGATGGGGTCTAAGGAAAAAGAATTAAGATTCTTGATTATTTATCAAAAAAAAAAAAATTCTATTGGGGCGCTGCCCCACACCCTGCCCGCTAACCGGCTAGCGGGACCGCCGTGGCTATTTAATCGTAGCGCAACATAATCGTAATATGTATTGACTTTCCTGATATATGAATGTTTTGAAACATTTATTGCCCTTCAAATAGCATGAATTTTGATTCTTGAATGTTTGGGTATGGTGAACAATATGGCTCTAGATTACAAGTGTTGTAATTTTTCTAAATACGGCCTGCGTGTCGTGCCTTCCTCTAATGACTCTCGTTGTACATTCTCTTCTCATCTCACTCCCCTCGAATGTTAAAACGAGGTTTCCTTATGTACTTTTCCTATTCTAATTAGAGAGCTCCTCTCATTGGCTTGAGGGGACTTAGGATAGGTGAGCCATATTGTGTCACGTTTAAGATTATGCATCTTTTGATTAGATCACTGCATGTATGTTTTAATATGCATAATACTTGTATGAGATACAACCGCGATACATGCATCTTATAAACCAGATAATTAATTAAACCCTCTAAAAGAAATCTTAAGTCATATGCCGTCAATTAATGGACACTTGTCAAAACCTCGATCGCTCATTTGTAGGTCCACCAAAGTGGGTGCATTTGAGTTATCTTGGGGAGATAAGCAAGAGTAATGGTGCTGCTCTTATGTTTGTTATTGTTTGACTTAATTGAGATTATCAAAACGGTTTTGGGTCTCAAGGCATTAGATGGGATTAAAACATGCCGGATCATATGATGATTGAATCCCATAAATATCTAAGAATTACATTTGATATAATTGGTAAAGTTGTTACCTACCTAAATAACTTAAAGTTGAGCGTCCAGCCAAAGCGGACTCAAGTTTAAGCCAAATATGGATCTTAGCCCACTAATTATTACATTGAGGGTTGTTTTATTCAGTGGGAGATTGCTAATTCGCTTGCATATTTTAATTGTAGAATCATGACGACTAGTAATACTGCTACATTATCGTTGCGATCTGTCCTTGAGAAGGACAAACTCAATGGGACAAACTTTCTTGACTGGTTCAGGAACTTGAGAATTGTTCTCAAGCAGGAAAGAAAGGCATATGTCCTAGATCAACCCATTCCTGAGGAGCCAGCAGCCAATGCTCCTAGAGCTCAGAGAGATTCTTATGCGAAGCATAAGGAAGACTCTGTTGATGTGGGATGCTTGATGCTTGCCACCATGGTTCTGGAGCTCCAAAGAGATTTGGAACACATGGAGGCTTATGAGATGATTGTGCATCTTAAGGAAATGTTCCAGCAACAAGCAAGGCAAGAGAGGTATGAGACCACTAAGGCCTTACATTCCTGCAAGATGGCTGAAGGTGCATCAGTGAGTACTCATGTCTTAAAGATGAAAGGGTACATAGATCACCTTGAGAGGCTTAGATTTCCCATGAGCCAGGAGTTAGCTACAGATTTGATCTTGAACTCACTCCCGGAAAGTTATGACCAGGTTGTCATGAACTACAACATGAACAACATGGAGAAATCTATTTCTGAACTGCATGGGATGCTTAAAACTGCTGAGCCGACTGTTAAGAAGAAGCCCAGTACTGTTTTGATGGTTCAGAAAGGAAAGGGTATGAAAAGGAAAGGCAAGGGCAAGGGGAAGGGTCATGGCTCATCTGGTAAGACCAAAGAGTCAGGCAAGCCCGAAACCAAGCCTGCACCAAAGAAGGCAAAGCCTCCAAAGGAAGGAGTTTGCTTCTTCTGCAATGAACCGGGTCATTGGAAGAGGAATTGCAAACTCTACCTTGAAGATCTGAGAAAGAACAAGAAGGATAGCGGGGCTATCGCTTCAGGTATTTATGTTATAGACATTCATCTCTCTACTTCCACTACATGGGTATTAGATACTGCATGTGGTTCTCACATTTGTACAAATGTGCAGGGCCTAAAGGACAGTAGAAAGCTGAAGAAGGGCGAAGTTGACCTACGAGTTGGAAACAGAGCAAAGATTGCTGCTCTAGCTGTAGGCACTTATGAATTAGTTCTGCCCACTGGGCTTTTGTTAGTTTTGAACAATTGCTATTATGTTCCTGCTTTGAGTAGTAACATTGTTTCTCTTTCTTATTTGGATAAGGAAGGTTACACTTCCATTTCTGGGAATGGTAAATGTTCCATTTATCGTAATGATATTTTCTATGCTCATGGTGATTTGCATGTTGATCATTACATATTAAACTTGGAACAACCCAATCATGGAAATATCTATAACATAACCGCCAAAAGGATCAAACCAAATGATTTGAATCCGACGTACCTCTGGCACTGTCGTCTAGGCCACATAAATGAGAAACGCATTTCTAAACTCCATCAAGATGGATTTCTCAACTCATTTGATTTTGAATCATATGATACTTGCGAATCTTGTTTGTTAGGAAAGATGACAAAGTCGCCTTTCACTGGGCACAGTGAGAGGGCGACTGATTTGTTGGGCCTCATACATACAGATGTGTGTGGACCGATGAATACAAATGCCAGAAGAGGTTATTCGTACTTCATTACATTCATAGATGATTTCAGTAGATATGGCTATGTCTATCTAATGAAACATAAATCCGAATCTTTTGAAATGTTCAAGATATTTCAAAATGAAGTACAAAACTAGCTTGGCAAAACAATTAAAGCCCTTCGATCTGATCGAGGTGGTGAATATTTGAGCCAAGAGTTTATCGATCATCTTAGGAATTGTGGAATAGTCTCACAATTGACTCCTCCAGGAACACCACAATGGAATGGGGTTTCTGAACGGAGGAATCGAACACTATTGGATATGGTTCGATACATGATGAGTCGAACAGATCTTCCACCATCCTTTTGGGGCCACGCCCTAGAGACAGCTGCGTTCACACTGAATCGTGTTCCATCTAAGGCAGTTGAAAAGACTCCGTATGAGATATGGACTGGGAAGAAACCTAGGTTGTCTTTTCTCAAGATTTGGGGATGTGAGGTCTATGTTAAGCAACAAGCCTCAGATAAGTTAGCGCCCAAATCTTCAAAGTGCCTTTTTGTGGGATATCCTAAGGAAACCAAGGGATATTATGTCTACAACCCCACTGATAACAAAGTGTTTGTTGTCAGAAATGGTATCTTTCTAGAACGAGAATTTATCTCTAAAAGAACCACTGGGAGCAAGGTACACCTCGAAGAAGTTCGAGAGCCACAAGACGCCACAGAACTAGAGATGGAAAGTAGAGAAGACTCACAAGAAGTTGTTGAGACTCCTCAAGTCATGCAAGGCCCAAGGCGATCTAATAGGGCACGACTTCAGCCTCAGAGATATGGATTTCTGATTTCTGATAGTCGTGATGTGTTGCTCATTGAGCATAATGAGCCCACTACCTATCAAGAAGCTATAGTGGGACCAAACTCTGAGAAATGGCTTAATGCCATGAAGTCTGAGATGCAATCCATGTACGACAATAAGGTATGGACCTTAGTCGACCCGCCTGAAGGTATAAAAACCGTCGGGTGCAAGTGGGTTTTTAAAGAGAAAACTGACATGGATGGCAATGTAAATGTCTTCAAGGCACGACTGGTTGCAAAAGGATTTACTCAAACTCATGGTGTGGACTATGATGAGACCTTTTCCCCAGTTGCAATGGCCAAATCAATCAGAATCCTCCTTGCCATTGCAGCATATTATGACTATGAAATATGGCAGATGGACGTCAAGACAGCCTTCCTTAATGGAAAGCTCCTTGAGGATGTGTACATGACACAACCTGAAGGTTTTGTGCGTTCTGAGGACTCTGGTAAGGTGTGCAAGCTTCAAAGGTCCATTTATGGACTGAAGCAAGCATCTCGGAGTTGGAATCATCGTTTTGATGAAGTAGTCAAAGAGTTTGGATTTCTTCAAAATATTGATGAACCTTGTGTGTACAAGAAGGTTAGTGGGAGCACAGTTGTATTTTTGGTACTCTATGTCGATGACATCCTACTCATTGGGAATGACATTCCTACCTTGCAGATTGTCAAGTCTTGGTTAGGAAAATCTTTCTCGATGAAAGACTTGGGTGAAGCCACCTACATCCTAGGAATTAGGATCTATAGAGATAGATCTAAAAGGCTTCTAGGACTGAGTCAGAGCACATATATAGACAAGATACTGCATAGGTTCAGTATGCAGGAATCAAAAAGGGGTTTCATACCCATGTCTCATGGTATTCACCTCAGCAAGGATTTGTGTCCTAGTACACCAGATCAGCGAGGTCGCATGAGTAAGATTCCATATGCCTCGGCCATAGGATCTATCATGTACGCCATGTTATGTACTCGACCGGATGTCTCGTTTGCCTTAAGTATGACTACCAGATATCAACAGGACCCTGGTGAGGGCCATTGGACTGCTGTCAAGAATATCCTTAAGTACTTAAGAAGGACTAAGGACTTATTCTTGGTCTATGGTGGATTGGTAGACGAGCTCTATGTAACTGGTTACACAGATGCAAGTTTCCAAACTGACCAGGATGACCAGAAATCGCAATCTGGATACATATTCCTCCTGAATAATGGAGCAGTAAGCTGGAAGAGCTCTAAGCAGAGCACTGTAGCAGATTCTGCAACGGAAGCTGAGTACATAGCAGCATCTGATGCAGCTAAGGAGGCCGTTTGGATCAGGAAGTTCATTACAGAACTAGGGGTGGTACCTACCATCTCAGATCCAATAACTTTGTTCTGTGACAATAGTGGTGCCATTGCACAGGCCAAAGAGCCTAGGTCACATCACAGGACCAAGCATATACTCAGGCGATTTCATCTCATCAGAGAAATCAATGATAGAGGTGATATAAAAATATGCAAGGTAGCAGGGGAAGACAATGTTGCTGATCCTCTAACAAAGCCGCTTGTGCAAGCAAAACATGAGTGTCATGTTAGGTCAATGGGAATTAGGCAAATTAATGATTGTACCTAGTGCAAGTGGGAGGATGTTGGAGATTGTGCCCTAGGGGCCAATCATTATCTTATGAACATTGTTGATTTATGAATTTCTTAATAAAGTTATCATATTATTTGCATGTTTACTATGATGACAATCCTTGGATAACTCGTGATCTTATCCTAAATGTCCCTGGTCGGTCATCTATGCGGGAGCAGAGATGAAATAAGACCAGTATGACTTTGAAGATATATAGAGATATAAATCAAAGTCATAGGCACATGTAAGAGTACAGGGTGCTGGACCGACCCGCAATGAGAGAGCTGCATGGGTCAAGTCATAAGCTTCTCTCATGTACAAGCCATGTCACTATGCCCTTTGACCTGAGATCATCATGGATTCCTACATGACAAACGCTCAGCTTTGACCTAGTCAAAAGTCACTTTTGACCGAGTGATCATAAAGGCTATGCTCGGGCTTAGTGGTTTTTCATGCGGAGGAATGTGAATGGTCAAGATGGAATTTGTCCCTCACATTCGTAGAGAGATATTACTGGGCCCCTCGATGAGTGAGTCTGAGAAATGTATGGCCATACTGGAATGGAAGGGTAGTTCCATTTCTATATTCAGACTACTCAGGGATCGAGAAAGTAACGGTCAGGAACAGGAGGATGACGTTCAACATGCCTCATCCTTGACCGAAATATCGTGTGACAAAAGGGACGTGATATGGTTGTATGAAAGGTTACATCGTTTATCGATCCTCATATGTTTTGGGTAGTCGTAATGCCTTGCTAGAGACCGCTTACGACTTGTGGGTCAGTATAGTAACTGGGCCACTGCCAACTTCATATGGGCCTACAGGGTCGCACACAAAACAGCCCAATGCGAGCTATGATGTCCAGATTCATTGAATCTAAGAGATGTCTAAATTCAATGAATAATCTAGGGTGGATATATATTATATATATATATATAAATTAGTTTATATATATATTATATAAATAATATAAGAGATATTTGTAAGATTTAATTTATAAGGATAAATTAAATCTCTATCATTTTTGAATTTGAATTTAAATGGATATGATCTATTTGAATTTGAAATTCAAATTGATAAGATATCTCAATTTTGATTTATGAGAATAAATCAAATATAATTCTGTCTTATCTTTATTTTAAATTAAATAAATAGGTGAATTAAATCTGTGGGACGGATTTAATATAAACCATATTTATTTAATCAGTTTCTTATTAAATTATGCAATATATGATATTGTATTAATTCAGAATTAATATAAGATTAATTCTGAAGCCCGGCCCTATTAGAAGCCCGATAGCTTCCTATATATTTGACATTAGGAGTTAGGGTTTTAAAATACACAATAGATCTCTTCACACACATTCAGTCGTGAGAAAAGGGGGCAGGGAGAGTGCAAAAGGTTTGCATATAAGAAACTGCCGAAATAGAGACGGTGAGGACGGAATCTCCAGAAAGCCTTAGAGGGACAAGAGGCGCTAGCACGTCGTTCGCAATTGGAACGCTGTTCGTGTGGATACCGGTAGAGGAAGCCGATCTGAGCTGTCGACTTCTACGATACGGCCAGACACGAAGAAAGGTCGCGACCAGAACACACTTAGGTCGCGACCAAACGGGCATCTGAACGTCAGAAATCCGAAAAGGGGAGACAGGTCGCGACGTGAAGTTGAAGAGATCGCGACTAAAAGCTCCAGAGGCGACAGGTCGCGACTAGAAGAAGAGTAGGTCGCGACTACAAACTCCAGAGGCGACAGGTCGCGACTAGAAGCTGAGGAGGTCGCGACTGAAAGTTCCAGAGGCGAGGAGTCGCGACTAGTGGACACTGAGGTCGCGACCAAAGCTTGAAACCGAAGGTAACACTTCTTTCTCCTTGACTTAAACACATTCGGTAGATCCTGGCTGGGAATGGAAAAATTTTTAAAGTTAATTTCCGCTGCGTGTCTTCCAATTCCCTACAGCATGTTCTAATCCCATCTAATGCCTTGAGATCCAAAACCGTTTTGTTAATCTCAATTAAGTCAAACAATAATGAACCTATGAGAGTAGCACCATTACTCTTTGCTTATCTCCCCAAGATAACTCAAAAGCACCCACTTTGGTGGAGTCCACAATTGAGCGATCAAGGTTTTGACAAGTGTTCATAAATTGACAGCATTATGACTTAAGATTTCTTTTAGAGGGCTTAATTAACTATCTGTTTTTATGAGGATGCATGTATCCCAGTTTGTAACTCATACAAGTAATATGCATGTGCTGATCTAATCATAAGATGCATAATTCAAACGTGATACAATATGGCTCACCTATCCTAAGTCCCCTCAAGCCAATGAGAGGAGCTCTCTAGTAAGAAAAGAGAAATTACATATAGAAACCTCTTTTAACATTCGAGGGGAGTGAGATGAGAGGAGAAGGTACATTGAGAGTATATAGAGGAAGGCACGACACGCAGGCCGTATTTTTAAAATTACAACACTTGCAATCTAGAGCCATATTGTTCACCATACCCAAACATTCAAGAATCAATATTCAGATCTAATCGAAGGGCAAAAAACATTTACAAAGTAACATTTGTTACGGTTATGTTGCGCTACGAACAGGTAGCTACGGCGGTCCCGCTAGCCGGTTAGCGGGCGGCTGTCCCTGGGGCAGCGCCCCGGAAGAATTTTTTTTTTGTTTTGTTGTTTCATAAATAATCACGAATCTGAATTCGGTTTTCACAAATAATCACAAATTCGAATTCGGTTTTCTTAGACCCCATCTATGCGGATTGATCAAATCAAAAGGCATCACCACCGATTTCAATTTCCTTTTAGATTCCTTTTATGTCATACACAACAAGGATTCCATATATGTCACACATACAACGCTTATTATATGATCGGCTACTACTAACATATATCATATAAATCACAAATCAAGCCTAACTTAAACACAAAACAGCATGGCTCTGATACCACTGTCAGGAATTGGAAGACACGCAGCGGAAATAAACTTTAAAAATTTTCCATTCCTTGCCAGGATCTGCCGTATGTGTTTAAGTCAAGTGGAAAGAATCATTACCCTTAGTGTTGCTCAGCGAATTTCACAGCTTCTCTACGTGGGTGGTGATCTCTTTCTGATCGCAAGAAATCGATGGAGTGTTCCTCAGCGACCTTCACAGATTCTCTCCGCGGACGGTGGTCTCTTTCCGATCACAAGAAGTCGACGCCTCAGGTCGGCTTCCTCTACTGGTATCCACACGAACAGCGTTCCAACCACGAACGACGTGCTAGCGTCTCCTGTCCCTCCAAGGCTTTCACAAGTCTCCGTCTCTATTTCGGCAGTTTCTTGTCTGCAAACCTTTTGCAGATTCCGTTCGGCCTTTTGTGTTCTGTGTTATTTTCAAACGTAGCTCCTCCAATCAGATATAGAGGATGCTATGCGTTTTTCCACTTGACCTAATTGGATTTTGGAGTTAATCTTATATTAATTCCGAATTGATACAATATCATATATTGTATAATTTTATATGAAACTAATTAAATAAAATAATATTAAATCCGTCCCACAGATTTAATTACTTATTTATTTAACTTTAAATAAAGATGAGACTGAGTTATATTTGATTTATTCCCATAAATCAAATTTGAGATATCCTATCAATTTAAATTTCGAATTTCAAACGTGATAGAGATTTAATTTATCCTTATAAATTAAATCTTATAAATATCTCTTATATAAGATATCCTATCAATTTGAATTTCGAATTTTAAACGTGATAGAGATTTAATTTATCCTTATAAATTAAATCTTATAAATATCTCTTATATGAGATATCCTATCAATTTGAATTTCGAATTTCAAACGTGATAGAGATTTAATTTATCCTTATAAATTAAATCTTATAAATATCTCTTATATGAGATATCCTATCAATTTGAATTTCGAATTCAAACGTGATAGGGATTTAATTTATCCTTATAAATTAAATCTCATATATCTCATATATATAATATATATATATACGAATTTATATATATACGAATATAAATAAATATATATACATTCACCTGGATCTTTCATTGAATCTGGACATGTCTTAGATTCAATGAATCTGGACATCATAGCTCGTGTTGGGCTATTTTGTGTGCGACCCTGTAGGCCCATATGAAGTTGGCAGTGGGCCATTTGCTATACTAGCCCACAAGTCGCAAGCGGTCTCTAGCAAGACATAACAACTACCCAAATCATATGAGGATCGATAAACGATGTAACCTTTTATACAACCATATCATGTCCCTTCTGTCACGCGATATTTTGGTCATGGATGAGGCATGGATAATGTCATCCTCCTATTCCCGACCGTTACTTTCTCGATCCCTGAGTAGTCTGACTATAGAAATGGAACTACCTTTCCATTACAGTATGGCCATACATTTCTCAGACTCACTCATCGAGGGGCCCAGTAATATCTCTCCACGAATGTGAGGGACAAATTCCATCTTGACCATTCACATTCCTCCGCATGAAAAACCACTAAGCCCGAACATAGTCTTTATGATCACTCGGTCAAAAGTGACTTTTGACTAGGTCAAAGCTGAGCGTTTTGTCATGTAGGAATCCATGATGATCTCAGGTCAAAGGGCATATTGACATGGTTTGTATATGAGAGAAGCTTATGACGTTACCCATGCAGTTCTCTCATAGCGGGTCGGTCCAACACCCTGTACTCTTACATGTGCTTATGACTTTGATTTATATCTCTATACATCTTCAAAGTCATACTGGTCTTATTTCATCTGTGCTCCCACATAGATGATCGACCAGGGACATTTAGGATAATATCATGAATTATCCAAGGATGGTCATCATAGTAAACATGCAAATAATATGATAACTCAATTAATAAATTCATAAATCAATAATGTTCATAAGACAATGATTGGCCCCTAGGGCACGATTTCCAACACTATAGCCTACTTATGATTTTATCACAGTTTCCTTTTCGTTACTATTAATTATTATTTATTATTATCTGTGGCTTCGCGGAAGGTGATGAGAAACGCCGATACTTGGGATTTAGGAAAGGGAAAAGAAAATATATCAACAGTTGTAAAGCAGTACGGAAGGTTCGGTGAGCCTTCTTATCAGAAGCAGGGATTGGGAGGGAGTATCCAGCTTGTGCTCTTCAGCCCACGGGTAGATGACAACCAAATCTCGAGCTCAAATATAGATAAATAAATCAATAAAATTAAAAGCCGAGTCATGTCTGGGGCAAAAGCAATGTACTTAGTCTAGGTCGTTGCATGTTCCATAAAATGGTCCACCCCATTGGATTTGCCCTCGTCCTTTACTTGCTAAAAGCCCCACTTTTGCAACAGGTAATAGTTCTAATAATAAAAAAAAGAGCGTTTTAATCTAAAGAAACAATTGTAGGTTCATCTGCATCGGATACTAGGGTCAGAGTACCTCAATGCATGGTCTTTTCGGGGTTGATGGCGAATTTGGCTCCGGCAAGACTTGGTGGGCGTGTTCAGACAGAGAGGTCAACTAATGAAATGCCCGAGTGGAAAAGCACGCCTAAAGAGGTTCATAACGAACAATGTGCTCTTGTAAAGAAAGGTTAATCAAAGAATTAAACTGAAAAAAATCTCGTTTCTAGAGAGATGGCAATTAGGACGAGTGCTAGTCTTATGAAGCGGCATGACATGAGTTGATTTGAACATTGATTGGGTCATTGGTGGGTGTGTTGGATGCTCATACTTGGCCACTAATTTGCAATTTCTGTATCGGTGACAGCTAAGTTTTCGATCCCATTCCATGTGGGTTTTGAAGGGGTTGCATTAATGCCCGCTAATTTGAGGTCGCAGGTTAGGGAAGCTACATGATCATTATATTAGTGTGGTAGAACTAGTCAGAATTAATGTGAAAGATAATTTATTATAAAAAAAATCTATAAAATTATTAAATGGTTTTAGAAGATTTATAGATAATAAATTTAATTTGTGTAATTATCAAATTATACTTATATATAAATGATAAATTATTTAAAATGTAACAATAATTTAAAGTGGTATAAATAATAATTGGATGTATAAAATAACATATTAAATTGTAATTTATATTATTTTAAATTGTTATTGTGTGCCTAAAAATTTATATTTGTGTATAAAAATAATGTAATAATTATATAAATTGAATTTATTATCTTAAATATTTTTAAACTATTTAATAGTTTTTTTATAATAAATTATCTCCGACTATGCCCCTGAGTAATTCTCTTTGTTATTGTTAGCGTTATTATTAAATTCAATTAGATTGGCCCAAAACTACAAATTCAATTAGGACGGAGGAGGGGGGTAGATGATATGACGTTATGGATGACACAAGACTTGTGCCGGAGGGATCCAAAAGGAATCTAATCATGCTCACTTGGACGGGGCCCTCACTTTGAAAGGAAGGATCAAGGATCTGCAAGGGGTTGCTGCTGTGGCAGGGTCAAATTTGGAATCTGATTAGGGAGATCCAGGGAAGGTGATACGTTAGGAGAAAACTGATATAAAGAGAATGAAGTCAAATTAATTAGAGTCGTTATCAAAGTTGATCTATTTTTGTTTAAATAATTAATAACCGTGATGAATAGATACGATGACCAAGAGGTTTGAAGTTGCAAGGCTCATCGATTGAGAAGTCCCGATTTCTCAATGATATGCCCAAATTTTAATATAAGTGCTGAATAATTAATTTATTAATATTAAAAAATTAGTTATTTATGATGTATGTATATTAATTTTTTTAAAATATTATTTTTAATATATATATTATAATTATTCTTTATATAAACCCCTTGACTTTTACCATGCATAATTAATATAGATATTTTATAAAGATATTATCAATTTAAAAAATAATATAAATTATAATTTTATATTTTAGATTAAAGTGAACTTTTAATCTAATTTTTATATTATTTATAATTTATGAATATTATTATAATCACCACGTGTGTAACGGATATTGCAACTTGATAACAATTTCACATAAGGAATTACATTGATTCATGTGTACCTTTCAAGCATGGGAAGGTCCCTCGCAGCCCACTTCCCATCAACGGGTGCCTAGTCGTATCGGGAAATCATTTTGGAATGGAAATTCTTCGGACGCTCGATGTACGAATGTGAGAGATCAGATGTGAGTTTCTGGATGAAGAGTTGAATGAGGAACACGTTGAGGAGCGTGGTCCACGCATAATAACGATCTCCCCATCTCGAATCCTTTTAAAGTGGGTAACGGCAAAATGATTAGTTCCATAATAGACTTCTCACATATACAACGCTATAATTAAATTCACTGATTGATCCCATGGCGTCCGCAAATTGCAAACGATGTCTGTCACCAAAACCTGGACGCGGTGCTATATACCGACCAAAACTGAGTCTCACTTTCAAATAGCATTGAAATAGTAAACTAATGGAGATGAACAAACCTAGAAACTCACAATGAATCTTCTCCCATTTCAAATCCTGTTATAATGTTGACCATAGAAATCTCCTAACAAGAACAATAATAAAACTAAAAGTTCATTCAAAATGAAACAGCTTCTGGGTTGAGTCAGCGCCTGTCTTCAAAGAACTGATGCGAAATTTCAAAATGATGTAAATATGGATCGACCGGGTCCATAGTTGAAACAGTCATGCTTGTCGAAGAGTGAACCTCTTGTAAAACATCAACTTTTCAACCAAAAAAAACAAACACAACGTACATCTTGCTTGTTTCATATTTTATTTTTTTAAAAAAATAAAATATTTTGAAATAAATAGACTAATTTTTAAAGTTAAAGTATATAGATACTCTTGTTTTTGAGATTTAGGAGTGTAATTGGGAAGTATATTTTTTGAGATATTAACATAAAGTAGAATATCCAGAGGCTTTACTCCTGAGATTGCTTCTTACACATCGTTGAAAAGTATGATACTCTTGTTTTAATTTTACCAATTATTAGTAGCAGTAGAGGCTCAGCCATACTATTTAGGTGTTGCAGGGTTTAGAATTAATAGCTAATAATTAATAGAGGCTCAGCTAATAATAAATAGCATCTTAAAATTTATTCATTTTATTAGGAGTAAGTCCAATTCATTACTCACAGAGAGAGAGTGAGAGAAAGCTATTTTAAATTTGATAATTTTCTTATTATTTATCTGTATGTTGGGTTACAGAGAGAGCGAGGGAGAGTTATTTTTAATTTGATAATTTTCTTATTATTTATCTCTATGATTATAACTAGCTAGTTTAGTTTGTGTAATATTATAATTTTTATTTTTATATTTAAATATAATTAATATATTATTTCTTAATAACTAAAAACTTATAATAGATTAAACACATTGTTTAAAATTTAGAAAGATATAAAATTAATAAAATAAAAAAAATTAAATTATTGATTGTTAGGAATCTTATTATAAAAGGTTAAAGAGATTTATCTTATTGATTTATTATAATCTATTAGCATAATAAGCTTTTTTTTAGATGAATGTATCAATTATTATTTTAAGATATTATTTTAAATTACAATACATATAAAATAATTAAATTATATGAGAATGGACATATGAGCAAGATGATGATGATAATAATAATAATATTAAAAATAATAAAATTAAATTAGATAAAATTAAAATTTTAAATTTTAAAAATTATTTATCAATATTTTGTTGCCGTCTTTTTCTCTTCCGTTGCATCACCTACCTTCGTCTCCTCTAGCTAGCTTTTTCGTTGCATCTGTACTTCAATTCCCTAATCTTCTCCGTTACTCATTATTTTATTATCCTATCTTCCCCATCCCGCCATCCTCCATCCTCCATCCTCCATCCTCCATCCTCCATCCCTATCTCATTATTTAATTTACGAATGATAAGACGTATAATAGTCTTGGGAAGCACATAATTGATATATATGTTCAGGGGAAGATTAGTTTGGAAGGGTTTCAATATTGAAGATGAAGCGCATGGTTCTCCAAAACCAATTAAAATACCAATATGTAATGTTAATGTGACAGATAATGTCTTGGATATTCGATTCTATCGGGCTGGGAAAGGCACTACAAGAATTCCTAACCGCGTAGTTTATCGTCCCTCCTATTAGCTTCATCTCTGGTTTCTTATTATTATTGGGGTTATAGAGTAACTCTGATAAAATATTATATTATTTATAATTGATATTATATGGGAGACCACTCGATTTATAGTAATTATCTTTTACTTCAGTAGTAAAAAGTAATTATTTTCTATTAGTGTATATTAATATAATATTTATGAATGATTTGATATATATAAATATATTCATATTAATAGATTATTGAGAAAATGCGATTGATGATTTTTATTAAAAATAAATTTGTGGATTTAAAATTTAATTTAAAAAATTTAAATTAAAATTATAAACTTGTTATATCTTGAGATTATAATTTGAAGAAATTTATTATCTTGAAAAAAAATTTATTGTGATATTTATTGATATAATTGATTATCAAACTATTGAGATTTTGATTAATATGACTATCTTGAGAATTATACTTTAGGAATTAGTAATAAAGGAGTTGTACTTCTATCACGTGATTTAACCTCCATTAGATCTTGATAATTGCCTCTTATCCTACTTGTTTACTGAAAACTGTGACACCTCTACTTGTTTATTGAGGAGGAATAAACTCATGATATATATATTCATGTGCTATGTGGACTTTGTCAATCCATATAATTGATCAATTAGTTTTTTAAGTGTCCAGTCACATGATAGTTATCGCTAGTTCATGGGTTTGGTAAATCGAAATAAGGCGGTTCGGTTGGATTGATGGAAGAAATTTAGATATTTATCTATTTGATTATATTATGATGATATATTATTTTCTATATATTATCCTTTGTGAATTGTCCCACTTAACATCTCATGAACACATTAGTATAAATGATAAGTAGAATTGTTAGTTACTGAGACGTTTGTCTCACATCAGGGAAGAGTTCATAGGCTTGATTAATACTATATCAATTGTATAGTATTTTTCTCTTGATTTATGTGTGAAATAATTATATATTGCCATAGTATGTCTCATTCTACATACTCTAATATTATATAATAATTTATTTAAATTTTAATAAAAGTCTTTTTATAACAATAACAAAGTTTTTTCTTGATTTGAATAAAATTATTTTTCACAATGGTTAACTATTTTAAAATAAAATAAATTTATTCATAATATTATTTTAGATTTATATTACGTGTAAAATAAATCTAAATAATTAGTAGTAATTATATTTTAAAAGTTTGTATTGGGCAAGTAAGTATACCAAAAAAAAGGGAATAAGCTTAAATGGTGCTACACTGGTCCTTTGAGAAAAGATGTGTGTTGCTTTTGCGACTACAAGTTGAGGTTCACATTCTTGTTGAATTCAAATTATGTAAGAAATAATAAGAATTTAATTGATTTGAAAAAGGCAGGTGTTGCCAGCCAACCCCAATTGTCCTAGAATGCAACTTGGCTCCCCTCGCACTTCTAAGAATTTTAGATCATGTTAATATTTTTAAGCCCTCTTTGAGTTAATATTTTTAAGCCCTCTTTGAGAATAGATGGAAGATATGATAAGAAATTATGAGCATAGATGGCTTTAGAAAAAAAAAATCTGTAACTTTAATATGTTTGTCAAGTTTGCCAGGCGAGCTTGTTGACAATTACTACTTCCTATATTTCTTATTTGTCGTCTTAAATTCTTTTAGCCAGCATTTGTCGTTTTAATTTTGATGTTTCTGCACATTAGAAGATAAAAAAAAATGTAAACAATATATCAAAAAGGTATGATTACAGTTAGTTTGTTTTCTCTAGTTGATAATTGTTCCCAATTAGAGAAAAATGTATGATTACAAAAAATAACAATTAATAGTTCCTTGAATTTCTAAAGTAACAAATAAATTGAAATCAACGTTCTCTTAGACTTTATTTAGTTGGGGTGTTTTAAAGAAGAGAGATTTTTTGTCATTTAATACTCCCCTTCCCTCCAAAAGTAAGAATTTTTAGATAGGAGAGAAATTTTTAACTCCATTATGATCAAATTACCCTTTATTAATTTTTAATATTTCAATTATACTCTCAAGCTTTTTTTTTTCTCACACCTAATTATTTTTAATTACTAAAACTTAATAAACATAATAAATTATTTATATATTATATTAAAATATATAGTAATTATAAAATTAATAAGAAATAATATTAAAATTTTATCATATTTTTTAATTTCTTTAATTATATAAATGAGATAAAAAATTTTAAGATTCATAAATTAAAAAAAAATTGATATGAATATTATAAATAAAGAGTAAATAAATTTAAATAAAGAGATAAAGGTATATTTGTCCACTTCTAATTAACTCCCCTCTCCTTCCCCTTCTGAACCAAACAAAAAATATCATCAATTAATCTCCCATACTTTTCCCCAACCTCTTTTAAATTAACCTAATCTACCCTCCACTCAGCTGAACTAAATAAAGCCTTAAAGAATGATATATGAAAAGAAACAGAGGGAGAAGTACATAATACATCTTGGCCAGTACTGTCAAGCAACCCAGACGAGGTGTGAGGACCAGCGACACTATTGCTAATATATGTTATTAAAATTGGTTCTTTGTTTTTCAAGCCAAAAAAAAACAAGGGTTCTTTCGGTTATAAGTGTATTACAGCTGCGTAACATACATGTACAAAGAGCATTATACAGATAAATTGGCAATAAATCTGAAAGCCAATTGTAGAGGATACTAACAACAATAGAAAACACAGCTAAACCTGCAAATAGTTCAAGTCAAAGTGTGGGTAACAACTCATCATACATTACATTATGCAGACAAAGCAAAGCTCTGCTGTGTCCAGTTTGGAGGATCCATCACAGCACAGGGATCTGTTTTTTCAAAATCTGCAACCTACATTGACATGAGCATAGTTGTAATACCAACTTGCAATTAGGCATTAAAATCTGTGATGTTTATACCAAGATTCATAAATTAGGACTAATACCTTTTGCTGGCATTGAGGACAGTAGTGATATTTATGCCAGAGGCAATCCATTGAAGGACAGAGAAAGCAAACTCCTAGCATAAATGGCATCATGCAACCAACTAATGCTGCTAGACTTGGTTTTGACCTGAGATTCACAAAACAGTCACATTTCATTATGAAGAAAATGAAAAGACTTTTCAAGATATGTAAATTAAAGAGAACAGTTAAGTTATCAAAGGCTTACCATCAAAATGGTTTAACCATTACCAATTGTTCAACACAATAAATAGCTACTACACTCTTTGGAAGAAAAACGGTTATGCCCATTTTAGATTAAAACCAAGCTGTGTATTGATTTATATTGACAAATTTTCAAGAAGCGATTCCTACTTATCAATCCTAAGTTATCGGTTGCAACATGAAAGCAACTACCAGCAGGGTGTGGTGTGATTCCAAGTAATAGCAAACTCAGACTCACTCAACGAAGACTTTATCTCAAGACTCTCAACTAAATGTAACTAGCAACCTGGAACATTAAACAAAACCTTGATCAGTTTTGGGTAAGACATATTCTCCTCTAATCTTACCCTACCTAAAGATGAAGTCCTCAACCACATCTTCTATGACATGCTTTTTATTTATGCATATGCCTTGTTTCTTTTTCATTCATTAGTTGAAATAGAGAGCAGAAGACAGATTGACAAAAAAAAAAGAGAAGTTCATAGAATCCTCAAAACTCAGTGCATCCTATACTTCTTTGATGTCCCGGCTCCAGACTTTTGAAAGTATATCGAACAATATGATCACTCTATAATCAATATTCAATAAGTTACATAGCTACCTCTTTCTTTAATTGTAAGAGGCAGTTAGCAAATTTAGGAGTGCAGAAACTAAGAAATAAAAGAAAATTAGAGGAAATATCTGTTCCTAGGAATTATCTATAGTTCTATACATAATAAGCTAGGCATATTGACCGCCAACGGCCTCTATAAATCTGTGATTTGAAGTCACAATCGAGACAAGTTGAAATGGATACGTAGGCGAAATTCTGAGAACTAAAACATGCAATTAGCCAATCAAAAGCATAAAGTTTTGTATGGCTTTGAACTAATTTGACTACTTCTCGAAAGCAAAGTGATTCTATGAATTCAGCTCCGGAAACATTATTTATTGGACGGAGATCACAAATATCAAATTATTTCTTGGACGGAGATCACAAATATCAAATTCGATTAATCAGAGATAGAAGCACTTCACAAGAAATACAGCTAGAAACAAGGAGAAACCTAAAGAAGGGAATGACGAAATTGTAGAAATACCTGACGGTAGTGAGGCCAGTGTTAGAACAGTAAACGCAATTGAAAGGAGCAGGAGTGTCGCGGTACATAGTTTGGTGGATCGGTACGCCTTTGGGATCGCCGACGAAAGCATTGGGAGGGATGACGCCGGCTTGATGAGGGTTTCCGGCGGAATAGGCGTAATACGGAACTCCCACCGCCACTTCTTCTTCTCCTTTTTTCGCCATTCGATTCTTGATTTTTCCCTGGTCGTGATTCTAATCAGAATTGCATCCACTGGTTTGATCAGTCTCCCTTTTGTATCTGAGTTTATTTCCCTACAGCAAACAACCGCGTCTTTGACCTTTTTTACAATACCATTCAACGACTCTTCCAAGAGCATTTTTGTCTTGGGCCAGGAATTTTGTAACAAAACTTTTGACACGTATGAGATCTAGAAACAATGGCCAATAAATTAATAAATATAGCATACTTATACACACACACACCCCAGCAAAATTCATATATGTAATATTATATTTTTTTGCCAAAATATATTATGTTAGAATCACTTTTTATTTTTTATTTTTATCCTCTATTTAATGTTAATTGTTACATTATTTAAACATTAACTGCATATTCAAAATTTATATTAAGAAAATTATTAAAAATAAATAATAATTACATCTAGAAATTTGATCTTGACTTATATTTAAGGATAAGATAAAAATTTAAATCAAGACATATAAATAGGGATGGGAAGGTATAATAGAAGATCAGCAAACCAATACAATATGATGGAAGGAAAAACAAAAAAAGAAAAAGTAATATGGATTCAGAGGTAGTAAAATGGGCTGAACATATTTTATAAATAATTATGGTAGGCTTGGGTTGATAAGTTTTTGTAAGGGCAATACCCCTCAGCCTGCTAGTGGGCTAACTCAATTTTAAACAAGCCGTCTTGCTAGCCCATTTTTAAATGAGTCATCCTATTAGCCTCTTTTTTTAATTATTAATATTAGTTTTTATTTTATTTAAATATTATTTTGACTACTCTAATACTAATAAAGATAATTACTTATTTATTGATATGTATTAAAATATTATAATTGATCAATATTATATTAATATTTTTTTAAATTTATAGTTATAAAATTTGATATTTTTTTTTATAAAAAACTAGAAATTTTTAAGAGGGTAATATTAACAATTTTTTTATACTAATATAACATTAGAAATTTTTTATTAGTATTTTAAAAGTTTAAAAATAATTTTTTAAAAATATTAAAAATTTAAAAAAATTGCCAGACTAGATAACAGATCTCCCCTTCCCAACCCGCGAGTTGCGGCGTACTAACCCATTTTCCTACATCTATATGGATCCATGTGTAGATTGGTCTGGCCTATGTCAGAAAGCCCAATTCGTGAGACTCCTTTAACTAGTCAAAGTGTAGATACTGTGGTTCCTGAACCCAGTAAGCCAATGCTTCCATTTTGGGCTTCTCTAATAGTCCATTTTATTTTATGAATAAAATATTATATTAGAATACTAGTGACTATCAATTTAATAATAATAGATAGGTTTGTATATTATAAAAATATAAGTTTAATTCTTATTGTCATTATGATGAATCATTTAGTATGTGATATCGTAAATCCTCTGTAAATACTCTCTGAGCTTTAGGACTATATTCTGGCCTTAGTGGGGGATTAATGCTAAATATACCTAAATTTATTTGGAAAAAAAAAATAATTGTTGATGGACCCAATCCCAGCTTAATTTTTCTTGCTAAAACTCGGTGCTAATGCATTGAAATTTCAATCTCTGCGTTATTTGGGTTTCGATAAGTCTTATATCTCTGATGTTTGATTTATAGGATTATGGAGTTTCTATTAATTGCAATTTATGCCATTCTACATTCCAACCATCCACAAGTGCTATGGGATAAATTGAAGCTCCTCTCCACTAGAATCTCTATGTCGTGGGTAGTGTATGGTGATTTCAATAATATTTTAACTTCTGATGAAAGAATAGGTGGGGTGATTGTTAATGACTATCGCATCTGGTAGTTTAGGAGCAGAGTTGATTCTTGTGGCCTGTTAGACTTGGAATCAATTGGTCCAAAATTTACGTGGAATATGCATTGTATTAGAGTAAATCATAGGCTTTATGAAAGACTATATAGGGCTCTAGCTAATTCTTGCTTCTTTTCTTCAATGGATTTTTGCTTTGTTAAGATACCTTCAAGTTTTTTTTACCATAATCCTCTTCTCTTGTGTCTAAGTTTTGTTGCTTCTCATAGAGGTCACAATTGACTATTTTGTTTTGAAAAATGAAAATTTCACTAGTTTTATAGATGAACAGAGTGCAGAGGATAACGATTTAGATGAGAATATGCAAAAGTTTAGAGAAGCTTTACATTTGTGGAATAATGAAGTCTTTTGGTTTAGTAGAAAAAAAGAAAGAGTAATCTCCTTGCTAGATTAAATGGGATCCAGAAGTCAGTTTCTTATCCTCATTCTATTTTTGTCTCTAATATGGAATTAGAACTTCAAAGGGAGCTTGAGGAGGTTTTGAATTTGAAAGAAATTAAGTGGTTCCAAAAATAAGAACTTAATGGATTGTTAAAGGTGATAGAAGCACTAGATACTACCATCTAAAGACTAAGATGAGAAGAAGAAGGAACACTATCTTGGCTTTACATAACGATCGAGGTGTTTGGGTGGAAGAGGAAGCACAACTAAAAGCCTTAATCACTGGTTTTTTTTAAAATTTGTTTCAAGTAGACAGTTCTGACTATTCTATGCTTACAACAATAGCTAGCTTCCCAGTTATTGATCACTCTCTTCTCAATAATTTGGGATCGATTCCTTCAGATATGGAGATACATGATGCCGTTTTTGCCATGGATCCTTTTAAAGCTCCAGGATATGATGGGTTCTTTCCCATATTTTTTCAAGCTAATTGGAACAAGGTTGGAAAGGTTTTTTGTAGCTTTGTTATGGCTGTTTTCAAAGTTGAAGCTTCTTTGGAGACTGCTAACAAGACTCTTATTCCTAAGAGAGAGTGCCCTCAAAGTGCGGAACACTTCAGACCGATTACTAAGATACTTTCAAAAAGAATGAAGAGCTTCATGGATGACTTGATCTCTCCCTTTCAGACAAGTTTTAGTCCGGGGAGACATATTTAGGATAATATCATTGTGGGGCAAGAAATCGTGTATACTATGAAGAAAGCTCATGGCAAGAAAGGCTTTAAAGATTGATTTAGAGAAAATATATGATAGAATCTATTGTAGTTTCCTGGAGCAAGTTCTTCGTGAGTATGGGATGGACAATAAGTTCACTTCTTTTATTTTACGTTGCATCTCTTCTATTTCCTATAATGTATTGTGGAATAGGTGTCAATTGATTATTTTTGTTCTAAAAGAGGTATATGGCAAAGAGATTCCATTTTATCATGTTTATTATGTGTATGGATAAGTTATCACATTTAATCGGTGATGCTGGGAATGATGGAAGGTCAAAGCCTATTCATATGACTACGACTGTACACTTTATATCTCGCATGCTTTTAGCTGATGATAGTCTTCTCTTTGGAGGCTACTGAAGATCAAGCAAGATGTATACTGGAATGCTTTAATCTGTTTTGTGGAGCTTCCGTGGCGAAATTAGTTACATTTTTTGATAAATTTAAAAAATTAAATAAATAAATTAATTTTGACTAAATTTAACTCTTTAAAACAAATTAATATTATATATTTTTAATATATTTAAATCAATCAACTAACTCTTATATTAACTATAATTAGATATTTCTTCCACTTGCACATAAAGTAAAAAAGAAAAAGTTATAATTAATTGATTATTATAAATTAATATTATGACTAGAAATTTAAAATATTATAAAATTAATTAATAAAATTATTGACATTGAGTTAAAAATCTTTTAAAGATTAAAGTGTTTTATGATTATTATAAATTATTATTATGATTATAAATTTAAAATATTATAGAATCAATTAATAAAATAAATAATTAATTATCATAATACGACTCAAAATATTTTAAAAATCTAAGTGATATTACTGATTGGAATTTATAGGTAGAGGAATTGAAAGTATTGAGTCAAATTGACTCAAATATATTTTTAATTAAATTAAATATTATAATTGATATATTATAGGTAGAGGAATTGATGATTGATAGATAGTTGATGATAATTGATTAACTGATTTATTTAATTTATTGAATATATATAAAAAAATTAACCAATTCTCATATTAAATAACTAGAAATTTCTCACATGCAAGTTAAAATTTAATATTAAAAAGATTTTAAATTTATATTTTAATTTTTAAAAAATTTTAAACTAATAAAAAGAAATTTAAAATTTATTTTTTAAAATATTTTGAGCATATTTTAATATTTAAAAGATTTTGAGCAATATAATGATGAGTAATAAATAATTCTATTAAAATTGGGTTAAAATCTTTTAAATATTAAAATAAAATTATTGATTACAAGTTACCGTTTGACCTATTTTATAAAGTTGATGATGAGGGTAATATTTTTTTTACATATGATTATTGTTTATTTATTTATTCAAATTTTAGATGATTTTAAAGAAATTTAATTTTTTTTTTTTTTTGTACAAAGTATATAAGTTTGGAGATAAACTTTATGAGCCCGCAGGAATTGAGTTATCCTGCTTTTCCATTATTCGTCATTTACTTTGGCTAAAAACAAATCATTCGGTTCAAATAAAAATAACTATCCCTTGCAATGTGGTCTCTTTCTTTTATTTAAAATTGAGCTATATTGTTTTTTCATCCTTCTCTTTAAAAGGGAAAAAAATTGAAAAGGAGTTAGAGAGAGGGAGAGCCTGCGGGAGCCTGAGCCGTTTGCCTTTAATATTTGTTTTTGCCTCCATCTTGTTTAGTGGGGGGTTTGGATCGGATCCCCTGCGTGGTTAATTCTATTTCGTTAGGTCAGGCTCGGATACAAGATATAACCTGTTGCAGCGACATTACTCTTTCAAGGTGATTTTTTCATGTTTAGTTTAAGTTTTGAAGTTCAGCCTTGCATTCACGTCCGTTACTCTTCTCTGATTATTTGCCTTCCATTATATTCTGGTTAGTTCTTGACTGTAGTTCAACATTTCTAGTGTGTTTCAATTCTATATCGCGTTTGCTTTATGAAGCTTAGCCGTGGAGCTCAGCCTGGATGATTTCCCGATAACTAATACGTGGCAAATGGCTTCTCATTTTTCAAGGAGTTGAAACAACAAGAATCAGCTTTATCCCACTAGTTGAAACATGCCTCAAATTATATGTCTGGCTTTTTAGAAGCGGGAGTGAATGATAGAGTTCTTAGGCTTATATTGCTATATTCTTGGTCGTGCGAAGGGTATAAAACGTCTCGTTTAGTTGCTACATTAAGCTAACCGAGTACGTGCTCTCTTAGTTTTTGTTTGAGAGACCTTCCGAGTTGTTTTGGGCGTGCAAGCAGAAAGGAAGGGAATACATGGATTAATTCAGTTTGTTATGAAAACGCAAGTCCTTAGTTAATACGTCGCTCATTGCAGGTCATGAAGTTGTCGTCAAATCATTCACCTAATTCTCCTTGGCGATGATACAATTTTGCTAAGCTAGAGATTTCTTTCCCTTTTCTAGAAATTTAACGCTTTACTATATTCATTTTCCGAAGCATTCCTTAACTAGTCCTTTATTCTTATGCTTCTTTATCAATCTAAACTACAAGCTTTTGACATGCACAAAGCATCGCAAGTGGTTTGCCACTTTGCAGGAGGTTCAAAACCATAGGTTTAAGTGTTTGTGGCATACTGGGATTACAAAATTGCAATAAGCTATGGCAACTTTGGGGCGAGTTTGACAGATGGTATAGAACAGTGATATTTGAAATTTCTTATTGTGATCCGTACAGAGAGATATGGATGTGTGGCTTCCATATTTCTATTTCTGTTAAAGGTTCTTTTTTTTCAAAAGAAAAACAATGAGATTCTTTTTGATCTGTGTTTCGCTCATTGCATCTACAAGCAAGTGCTGGCGATATGCAAAGAGATTTGGACTGTTCTTTTACACTTTAAAGTTTTCCAGGACTTCGTTACTTATGTCCTTAGATTGTATAGTCATCCTAAAAGATATACAATCTTCTCTCTGGGATAAAGTGTTTTTTTATCCAAAAGTGGATTTCCCTTCTTTTTTGCATTGCGTTTTTAAGCATCGTGGGCTCAGTGTTCTCTTTAAGCTTCTGTGTAGGAGAATATGCTGTCCACCTTTCTTTTGTATATCCCCTCTTTGCTTTCTAGTTATATTTCTCTGTTTGACAAAGAAAATTTAGATCATGAAATTTTTTCCCTGCAGAAGTGCTCATATTTGCTGAAAAAGGCTTTTCTTCTTTAAGCTGCTGAGCAAGAGAGTTGTGATGGAGTTTGATGAATATGAGTACTTAGAGAAGACGGTTGAAAATCCTGAACTTCAGAGGAAGGAGAAAACTAGTGGTAGTGATCTAACTGTAAAAGCTGAAGAGAGAGATCATAGTCGGAGTTCAAAGCATAAAGCTAATGAGAAGCATGATGATGTTGATCGTCATTCCAAGAAATTAAAATCTGGAGATGATTCTCATGGTTATGACAGTCACAAAGAAAGAGGGTCATCTCGGCATCATTCACCCTCCAGAGATGGAGACAAGGAGAGAGATTGGCACGGAAGCATCCATGACAATAGAGGTCGGGTCAGAGATCAAGATAGAGTCAAGAGAGACAGGCACCGGGAACATGACCGTGACCGAGAAAGAGACAAAAGAGACCGGGGGAGTGAGAGTGGAAGAGAAAGGGAGAGGGACCACTCATGGCGAAGCAGAATTATATCTGAAAGGCATCAGAGCAATTTGGATGAAAGAGACAGAGAAAGAAGCCGGGACAAGGATTATAGAGATAGAGAAAGGGAGAGAAAATCAAGGGAGCGGGATAGAGATAACAGGTACTTTTATGTTATTAAGTGTAAACATTAATATGCTGATGATTATTTGGCTACTATAGGATTTTGTAAATTTCTGGAATTATTTCATCTACTGTGGATCAGTGGGGGATTGTTCAATTTAAAATTGCCGTATAATTGAAATTTTTAGAATGCAGTTATAGTTGTATGCAGTGTCAGTCCCAGGTAGTAGTTAGCTTCTAAATTTTCCATATTTGAAGTCCAACATGTATTTTGTGTTTGGAAATCTTCTAAACAGCTAGAGTTATAATAGGTGTTCTTTGTTTGAGTCATTTTTTAATTACATACGTTTTTAGGTAGTCTCTTTCTTTGTCAAGTTCTTTCTCTTTAGTCTCCTTCCTCCATTTGCTTCTAATATACTCTTATTTTCCCGTCATCTTCATTGTCAGTTTTTTTAACGCTGCTATGCTTAAATTAATTGCCTGTGTGATCTAGTTGGTAGTATGATTCCTGAGGCGAGGGATTATTAACAGTGAGGCAGATGTTATCCATGCTATAGTATTTTTTTTAATCCCTCCTTTTGTGAAGTTGAACCTTTTCTATCTGAAGATGCCATCTAAGTTATCATATCAAATGTCTCAGATTTTTACTTCAAAACTGGGTGACTGCTTTTGTGTTGTTGATTATTATAATGATTTCTGCATGCCACTTGACAAGCTGAAAAGGCCTCTGGAGACTTCTGACCTGATTCTGAACTATGGTTGGGTTGGTGATGTAAAAATATAAGGATAAATTCACATGTCTGATTCTATTAAGTAAAAAAGTTATCCTCTTGGCTTAGTAGAGTGTAGTTCCCCTACTCTCTCATTTTGTAGATGGCTATTAATCTCTTTCGAGCCTGATATGATACCAGTTCATTATATAGATTTGTTGCTCAAGAATTTATATCCGTGTTTGTGACTTAGGTTCTCTCGTTACCTTTCAATCTTTCATCTCTCTGCCGTGAGAATCACTGTTCGATTGCTTAACAGGCTATGTCGATGACAGTATCAAACTAAATTTGAGAATAATGGTTTCTTAAGTTGCATATAATGAATTTTTCTGTTTAATAATCCTAAAGCTTCTGAATATTGAACATTAGATTCTGGGAACTCGCAGATATGGTAGAGCAACCTTCAGATGGTCTTTCTGGCAATTGGGCCAGGCACAGAACCTCAGATCATGGGTTTCAAAGTTTCTCCCTACCGGGATGTATCTGAAAGCTTGCATTGCAGGATTGGGGGGATTTGGATTTTTTGTAATAGCCATGACATTGTTGTCATGTTATTTGTTTTCTTCATCTTTGAGCACAATTTCCTTATTGCATTTATTCTGTTGCAGAATGTTGGTGAGGGAGTGATGGGCTATTAATTGTAAAATTACAAGAATTTAGAAGGTTTTCCAAACAGTGTCCCTTACACTTCTTTTGGCGATCTGAGTCAATGACTTTTGTAACAATCAGAAGATCTCTATCTATTTGTGTTATTTATGGCTAGCTTTGGTCACTCTCTTGTAACATAAGATTCTCTCATTAACATCTTTGTCACCTTGAATTTGAATTAAAATTATAAATACAGATCTCTTAATTTAAATAATCTGGGCTTGAAGTGCTTTCTCCATTATTTGAATAGCTTTCTTTGTTCCCATTGTGTACTATCTTCTTTCTCCCATTTCTTTCTTTCAAATTGATCATGTCACAAGTGACTTTTAAAATAAACTCAGCCATTTTGTATAAAACCGACATTAATGTCCATGCTTGTGTTTCTCTTATCATTATATATAAGTAAAAGCTTTTATCACATCTCAACTGAATGTAAGTAGGTTTTTTGCATCAATTCAACTTGGTGGTGCTGTATCCCTATAAGATTTTGTTTTATTTATAGAGTATAGAAAAATCCTGTGTTACTGGCAATTGGATGACTTTCTTTCCCTTGATTAGCATCTTCCACATTCTCCAGGTCTTGCTCATTTTTGGGTCCAAGATCAAATTCTTAAGAATTCAAACCTGTCACTTGTGGCATTTGCGTTAACTTTGTTGTTCTCCTAAGGCCTATGATTTATGGAATTGAGCACCTAAAAGAAAACAAAAGGAAAAAAAGGTAATTTATAGTTGAGCTCACAAGGTGTATGAAATATTCAGTAGATGTTATGCCTTGCCTTATTTTCATCTGAACTGCTATGAAGAAGTTTCTAACAACCTAACTTGAGTCATAAATTTGTGTTTCTGTTATGCTACAGAAGTCATAAAGAGAAAAAGGAAGAAGCAGCAGAACCTGAGGCTGACCCTGAACGGGATCAGAGGACTGTGTTTGCTTATCAGGTACTACAGTTGAGCTTGCATGATCTTGTTTATTTTATGCCAAATCTAATTTGTCATGTCATCAGATTTCTCTGAAGGCAGACGAAAGAGATGTATATGAGTTCTTCTCTAGGGCTGGCAAGGTAACATTCCATTTACTTTCTTTATTAACCAGAGTTTTCCTTTCTTTTGTTATGTTGTTGACAATTTGACATTAATCATGGAATCTAATATTTGAAAGTAAAGTGAGGTATGGAACAATATATGGAAAAGGGATCTGTTTCCTGTTGACCTTCAAATCTTACAGCTTCTCATTTCTTTTAAGGAGTATGAGTTCTAGATGATATATGTGCGTGTATGTGTGTGTGTGTAGATATAGGTCTGAAGATCACAACACATTTATTTGATTTATTGGCAAAAAAGTAATTAGAAGAAATGCAATATTTTCAGTTGTTACTAACTTAGATGTCTCATTTGCTTGTGGGATGAGATGTGTGCTTTTGTCCAACATATTTATTATGTCTTCAATTTTTCATTTTCAGGTGCGAGATGTTCGCCTAATCATGGACCGCAATACTCGTCGATCTAAGGGTGTTGGGTGGGCATTGCACAACTATGCCAAGTTGCTTGCACTTAATCAATTTGATTCTGCTCTCCATCATGTGATTCATGTCTTCTTATTGTTTAAACTAACTTTCATTGCATAGCTGTAAAATTTTGGCTTTAAGCTTAAGTTCAAGTTGATGGACAAACATGTGTAGGGTGGAAAAGAGATGTTCGGAAAAGATATTTAGTAGAATATAGTAGTGAATGAAAAGCATGTTTTATCTCTGCAAATAAAAATTTGATTCAATTGAGATTTTGCGAAGCTAGAGGCTCCCCAGTAAAAAAAACTTCAATAAGATTAATTCTATGAATGTTTCCTTAGGGAGGGACAGGATCAAGTTTTCTCTTACAAATCCTCCATCTTAATAATGGACTCGTTTTCCTTTCAACATGTACACCAATCTATCCGTAGCCAAATCAATTGTGTTGACATGGTGGTGGATACAGTCTTTGATTTACCAGATTGGCATCTCTGTTGCCTTTTGAATATGTGATAAATGGAATTATGTCTAGAAACTTGCATGTTTCATTCATCTGGGCTTAAATTAGCTACATTTCCTGGATGAGCTTGTGGGCTCCATTTGATCAATCATCTTGATCCATGTTGACTTATATTGTTTTGGTGTACTTATTTCTTGGTATATACATTGCCTTTTAATGCCATCCAACTTGTGTTCTGGCTCAGGTATATAGAGTTCTATGATGTCATGTCTGTCCCCATGGCAATAGCACTTTCTGGACAACCACTTCTTGGCCAACCAGTGATGGTGAAACCATCAGAAGCTGAAAAGAATTTGGTTCAGTCTACTACTGTATCTAGTGGATCCACTGGACTTATGGGCCCTTATTCTGGGGGAGCAAGAAGGCTTTATGTTAGCAATTTGCATTTCAGTATTACTGAAGCTGATGTTCGTGGGGTATGCTCTTTTTTCCTTTTACTCATCCATAGAAATCTAGGAGTGCATTTCATAATTCATTCTCTGGGGCTTGGGTTTCTTTGCTAACGGGGGCTCTCACGTATTATGCAATGTAGATGAATTTATTTTATTACTGCAGCTCCATCTCTACCTTCAATTGATCTTCTATTTTGATCCTTAATCAATTTCTTAGGTCTTTGAAGCATTCGGTCAGGTTGAGCTAGTCCAGCTGCCGCATGATGAAACTGGGCACTGCAAAGGTTTTGGCTTTGTGCAGGTGAATCTGATGATAACTAATAATTACCGTATTGTGATGAGCTAATTGTGTCACTGATGGGCCCACTATCCAGCCAGCCCAAACGTATCAGAGGAAGGCCACTAGAGCACTGGGACAGGAAAAGTAATAGTAGGATATGGGCTTAAGGGTTGTCTTAAAGCCCAAGATGTATTGTAGGATGGCCTGAGTAGTTATCTAGGGTTGTGTGCCCTGGGTAAGGTAGGATTTGAGTATTGGCTGTTTTGGGAGAGACTCTGACCTCTCGAAAGACAGGGAGTCTCTCTTGTTATCGTTTATTTCTTGATCAGTCACTGTAGCTAGGATTTGTTGATCAGTTTTCTCTCATTTTCCTCTTCCATTCACCATTGAAGAGGATTGTATCGATTAATCTTAGTTATTCGGAAATAACATCAAACTCAGTTCCATCAGTCGCTGAGATTTATAAACCATATTTCTAGCAACATAGCATTTAATTACTCAAATTTTGGAAGGAAGCATTCAGCTCACAGAATTGAGGGACAACTTCTATTATCTGAACAGATAGAGCCATAGAAGGCTATTGAATCATGGCAATCATTATAGATAGGACTCCAATGCCCTTATACTACATAACTTTATGTGATTCTTGCAATGTGCAAACCTTCTGGAACTTTAAGTTAATTGAACCAATTGTTTAATGCAGTTTGCACGCCTTGAAGACGCAAGAAATGCCCAGAGCTTAAATGGACAACTTGAAATTGGTGGCAGGACAATAAAGGTATTTCATCTGTTTTAATCATAGATCTGGGTTCTTTTAGCTTTATTAAACTGAAATTTGACTTTTTATTTGCCAAAATTTGATTTATTGCCAAAATTAGACTTTATTAAACTTTTTATGTCTTTTATTGTAGTTGTCTCCTGGAGTGGCCTTCGTATCTATAAATTCCCATTTACTTTGCCACATTCAAGACAATCAAAGTTAAATTCCGTAGTCTGTTGTTGACAACAGGAACGAACTTGATTTGTGTTTTTTAGTCCAACCATATTAGATGCATAATTTGGGGGTATAATGCATTTCAATTTTTATGTTTAAGATATTATATTTACTTTACAAGGATATGTCTTGACTGGGTTCAACGCCTTTCCAATTATTTACAAAGTTAACGTTTTGTCAGTTGTTCTTTCACCATGGGGACCAAGGATCTCTTGGTCTTCAAACTATACCAAGGTTTTAGTTACATGGGGCACAGATTGGTAGATAGTCTAATATAATTCTTAGAGCATCACTATTGGGCCTTGAAAACTATTAGACTATAATGTCGTTCTGATGTGTAAACTAACAAACATAATACACAATTGCCAGGAAAATAGACATCCTGTTGATGCTCATCAGGATAGATCAAGTTTTTCTCTACCTCATTCTTGCACATTTTTATTTCTGATATAGGTATCTGCAGTTAGTGATCAAACCGGAATGCAAGAAGTTGGAGGAAATACTGGTGATTTTGATGACGACGACGAGGGTGGCTTAGTGAGTAATCCCTTACTTGATTATATTACTAACCTTTTTTTTTTAATATATTTCACTAAAATTGGGTCTCAATTTAAAAGCATTCATGAATTTCCACTAATAAATTTAACAAGTGATGACCAGATAACCACGTTTTATCAATGCAGTCATTTTGTAATTAAGTACCGTTACTTTATTGTATCACCGTATTTTATTTAGGCTTCTACTTGTCGAATAGTGGGGAAGCTTATCTTATTTCAGCAAAATTCTTGAGAGGATGGAGTAATTTTGATAATATTGGGAAAGGAGTTATCAATTGAGTAGTTCGTAGTTTAGTAATTTTAACAAGAAAGCCGAATTATCAAGGGTGACATTGTCAGAGATTACGCCAAGGTTTAGTTTGGATTTGGACCAAGGGAAACTGGTTTTGATACAAATTTGTGATCTAGCTGACTTACGTGTTTTTCAGTCCCTCAATGCATGTTCTCGGGCATTACTCATGCAGAAGTTGGATCGTAGTGGCACTGGATCAGGGTTTGTCTGAACATTTTCGTTTATTTGTTTTGATCTAATTTAATTTTGAGATCTAAATGCATCTCACTTCATATGTTTTTGTGGACAGTATCACTGGTTCCCTAGGTAATTCAGTTGCCAACAACACAGGCCTTAACCTACCAGCCACAGCACATGTGGGAGCTCCATCTGTGGGTTCTCTAGCGGTTTCTCCAACTGCTCCAGTTCCTTCAGCGGCTGGGTTGCCAGGTGGAAGTCTACAAATTCCCACTGCTACTGCTACATTTCCTACTATTGATACAGTTGGTGCTCCAAGTGAATGCTTATTGTTAAAGAATATGTTTGATCCCAAAGATGAGGTGATTAGATTGCCCCTATACTATGAAATTTTTTGTCATACTTTTGTTCTGTTCTATGATATCACTAACATGTCATGTGCAACAGAAGGAACCAGATTTTGATTTGGATATTAAAGAAGATGTTGAAGCAGAGTGCTCTAAGTTTGGAAAATTAAAACATGTATATGTCGACAAGTGAGTAAAGAAGTGATCCACGCTTTCCATTTTTTTCCTTCCAAACATACATGTATTTACTTGTCTTATTTTCCATGATAAACAGGAACACTGCTGGCTTTGTCTACTTACGGTTTGAAAATACTCAAGCGGCTATAAATGCACAGCGGTCTCTGCATGGGAGGTGGTTTGCAGGGAAGATGATCACTGCTAGCTTCATGGTAACGTTTGACAGGCTGATTTCTTAAATTCTTCATTGTCTGCATATTTGACAACTACTTAGCATGTTTTCCTTGCCCCACAATCAATCGAAACCTAACCTAAATATGTTTGCAGGTGCCTCAGGTATATGAGGATAAATTCCAAGACAGTATAGGATAATTAAAAATGGAGAAGGAAGTCAAGATGCTTGGTGGATTCTCTCTAGTATTTTTAATTAGCCGGTGGTTACTTGTGGGGAATCTTTTGTGGAAGCATTCATCCTCAAGATTATACCATTCATGGGTTCCTTTGAGACAAGATTTGCCCAGGTCATGTCCAAATCCACATGGAACTTTTATTTGCCGTTTGATAAGTAAAAGGTGCTGTTTCTAAGATATGCAGATATTACAATAAACTATTTCTGTCAAAGCAGTTGAGGTTGGTTTAATTCATAGAAACATGAGTTATGTTAAGTGTTGGTAACAAGAAAGAGTTAAGGTCGTTTAAATTACCTAAAGGAACAAATAAACTATATTTGAAAAACAGACAAACAAAATATTATTCTATTAATTTACTCAATTACAACTACATTCATAAAAATAAAGTTTTGAATCAAAACTAAATTAACTGCGTGACAATAAGTTAATAACAAGAGTATTTTTAAAATCAAGGTAATGGTAGCAATATCCTCTGAAGGATACGAGTGTTTTAACACTTTCAAACAAACGTCTAAATGAACTTGAGGATTTGGTCAAAAGACGAATCTAATGCACAAACACAGCTTTATTTTAACAAAAAGAGGTGTCAATGTCATGTTTAGATTCTTCAAATTAAAATTACTTCAGGTGATGAAATGAAAATAATTTAAACTTCGAATGACGCCACGCATCCATATTAATATACCTTGCCTTCATAATCTTCTCTTGCTTGGCACGGAAGGCTACCTTTCTTAACTATTATCAAAGGATCTCTCTCGTTTCTTTGCTTCCACTAGACTTGATATCTGTCTTTGGAAGGATTCCACCATTATTCGTTTTCCCTCAAATAAAAATTATCTTAATTTTTAACAGATATAGCTTATAATATATACTTTCTCAAATTATTTTTGTAAGGCACTCCTAGTATTATCATCGAATGTAAAGAGTGGCATTAACTCTATTTGAAAATTCCACAAATTTTACTTTTATTTACAGCCATATGATATGCTTAATACTTTTAGAAAATATACCAATGTTAATAAACATCCCTGTTATAATACACACACACAAACACTGCATTAATAAACGAAGGATAATTCAAATTTAAAAGACTTTTTTTTGTTACATATTTAAACGACTTTCTGTCTATTGTCTTAATGGGTTGAGGTTACGACTTTGGAATCTCTGACAGGCCTGATCTGGGAATTGCAAGTCGTCGTAATCGAGATGGAATATGCAAGGGTAGTCCAGTCATTTTACCATTATAATAAATTATAAAAGAGGAACCAATTGGATAATAATGCAATTACGTATGTACCCCTACAACGTAGCCTATTTAACACAATGCTGCAGGTATTGCCGGTTTCTCTGTTTCTCAAATTTTGTTTCTTGTTCCTCTATGACCTGTGCGGTATAGAGAAGCTATTCGTCTCTGGCAAACACGAGCTCTCCTCCTCCTCCTCCTTCCTCGTCTGTTACTGATTGATTAATTTACTCGTCTTTCTTTTTTCTCAAGGTATTCTTGAATAATCTGTTATCGTGCCCGAAGTTTTCTTTCACAAGAAAGAAAAAGGTTAATGTTGATGTTTCCTTTTTATGTTCACATCTCTTTCGTTCTGCAATTTCCTGAGGAGGTGGCGCAGCATCAAAATTCAGCTCATTCATCTATTTTTTCTCGTTTTATTGGACGATCGATTTGTCTGATTTTACATCACTTTCCCGTTTGTTTTTATTCTTTTTAGCTGCCCCAGAGCCTTTTCTTTATTTTTTCTATTTTTGGAGGTCGAATTTTATTTGGCAAAATGACAAGTACGATACTGTCTGATTCAGATGCATGGTTTCTTTATGATGCTTTGCCCGTGCATTTAAATTCGCAAACAAGTTTAAGATGACAGCTAAACCAGATTTTTGTTTTATTATTTCATGTGATTTAGATCCTTTGCGCATGTAGCTAGCGATTATCGAACAATTGACGAATGCAGGCGTATTTATGCCTTCCATTTCTCCATTTCTTTTGGTTCTTGTTACTCTATTTTTTCCCCGACTAAAAGAAAATTTTGCCCGTTGGCCGATATGTAATTTATTGAGTTGGCATGTTTATGCCTTTTAATTAATACTCATTCTCTTCTGGTTGCTGTCATTTTTTTACGACTTCAGCTCTGAAGTGATTGCAAGAACTGTCCATTCATATAACTTCGGAATATTGGCCTCATATTATTGATACTACAACGAAAAGTTACCCCTTGCCCAATACGTAGTTTACTAAACTATTTTGTTTGCCAAGATGCTATGTGTGAAATGAAGGCTTTTTTTTCCTTCCCTTGAGGAGGAGGAGGGTGGGCAAATTGGATTAATTTTTTTTTTTTCCTTTTTGGCTTTAAATCTTGGACAATATTCACTGGATATAGATAATTAGTAGAACTTGTTGTTGAAGAGTTATTGTTTCTAACTTTCTCTTTAATTTTAAGTTGAATAGCAAGACTTAAAATAACTATCTTCCGACATCTCTGTATATGCTTTCAGATGGGAGTTCAACAGCATATAAATCTTTCTGAAGACAATGAGCCTACTATGAATGATCACCATAGTAATTTTTCAAGCCAAGGCAATCTTACAAGCGGGTTTCTTATCCAACCAAGTGTAAATACTGAAAGCAGTAAAGTTAACAAACCTGATGACTGTTCATGTCAGAAAAGTAATACCTCTTATATCTATAGACAAGATGTTGTGAAGAATAATTCCAGCGGTATGATTGGGATTGTGACAGAAGTTTCTGGTGATTCGGATTCAGATAGCAGCATTACTGATGACGATGAGGATGACGAGAATGATGCTGACAATGAGGATAATATTGAGGAAGGCAATAGTGACACTGAAAATAATGCCAATGGAAATTTGGATAGGACTGAGGGGCATTGTAAGACTGTTCCTCTTTTGGCTGACCAGTTGCGAGTTTTGTGGATGGATGAATCTGAATCCACCCAAAATTTTAGTGACGTAAAAGTTGTTGATCGAGGATTTTTACATGGGGATTTTGTGGCTGCTGCTTCAGATCCTACTGGGCAACTGGGTGTAGTCTTTGATGTGAATATATCTGTTAGTTTGTTAGCCCCTGATGGATCTACAATAAAAGATGTTTCAACAAAAGACTTAAAACGTATTAGAGATTTTACCGTTGGTGATCATGTGGTGCTTGGGCCCTGGCTTGGCAGAATTGACGATGTTCTAGATAATGTGACTGTCTTATTTGATGATGGTTCAGTGTGTAAAGTCACCAAAGCAGATCCATTGCAACTTAAGCCAATTTCTAAGAATATTCTTGAAGATGGACATTTCCCTTATTATCCTGGGCAACGTGTAAGGGCTAGCTCTTCATCAGTTTTCAAGAATTCAAGATGGTTATCTGGCTTGTGGAAAGCTAATAGGCTGGAAGGAACTGTCACAAAGGTTACAGTAGGATCAGTGTTTGTTTATTGGATAGCATCTGCAGGTTATGGACCAGATTCTTCTACTGCCCCAGCTGAAGAACAGAGTCCAAAAAACTTAAACTTGTTGTCTTGTTTTGCTCATGCAAATTGGCAATTGGGTGACTGGTGTCTCTTACCCTCATCGGCACTGTCATCCACAATTTCCTCAGAGAAAGGCATATCCAAATCAGAACCTCAGGATTCAGTCAACAGTGAAATAGATTCTAAGCAGACAGGAAGTGGATGTGATTCAGAAGAACCTATAGTTGAGGAATTTAATGGTAGTAGGGATGCCATGGACATTGATCAAGTGGATGCCTCGGAAGGGAATGAATCAAATGATGGAAATGTTAGAAGTAATTGTTCACGTGATTCTAGCGCCCATTGTAGTTCTGTCTCAGTGCCAAAAGATCATGCCCATGAAGCCTGGCCTTTGCACCGCAAGAAGATAAGAAAAGTTGTGATTAGGAAAGACAAAAGGGCCCGAAAGAAAGAAGAGAATTTTGAAAAAGCTCTTTTGATTGTTAACACAAGAACAACAGTGGATGTTGCATGGCAGGATGGAACAATACAGAATGGACTACATTCTACAAGTTTGATTCCTATAGATAATCCTGGTGATCATGAATTTGTTGCAGAACAATATGTGGTAGAGAAGATCTCTGATGGTGATGGTGAAGATAATTGTCAAATTAGGCGTGTTGGGGTTGTGAAAAGTGTTAACACCAAAGAGCGGACAGCTTGTGTGAGGTGGTTAAAAACAGTTGTTAGAGCAGAAGATCCTAAAGAGTTTGACAAGGAGGAAGTTGTCAGTGTATATGAGCTAGAGGGCCATCCTGACTATGATTACTGCTATGGGAATGTGGTTGTTAGGCTGTTACCTGTGTCTGTCTCTTCTGATACTGGTGCTGGAGAGGCTGCTGAGATATCAAAGCATAAAAGTGAGGAAAATGGAGCTAAAAGGGGAATGGCATACAAGGTAGATAGCAGTAAAGTGGAAAATGCATTCAGTGGTGAAACTTATTTGGAGTTCTCGGACCTCTCTTGGGTTGGAAATATTACTGGCCTGAAGAATGGTGATGTTGAAGTTACTTGGGCTGATGGGATGGTTTCAACGGTATGTTTATTGTATAAATTCTATCACTTGTTTCGTCTGTAATTTTCCTGTTTATTTTTTCTTTGGTGATAAGTATTCTTTCCTGTCTAGATAAACATGAATGCTGCACATTCACTAGGCTTTTGCCGTTATGGTTCTACTGCAAAGCTTTACTCATCTTCTTCCATATAATTTTGTCTCATGAGGAGCTGAAGAATTATTTTAATTATTTGAAATTTGGTACTGATTTGAATCTGCTTAAATTTGCATGACTTCAACATAATCAGAGAATTGGTCCTTCATGTAGATATGAAGAGATGTAGGGAACCTATGTGAAAGTTGAAATTACATCGGAAATTTATTTTGGGATGTGATTGGGCTTGCAAAAGCGGGGAAGTCTTTTAGGATCTGAATCAGTGCGAATCAAATCTGAATGTTGTGTAATGCAAAAGTTGGAAGGAATATTAAAGGACTAGAGTAGGAGAGGAATCTGCATGCCTTGGTTATTTTGTACTATAGCTTGAGGAAATTTCAGAGATTTGATTGCTTGGAATTCTTCTTTAGTTAGAAGGAATATATAAACTTGAGGATTGAGTACTCTAAATTTAGGGCCTGTTTGGATTAGTTTTTAGATAATAGATTTTGGGAAAAATAGATTTTGGAGAATAGATTTTAAAAATGGAGATGTTTGGATAATTAGTAGTAGAATTACTTTTCATATTGGTAAATTACCAAAAAGGGTATGATTTGATTAAAAGTAGGAGAGAGGAGAGAGGGTAAAGAAGAAAGATGAGAGAGGAGATAGGAGATACGGTGGAGAAGAAAGATATGAGAGAGGGTAGAGGAGAGAGGGTATAAGAAAAAGTAGGAGTAAGATAGTAATTGGATAGTCCATAAACTCTTTTACTATTCCAAAAGCTAGTTTCAGTGGCTTATTCAAAACCATGGTTTTGGCCAAAATCACTTCTGGACAAATATGGCTGTTTGTTTAAAATTTCCCCAAACTAAGGTTTTGCCCAAAAGGACTTTTCAAACCATAGTACCAAACACACACTTAGGGCCCTTGTTTATTGATCAATGGGCATAAAGAACCTAATCAGACCAAAGATGTCCAAGTCTAAATACTGAGTAGAGAGTACAAAAAGAATATCCAAACAATCCTGATAACAATGAACTACATGAAGTTAGTCAGATTTTCCAATTGTAGGCCAGCTAATTTTTTAAAACTTTCTTGCATGTTACAATTAGCCTCAGAAGCTCGAGTGAACCAGAATATTAAATGCCATTGATCTCTAAGCAAATGGCGTCTAGGTTTGTTGTCTGTATCACCAAGACAAGCATGGGAAAATATTAGACATTTGGGATCTTACTAGTGTTTCAGAATCATGTTAAGGGAACCGGGGTGTGTGTCTTTCTTGGTAATTTTCATGAGTTAAAAGGTTATGGACTACTTACATTGTATTTCAATGATAGTTATATCTGGCTTTTATCTGAAGTTGGCAAATTCATAGCAGGTTTAAATCATGTAATGGAGTAGAAGTGTTGAAATTCAATATCAAAATGTTCGTTCTTGTATCCATGGTTGCCGAAGGCTTTTGAATATGACTTGGAATGGTCTTCGCTGTTTACATTAATATAGTGAGTTTTAGGTTTTGGGATCCTTCTAGTTCTTATTTGAGATCATGTATTAATCAAAGTATTTTATTTCTTGTATATTTTGGGCCTGAGAGGCAATGAGATAGAGTAGACTTCATATGCCTAAAAATTTTAATTTTGTAGATATGCTTTGGTGTCTGATGATATAACTTGCCCCTTTATCAATTAATTATTAATTTTATTTGTAGGTTGGACCCCAAGCAATCTATGTTGTTGGTCGAGATGATGATGATGAATCAATTGCTCCTGAGAGTGACTTAAGTGATGCTGCAAGCTGGGAAACTGTCAATGATGATGAGAAGGAAGTCCTTCAGGATTCCAGACAGGCATGTTCATTTCCTACCATTGCTGTGTTTCTGTAATAATCAGTAGATATGTTGTTTCTTTCTCTTAGGAAACCAATGGAAATATAAAGTTCATCTTGCGAAATTTACTGGTTTCAAAAATCATGCTCTTCGGCCTTTTCTCCTTTCCTTTGTATGGATATCTATGGCAGTATACTTTGTAACAATTGATGCACGAAGTGCTTGTAAAATTTGTCATATCAGAAAGAAATACTTGTTTACTCATATCAAAATGATGTCTTCTGGTCAGTTCCTCAGATGAATACATATGTATTGCGGTTGATGTTATATTTGTGAACTACTTGTTCTTAATCATGCTAGTAGATGTTGATCAAAGTTATGAAGCTCATTTTTTAATTTTACAAGATAATGGGGTGCAGGATATTGAGAGGGAAAATTCAAGCAGTGATGTATCTGAGGAAGAAGAGAGTGGAGAGAATGACTTTGGGGCTGCTGCAGCACTTTCTGTTCCCCTAGCTGCATTCCGATTCGTTACTAGACTTGCCACTGGAATATTCTCAAGGGGCCAAAGAAATGTAGACCCGTTTCTCTTGCAAGAAAAACTTGAAAGTGAACTTCCATCAGAGGAAATTACAAAAGCTTCTGAGGCAATAGAACTTAGTGATGAATCTAGTTCTCAGAAACCTATGATTGTTGACAGTGATGATTCAGAAAATAAAAATGAAAAAGGCGAGGAAAATGTTTCTACAGAACCGTCTGAGACTTTATGTGGCTTGAGGACTGAAGATTCTCCAGGAAGTTTTGACAATGATTGCGTTTTCAAACACTTTGATATAACTAGAGATCCTGCAGACCATTATTTTATTGGTGCAAATGGACAGGTACTGCTTTGCTTTATTTCCTGATATGTTGATAGCTATAGGAAATTAGAGTTGGGATAAGATAAAATGATATAGGAGCTTGCTAGTTTTGTAATTTATATTCTTTTGATGAATATTAAGACACACGCATGGATGCACAGACAAGCTCTCATGTGTGGACAAGAATGTTTATTTGAGAGTAATATTTATGGATGTTACCAAAAAAAAGGAGTAATATTTATTGAGCTTCCTATATTTGGCATCAAAGGTATAGATAGAATACTAATATGTCAGCAGCTATTCAATCATGCTACTGTGTAAACACATATATTTAATTTTTTTTCTTTATTTCTTTTGACTGTATTTTCTCCATTATATCATATGAACACCTCTGCGTATTTTTTATTCACTTTCAGATTCAAAGTCGCAAATGGTTTAAGAAAGTCCAGCAAGATTGGAGCATACTACAGAATAACCTGCCAGGTGAGTGATGCTAACTGAAACTATACAAAATTTGAAGTTTATTGATTTCACATTTCAGTATGTAAACAATTGAAAAAAAATTGACAGACGGAATATATGTACGAGTTTATGAAGATCGAATGGATCTCTTAAGAGCAGTTATAGTTGGGGCATTTGGGACCCCTTACCAAGATGGTCTTTTTTTCTTTGATTTTCACCTTCCATCAGAGTATCCTGATGTTCCACCGGTATGAAATACATATTTTAAAGTCATAAGTTGTGCTATAATTTATTTTTCTATCATCCAGGATAGTTAAATAGAAGTTGCTTATTGAATTTGTTGGATTTTACTAAAATATCATGTGTTTCTTAACATTTTCTTGTATGCTGCAGTCAGCATACTATCATTCTGGTGGTTTGCGAATCAACCCTAATTTATATGAGGAAGGGAAGGTGTGTTTAAGCCTTCTAAATACATGGACAGGCAAAGGAAATGAAGTATGGGATCTAAAATCTTCCAGCATTCTTCAAGTGCTGGTTTCACTGCAAGGGCTAGTGCTCAACTCAAAGCCATACTTCAATGAGGCTGGATATGACAAGCAGATTGGAACAGCAGAAGGAGAGAAAAATTCGTTGTCCTACAATGAACATACGTTTTTAGATAACTGCAGGACAATTATGTATCTTATGCGGAGACCCCCCAAGGTAATTATGAATAAGATGTATAAAATACATTGTTAATATCTCTAAAAGCATCCTCAGACCTTGTGGGTTTGTTCTCATCATCGTGCTGGAAAATATTTAACATTCTATTAAGATTACGTAAAGGACTATTGCGTTTATGTACACTTGGTACCTTGATTAGGTTGTAATCTGTGCTTGATAACAGTCAATAATTCTTATAGCTTTCGGGAATTGTGAAGCACCACATTTACTGGAGAAATAAGTTTCTAGGACTTATAATTTGACTGTTATCGTGCTGATGAAATTTCTAGGACTTCGAAGTGCTGATCAAGGAACATTTCAGGAGGCGTGGTCACTATATCCTTAAGGCTTGTGATGCATACATGAAAGGTTACTTGATTGGTTCTCTGACTAGAGATGCGTCTACCAGTGACAAGACTGATCAGAATTCAACTTCTCTTGGTTTCAAGCTGGGGTTAGCCAAGATAATGCCAAAGCTTTTCTTGGCACTAAGTGAGGTTGGAGCTGATTGTGAGGAATTTAAGCATCTGAAAGAGTCGGCGTGTATTTAAATCACAAAGATATAGTCTCTCTTTAATTTCAACGGGTCACCCATGTTTAAAATTTTGGTGGTACGGATTAAATGTAAAGGTTCTCTTGTTGCGTCTATGTTTTCATTGATCACGTTGGAACCTTTTCATTTCCCTTGATTAAAACTACCAATTCATTTGTTAGGGCATATTGAAGGTAGGGGCAGAATTGGTGGGTCCCGTCGGAATAGCAAGTGGTTGCTATTATAAGAGAAGCAATCACTGACGGAGGCCGGGAAACCACACTCTACCTGACCTGGTGAAGATAGATGTTGCTTCGGTTGATTGTGTTTTTGTCTATTTGTTTCTTTCCGTTTTGGAGGAGAAGAAGAAAAAAATTATAGCTGTCGAAAGCCTGTTGGTTGTCTTGCGTTGATCGTTTGCCTCCTGCTTGTCAGGATCTCATAATATGAATATAATTCAGGGGAATCCCCTACATTCCTTTACAATGGATTTTGACGTGGGCAAGTTTCATATTATTATTTAAAAGTCAAAGCATTATAATTCGTTGCATTCATTGGCATGGCGAGTCATGAGTCGCGGTTGTCCAGTTCCTGCTACTCTTAACCGTGCCTTGACAGCATGTTTCTCGATCACCATATTCATTCTTGCCGGGAGAAATTGTTAACTTGATATGAATACATTCTCGGAGTGAGAGGGAAGCAGGTTAAAAATAATACACTGTGGTTCCACTTGAAGCCACAACACTTCCTAACCAAAACGAAGAAATAAGTTCCTACTCCCTACCTATTTCCACAATGAAGACTATAACTTTAAATTGTTAAAAAGTAAAAATTGATAACCGTCCCGAATTGATGGCCTCGATAAACTTCCGTGCCCAAGTGTAGGTGAATAGGTAAATTAAACTAAAGAAAATTAGATGGTGGAGACGTGAAGTAGACTCATCTCAGCGGCTAATTTCATCTCTTAAACAGTTGCCCAAAGCTAGGCCAATATCACCTGCATCAAATTTTCTTTATCACGTAGCGCTACCCAGTCAAGTTCTAGATTTGTAGCAGAGATTTCTGTCGGACAAATATGGGGTTACTAGGGATGTGAGTAGATGTTTCTTTGCCCCTTAGCAATTCCTATGCTTTTCTCAGGCCAAGATTACAGAAGGGTGAGCATAACATCGTCATACTTTAACCGCTCTTCAAACTGAAGTGATCTAAAAACATGGTAACCACCAAAGCAACGTTTCTCAATGATTGATTCAACGAAATACTAAGGTAATGGGTATTGATTCTCTTCTGTTTACTATTTTCGTTGTGTAAAGTTGATAGCAGCTTATGGCTAATGCCAACGGCATGGTGCCTGGCTAGTTTTATCCAGTGTTTAGAAGCAGAGAGCCTTTCACCTGACTGTAACTAGGGGTTGCTGTTAGGCAATTAGGGGTTGATGCTTCCAGTGGCAGATATGCATGTAACCAGACTGGCCATACCGAAAAATTTTAATATTCCAGAACAAAGAGCAATATGGTGCTAATAAAGCTAGTTATTCCTCATATGTCTGCCTATCAAGTAGCTGCTTATGAGCTCATATACGGTGGGAAACCGCTTCTGCAGAAAAGGAAGTACAAATAAGGAAGCATCTATATGCTTTTTGTTATTTGTTTTCTCACCATAATTAGAGCAAAATCATTCAGTCCACTTTTGGTTCTATTATTACACAATAGCAATATGACACATCAAAATCCAATGCTGAAATTAATCCAATAATCTATCACTACAACATCTATAATATTTTCTTAAATCAAAAGGAGGAGGACAATGGGGAACGATTACTCAAATTAGCGGGAGAGAAAACTGACTGAACTCAAATGCCAGTCTTGATAAGATTCCTCTTGGCCAAGAACCTCGCAATAGGAGGCGTTAACACAATTGTGATGGGAACTCGGATGGGAAAGAGAGCCTTGTTACAGAGCAAAGCCAAGGCGAAAGCCCCACCCGAAGAGGCCGCAAGCTCAGCCGTCCGATTCCTCGTCTTCTCAAGGGTCACCGGTGGCGGTGCCGGTGTCTCGTGGAACACAGAAGACCCATCAGCTTCACCCGAATGAATTGTTGGCTTATGATCATCATTTTCGGGGGAGACTCCACCTATACGGAACTTCTCAAGAACAGATTCAACATCGACGTTATTCTTGATTGCAATGAAGAGGCCCGTGATGGAAACAGCAGAGACAGAACAATGAACTCCAAGCGCAACTTTTCCGTACTTCTTTACGATCTGACGGAATCGGCCACCCGCCATTGTCAAACCAAAGTGGCAGAGACTAGAACGCAGAGATCAGCGCCTGGGAGGTTTCTACTTTCTCAGCGCAGGGTTTTGCGGAGTTATATTGCATTTATTCGCTTTTATTTTTTTGGTTATGCGGCGCGAAATTAATTTTTATTTTTTGATAGGTATATTTAAAATAGAAAAGGACCCAAATGCCCTTGCCGAATAAGGAAAAATATATTGTCACTGCAGTGAAGCTTATCATCATCGAAGCCAAAATCAACAACTACCGCACCGATGACATCCACTCCACGGACCTTATCACACACAAATCAGATCTGGAACAAATAAACCAATACTGTAACGAAAATCCCAGGAAAACAAAAAAAGAAATGTTCATGTTTTTCTTCGTATTTCGGAAGATCCATATCAAATATTTTAGATTGAAAAAAAAATACTTTTAAAATTTGAGAGAATAAAATTAAAAAGATAAAAAAAATATTAAACTTCAATCACTATTAAACATGCATCATAAAATATTTTTTATACAAAAATTTATACAAAGAGTTTGGATTCACCTATAATCTAAAAGCAGGACGAAATCTTATTTTTTTCTAAATCATGTTAGTATTGGGTAGGAAGAGTAATTAATTATCTTTAAACATAAATTTAAATACTTATAAATTAATATATCTTATCAAGTATTATGATTAAAATCACAATAAAATAATATCCTTTATAATAATCATACTCAAAATGCCCGCACACGCATCATCAAAGATTTGTCCAAACCTAGTTCTTTCATTACAAGGTCATATGGGAAGGATTTCTCATTTTTTTATATAAAATTTTAAAAAAAAAATTAGACTCACTTATAATCTAAAAATATAATAAAATTTATTTATTTTTAAATAATATTAATATTAAATAGAGCGAACCTTTTATATTATACGGCCAAGACATTTATAAGATTAATAGATTCATATGTTTATAGGCCTTTTTTGGGTTTCTCAATTTTAGGCCATCTTTTTTTTAAACATATTTTTTGGGCCATCTTTTCATTATACTTTTAGCCCTCAAACTCATATCCAACCCACAACCTCCTCCATGAAAGATATGAGGGGCCGTATGAGCTATGAGCGCTTGGCACCAATTCTATAGGTACTGGTTTTTGTAGCAATAGAATGTGAGGTGGCATTTTTGCTCCTAAAGCTCAAGGAAAATAGAATAAAATTCTAGCAATAAATTGAACTGAAAAAAAGAAAGAAAGAAAGAATAATAATAATAATAAGAAGAAGAAGAATAACAGCTCATGAATGAAAAAATAAGGGAAATAGCAAAAAAGAAAGGCCATTCATACAATGATAAAAGGTAGCGTAGTAAAGGAACGGGGAGAAAGTGGTGATGGCAATGGCCAGTATAAGAAAATAAGCATATAACGTATCTTGAGGGTCAAGTTATAAGGTAATCATATTGGCGTCTTGGGTCCATGTTCCAATGGGGGCATTAGGAAATTTGTAGGATATGGCAAGTACAGATCAGAAGGGCGTGTGGTTTAGTTTAATTTCAAGTGGACACGAAAAGGCAACAGGGAGGCAGCTAATTCCATGATGGAGATATTCTTGAGGCTCAAGCCTCCAGGAATGGAGGAGCTTTTATTAAGTTCTCAACTGTTGCTTGTTTGCAAGAAACGTGGAGATGGGGTTAGCAAAGTTGGTGCAGGAGCTGGCGCTGGCGGTGATGAAGGAGGAGATTGTGGTGGGTGGCGTATATACGGTGGGTGACGAGGAAAAATGGAGCAGCCAGGCAAATTATGAGAGGTGGGCAAACCAGTACAATTTCAGCGTGGGAGATATTCTTGGTACGTACATAATTGGCTTTAATGAATATAATGCTTGATTGTGGAGCGATTTGTGGTCATAATTAATTGGGGATATGGGACAGTGTTCAGGTACGTGAAAGGGGAGCACAACGTGTATGAAGTGAGGGAGGAGGAGGAATAGTGAGCAAGTACGAGAGCGGCGAAGATGAGGTGCAGCTGAGAGACGCCGGCAAGTACTGGTTCATTTGCAACGTAGCAGGCCACTGCCTTGGAGGCATGCGCTTTGGCATCTCTGTTCTCAACCGCACCGCTCCTCCTGCTTCCGCTGCTGCTTTCACCACTCCTCCTCCTCCTATCCCCTCCCCTAATTCTTCCCCATCTATTTCTTACCTCCTCCCTTATTCCATTTCATTCACTATCACCGCCGGTCACCTTCTATCAATGCCCTTGTGGCCTAAAAGCATCAAAACATCCCTGTAGTTACTTATTTTCCACCTTTCCTCAAATAGTTAGGCCTCAGCTCTTGTGCCTTGTCTTGCTCATCATGTTTCATTATTGAATTCAACTTCATTAATTATTAGTTGTACTTTTGGAAACACTAAGATGAGATATTGAGATCACATGCTACGTTAATGTGAACACGAGAGGAGAGAATGAGTGGAGGAACAAAAAGTCATGGTGCAGTACGTTGTGGTGGTTGATTGCAAACGCTGGAGATGGAAACGTACACCAAATTAGAGCTACCAATCAATGTTACTGCCAGTGGTGCCTGTACATTTCCGTCCCCCACAACTACTCAGACATGTAATCTCTTAGGGGCAGATTCAAATGCCGATGCCCCATGATGAACGACGTTGATTCTCTAATGCACCTAGCGGTGCCGCTCAGACATTTAATTGAAACGGATAAAATTGCAGTCACTATCACTGAATTCATTACAAAATCAAATGATCCCTCTATGCCAGTGCTCCTACAAGAAGCACTCTGATTCTAGGAATTAGGAATTGCCATACATTTAAATCCCAGATAGATTTTTTTATATAAGAAAATATATTCAGACATTTCTAACAATAAGACATTTATAAGCAAAAATCCCTTAAAATTGATTGTGTAGCAATGGTAGAGATAAAAATAGACTTTAGCTAAATAGACTTGAACCTGTATATAAATTTTTTTAAATTTAAGTCTAAACATATAAAAAACCTATTAAACTTAAAGCCCTTTTAGAGAGATATTTATAATGTAGGTCTCTAAAAAGACCTTATATTATTTTAGACATTAAAATCCATAAAGCCTATATAAATATAGGTTTTTAGTAGATTTCAAAGTCTACATATTTATAAATAAAATATTTTAAATATGATTTTATCCTATTTAAAACATATACATAATTAATATAAAACTTAATTTTTAATAAATTATAAATAATTATTAGATAGAATATAAAATTTTAGTCTAAAAAAATGAGCCCATTAAAACAAGACAATAACACAATCCGCATATTAATGAAAATGTTGCTGTGAAATTGAAATTGAATAACACAACAATATCTGTACTACTACTATATAATCTCCTCCTCTTCATATAGTTTTTGACCAATAGAAAAATTAATTTTAAATAAATAACTAGTCTAAAAGTAATCCAACCAACATACATGAAATATAAAAATAAACAATTATAAAATATTATATTTATGCCTTTTATTTTTTCTTCAACCCATATTTGTGATGAAATTAATCCCCTCCACACAAAATAATTTCAATAAATTGTTCATTCAATCTCGCATGATGTTCAGCAATCACTCTTCCCCTGTCGTTAAATGTGAATTTTGATACCATAATTGAAATGTGGATAGATAATATATCAGATATCATCCTATATAAAATTTTAAACTTTATATTATTATTTTTTCACCACTCTAAGGTACAAAAAGATACAGAAAAATCAAGAGAAATAATATGATGATTATTGTGAAAATAAATTTCTAACTCTGGTTTAGTATGAGAAACTGAATGTCTTTGACGAACCATATTCAACATTCGTTGCTTTTCATCATTTATTTGTCATACATTAGTATTTGTCAAGATAGTGGCATCAACATTCACTTCACCATATGTAGAGGACAAGTATTTTTTTTATACAACTCCATATACTCAACATATAAATCATCTTATGCCCTTTTAACATTTTTCACACTCCGCATAGCCTCATTTTCTAGTTTATATATCAAGGGAAAACTTATCTCAATAGCATTTAATTTGATGATTTGATCCAAAACACTTACAATAACTAACAACAAGTTGCATTCCCCCAATATTTATCAAATTTTCTTTTCATAGGTATTGCCATCACATTTATAAACAAGTCAGGAAACTTTATTGCTTCATCAATAACTTGTTTCACCCTATGAACTTCAACAAGATATAAGTTAGTAGCAGGGTATTCACTACTTGAGATAACATGAGTGGCATCATGAAAAACTTCTAAGAGATGACAAACATTCTCAATCTGTTCTCAATACTCAAGATTTAATACATAAGTATGGTGTGACTTTTGTTTTTCATGAAAGCTGAAAAAACGTGCTTGAATTTTATTGCAATCATCAATATCAAGAAGGTAGAGTTTTATCTTATAGGGCAATCAAGAATAAATTTATTTTATTTCAAACACTTTAACTCCCAAACTTCACAAAAAGATTTCAGCATTGCATATGAGGTATTTATAAACTTGACACTTTTACGAATGTCGGAAACAATATCTTTAATGGTACTAATGTCATCTTGCACCAATAAATTTAGAATATGTGCACAACATCAAATATGGAATAGTTTCCCCTAAGCACCAATTTATTGGTCAATGACAAGTTCTCCTTCAAAATTCTTAAGCAAGAGTCCTTGTAACTAGAATTGTCAATAGGAATGGAGAAGATTTTATTCTTAATGCCACATGATCTTAAGTACTTGAAAACTTCATTCGCTATATATACTCCTCGCCTTGGAGTAGGCATTTGGTCAAAACTCAAAACTCTCTTATAAATATTTCACGTAGCATCATTAAAATGGCTAATAACTATGTATTTAGCTATTTGGTGATTTAACTTCCACATATCTTTGATAATACTTAAATTACTCACACTCTTCAACGTATTTTTTAAAGTATTATTTTTAGCCTCATATAATTTGAGACAATCATTTTTTGATATTTTATGATTGAATTTTCTAAAATCTAGATTTATATATAGGGGTGTACAATGGGTTAGATAGACTGGCCCGATAGTCAACTCATATCCTGTCAATTTATTATTAATTGGGCATAAGTTAACCTATTCCTGTGCACTAACTAATAATAAAAAGGTTGGGTTGAGCCTATTTAAGCTTTAACAGGTATGGACAGCTCATTTGTATGAAAAACAATATAAGTGAGGAAGAAACCTAACTAACCCGGAAGCATAACTGCAAAAACAGAGCTTTTTGCTATCTTCAGCCATTTCCAAAACTATTAATGGGTTCTTATTTAGCTCTTCTCTTTCTTTTTTTCTCTCTCACCCAACATGGGTTTGTGGAAATGTAGAGCTCAAAACTCTCATGGACATGAAGGAGTGGCTTGCAACGAGAAGGGTCAAGTTGCTAACATTTCGTTGTAGGGGAAGGGTCTCTCTGGGAAGCTCTCGTCCGCCATTGATGGCCTCAAGCACTTGACAAGGCTTTACTTGCATTATAACTCTCTCTACGGTGAAATACCCAAAGAAATCGCTAACTTGCCTGAGCTCATTGATTTGTATTTGAATGTGAATCACTTCACTAGTGAAATCCCAACTGATATCAGCAAAATGGAGAATTTGCAAGGTAATATATATATATATATATATATATATATATATATATATATATATATATACTGCCCATATAATACAATGAATCCACTCATTTAAGTTCAACTGAGTAAATTTACCCAGGGCTTAGTGCACTGGGTTGCAGGGCTTTGCTTAACTCTATTTATATATTCAAATTTCCATATCAAAACTTTATCTTCTATCATACTAAAAAGATGTTCATACACCATGATAGAAGTAGCTATAATTTGTCCTATTTTTTATTAAAATATTTAATATCAGAGCTAATAAACGGATTAATTCCTAATTCACTTGATGAATAAAATTTTATAGTAGTTTGCTTTTTTATTTTTGTTGAGAGACAAACAACTTTTGTTATAAACAAATATCTGAATACCTCTTAGACAACTAATGTTAGCTTCTCTTGCATCCATAGATAACTTCTCCTTATAATACAAGTATTTTGCTTTCTTGACACTATCAACAAGGAAAATTTCTTTAAAATCTTTCTATATCTTTAAAGTCTTTTTCTACTTTTTTGTGATTTTAGAATTTTCGTCATCTATAGAAACTATTTGTTGAAAGATATTTTTGTTACTTTCCTTAATTTGTTGTTTTGATTGAGGTTGTTAAGGAAGAGTAGATTCAATTGTATTGTTGTCCATGCTATCCATTATAAATTATATGATGACTTGTCCTATATAATACTAAAAGCGTAACATGTAAATATCTTTCTCATATAGAGTTAAATATACAATTTAATAAGATGTAATGAGAATAAATTGTATATTTAATAAATTATTATTTATATATTTAAATGTATAAAAAAGAGCAACAAATTACATAGAAGCCACTTAAAAAAAACTAAACAAAGCAAAAAAATACAAAAGAAAAAACAATATAATGTTCATATATAGGAGCCACCATATTATATAAACCAATTCAAAAGGATATTTTTCGAACTTATTTGTTATACATACAAGAACTTATTTGTCATACATACAAGCAGAATATGTAATATATACAAAAATCTTTTATTTAAGTGATTATTATTAAAAAGAACAAAGACAAAAAAATGATAGATTTTTCTATTAACAAATAACAATATATATATATATATGTTTTATTATGAAACAATGGGCCATAACTTCACTTGAACTTAATTTTTTTCCCTCTCAATCTAAAAATTTAAATATTAATTTTTATAATTGTAACAATTTTAAGAAGAGAAGGGTGGTAATTATGAGAGAGAAAATAAGAAATAAATATTAAGTTTAGATATATTAAATTGTATTTAAATAAAATAGATATATATTTTAGATTTATATATATTAGATTGTATTTACATATATTTTATATATATGATTTATTATATATTTAAATATAATACTATTTATTTATGAGTATAAAAAGTATTATTTCTATAAAATCTATTTTTATAATTTTATTTTGTAAAAGATATTATAAAATAAAATAAGAGTAAAAGAAAAATAAGAATTTAAAAAAAAAAGAGAGTTATTTAATTAATTTTTCCCAAAACCTAATAATAAAAAGGAGATAAATGACGAAAGTATGAAAGGACTTATGATCTTAATTGTAATTTTCTTTAAAGCTTAAAAAGAATATAGAGGATATTTAGTTATAATTTAAATTAAAATATATATTATATATATAAATAATATTAAATATATTAGACTCATGTGTCACACTTTATAAAAAAAAATTTAACCCATTTAAATAAATTTAAAAGTCTGACTTTTTTATTAATAGGTCATATTTTATGATACTCTAGCTAAGTGGGCCATATTAAGCATGGCATTAAATTTGGAGCATAAAGATGAGCACAGCAATTGAGTCACAGCTCCCCAAACAAAGTAAAAGTCTAATATTGGTAGTAGAGTAAAAAAAATGTTGATATCCAACCCTTTTAAAAAGTTTTATAGAAAAAAAAAAGAAAGAAAGTAAAAGTCAGAAATGTTAGATCTGGATTCAGTGCGAGGAAGTAATCCTCTCACCCAACGAGTGGCATTACGTGGCTTCATCAAAGCCGTCTTTCATATCAACGGTGTTAATGTGGTTTGGGCATTCACTGTTCCAGCGAGCGAGGTCCGGGTAGCTCTATTCTTAGGTGGTTGACGGCAAATGAAGAGAAACTACAGACTCTCTTCCACATAACAAAGCTCCCTTAAATCTTATATCAGTTCATATAATCTCCTTCAATTTTAAAAATTTAAAATAAAAATTTTCATATTTTATATTTTAATTAACAAACTCCTATCTTAAAAATAATTTTTAGTATACATTTCAATAAGTATTATTTAAATATTTAAAAATTATGACATAAGGCATAATTTTAAAACATAATATTTAAAAATTTGAATAAAACATAAAATATTAAAATATTTAATTTAAAATTAATTAAAATATATAAAATCTTCTTAAATTTTATGTCAATTATGCATAATTTCTTTAATTTTTAAAAGTTTAAATAAATGATTATTTCATGTTTTAATTATGAAACTCTTACTGTTAGAATTATTGTTAAAATTAAACATGTCATAATTTTTATATTTTTTATTATATATTATGTCATTTAAAATAATTAACCCTTGACATATAATTTTAAGTTCATTTAAATATTTAAAATAAAATATTTATAAAATATATAATATTTAAATAACACTTGACATATGTAATTTAAATTATTTTTTAAATATTTAAAAATATAAAATTTATAAAGTACATTTAAAATATTCATTTGATCATGTATTATTTCAATAAAAAATATATAAGTTATTTAAAATTATATGTAAAATGCATAGTGTTATTTTTTAAATTATATGGTATATAATAAAATATATAAAAATTATGAAATGATAAAAATGGTTAATTTTAACTATAGGAACTTAATAATTAAAATATAAAATATTAAAATTTTTAAAAATTAAGAAAATTATATACAATTGAATTATAATTTATGAGAACTTTATATATTTTAATCCAAAAAAATATTAGAAGGAGAAAGAAACAAAGTTTATGGGCTTCAATGTAATTCAACCTCGGCATCATGAGTACCATCATCCTTCGTCATTATCGTAGACGGGTAGAGATTAGAAATTAGAGACTTGAGATTAGAGATGTTATGGGGTGGAGAATTGAGCCTCCCGTAACCGTAACCTCTCTGAATAACGTACCCAACTGAAGAAAAAAGGTGTCCCAATTACTTGCATGCCCGCCGTTTTATCAAACGTCTAAACCTGCGATCCCATTGACTGGGCAGCGGGGTGGAGCCACTTAGCGCCAGCATTCAGTACGAGCATTTGCTTGTCGCATCGAATCCCAACCGTAAATAGGCATATACCCATGCATGAGCGTGAGCGTGAGCTTTCTGGAACATGTGATCTGTGGAGTATTGACAATCCGCATATCCATTTCCGCCACAAAATTAATGCTCACTTTTCCGATCAAAATAAAGGGGTCTGCCTGCCCTTCCCCAATCCACAAATTATTTATATTTATGATTCGTAAATCACATTAATGCCCCTAACAAACTTAATAAATAAATTTTTGACAATAACAAACAATTAGAATTTTTCTTGAGAAAAAAAAAACTAACACAGCTGGCAGTGCCCAGAAAAAAATATTTAAAAATGGATGCTTTGTCTTGCTACACTTTCCTATGCATAAATTTCCAGAGAGCCCTTACGTGATCAGACCTCAGCCTCATCTCATTTCCGGCCTGGTCAAAGAAATACAGAAACGGAACATCGCATTATTCTTGTTCTTGATTCGGTGTTCGGAACAGAAAGTTAAGGAAAGAAAACGCACTGAATAAGCTCATTCTCACCCTTATTTCCACTTTTTATTCGGAGTTGCTTTCCCTTTTATCTTTTAATCCGGCGCCTATCTGGGATTCGTTTTTATGAATTTCCCCTGCGCTTTTCTGGGTAACTTCTTTCCCTTGATTTAACTCCCTTCCGCTTTTGCTCACTATTCTTGTTTCCTGTTTCCTGTTTCCTGTTTCCCGGCTCCTCAAGGTTTCCTGGTATGCTATGGACTGAATTTTATTTGCAGCTTCCATTCGTGTATTTAGTAATTCACATTGAATCTTCATTCCACGCACAAATTCTGAGGGAAGTTTCGGTGAGAAAGGGGGATAAATTTCTGAACCATATGTTTTAATTAGTAACCCTTATAAGTCTCCAATCGAAGCCAGGATTCGGGTGGATCGACCCAACTGATCCGCTGCATGTCATTGATTTCTGGTTGTTAGGTTCCCTGTTCGAAAATTAAAGTTCTCTTCATTAAAAGCTTGATTCCACTACTGCCAATCTTGCACAGTTATGTTCGGTAAAAGTTTATCTATCTTCCTGTTTACTTGACGTGACACGGTTGTTGGTACCACAGGTTAAACATACGAACGCATGGCACAGAACGGAAGAGTTAACCCAGATTGTTCATATGCGGCCAATCCATACCATCAATGCACCGAAACTTGCTTGAGAAAGATCAAGGAGGCTCCACCACAGAAAAATAAAAAGAGTTCAGGTCAACTCAATTCTGTCTTCTCTGCTTAATTGCATTTTATGATTTTCATATGAGAAGTGAAACATCGCCTTTTGCGTTGTTGGTGACCGTCTTGAAACTTCTCATTGTGTTTTGGTTGGGATAATATAGAATAAATATGAATTCAACAAGAGCGGCTTGTGGCCATTTTCTTTTCGTGAAAACTCTGACGAGTGTGATAAAGATGATTTGCTATGTTTTCTTGCTCATTTCTTACTGTTCCTTTTTCTACTGTGTGACCTCTATCAGGACGGTCGTCATTACTAGTGGAATTAATTTTAAAATGATCAAATATATATGAATTTTCCTCTTGACCACAATATTTTAATTCGACATATTTGGGACCATATAATTCTTAGAGATTCATTTTAGCTGCCAACCTCTCAACACATGTACAATCTTTTTCCTTTCTTTTCAAAGATCATGGCGGTATTGTAACAGGTGATAAGCTTTAGAAAAATTTAAATGGCCAAAAACGATCCCGCTCTGGTTGCCCTAAAGCATCCAATTCCTACCATCAAATAAAAAATATATTCTGCTTCCATTTAAAATGTAAGCCAACTTCCTTGATATAAGCGAAAGTATTATGGACTCAACCATGATTGTTTGAAAGTGGAAACAGGCTGGCTTGGAGAAGGAACATTTAAATCAAATAATAAAAACAGGATTGACATTCTAACTTTGATTTAAATGTTCCCATGGTAATAAATGAGTTGTTTTTGACAAAAAATCCTACCATCCATCTCATACATTCGAAATATATTGATGAGGTGTTTAATTTGTTATCCAAATTAATGATAGAACAGGTTAATGTTTGTGTGTGAATCCATAGAACATTCGAAATAATTTTTTATCCATAGACAAAATTCTAGCTTGGTTCGTCTAATCTGTTTGACTGGTTTAAGCATTTTGCTATATTCAGACCATTGATATCCCAAGAGGCTTCTACATAGAATTATTAGTAGTTGCTGACTCCAGTCCATTTTAATTACAGGTGTCATTCCTTTGAAGTTTGGGTGGAAAAAGAAGCTAGATTCCAAGCCAGAACCTCCCGTTATAGACAGAACTCCAGCATCAAAGATCAGGGCAAGTTATTGCTCTGAAAAGAAAAAGGTGGAGACAAAAACCAATGAGCACATTTCTTCTGAGCCAGTTTCCACGGAAAAACATATCCAAGATGTGATGGTAGTGGCCTTTTCTTTCTCATGCTCTATGAGCACGCCTCTGTGTGCTTTTTATGGCTAATACATACGCCTCTGTGTTTCTTGGCAGCCTATCTATCAGAAAGACCAAGCAAAGGATGATGTTGAACACTTTGCCAATAATCACAACCAAACAAATCAAGAAGATAAAAGAAAAGCTCTAGGTGCTGATGTTGCAGGTGAATGTTTTTCTGCTTCAGCTGGTAGATTGTTGGATTTTAGTATGTCAGGTATTAGTATTACCAATGGTGATGAAGATAGTGAGGAGACAGAGTCGCTTGCTTCTGAATCCCGGGTTCCTGTTCAAGGGTACCACGTGAGAGAGAGCTATGCTCCTATTTTGCGCTCTATTTTTAACAAGTATGGGGATATAGGAGAAAGCTTTCAACTAGAATCAGCTGTCATGCGCACATATTACTTGGAATGTGTATGCTTTGTCGTGCAAGAGTTACAGTCCACCTCAGTAACGGAGTTCACAAAATCCAAAGTCAAAGAACTGATGGCTATCCTTAAGGATGTAGAATCTTCTCAACTCCAAGTATCCTGGTTAAGAAGCATTCTCAATGAAGTTGCCGAATACATTGAACTGATCAATCACCATCAAGCTGCAGAGATGGCCAAGGCCAACTCTGACAGTGAAATAGAATCATTGAGGGAGGAGCTGGAATCAGAATTGAAAACCTTGGCTCAGAAAGAGCAGGAGGTTGCTGATATCAAAAACCGAATTGCTGAGACCCGAGATCGCTTGAGTGAGCTGGAGTTGAGGTCTTGTGAACTGGATAAGAGCATGTCGATGATCAAGTCCAAGGTTGACGGTTTGGGTGGCAAATCCTTGATCGAAGAACTATTGTAGTACAAACTGCATATGAATCGTGTTTGATTGCGTTCGACTATTAGAATATTAGTGAACTATAAAACGCGTGTAAGCAGTATTTTGTAGTTGGTCCCTCGCAATGTTTTGTAGTAGGAGGTATGGTTTGAAGTTGGCTTGCTATATGTAAAACTAGATTGGATAATATAGGCTACTTAGTGTTTCTTATGTAGCGCAGACAACAATTCATGCTAGATTGCTTTTTAAACTAGCATTCATCCCGGTGAGATGCATGATCATCTCTAATGACAACCCTAGCACCAGCACCTACATTAACTTAACTTATTAGCATGCCAATCTTCGGAGAGAGTAAATCGCATATTCAACTTCCAAATTAAATGCAGCTTGCGAGCCAAGCGTCAGGCTGGACTCCGTAAAATTCTGGCTTCTTAACTTCCAACTTCTTAAAGATTACGAAAATAAAATTCGCGGCCCAGCCTTAAGCAGCGAGGATGGTAGCTAATTAAAGATGTTTCAGGCTTTCAGCTGAATGGTCAATTAATTCCTAATGTTCGTTAAATGTATTTTCAATCAGGTTCCTATGTGAACGTTAAATCAGATCGTAATGTCCCACGTCAAATTTGTTTTTAAATTTGGTATCATGCAGAAAGAAACAACGTGATGTTTCTTCTTCTCGTGCAATCCTTTTCTGTTATTTTCGTTAGGTCAACTTAGCTTGTCAATCCCTGTCTAAGGGCCCCCCTATTGAAAAAAGGAATGCAAACAAAAAGACGAAGAAGCCTAGTAAACCTTTCCAAGTATTGGATAAAACCAAACGCAGCTTATAAATGTTTTTTTCCCACGGAACTGCACCTGCATAGGACAGATGGTCATTGGTAGTTGTTGACAGTTCAGTTTTTTTTTTTTCCCCAGAATTCTGAACAACCTCTTTATTATGGGTACCCATTCTCGGCTGTAAAAGCGTAATAATCAATAATTAATTATTTTAAACCAAATCTTAATTAATTATTTTACATAACTTAATAAAATTACTTAAAATTAATTATTTTTTACATTCTCAAAATCATCTTCAATAAAAATGATTAGTTAGAAGAGTTTGATTTTTGGCAAAAAAGAGAGTTTGATTAATTAAATAAGAATATAGGTAAAAGATTAATATTTTGGATAAAATATATTATATTATGAAAGATTCAAAAAAGTTTGTACAAATAAATAAATAATGATAATATGTTCGTCAAACACTGAACTCATCATTGGTGGAGAACCACCTAGCTATAATTCTCTGCTTCTGGCTTTGAGTTTTAAACTCTAGATCTCATGGGGGGTGGTTGGTGAAGAATGATAATCATAGTTAAAGGGACTACCAAGACACGAAAAGAAACTCATTAAGGTTATGCCAAGAAGAGAAAAGATACCCCACGATTTCCATGACCATGGGACAAATGATCGAATCGCTTCCAAAGTTAGCATCAACACCAAAATAAGTTGTGAAATGAAAAGAAAATGGTGAGATCATTGCGATTGATTGATTAACATCATCACGATCGTACCCACGGAGCAAACGAACATACTTATTATTATATGCTAATTTGATTGTTGGTCTGATAAATTAACTAGTTGGTTGGGTTACTTCTGAATGATACCAGCGCCTTGATTGCTGCTGCCCTCAGTATGTATTGGTGGTACGCTGCAGCCGCCATTGCTCCCACAAATGGACCAACCCAGAAGATCCACTGTAAACCGCATCGTACACCTCGTTATCAATTCATCACACTCTAATTAACTGCATACATTATAATTAGAGCAAAGCAAAATCATACATGGTCGTCCCAAACTTGGTCGTTGTTGTAGATAACAGTAGCACCAAAGCTCCTTGCTGGGTTAATGCCGGTTCCGGTGATGGGAATGGTAGCCGAAAGAAGCATGAAAACAGCAAACCCAATTGGCAGTGGAGCCAGAACCTGTATCATTCAGCCACCGGACCGGAAGTAATCAAATATGAATAGTGCATGATTATTATTATTATTAAGAATTACGTACGGGAACATGGGAGTCACGGGCAGTTCTCTTGGGGTCAGTGGCGGAGAAGACGGTGTAGACGAGCACAAAGGTGCCGATAATCTCAGCACCCAGAGCAGAACCCTTGCTGTAGCCTTCAGACACAGAGTTGGCTCCTCTACCAACCGACTAGTAGGAAAGCTTCAAGAACGCCTTCACTAACCCAACAACACATATGGCTCCAAGGCACTGCACTACCATGTAAGCTACGGCGCGAATCAGCGACACTTTCCTAGCCAAGAATAACCCAAACGTCGCCGCAGGAATTGTTATTACTCTTACAGGAGATGCCGGTGGTGCAGTAGACGAGGACGAAGATCCTGGAGCCGAAGGCCCAAGCGATGCCGAGAATGACGACGCCATGCGTGGAGAGGACTGTTTACTGTGACGGATGAGGGTGGCGACGAACACGGCAATGAGAGCTCTGTGAAAAGACTAGAGCTTGAGCTCGGCAAAGTAAAAGAGAGGAGCGGGAGGAGGGTCTACGTATTCTCAGCCATGGTGGTGGGCTCGGCCTTCTTCGTCTACTTACTTGGACATGTCGTGCTCGCGGAGGGTGGTGGCAAGATATTTGTGTTGAGAGAGTGGTGGAGAGTTTATACTTTATAGTCTTTAAGGACTCTGGATGAGTAGCAGTCTGGCAGGAAGATAAAGGTGCAAAAAAGACGAGCTCTACTTTCAAATTCATAAATACAGAATCGCATTTAGTGAAGTGAAATCTACTTCGCAGCAGACAAAAAGTGAACATGAGACTACTAAAATAAATATGGATATGTGAAATAAAATTTGTAGTAAATTATTAGTATTTTTGAACCATAAACAGTACAACCAACTTTTCACACTACATACAATATGGAAAAATTTATTAAATTATAATTAAGAAATAATGGAATTGAACTAAAATTATATTGGAAAGGCGTGGGCAGACGACAGCATTGAAATTTGAATCAGATGAAGTGAGTGGGAAGCAAAGTTGATTGTTTGGAACTTATTTTTCAAACTATGAGCCTGCCACGTCTCAATTGATCTCTCTAACTAGAAATTAGAGAGTTGGGAGTATTCGATGTTGTATTGTTTGTGGTTGTGGAGGTTGCTTGAGGCACGTAAATATGTTCAAAAGAGGTGCTTTAGTTTACTGTACGTGAGGGTATGGTGTTGAGTAAAATGGAGCAGCGGGAATAGTAAGTGGAGGCAACCACCAGATGAGTCCAAAAGAAGGCAAAACTTGAACTAAGAGCCCAATGTTTGTTTGACGAAGGAGGGATTGGGATTCTCTCTGGGAAAACGACAATTGGATAGAGAGGAAAGGTTTCCATTAGAAAGACAACGGTGTGGTCCTTAAAGCTGCAAATCCTGTAAAAGCTGACGCCCACACGTCACTCATCTCCATTAGCAGTTATATATTTATATGATACGACGTTTGGATACAGGAATACCCCAATCCAAAAGAGCTTATGCTAGCACACAGCAGCAACATTAATATTCCTCAAGAGAAGGGCAAAAGTGAAAAATGGGAATGAGTTGGGGCGGATGGTTTGGTTTTGAGCATCAGCGGGAAAGATAAATAGAAGAGGCAAGCAACGCAAGGTCGCATCTTGTGTCTTTTTGTTGCTGTTACAAATGCCACAAAAGGCTAAGATTGAAGTATTTTTAGTTTCTTGTGTTAAAGAAGAAGCAAGAATTTTTTGTTCCCCCGTAAGAAAGCGCTGAACATCAATTTCAGATTGGTATTTCTTCTATAGAGTCAGTGGATTAAGAACTTGTCATTTTTTTTTTCATGAGAAAAAGAATTACAAAAACGAAGCAGCAACTGATATCAAAATATACGCTTCTTCTTCTGCTTTCATTTCCCCCTTTTGGAAAATACCTGCTGTCATTTTGGAAGGAAACCAACTGCAATACAAGTGCTTCCTTCCTTCCTCGGTGCATGACGCTATACGCCCAAGGTGAAGGCGTGTCCAAGAATATGTAGACTCAGAATGAGAGCGTGTCAAGTGTGGACAAAGCGTGTCACTATCCAGTGGATCTGTAAAAGATAGACAAGTATTAGCTTAACTGGGATTTAGGTAGATTAATGGCAATCAACTTTGCAGTATAAATCATCGAACACCAATAACTTACCAAGTTATTTTCAGGTATGGACCAGTAAAATCCTTCGACAGCGATGACGGCCAAGTTTGAGGATACAATTACAAAGATACTCAATGAATGCTTTCCCATCCACTCCAACGCACGTGTCAAACGTCCGTAACCGTGAACATCTACCTGCAAAAACACTCCATGACCAAACACTACAACGTACGCATGGCTGCAATAATTTACTAGATTCGACAAAGGGAAAAGTTGACATATGTCAGTTTGACGAAGTTGTTGACAAACATTGTATCTAAGATCTATGCTCAAAGAAAAGGCACGCGTCACTTATTTGTCCCTAATCTCTCTGAATTCATTACAATCATTGTACCAGTAGAATTAAACAAGTCAGAGTCGCAAGCTTCCATCTTAAGGGATTTACAGAAATGTGGTTCGTAATTATTGAATTTGCCACAGAAAGCAGACAAATCTGGAATTTAGAAGAAAAAACGACAGGCCACCAGCAAAAGATGTGTCATATGGAAACACAATGCCTAGTAGTATTACACTGTAGCTGAAACTTGTCTATATAGAAGCCGTGGCTACTCAATGGTCCTATTCAGGTAGTTTTTTCATATTCTTAATCTTAATAGATACTTACGATTTTTTCAGGTTAAAAAGAAAAAAGAAAAAAATACTGAACCTTTATGTACTACTCTGCGCTCCAGGATGAAAATACCATAGAATTTATATCATCCTAACATTTAGAACTCACCATAAGATATAAAGCACTGAATGTGATTCCAGAAACTCCAGAAGTCACCAGCATATAACTTACTGTGTACAACGATTTATTTACAGGGATGCCTGAAAAGGAAGATAAATAGTCGATGTAAAAATTTCAGCGGCAACACTGAATATAGAAAAACACATTGGCCAAAAGCCCAAACACACTGAAGTTGTCTACCAAGTGATAAAAAAGCACACCTATTAGAGCCATAAAAAATCCAAGTGCCAAAAATGAAACAGAAAACCACATCCAGATCTTTAGGCGCCCTTTGTGGACCTACAGTGCAAGTATGCAGAAAAGTAAAAGGTTAGATCCAGCCTACAATCAACGGTGCCAAAAAAAATGCAAATAGATCATAAGAGCGTAAAGAGTCATCAATAAATTTTAAATTAATGAACTAGCCTCATTAAAATTGCAAACATATTTTGTAAGCCAGTGAGGTTCAGTAAATTTAAACGTGATGTCACCTGTAGATAGGCAAGAACATGACCATATTGAAGTCCAATAATACAAGATACCGCCGCGGTTAAGGAGCTGCGAGCAAGATAACAAGACTGTCTTTCAATAAATCAATATAAATATAATAACATAATGAGCACCCAAAAAAGAGGGAATTACTATGAGGTCCCAAATAAGGGATTTAATTGCCCAAAAGTCCCAATGACAACTAAAGACCTAACAATGACAACTTTCAGTACAAGAATTGATAACAAGTTTATGCTATTTGGGACTAAGAATTTTAACGGGACATAAGAATAAATATGCATGAAGTTATATATAGAAATCCAAGGGAAAAAACGAAAAGAATAGAATGGCCACCTTAATATGCCCTCAGGATCAAAAGGAGCAAGACACCATGAGGGTGCACTGTCTGAAACTTGGTCATTAGCAGACATCTTGCACTCCTGGAATTTTGATAATCAATAAGGCATTAATGTGTTTGCATAGCGCTGTAGATAACAGCACAAAGAAGTAGAATCAGCTGCCCAAACCTTGAGATTTCTGTAAACAGGCTTTCTGTACAGATGGTCACGACCAAGAATGTAGCGGTCAATCATTCCAGCAGAATTACAGGCAGGTCCAAGAGCACCTCTCACAGAACAATTTACCTGTTATCAAGTCGAGAAGAACGCAAGCAATGTTACAACTAAATGTATTCCAAATTAAAAAGACATCAAAATATATTTTATATGCGTTAGTGAACAGACTTTTTTTCCTGCATATAATGAGCATTGGATAACTATCCTAAGAGTTAAATTTGATGATAACTCAGGTAAGGAAAGAAACATTGATTGTGGGCATTAACATATTAAATCATCCGTAAGAAGTAGTGTGATTCAAACTGTAAACGCATTTTCTCCAATATAATGTAGACTGGTCCCTTGAACAACTAGCTTTTCTAATTAATTATGTGATCCCCTGAGCTTTTTATGCAGCTAATGCAGGTCAAGTCCAAGATAAAATGATCAAAAGGCACAGCCAAGCTGAGATTACAGGAAGGAAAAGGGAAGATCGAAAGCCAGGTGCTGAGTTACCCTCAAAGTATAAGTATTGCCGTCATTCATTAGGTGCGGAGAAGAAGTCAAAGCTGATACTTCAAATTGCCAATCTGGAACATATAGACCATAAAGTAATCCTGAGTAAATTGCCAACAGTAATGCCACAATAAACCTACATAAAAGAAACGATTAGGAATACCAAGTGACAGAAGAAGATTAATTCATACGTCTAATTATATAGTTCGTTAATAATATTTACAGTGAGCCAAAGTTACTAAAATGTAAATGTATCTTCCAGTTATGGCAACTAGCATGCACATACGTTTTAATTTTAGTTATCATCAGGCTGCAAGTTGTCAAACATAAAACATAAAAAACAGAGAGGGCATGACAACCTTACCAATGCCTGCAATAGCTCCTTAAGAAACCTATTTCTTTCCATCTTCTACCCGGAAGCCAAATCTCACAAAGAGCTGCAACAATGTATCCGAAAGATATCCTCTGGATTGATGGATGTAATATCGAATTTGTTAGCTCACTAAAGCTGTTATCCAATAATGAAATACAGACTTCTTGTATTTATTATGTAATCAATCTAGTATGAAAAGCAATCAAGAAATTCTGAGAGATTGAATAAAGAATTTCAGACCTGTAAAATCCCCATCCACCGTATTTTTTCCACGTCAACACCGTAAGTCAAGGAAGTTATTCCGTGAAAGTAGCCACCTGAAATGAATAAGATATCTGAATTATATAATGGAGATGTAAGACAGAAAGAGGCACCTGCATTTACAACAACGAAAATGTGTGAAATCGGCTTTAGTCAATCACCTTTTTCACATACAAGGGGGAAACTTTTCATATTACCTTGAAGAAGGATGCCAAGAAGAAAGAGTTTCACAGCTCGAAGCACAGCTTTCCATGTGGCTTCTCCTTTCTGTGGTCGTCTCTGAAAAACTTTTGTTCCATTAACTATCGACCCAATTAATGTTTGTCGAAATAAGCAGTTGTCAGAAATAAATGGGACATTGGTCCGTGAACTAAAAAGTTGCACGACTTAAATGCCTGCTATCAACACTGAGTGGATGGCAATAAAAAAAAAACTTTGAGAAAAAGAAGGAATAGAAAAGGCTGAGATATGAGAATGCAGAATTAAAAAGACTCGTATTGGTACCTTATAAACAAGGGCGAGAGAAACTCCAGCAATAAAGAGAAAGAAAGGCATGACAAAATCCGCCAAGTGAATACCATTCCAGGGGCAATGAGCGATGATAGGGAAGACAGAGCCGCCATAATCGACCAGCATCATAAGCTGAAAAACGAAACAAAGGAAAGAAGATAGGAGGAGTCATTTCTTTCGGGAGAGAAGCCAAACAAAGAAGAGAGGAGGAGAGGCGTTGACTAAATACTACGTACAAAAACAGAGAGGCCTCGGAAGACGTCAAGGGAAGCGACTCTGGCAGCTGTGCGAGGAACAAATAAGTGAGGCGGCTCAGAAGAATCGCCGGGGAGGCGGCGTGGATCGTCCATACTAGAGGAATGTTCAACCTCCGGCAACCTTCCTCGTTCAAAGTAAGAAACTTTGGTTCAGCCCAAACAAAAAAGAAAGGGTTGAGAATTTCGAAAGCTGTGGTAAGAGTACGATCCAAAAGGATGGATTGAGTGTTTGTCTGGTCAGTTTGGTGGGCATATTCTAAGCTCCCACCAATATGCCAAATTGCCAACAAGCAACGCTACCCATCTTTTGGGCTGTCGGGGCATCTACTTCTCCCCCGTCTGTGTGTGTAGAGAGAGAGAGAGAGAGATTGCGTTTATTTGTTAAATTGAAATTATTAATTATGGAAAATCTTACTTTAAAGAATACTACTCACCCATAATTATTTATTATAGAAATAAAAAAATTGAATGATTTAGATAATAGAGTTGGTTAAAACTATTGAGAAACCATTGGCGGCTGTGAAGACGGTGAGGGGATCACTGATTGGGGGCCTCATGTTGGGGACTGCCGCAAAATAACCAATTAGAGATGAGATTGTATATTACAATAAAAAGGATTCCTTTTTGTATATATAAAAAAAAAGGATTCCTTTTTGCTGGACCCCTTCCCACTTATTTTTAATGTTTTGAGCCTCTTGCTTGCTTGTCTGGGCATCCTGTGGCTTACAAATCAATTTTTATGTACACTTCAAATTCAATCTTTGTATTCAATAATACTCAACACTGCGAAAATAATAATAATCAAATTTGACATAATTTCACCTGTGTGTTTTAATGCAATATAATTAATGTTTATCACACAAATTTATGAGCATTAATTTTTCTCAGGTTATAAAATAAATTATTTTAAAAAATTAGTATGATAATACTAAAAAAATAAACAAAGGGTGTGTGTATTGACTTTTTTGAAAAATTGGCCTGCACATTTCATTCTGGCTCAGCCTCTATTTAAGTTGTATATATAGTTTCATAATTAATTAGAGAAATACCCATAGAATGCATAGGATGTTATTGACTATATATTAAGCTAAAATATATAAAATTCTCTTAAATTTTAAGTTAGTTGTACATAATCTCTTTAATTTTTAAAATTTTAAATTAAATATCTTAATATTTCATATTTTGATTATTAAGACATTGGTGTTAAAATTTTTAGTTAAAATTAACAATTTTTACCATATCATAATTTTTATATTTTTTTATTATATATCACTTCATTAAAAAAATAACATTTTTCACTTGAGATATAATTTTAATTTTTTAAAATACATAAAATAAAATTCTTAAATATAAAATAATTAAATAACACTTGACTTTTAACATGTAACTTAAAATATTTTATAAATAATTAAAAATACTTAAAAATATTTAAAATATATTTTTTGACCATGTTTAAATAAAAAATATAAATTACTTAAAATTATATATAAATTGACAATTAAATGTTATTTTTTTAACGATGTGCATATAATAGAAAAATATAAAAATTAAGATATAACAAAAATTGTTAATTTTAACTATAATTTTAATCGTAGAGGCTTGTTACTCAAAACATAAAATATTATAGTCTTTAATTTAAATTTTTAAGGATTAAGAAGTTTATGTATAACTAACATAAAATTTATAGATTTTTATCTATTTAAGTTTATATATAATTATCAGGAGATGAGTTAAAATGGTTGTGATCGATAACCTTTTATGATGAGTGAATTGCTACTGAGATTATGCGATGATGGTTTTAAACACTACGTAAATCTCAACTGGCCACATGGCAGCATTATCCAAACCACACAGATCCTACTTGAATACTTGAGGAACTTGTATCATGATAAATCTTAACGGATAATAGCAATATATCTATAAGACTCGTGATAAATTTTAAATAATGCATTCTATTTGAACCTCCGTGCATATCCATACAAATTCATTCTACTAATTATACCTGATTTTTATACGTCTTCAAGGGGAGAATCAATACAAAACACGGTGTACTGCAGCTGCTGGTCAGTTGATTAGGATCTTTCCTTTGCCGATTCCGAAACTTGATGGGTTGAAGATTTGGATTGAGCTAAGTTTGGGTTTCAAGAAGGCTGGTTTTATGGTGGCCTTTTCTCTGATGTCCATGGCTGGGCTACAGCCACCAAGGTACCATGAGGGCTTCTTGGTCCTACCAGAAACACAGAATGTGTTTTGGTCGCCCCTATTTTTTAGTAGATTTATGTTTTGTGTGTCGTCTTTGTTTTTTTCTTACGTGGGAGTTTTGTTGTGTCTGCTATTGCCTTCCTTTATGGGTTAATGTTACTTGTGTTGGAGGCTTGCTTATGCTCACCAGGATCACTGTTTTTCTAGTTTTTGGTTTCAAATTCCTTCACATTTATGTTTTATAAAGTGTCGTTGGAGCTGCTTGTGCGGCATTAGCATCAAAGGGGTTGGGCTCGGGAGGACACGTCCATGGACAACCTCCCCCTCTTGTCTTTTCTTTGATCTTGATGGACTGTAAGCTAACCTCCTCACTTTCAACCTGCTCAGTTGGTTCCCTTTTTGCTTCTTGTGTCTTGCTAGTTTCTTTCAGTGTTTGTAGGTTTTGTTAGTCCTCTGTTTTACAGACTCTGTTTTCTGTTTGTATTTTGGTTTTCATATAATGAAATTCTCTCCTTCAGTAAAAAAAATTAAAACTAAAAATTAATCTTAATTTTAAATATAAAATATATATTTTATATTTATATATATTTTTTTAAATTATCTTATTAATATTTTTAACAATAATAAAATAAAAAAGAAAATAAAAAAATATTAGGATATTTAAAAAAATATATATTATAATAATTAAATTAAATAATTTTTTAATTCAATTAAATTAATTAAATATATTTTATATTTAATATTAGATGAATGTTACAAACTGAAAAAAATAGTGAATTATCCCCTAAAATAATTCCTTCAAATAATTCTTTGGCTCGTCCAATTCCCACGTGAGAAAAACCATAATATTTTTCTTAAAAAAAGAAATCCATGCTTAACTTTAATTAATAATCAGTATCATTGTTTTACCCTCTGGAGGGAAACTTTATCAATTTATCCTATAGCTTCTCTTTAGTCTTTTCTCGTTTCATTTCTGTGCCTCCACCTTCTTCTGCAGATAGAAGCCATGGATAGGCTTCTATCGTCGTCTTCTCCAACTCCTCTCAAGTTGCGTCTTAAGCCTTCAACTCTTCTTATGCGAACCTCCCGGTTTGACTCCTCTCTTCCCATTTTGTCCTTATCAAAGCGTTCCGACTGTAGACGGGTCAATTCCATTTCTTGTAAACACGAGTGCTCTCCTTCATTGTCGACTAAAACCCGCTATTTTGCTTCATCCCAGCTACGCAATAATTTACCGTCTCCTTCCTCTTCCCCAGCCGCTTCTTCAGACAGTTCGACGCCCAACTCTCCAATTCTCACTCAGATTAAGAATGGGGCTTTTCAAAAACGAAAGGTATGTACTTTATGTGGTCATTGTCATGAAAGGCGGATTTTCCTCTCTGGGTGTTTATGCTATGATCGCTTAAGTCTTTTGCGCATATATTGTCAGTCCACTCTTTAGCTGTTTATGATTTATTTCTATTTTGTTATTTGTGCCCATCGCATTGTTGTTCAAGACAATTGTACAGTTATAGGAGAGATTAAAATTGACTATAAAAGTTTATCCGATTAGAATCTCTTGCTTTTATGGAGCCGTTGGTTCTCATAGAGGTAGAGCATGACCTTGGGCCACTTCTTTGATATGGCATCATTTTGGAGTGGATGAGGTTTAAATATTACGAAAACTTGTCAACAGGAAATTCCATGCTGTGATTTCAATCAATTTCTGAATTAGATATTGAATTCAACCCTTCAGGTTTGTCATTTTCTGTTGATGCAGAGGGCGTCTGACATCTGTTTACTGCTCTATTTGAAATCATCTGATTGCTACTTGTAGATTAGCAAATTATACGAGCATGGCCTATTCTGTTATTTCTTTTAGCAAAATAATCTAATCAAGAAATGTGGTTATTCTTTGATTTTAAAACATTACGAAACAATTCGGCTTGATTACCAGCTTACATGTATTATGACCTGACTAATGCCTTTCGGCAAATTTGTGCTGGATGGTCTACCGTCTTCTGTTGAAACTTAAATGTCCTGTTTCCTATGACTTGTATACTGAAGGATCTTTTACTGTTTGGGTCTACCCAACTCTGGGACTGGTGCATGTGGTAGGCTTGTAACTGATTTTCCACCATAAGCTATTGAACTTATTAGTCTTTTTACATTTTGGTCTAGCTCATTTTTCTCTCGTGAAATTCATGATAACCTGTGACCACAAGAGTAACTATAATGTATCACATTGCAGTACCGTATGCCAATAGAAATTTGCTGGATTGACTGTGCTCCATTCGAAGTTGTTCTTTGTTTACTGCTAGATGCTCATACTTGACAGGGTTTATTAAAAGTTGGCCTTTTACACGTTACATTTTGTCTCAGGCAATAACTGCTCAGACATTTGTAATACTCTCTGCTCTTGTTATGATCTTGCTCCAACCAACTTTAGCACCATCAGCTATGGCAACATTTCAAGCTACATCAAAGGTAGGTGGTCCTGCTGCTGCTGCCGTTGGTAGGAAACTAATCCCAACCGAGCTGCTTAGTAGTGCTTGGACCGGTTTCTTCACCGGTTGCTTGCACACGTTATCAGGGCCTGACCACCTTGCTGCTTTGGCTCCATTGTCCATTGGTCGCACCCGAATGGAGAGTGCTGCTGTGGGAGCCCTGTGGGGTTGTGGCCATGATGCTGGTCAGGTCATCTTTGGCTTGATATTCTTACTTCTAAAAGATCGACTTCACATTGAGGTTATCCGAACTTGGGGCACCTGGGTGGTTGGCCTTACCCTCCTTGTGATTGGTGCTATGGGAATTAGGGAAGCTTCAGAAGTGCCTACCCCATGCGATGCCTTAGAAAATGGTGAATGTGATGTGAGTTCGGATGAAGCACTTGAGAATCCAACTGTAGGAAAGAAGAAGATCGGGTTCGCTACTTTTGCTACAGGGATAGTTCATGGTCTGCAGCCAGATGCATTGATGATGGTATTGCCTGCACTTGCTCTGCCCTCTCGCTTGGCGGGTGCTGCATTTCTTACGATGTTCTTGCTTGGGACAGTTGTTGCAATGGGAAGCTATACAGTTTTCTTAGGTTCGTGTAGTGAGGCTCTAAAGGATAAAGTACCTAGAATAACAGAGAAACTCACTTGGGTTTCTTCCCTTGTTGCAATAGCCCTCGGATTCGCCATCCTCATTAGCCAGTTTTTGGGGTATAGCCTTTATTAGTGTATCTTTTGAAGCATATTAATGGAGTCAAGAGAAAGCAGGGAACTGAGAGATACTGCATTGTTCAGAGTAAGTCTATTGTTCCCGCAGCATCTGAGATAAGTTGCTGCCACGGTGTCTGGTCTCGGGTGTGTATAACTCCATCTATGTAGGATCAATGGACTCTTCTGCGCATGTGTCTTAACGATCTTCTTACTAGCACGTACTAATTTATCATCTATTTTCTGTCCTTTTATTCACTCTCAGAAGAATCGTGGCCCAACCTCAGGTCCTTAATAGCAAGATATGGATGCTCGCGAATTTCATAGCTTAATCGGAAGTGGAAAAGGATGAAGGAGTGAGTGAATCAAACGAACAAAGTAAAAGAAAGAATAATCCGATATCTCTCAACTACTTTTTGTATTTGTTTCCATGTACATATGCATTTACTTTTTCCCGGGAAATAAGCCTAGAAAATCAAAGCCTCTATACTTGCCTTCTTTGGCATTGCGCAGACAGGGCAAGCCTGGAGAAAAGGCTCGCAAGCTTTGCATGCACAAAGGTGTCTGCAAGGAAGGATCAAAAAGCACGACCTGCCACAATTACAACTCTTGCAAGCGTCATCTTTTGCGTTTTTGCCCGTTGCTTCTTCTTCTTCTCGCATCCGCTTGTAATCTCCTCCGCTTTCGTCGCAGCAGGATTGTGCCTCGTCCGCCCATACACCACATTGAGCCTTTTCTTTCATCTTCTCGTGTGAGTTATTGAGGGATATTACCATGGCTTCACTCTCCAAAGCAGCTCTCCGCCACGCTTGATTCTCTGCTTCTACTCTGTTCAAAAGATCTTGCAACTCAATACTGTTCTTTGCGGCCCAGGCAATTTCCTCATCTTTTCGCCGCATCGAATTGAGCATGCTTAATTCCACCGCGTTCAATATCGTCGCCACTTGTTGCCTTGTCTGCTCTTGCAATTTCATGTTCAGTTTCTCACCCTGCTACAACAACCAAGTTAACACAAATTTCCAACTCGTTGGCACCAAACGAAGTATTATGAACGTATTAGATAAATGAGAAGAAGTTGGCGAAGGCAGGAATAGCACCAACCTGCAATTTGATGTAGCGATCAATCTCATGATCGTGATTTTCAAATGGAAGAGCGGAGCTTTGAAAAGTAGGAAGTGAGGGGGGATGATTGATATTGAAGTCGTTATATGATTCGGGAGAAACAAGGAGATTGGGGTGAAGCGTGTCATTATGATAGGGAGGGAAGGCAGCATCAGCACAAGCATAGAGAGTAAGCAAGTCCTGTGAAGTTTGGGGGAAACCAACTTGAATGGCCATACCAAATACCAAAAGCCAATTAGGGGGCGGATCAAGATACAAGCTTTTTTGAGATTGGAGGTGGGAGCGAGTGATATAGGAAGAGAAAAAAGGGTGAAGAATGAATAGTCACGGGAGGGGAAAAGAGAGCATGAGATGAGTATGTTTTGTTTTGTGTGCGTGTGTATATTCGTGTGTTGTCGTGTCTGGGGGTAATGAATGATGAATGTTGTGGGCATAGAAGGAAGCTTTTGAATAAGAAGGAATGCCAAAGTAGTGGGGACTGGGGAGGCAACTACGCGATTCACAGATGACAGCAGCTCCCACAGAGCTCTGTCGCTATTAAGATTTATGAAAAGGGCTCCAAGTTTGTAGGGGGCGGCAGCTGGCTTTTATTTGGGGGATCCTTATCCTTTTGACATTGCTCTCCCATTCAGAACTTGTGTGTCTACTTATTAATCCAATTATTAGGGTATTTCTGAATCGCAGGTATAACGGACAGGACCAGAGTGGTTGCTGCGATCTCCGCAATAAATAAGCTCCCATTATTTTGCTGTTATATATATGGCAGTTCCATTTTATAGCCACACGAACAATTCAATGATTCGAAAAGCACTCTAATTATGATAGTTAGTCGGTGTTCATACTTCAAAAACTAACCTCAAATCACGTCCCCGCGTTCCCATTGATAGTGATCTGACCTTAATTTTTAAAATAATTTCAACTCCTTAGCTAATAAACTTTTATTTGGGTCTCCCACTCGGTAAACTTTAATTTACTTTTATATACTCATAACGCACTTTTTCAAAAAAACGGAAAAAAGCTAACGGATTGAGGGGACGGTGGAATCCGTGTTTAATTATAACTTACCATAAAATTAAATTCTTTGTAACAAGTAGCAATTTGAATATATATATATATATATATATTATCCATGTATTATACATATTTAATCTTAATCAGAGTTATTCCAGGTAAATTTAGATACTTGAAATTTTGATTAATTTCCCCCATATTTTAACGTAAAGATCTCATATATTTAATTCTGAATTCCAATCCAATCAAAATTTTAGAATTAACTAGCTCGAATTCCTGTTGAAGTTGAAATCTGCTAATTTTGATTTGATTTGGAATTAAGTATATACTAGGGGGTTAAATAACAGAGTTGAGAGGATAAAATGATTGGGAGAAGATTGGGATGAGATGATATATATGTGATTTGGACATTTATACGACGTCGTGGTCACAGTGCATGAACAGCCTCGCAAATTTGATGGAGCAGAACGAATTAGGATGGGAAGGAAGATACTGCTACTCCTGTTAGTTCATAAAGAGGGTTTTTTCACATTATTTAATATTTAATTGGAAGAGTGGCAGAAAGCGTGTGCGGCGGCAAAGGCAAAGGCAAAGGCAACACGTAATACTCTCCTGCTGTTTGGCTTGTTTAATTTCATCTGGGAAGTGGGAGCCAACCTCCTCTCCTGCTTTTTATTATTACAAGTTAATTATTAATTAACACAAACAAGAGTGTGAAAGCAGAGGGGCGCATGGTGTTTGATTCGGAAGGAGGAAGCTCTTTGGAGGTCTTATATATACCACGTATTTGAAGCACCCCCTCGTACCAAGTAATGAGCCCATACATGCAAGTAAGTAGATGGTCACCTAAATAGTAATACTAAATAATATCACCGTCTACATCATATTTACTCAACATCCTACCCCCATGCTGACTTGATTCTCTTGGGGAAAAGGATTAAAAGTTAGAAAGGAGACAAGTGGGATCTGTAAGAGCTGACAATAAGGAGACAGGTGGCGGGAGGATGCGAATTGAGAGCAGCTCGCCCCCCCCCCCAACGTTGACCCTTCCAGTCTTAAATGAGTAACCAATTCTTATCCACCGATCGACTATATTAATCTCATTCATTCATTCATTAGGAGGTAATCCATCTATGCATATTCCCCCTGATTCTACCAGCTTACCGTCTAATTCCTCATTCCTTATTTGTCCCTTGTTCAATTCATTCATGGTAGCGTGCTGTTTCTTACTATGCTCTACAGTATTCATTAAAACAAAATTATCTCAGAAAGAAACTTGCTGGAATAGCAGATGACGGAATTCAACACGTCTAGAAAATCTAAATGATGAAGACGTGATTCTGGAAAGAGTCAAAGAGTTGGTGGCTCCTGAGCCCGACCTCTCATGTCAGCTGCTTTTGAACCTTCTGGCAAGGTGACAAGGTGACACGATATCCAAATTCTGTGCATGGCCTACTCGAAGGTCGAAGCACACAGAAATATAATAGTACTACATGGTGATGTCTGACTGACACCCTTAGCTCACGCTTCACGACTTTTAAAAAGATAAAAGATTAGGAGTCTAGGATGATTGAATTCTTGGGGTAGGTTACTGGTGACGCGACTATCTATGGGTGGAAGGAATTAATCAATTGAAAGCACCTGGTTGTATTAGTATATGCGCCTGGTTCAATAATCTCCTGACCGCCCCAACCCCCCCCCCCCCCTTTTTACATATATACTATTTGGAGAAGATTTTGGTCACTTTCTTGTTGCGCTGCATGCATTTGTGCCTCGACTTGAGAAACAATTGTAAGGTACAAAAAAGGGTGCCTAGGGATATATATAGCGAGTTGTTGTAATAGCTGATAGATGATACCAGGTTACCAAATAAACCAAATTAAAGTACGAATTTACAAACATAAAAGGGTGGGTGGGGCGATGGATGAAAAGGCCAATACACTCGAGGAACGGCAAAGCGGTCATATATACTATATATCCTCTTGACAGCTCCTTCTTACTCGATCACCGACGCCAGCAGACATTGATGGGACTCTCCAGTCTCTATGTCTACGTGTGCCTTTCTTCCTTCTCTTATGCTCTTCTTTTCTTTCCCACTCAATCCTTACCGACTTCGGGGGTGGATTTGACCATTAGTCAAAAGGCGCCGAAATCTATACTAATTGGGCCTCAGAGTCCAGGGGCGTGTAAATATTTTGGGCCGGTCCCAACTATGATTAAGGACCTTTAAGAGTGGGCTTCATTGCACCCACCCAGTAGGTTACTACTTAGAAGCTATTGGCGCCAGGCGTGTCATTTGCTCACTCGTTTTGGAGGGAAAACGCAGAAATGGCGCAAGATTACGAGCAGGACGCGGAGCAGGTTGAAGAGGAGTTCGCCGTTTGGAAGAAGAACACCCCTATCCTCTACGATCTCGTCGTCTCCCACCCACTTCAATGGCCTTCTCTTACCGTGCACTGGGTCCCCTCCTACCCTCAACCCCACCCCCACCCTTCTTTCAACCTCCACAAGCTCCTCCTCGGCACTCACACTTCCCAAGGTGTCCCCAACTTTCTCATGATCGCCGAGGCTGCACTTCCCGTTAACACTGCCGATGCTGTCCTTGATGTCGATTCCGAGAATCCTGCTACCCCTAGGGTATTTTTTTTTTTTGCTCAGTTATTGGCATATTGCTGAACTGCTTCATGCGTACCAAATGTTCGATGAAATACGTCAGTTTGGCTCAGCTTTAGTTTTTCTTTTCTTCTTAAATTCCTTTGTAGATAGAAATTGCTCAAAGAATTGCAGTTGACGGGGAGGTGAATCGAGCGCGGTGCATGCCGCAAAACCCGAATGTTATTGGCGCCAAAACTAGTAGCTCCGAGGTTTATGTGTTTGATTCTGCCAAACAGCTAGGGAAGCAGCAAGCGCTTGGTTGTGATCCTGATATCAGATTGAGGGGTCATGACAAAGAAGGATACGGTTTGTCTTGGAGCCCCTTTAAGCAGGGACACCTTTTAAGTGGTTCACATGACCATAAGATTTGCTTGTGGGATATATCAGCTTCCCTTCAAGGGAACGTGCTCGACGCAATCCACATTTATGAGGTAATGCGGAAACTTCATGTTTATTCTTTGATATTCAAAACTGATCGTCTTGCCATATTGGCTGATACTTAATTATGAATTTGGACTCGTGAATGCTACCTCAGGCCCATGAAACTGTGGTTGAAGATGTATCGTGGCATATGAAGAATGAGAATTTATTCGGGTCTGTAGGAGATGACTGTAAGTTGATTATTTGGGACTTGCGAGCAAACCAATCCCAGCAATCAGTTAAAGCGCATGATCGGGAGGTAATGCAGCTTATGTATCATTGTCATTGAGTCCCTTATTTATTAAGCATGTAAAATAGGTCTGGAGTGTAATTCTTAATCTGAAGAAATTAGACTTCATGCATAATGTGTCTAAGAATTTGTATGGGCACGTGTGCTTAGAACTTTTGTTACTCGCTTTACTCAGCTGTTTCGCTTAGTTTTGTACAATACTGATGCAGACGTGTCTAGGGGGAAATAGTGTCAAATGCTGCTTCGCTTGAACAATATGTTCCATTGCACTGGGCAACTTTTAGCTGGGATTGTGCGGTGAGCGAGGTGTATAGGAATTAAACTGGATGATTCAAGTTATAGGATATTTGTTTATTTCTAATTCTTGCTCACAGAGACGTTTGCTGAAATTTTTGAGGCTTAAAAGGATGCACTGAGTTGTCATCATATAATGAATAATATATATTATACTGGGGATTAACTGACGTCTCACTCAAATTTTTGTTATGGAACACAAAGGGCTCTCATTTTATTTGTCTACCTCCCTAATGATTCATGATTAGAAATAAAGACTGTGAGAATCAGAGGCCGCGAGACAGCTGACTGGAATATGATTTGTTGCTGATAGTTATCTTATCTCCACTTTTTCTTCTGATTCAGGTGAACTTCCTCTCTTTCAACCCATTTAATGAATGGATTTTGGCAACCGCATCTTCGGACACAACTGTTGGTCTCTTTGATACACGGAAGTTGACCGTGCCACTTCATGTGCTAAGCAGTCACGCGTAAGTCCTTTGCATATGATGTTGTGTTTTGTTTTATAATCTTCTAGGACCCTCTTCCTGCCCTGGCCCTATTCTTGGTAATATAAGAGATCGATTAAGGTTCCCAGTTTTAGTCTTCAATGTATTCCTTGGTCTAAGAACAAGGCAGCCGACTTGCCAAGTTTAGCAGTAATGGGATGCCCTATAGGTAGGGACCTAGTGCCCCCTCCCCACTTTTTGCTATGGTTGATTCTGATAAGATGGCTTGTAGAACTGGAGTCCAAAAGTAAAGTGAATTCCATAAAACCAATAGCAGATTCATTCCATAAAACAAAAATGCGGACAGAAAAGAAATTCTGGGGAAAGGGCAGCAGTTAACCTACCCCAGTTCTACAAGCCATTCCTCTGCAGCTCTTCGTAGACATGTTATGCCTATTGTTATTTGAACTGTATGACGCATTATTTAATTAATATATGTATAAATGTCTTTTTTTTAGAATGCGCATCATGCTATTCAAAAATTGATTTGTCTATTTGGTCAGAATTTTCCTTGCTAACAAATTCAGCTTAGTTATCCTTCCTCTAGCTTGAATTATCAGGTCATTCATGATACTTAGTATTGTCTGCCTCATGCTTATTGAACATCTTACATGGAAGTGGCGATGCGGTGTTAATGACCGCACAGTAGGCGCTAATTGGTTTTGGGTCAAAAAACTCGGATGATACTCATTCGTACTGCTAATGGGTTTTGAATTTGTGGTTTTTGCAATTTAGCATGATTATGTTATAAATGCATTCTTCTGTTACACCTGTATACGAGGCTAACACTGGAGGATCTAATACTCCTAATATGTTGATTGGTGAGATGGAAGCTCAATAAACTAATCAAAGTGGTGTCATGGCTTCGAGGGCCAGCTCCCCTCTAATGCGTAGGGCTTGTCAACTCATTATTTTTGGGGTCTTTAGACCTTTGACCCTGTCATTGGTCCATGTCAGGGTCGTGTAATGGGCGAAACTGATCTCCTTGGATACTATTTTATTACATGGTTCCTGAGTCATAGCCGAGGAAAAACCAATACTTATCTGTACTGATCTGGCTTACTATTAAATGCGTACAGAGATGAGGTATTTCAAGTAGAATGGGATCCTAATCATGAGACCGTGTTGGCATCTTCTGGTGCTGATAGAAGGCTAATGGTGTGGGACCTTAACAGGTACTTTAAAAGATAACGGAGTCTTCCGGATTATTTTGTTTCACGTTGCATTGATTTGTCAGAGATGTGTGTAAAGAACAGAAATTCCGTTGTAATTTTCTATTTTTTTTCCATGACAACAGGGTTGGGGATGAGCAGTTAGAAGGTGATGGGGACGACGGGCCTCCTGAGCTTCTCTTCTCTCACGGGGGTCACAAAGGGAAAATATCAGACTTTTCATGGAACAAAAATCAGCCATGGGTGATCTCCAGTGTAGCCGAAGACAACTCTTTCCAGGTTTGGCAAATGGCCGAGAGCATTTACCATGACGGTGATGACGACGACATGTGGACTGCCGATTGCGAGAACTAGACTTAGACCCAGCTTAAAGGCAATGCTTTTGTATTGTCGTTTTTACTTGTATTCAGTTTACACTCTGTTCGACTTTTGTTGTCCAAAGAAAAAGTTCACTGTGACCTGATGATCGTACTCAGTTGGAACAATGATGGCATTCGGCAGTATTATCTTGGTCATTATTGTATGCGTTCTCATCATTGCCACAAATGTGAGGATCCGGTTTCGTTAAAAAGTTTTCTTCCCTTAAGAAACGTCTAATAATTTATGTATAGTTTAGTTATAGTTAAAAGTTACCAATCGATAAAATAGTTTAAGGAAAGTTGGCCAATGCATTCCGGGTTTCTCTACGGGCCAATAAATCAGATCATGAGTTGGACTTGAACCATTTATAGAGACACGGTGTCTTACCAAATATAATCAGAATTGTAAGAAACGAAATATAAATAAAATTCAAGGTTTGCTATTCATTTCATGCTCCTGCCCTCATTTGCAAAACCAACTAGAAGACAACAGTTTCTTCATCCCACAAATCGAGCATACCTGTAAAACGCTGAGGGTAGGGGTAAACTTGTGTTAATACAAGAGAGAAAGAACAATCATAGCAACTACGCAAGCCACCTTCATTGTTTCACTTAAAGAAAGGAAAGAATTTTTCAAAGGTAAAAATGAGGAAGATCAGATCCACAAATTGACCTGACGGATAACGGATGCCGCAACTGTAAATGAGTTATCGGCGGAAGTTATGTACTGTGAAGACGATGAGAACGACCCTCAAATTGGCTCTTCAACCGGCTCTTGTGGCACTGGCACTGGCACTGGTTCCCCCTAATAAATGAAGCGTGCTATTAACTTAAGAAAAGAATACTGACCGAGAATTTTCAAACAAACAACAGACTACTTACTGCTAAAGGATTTAGTATGCCAATTCACAGAAACTAGGGCAAAAACATTGAAAAGGATACATTGTCTGACATTACTTAATTTAGGAAGAAAGTGTTCATTCACATCTCTCCTCACCTATTAGTTGTACTATTAATCCATTTAAATCTTAACGGAGATGACCAAACTCATATGACTATAGTGATCCTTTGTTGCGGAAATTCAATATTACCTCACATAAAATCTAGCAACCACTCATCAGCACCATAGCATAACAGTGATTAGGAATTTTAGTACTAACATGATATAAGTTAAGGATTCCAGTAGGACTAACTGAATTTTCATAGCCTTGTATTGTATCATCCAAACCAAAAAAAGCAGTTGGTCACCCCACACAACAAATCAGGCATCTCTCAAGTGCCCTCTCTCTCTCTCTCTCTCTCACACACACACACACAGCAAATAAATTCAATCTAGAACGAAAGAGTTAACATGCTTCACCTTTGCTCTTATTTTCTGTAAAAGAATTGACCTTAGGCACTGTCTGTCCAGCTCCACAACCAGGAATATCCTTAAGCCCCATATTTTGGCCTGCTAGGCACTGGAGACTCTCAAATTCACAACCATTAAACCCTTGCCCATTTAGCGGTGTGCCTTCTGTAGCCTCCCCTTCTGCTCCAGGACGAAGGCAATAGACCAAATCATTACACTGCATGTTGCAAGGATTCAACACATAAGCACCAGGCAAGCTTGGATTTGGTGGGTTTGAATTAGTTGATTTCTGATATGGAAATGAACCAATCTCCCCTTCAATTCTCCCCCGAATATCCACAAGTAAGCACTTTAGCCTTGCAATTTCAGCCTCTAAAGCAGCCTGACCTTGCAACTTCTTCATTAAATGCTGATTGAAGGCCCTCAATTTCCCAACCTCATCCTCCAAAGATGCAGCACGGGCTTTCTTTTTCTCACGATATTTGCGAACCGCTTCACGATTACCAACAGGACGTTTTTTTGATTTCTTTTCCACTGACTCGGCAGTGTCATCAGTCCCAGCCTTGTCCTCAGCAAGGGCGGGGACAATTTTGGTGTGCGCATGATAACAAGTGTGGGTATGTGAAAAATCAGGGCCAGGAGGATTGCAAGTGTGGGTGTGAGTGCAAGCATGCGTATCCTTGAGAAGTTCTTCAAAGAAACTATCCATTGAGCAACTGCTTGGAAGTTCGCCCACGTTTGGGCTCGAGAACACTTCACCGTCGTCCATTAGGCGACAGGAAATCCCAATTAAACGTCGAGAAAAAAGGGAGATATTTACACCAACAAACTTGATCGATATGAGACCTTCGAATTCAATTCCTTCGTAAAATCAATAGCATCCAACTGATGAAAAAAAGGAAATCCTCAAGAAAGATACAAATTGCCACCCCACCAAAAAAAAAAACAATAGAGAAATTGATCGCGCATCGCAAAATGTTCTTATAACAATTAAGTATAAAACCAAGAACTTCGTAGACGTGTCAAGATAACACATGATCATTTAACATTTTGGACACAACCCGGATTGCATTCCACAGGGGCCACAACCAACTTGTTCAATAACCAATAACCAATAACCAACAACCAAGTAAGAAATGAAATATTTGCTTGGTACGAATCGGAGAAACAGAGAACACAAAAAACGGCACAATTAATACAAAAAAAGCAACTTAATTGATTCAAATATGGCCCAAACCGAAGAAACAAAGGTTTCGGGAAAACTCTAAGATGAGAAGGTTACGAGACGAAGGGAAAGCGTGTAGTGGAAACATGAAACCCTAAATGTAAAGGCAGCCTTAGAGAAAGCAAAAATAGACGCACCAGAGCGAATCGATAGATTCAGAGATTCTTCACGATTGCTTCCAAAAGTCACAATCGAGAGCCCCTGGCTTGGCAAATATATAGGTACTCAGAGAAGGCGCTTGTATGTTTCAGACATGACCAATCAAAATTGGGCACACTATAAATCTAAATATCAGTATCATCATCCGTACTTCTGGTATACGCAAGTTCCCGGAAAAATATTTTTAAGTCTAAATTTATTGACTCCCGCCTCAGCGGTAAATCATTTTTTTTCTCTGTTTTAAAAACAATCGAAATTCCTTCTTTTTTTTTTGAGTAGGGAGTAAAAAAAATTAATTAACAAAATTTTAAAAAAGAACTTGGCAAAATTTTGCAAAATCTAATACAACACGATTAATAAGTACACTGGACAAGTTATTTTAATTTTATCTAATATAGTATAGTTATGCTACAATTATAAAAATTATATACTATTTATCAAGTTATCATGTGTTTTACTTATGGGAAAATACTAGAGAATACTATTTGAAAACTACAATTTTAAATTAGTAATTTTAATTTTATAAATAGTAAGTTGGTGACAAGTATCGATTTATCTTTTTTAAACTTTAGAAATAAATAAAATAAATAAAATTGCCCCTTATATGCTTTTGTCTGCGTCATGCTTCTGTTTTTATTTCTGTCGCTGTTACTCACCTCTCTCCCTCCTGCCGTCAATGGACTCACTGGAGATGAATGAATGAATGGAATCGCGAAATAGAGATAGTAAGTGGAGGCTAGAGATGAGTGGTGTTGTCGTTGTTTTGCTTTTGGTGCTTCGCTGTTGTGCTGCGCCTGCTAGTAGTGCTGTTCTGCTTCTGGTGCTTCATTGCTGTGCTGCTGGCCGTTGTTGTTCTTCTCATTACTGTCACGTCATTGTTCTGTTCGTTACTGTCTCATCATTGTTTTGCTCTTGCTGTGGCCGTACGCCGTTGTTAGTTTTGGCCTGTTGCTCCTATAGTTGTCTCATGCTCGTCACTAGTTCGGTAGGTAATGATGATGAATGGCATGAAGAGGAGATGGAAGATGTTCGCTGTGGAGAGAGAGGAGAGAGATAGATGGAACTTGAAGATGATGATAGATTGAGGTGTGAATTTAGTTAATTTTTTAGGTTATTATTTATATAATAGAATTGATAATATTTATAATAATTTTAACTATCATAATAAAAATATTTATTATTTTATTAAGAAATTTAATTATAAATAATTATTGTGATGAATTAGTACATATGAAATAGAATTAATAATTTTTATAATAAATTTTTACTATGGTAATAGTTAGTTAGAAAAATCTTCACGTCAATATTTTCAATACGGCAGTACTTGTGTTTTACACAATTGTGGTAATCAGTATTCCCCTGACAAAGGAACCAAATTGAACTCAGCAAGAACCAAACGTGAGAATCCCAAAATTTGATTCCCGTCCTCGCATTCAGCATATTTGCAGGAATAACAACCCTTCCCCCACCATGCGTTAATCTTCTATGTCCTCTGATCTGCGCCACTTCACCATCACTTGCCATCCTGCAGAAGTCTTGGTTTTCTAATCAGACAGTAATTTTTCTTCCAATATTGTAAAGCTCAGGCCAGAGGCCTCAGATGTCCTCATCTGAACTAACGAGGTCTAATTCAATCATCTTTCCACTACCCCTCGTGGTTTTATCGTCTGATGCTTGCCATTCAGCGTTTATTCTTTTGGCACCTAAATGTCTCTCTCCTGTTGCAGGGGATCCTTCGTTTACTGAAGACGATTTCCTGGAGCAACACATAAGAGTGAGACTAGCATACTTCACAGACCATGTAATACTAGTACCACTTACTATATGAGACAAATAAGATCAACTTAAATCTTATTCGCAGCTTACCTCTTAACAGTGCACTTGCTTTGCTCATTTGGCATCATCTGTTTTCTCTTCACTGCCCTAGAGTCCGGCTCGCCCGCAATTGGAAGTAAAAAGCAGCTAATAAGTAAGAACACAATAGCATCGAGCTACGTATTGCCACCCATAAGAGCACAATACCATATAATGATGACCCTGTGAACCCTGAAAGAAATCTTATCCCTTGCGAATGCTTACTTGTCGTCACTTTGCCTGCATTGCTGGTGTAGAGATGCAAATCCATTCATGGCACCAAAAGTCAAAAGAAGTGAAAATCAAAATCTACGAGTTACCCGCAAACATAGCAAAACAGGTAATTAGTTGCACTAGGTATAACAGGCCTCAATGCCTTTTTAAGGACATCCACCGACAACAATTTCAGTGGCTGAGGTTAATTTCGTTGGGTTTGTTTTGCCAATAACAGGATCAACTAAGTGAATTCCTTCTGACTTGAGATAATCCCTAGGCCTAAATGCTGTTCTTAAGTTCCTGTTAATAAAACACATTTGTACACATAATCAAGGGTAATCATCAAGAAACTTCTGAGTATTTCACAGACAACAAGATGATGAAAATAAATATAGTAAACGCTCATCACCCACCCTCCCTTGAGTTCAGTTCGCATTGTGGAGTACTCTTTTGATGATTTCTACAAGATGACAACAGATAGGGGGTAGTTTGGTAAGTGCATAACCTTTTTGCAAAGAATATTGACAAGAAACATTGAAGGACTTGATGCTGCTTACCGATTTATGATATTTACAGTATGTGCCTTGACGTCTGAAATAACAAAGATCGATCTTCACAATTTTGAAAGATGGGCGTAAAACAAAGCCAAAGCCAATGACATTTAGATAAAATGAAGGACAATATATGAGATGCTATTAACACTTAAGCTAGGCCTTCCCTCGAAGATTAGGGAAATGTTCTTTTGGTTTTATAGGATTAGATCGGTGCCAAAATTCTTTTAGCATATGATAAATGTTTGTTGGACTAGTTTTCTGGGTGACTTATTCCTTATCCCTTGCTTAATCAAAGTAATGTCAAATTTCTTTGATAAAATTGAGCATATTCTAAAAAGTTGACATATATGAAGTAAATCTAAGGTTGTGTCATATCTCCATAGCTCTAAGCGCCTAGATTTCCCTCACAAAATCAAAGAACGTCGCATCCATGCGCGTTTTGCTTTGCATCAGATTAAATATGTCCCTTCACACATGCATGCATCAGTACACGCAATGTTTGACGAATTAATGAATCACTTACTCGATCATAATTTCTTTTTTCTTTTTGCTTTTGCGCCAACCAACAATTAATACTCGTGGTTCATTAATAGCAAGACTTGATAAAGATGTTATACTATTTCATATAAATGTTGATCTATAGCTAGCGATTAAAAAAAAAACAATTGTTCTGTAAAGTTAGTGGTCTGTCTCACCAACTTGATAAAGCCTAACAGAGAATGGAAGGCTGAGCACGCAGTGATGCAACAAAACTCCTATAACCATAATTAGGAAAAATATTCTGAAAATGGGAAAAAGAGATATTTCCTCAAAATCCTTGGTTTGATCTGTTTTGCGGCTTTGACGCAATTCTCTGGCCAGCTCTACAAGTTTCTCCTTAATAGACGATAGAGAGCTTAAGTATTCGCCTATATATAGCTTGAAGCAAGAGCTCAAACCATCAATCCTCTCATCTTCCAACTCATAAAGGAAGAGAAGCCCTCTTTGGAGTAAAGGAGCATGGCGTCCACGAGCGGAATAACCCTTTTAGCTGCGCTGCTTGCCTTCTTTGTTTCGCGGTCGCACGCTGAAGTCAAAGTTGAAGATAAGCTCACGGCAGTGTGACGGACGATCGTTGTTGTTCAATGGAAAGCGAGAGTTTTTATTCTCGGGTGGCATCCACCCAAAGCCCATTCGAGGTTTATTTGCTTTCTTTAATTTCGTCTCTTCCACTTAATTAATTCCTCCCTTGTTTCCTAGATCGCCAAACAAACTGATAAGTATTAAAATGTGCCTGCCTTGTTGGTTCAGAACTGGCCAGACATCCTTGAAAAGGCAAAGTACGGCGGTTTGAATGTGATCTAAACCTAAGTCTTCTGGAACGCTCATGAGCCCGTAAGGGGCCAGATGAACTTCGAGGGAAGAATGATATTGTGAAGTCCCTTAAGCTCGTTCAGGAGAAAGGGATGTATGTAAGCCTTAGAGTTGGTCCTTTCATCCAGGCTGAATGGAATCATGGGTATGATTAAATTGATTTAATTTCTTCCCCAACATTATTATTTAAGTACATGATACTACTGACTAATAATAATGGTAATAATAATGTCTATACCATGCATGGTAAAATATAAATAGAGGACTTCCATACTGGCTGAGAGAGGTTCCGGGGATCATCTTTCGCAGTGACAATGAACCCTTCAAGGTTTGTTCTCCATAACTTACAAGCTTTGGATTTGATCGAGGAAACTGCCGGTATATAACATTGAAAATCTTATTTCATATGTATATATCTGCATCTATCAGAAATACATGCAAGAGTTCATGTTATTTACCATAGACAAGCTGAAGCGATAGAATCTGTTCGGTCCTCAAGGAGGGCCCATCATCATAGGACAGATTATCATCTGAATGATTCCTATATTATCAGACTTTGCATGTTGTATTAATTAATTAACCTATTTATTGCAGATTGAGAATGAGTACAACCATGTCCAAAGAGCATTCAAAGACAGGGGAGATAGGTACGTTCAATTGGCGGCGAAATTGGCAGTAGGATTGGATCTTGGTATTCCACGGGTCATGTGCAAGCAAACTGATGCACCCGATCCAGTTGTGAGTTCCCTGAAATCTTTATTTTTTTAACTTCCAATTCCCTGGACATGCTTAATTAACTTTGAGCTTTCCGCAGATCAATGCATGCAATAGAAGACACTGTGCTGATACCTTCCCCTGCCCAAACAAGCCATGCAAGCCTTTCATGATCCGGACCGAAAATTAGACCGCTCAGTAAGTTGTTTCTTCTTGCAGGTTCAGCATACATAAATCATGATCCTTGCAAATGCTACGAATAAAGAGATCTGGTGGTTAATTTGTAAAGATCCTCCCGCCCAAAGATCTGCAGAAGATTTATTGACTACTCAGTCGCTCGCTTCTTTGCTAAGAATGGAGCCATGGTTAACTATTATATGGTACTGAACTGGTCTTTTCTCGGAAAGTGTTTGCTTGTTTTTGTTTTTTGTTTTTTTTGGTTTGGCCCCCAAAGCAAGATTTGAAAGACGCATGTATGTATGTGTCCTACCTTGTAGTACTACGGCTGAACAAATTACGGAAGAACAACCGAGGCGTTCTCGGCTTCTCGGTACTACGACGAAGCTCCTCTGGATGAATACGGTCTGCAGAAAGAACCCAAATGGAGCCATCTTATGTGCATAAGGCTGTAAGCCTATCTAAGAAGGCTCTTTTGGAAGGTACACCTAGCACACAAAAAAGCGACTGCCTGGAGGTTGTAGTGTATGAGAGGAAAGGAAGCGACTTGTGTGCTGCCTTCATAACCAACAATCATACCGAGGATGCTGCCAACGTGAACTTCAGGGGTCAGGAATATTATCTGCCCTCGCGTTCCGTTAGCATCGCCCCTGACACTCTGTTTGTCACTCAAGTGTCTTATGGGACTACAACTTTGTTGAGGGTTCGTTGCTATACTTGGGGAGATATTTAAAATAATAGATATTTTATCTTATTTAATATTAATATTATTTAAAAAGGAAGAAAATTTTACCCTAATTTGAGTCTGATTTTTTTAAAAAAAATTTATACAAAATAAAAATTCTATAAATGTCCTCCTAACTAAGTGCAGTTGCCAACATATAACCCAGATCGTTTCACAACAGAATTCGAAATCATTCCGACTCCCAAGGAACTGCCAGTCAATACCAAAAGTCCTAAAGAGCTTTACACCTTACTAGAAGGAGCCAGCGACCATGCTTGGTACCCCACAGGGTTAGCCCTCTCATTCTGTCGTAATTATTTTCCTCTCGATCGATCAGATCGATCCCTAGCTAACAACATACATATATATTATTGCAGAATCGAGCTGGGTCCTGAAGACTTGCCGAGGAAGAATAGCGTACTCCCCGTTCTTCGCGTGGTTAATAATGACCACGGAATGCTCGCATTTTGTAATGTTCAATACCTCGGTAAGCGCGCAAACCGTACAAAAAGTCATTCAATTAATATCATTACCCATTCATACTACTGGGCGTTAATCTTCTGATTCTAATGGTTCTGAAGGGTCTGCACACGGTAGCCACGCAACGAAACTCTTTACATTGACTGTGTTTGTAAACCTTACGATTGGGGTGAATAAGATAACTTTATTATGCTACACAATGGGACTGCCCATAAGTGTATTTCAGCTCCGTGCATTGATTTGAATCTCTTTCATATATTTGTGTTTGGTAATTAAGCATTTGAATCTCTTTCATATATTTGTGTTTGGTAATTAAGGACACTTGAGAACAACTTCCACAAATTTAGACTCGATGCATTTGGTTTTGCCCAGCATGGATATGCATCGTTTTAGATTAATAACTTGAGATGATATTGTCTCTTTCTTCTTTTATTTTTTTGTTTGCCCGAGACATTGTCTCTTTCGATCAATAAGAAAATTTATCTATTTTCATTTTGAACAGCCCCATTGTGACTATTGTATAACGCAGAGTTTCCATTCCAAATAAATATCCAGTTTTCTGGAGTTTTTCGGTTCTTTCTCAACAAACATCATTATTTTTTATACGTTTTAAAATGAAAGTTTTGAGCATTTCCTTTTCAAACAAAAAATGAAAAACAGTCATGAGACTTGTGGTCTGAAGCATTGAGATAATAAAAAGTCTCTACGGTGATCCTAAAACGGATTAAGACTTGATCCAAGGGTTCTCTGGTGCTGACAAGAATGACGATCCTAATTAGTCCAGGCCATTTAACTGCGTCTTACTCTTTTCTTCAATAAAATATTTCTATTATTCCAGATTTAATATACAATTTATAAAGACTGGCGTTGCTGGTAAATTATAGTGTTACTAGTTGCTTTTTAAACGTAGAGTATTTAATTTGCAGGTTGAGCATCACAGATCAGAAAAGCTATCAAGTTGTGCGAGTCTTGTTGCTGACTTGGTTATCAACTTAATATAATATCTGCGATTCCACGAGGGAGAGCACTGACTCGTCACCGTACAATATTACTTTTAGTTTGCAATGAAAACTCGGTGATTAAGAAAACATCCATGGTCGTATTCCAGTAATATTGAAAAGTTCAAGAGTATATATTGTCGTTTGTATTTTCACAAATAGGGGGGACCCTTCTGAAGATATACCATCTGGGATTAAAATTTGGCCTCCAGTATTTAACGTGCAATAACAGTGGGATCAGTATATTTGTGCGTACAAATGAACTGTGCTGTTTAGTATATATACTTGATGAGGAACACAGTGTTTTATGTTTTTTCACATCAAAATGTATCATCGTCAATATATTATAGATGGCTATAAAAATTGATAGAAAGTCATTTTTTTTAAAAAAAAAAAGAAAGAAACAATGTAAGAATGGAAGGATAAGGATATATATATTGGGATTGAAAGGCAAGTGAGTGGTTCTTATCGCTCCCTGCATTGATGTGATCATCACTTTGCCAGAACAGCATCACTCGCATCATCCCCATTTCTTCCCACTCTTCCTTCACTTTTTAGCTTTTACCCCTTACTGTTTTCTTTCATTTCACCTTCAGCAGGATTCCATTGTTCATAGCTCCGAATAAAAGAATTGCATACGGTTACATGCCAGATGGAGATTAGCCATAGCAGGCTATAAATCAGTCTAACCCATTTATTCATATTCCTTGAATGATAAGGCTATAAATCAATGGCTTTATCGTTTCCTTTTCTTAAAAAACAAAAGACTTCAATTCTGAAGTCTAATGATGTTTCTGTATTTCTCTCTTTTATGAGAAACTAATGGCTGCGTGGAACTTGAAATTGAAGCAGCATTTATGGAGAGTAATTACTTTATCCATTCTTGTTTCTGGCTCTAAAATGAGAATATACCAATTGGAAGTTTCTCATTCGAAGAGTAATTTATGTAATTTATTGTTATGAACTGTAATATGTCGCTTTTTATTTTTTAAATAAATCGTCTACATAATATCGGCCCCTCTTTCTAATTCCCATAAGCTATTATTTAATTATACGTGCATATGTTTTCCATTTACTATCTATTATTGTTTTCAAACATGAAACATTATCCTTTTAATGTGGACGAGTGACCAACCCCCTGTTAACATGCATGCTTCCTTTAATTTAGTTGTATGATTGTATCTTTGCCAATTGCCACATTTTTTAATTGACTATTTGAACCTTTTATATAGAGAGGGAGACTTATTTTTCACTTATATTTTCCCAACTATTTATATTTATATTTATATTTAATTTAATCGTTATCAATTCGATCCCGATTAGATCAATAAACCATGAATTAGGGTATTAGCAAGTCCAATTTTCACAACATTAGTTATAGTTAATTTTCCTTTTTTGGGATATCATATTGTGGTAAAATGTTCCCACTTTAGTGGGATAATTGCCCCACTACTCATCACATAGGTCTCCTGTTTTGGCTATACATAATAATTATATATTAAAATAATTTGATTGATTGAACATTTTCTAAAGATAATTTCTTATATTTATATTTTAAATTGTTGGTAGTCAGTGTATTCTTAACAAGTCATGTTTTTTCCTTTTGGTATATATACTCTGTGTGTGTGTGTGTTTTACCTGACTGTGTGTGTTTGAATCTAAGCAGATTCTATGAATATAAACAGTAAAAGACGAAGGAGAAATAGAGAATTTGGCGGCTAAGGAAAGAAAAAAATCTTAAGACTTTTATTGATACTGGATTTATTGACTGATCTAGAGATACCTCGTCTCGCAGGATCTGAGATATTGAATTTGAAATCCGCGAGAAGAGTATCCGCTGTGACGTCCAAGAACTTGACCCGCAGGATCGGGCCGTGTCTTTGCCGACATTTCTAGCCCGCGCCACGTGTAGATTGAGCACGCCGCATCCGATTCTTTACTTTGGGTAAGCCGCACCAAATGCATTGTCTGTAAATTAATTCCCCATTTTTATTTTGTAACGTCGGATTCAAAATTAATTGTAAATGTAGCTTTGCCTTCTTCGTCCGTCACCTTCACGGCTCAAAATAACTACGCCTCTTCGACCGCTCCTTTCATCCTTCTTCATTCATTTGCCGACTGCCCCACCCCCCTTTGAAAGTAACTTACTTCCATTTTATGAACTTCCAAACTTTTCACTTTTCTTTTTTCGCTTTAAATTTTATTCATCTTTGTCCATCCGTTTTATGGATAGAGTGGTGAACTCCGGCACTTTGGAAATGACGTTTCCTGTGGAATGCATTTACTAGGGGAGTTAGGAGCAGAAAATTCATGCTCTGAGTGACTAATTTGGGCGAAAATCGGGTGACCTGCCGGAAGTTGATTTCAGATGGGTTTCCTCAGTACTGTATTGGGTTTCTTTGGATTTGGAATCGGGATTTCTGTTGGGCTTGTTGCTGGCTATTTTCTCTTCATCTATTTTCTTCCCACCGATGTCAAGGTACATCTAGGATTCTTAACGCTTCATCTTGGTTTTTCTTCACCGATCATTTTCATCCCTTTGGCGGGAAGTCATGCCTGTTTGTCCAATTCTGTTTGGTTTCGAGAAAGCGAGAGGAGCAACCAAGACACTATCACCTTATGGGATCGCGTTAATCTTTTTAGGCTAAATTATGCAACTAGGCCGTACTACGTGGTTTTGTTTGTCCATGTGAGGGATTGTGGGTAATGAAAAGCGTCACTTTGGTGGAAGAGCATTAGTCTGGCATCTTATTAGTTCGTTCTAAAAGGTCGCACATGAGAATTCTCCGCTTTTCTGCTCTTGGCACTGGTTTTATTGCTTAAATAACCAAACGGCTGGTCTTTTTGCATTCGAACCTAAGATAGACTGAGCTAGACTAAACTTGAGTTCTATCATAATGATCATGAAATGGAATCAGAAATTAAGAGAACCTAAAGTGTCATTTTGCTATGTGGGAAGCACAACAGTTCTATATATCCTCTTTTTTTAGTGTTACTGATATCTTGCTGTCTTGGACAGGATCCTAAAATCCGTCCATTGGTAGAGCAAGACTCGGAGACCTTGCAACGAATGTTTCCGGAGATTCCGCTTTGGATTAAAAACCCAGACTTTGATCGGGTATTCAATTGTTGAATTTGATATGCCTCTCTATCTTATGGATTATGCATTTTAATGTTTGGTTTTCACAACTTCACTTTCATTTGTTTGTGCTTTTCTATAGCTCGACTGGCTGAATAAGTTCCTTGAATATATGTGGCCTTACCTTGACAAGGTATAAGTTTTTCAAATGTCGGATTAAATAATCTGGGTTTTATGTTTTTTTGTTAATTGTTTATCTGCTTTCCTTATTTCCCCCCCTTTTTAGGCAATTTGCAAGACTGCAAAGAACATTGCGAAACCCATAATTGCTGAGCAAATTCCGAAATATAAAATTGAGTCTGTTGAGTTTGAAGTGCTCACACTAGGGTCCTTGCCACCAACTTTTCAAGGTTAGTAGATATGGACATGATGCATTCTTGGATAAAGGTCCTTTTTTTAGCTCTTAATTTTTCATGATGGAAACAGCCATGGGAGCGCCTAACCACCATCTAGGAACATTGAAACATTGTGCTAAAGCTCAGTTCCCAAAGCTATATGCTATTTGAACTTCAAGTTTAAGACGGAAATAAGGTGGGGCAATGAGGAGGCTTGCCTGCATGTCTAACACACGCATACTATGGCAGCTCCCCTTGTTTTTTTTTTTGTAATAATCTGAAGATAGAGATCACATAGAACTCTTAAGGATAATGATAAAGATAAACTGATGTTGTATGCAATTATGAATTCCTAATCCATTAAGAGTTCCACTTAGGTAGGTTTCTAAACTCCAGAAGCACTAGTTGCAGGTACATGAGTTATTGGTTATGGGAATGATAATGGTAATAAATTAACCATTAATTTGGTGATGTTGGCTCTTCATAGCTGGCTCATTTGCCACTTCCATTTTAAGGCTTTAAGTCTTGATTTATGGGTTATGTTGGTATTAATTAAATGTTCCTCTCCTAAAAAAAAATCATAATTCTAAGTCTTGAAACCAAGATCCAGTGTAGTCCTGATTTCCTTGAACTTGAATTGGACCAGTTGGAAAATGGATTCTGTTTAAATTGAAAGGAAACCTGATGGATTAAATGACGCATCTTGCCACATTTCTTTTGTGGTCGATATGATTGCTCTAGTTACTCTCTTTATCAGAATGATCTTTTCTCTTCTCTGCACAAGGGATAACAGCTTCTGTGCGGTTTGATACTTTTAATTTAAACCTCTTGATAAAGTGTTTGTGGTGCACAGTGAATTATTTCAATACTTGTTTCATTGTATATCTTATTCTTGACAGGAATGAAAGTTTATGTGACTGATGAAAAGGAGTTAATTATGGAGCCTTCTGTAAAATGGGCTGGAAATCCCAATATCACTGTTGCTGTTAAGGCATTTGGGTTAAAAGCGACCATCCAGGTAATGCTATTGTAGATTTGTGTGTGATTGTGTGTGTGCGTGTGTGTGTGAGAGAGAGAGAGAGAGTAGGGTGGTGGAAGGGGAGGGGACAGAGCGACGATTCGCTCTTCTTAATGCAGAGGATGCCGCATTGTTTCAGGTGGTGGATTTGCAAGTTTTCGCTTTGCCTCGTATCACTTTGAAGCCTTTGGTTCCAAGCTTTCCTTGCTTTGCCAGCATATACGTGTCTCTCATGGAAAAGGTTTTTGATGGTTTCCTCCTCCTACTTTGCTTGACCACTTGAATATGAGTAAAACATTTTATTTACTTAAAGCACAGGCAGTAGAGTATATTGGTTGCTCTTTATAATGACTACAATCAAGTATAATCATGTTTAAAAGCAGCACTAATAGAAGCTACTGTTAGTTGGCATCAATACTTGTAGGGAGTTAGCAACCACCTGCTGGATGATGGTAAAGTCATTTCTTTGTGGTAAGGAAGGGTTAGGTTGGGCTTTTCATTCAAATCTGGTTATAGACAATGAAATGCCTTCATATTGGAAACCATTGGATGAAGTATATGTTTTTGTGTCCCTATGTTGTGTTTACATGCAAATTGTTGTCTCCACAGTATCATGAAAGCTTTAAGAAAGTTTACTGGACTGGATTGTAAGGATTACATGTTAAGTGATATAGGCAACCCTTGCAATCGCCTAACCTTGATGGGAACATAACAGTTTTTTTTATTATTACCTAGTAATGGCTCCTAATAACTACTCTTTCCATTTGTGTAACAAATTGCTGGTGACATTATGGTTTTTATGATTGGTACGTATCTTCTCAATTTCTTTGTTGCCTTTTATGTTGCAGCCACATGTTGACTTTGGGTTAAAGCTTGTAGGTGCTGATCTCATGTCTATTCCTGGTGTCTACCGGTTGGTTCAGGTACGTATTTAAATCCCCTGCATCCCCTTGCCCCCTGGAATTTCTGTAACTCCTGGGTTTTTCTCTCCTTTTTCCTTTCTTAGTACATGATATGCTAAGTTTCATACCCTCAACTTATTTTTCTCCCAAGCAGTCTGGCAGTGTGGTAGTTTAGCTGCATAATAGTTATCCTAACTGTGGTACAAATAAATTGATGTTGGTCCAAGTGTATTTTATTGTAAAACATGTGATTCCCTTGTTGTAAATCACTGATTATGCATGTAACATTGTCTGCACAAAATCTTCTGCTTGTGACTTTCCGCCCCAAAGTGGGACTTTTGTGTGCATGTGACTAAAAGTTTGATAGCTAAATTAAGGGTTGATATTTTAGGAGTCTAATGTTCAAGGATGATGAATAAAAGGAAATTTAATGTAGGGGGCGAGGTATAAGGGTTTGTATTGAGGGATCAATGGCTTTCAAATAATTTAACGAGTGTTGTTGTTCAGGAGCTTATTAAAGACCAGGTTGCAAACATGTATCTGTGGCCCAAAACTCTGGAGGTTCCAATTATAGATCCATCAAAGTATGTTTCTGCATTTTTTTTCCTGGGGAGGTTTTTCCTAAACATGTTTATTATTATTCATAAACCCTAATTTTTTACTCGAATTTTTGTTGGTAATCTTAGAGCCTTGAAGAGACCTGTTGGAATTCTCAATGCGAAGGTAGTGAGAGCTATGAAGCTAAAGAAGAAAGACCTTCTTGGCGCATCAGACCCTTATGTGAAATTAAAGCTTACTGAGGATAAACTACCTTCGAAAAAGACCACTGTGAAGCATAAGAACTTGAATCCTGAGTGGAATGAGAATTTTAATTTGGTAGTTAAAGATCCTGAGTCCCAGGCTTTAGAGGTTTATGTTTATGACTGGGAGCAGGTATATATCTTTGGCAGAAAGTTTTCATTCAATAGTTGCATGTTATGTATCTGAATCATGTGTTGCATTGGCACCTTTACTTAGGTTGGGAAACATGACAAGATGGGTATGAATGTAATTCCATTAAAAGAACTTGCTCCTGATGAGCCTCAAGAATTTACACTTAACCTTTTAAAAAACATGGATGCCAATGATGTCCAAAATGAGAAATTGCGCGGGCAGATCGTTGTGGAATTGACATATAAACCATTCAAGGAGGAGGAGATGTCTAAAGGTTTTGACGAGACACAAACTGTTGAAAAGGCTCCTGAAGGTACTCCTGCTGGTGGAGGTCTGCTTGTAGTTGTGGTCCATGAAGCTCAAGATGTTGAAGGAAAGCACCACACTAATCCGCATGTACGGATTCTTTTCAGAGGCGAGGAGAAAAAGACCAAGGTATGGTATCCCATGAATACTTTTAAAGCTGCCTCTCGTGTTCTCTGGCCCATTTTTTCCTTGAGGCTTAAAAATCAACATATTGTAGGTTAATCATATTTTGAATCTTATAGTATTGGTTTCTCTTAGGTTGCTTAAGACAGGTATTGACGTGGTTGGTGTGATCAAATGAATTTGCGAATAATTATTTCTTCAACTTCATTTTGCTAGCAAAATGAACTAAAAAGTAAAATATGAATTTCATGAAAATTTGTTTCTTACTGATTGCAACAATGCAAGTGATAGTTTGAAACTTAAACATAATTTGATATGTTAGAAATAAATAATTGGTTCCATTGTGGATGCAGATGTCAGAAACTCATTTATTGATCTAGTAATTTGCTACCATTAGTAATATTTGAGCCGGACTTTTAAAACGAACTTTGTTTGATACTGAGTACTGTTACTTTGGTTACTATTACAGCATGTGAGAAAGAACAGAGATCCTAGATGGGAGGAAGAGTTCACATTTATGTTGGATGAGCCTCCCTCTAATGACAGGTTGCATGTGGAGGTTGTCAGCACCTCAGCACGCAACATACTGCATCCAAAGGTATGTAATCTGTACCGTACCGTCTGTAAATTGAAATTTATTGTTGATTATTATTAATGAGTATATGACAATGCACTATAAAACAAAACAAGTTGTACAGATTTTCACTGTGATCATCTAATGTGAAGGGGGTCTCGAATGGTTGAAAGAACTGATAAACTTGTCTGCGGAATGTGATTATTATCTTAAACTGAATGTTTATAATATTTTATGATCATGCTAGAACTGATTTTATGCTCCTAATGCCCCTATGAGACTGACTCCATAAATTCTGAGAAACTTTACTTAGATTTTACATTGATATGTACTGTCATGTTAATAAATAGTAGAGCTTTGCTCGAAGACTGGGCCATCATTTTGTTTTTGCCTCTTATGACGCTTGACGTGATTGGATTTTTATTAATATTTCTCTCATTCTTTCGCCACTAGGAATATCTGGGTTATGTCGACATAAATCTTGCGGATGTTGTTTCTAACAAGAGAATCAATGAAAAGTACCATCTTATAGATTCAAAAAATGGTCGCATCCAGATAGAGTTGCAGTGGAGAACTTCGTAAGCTGGCTTATAACATTCTCGATGGCTGTTCACTTCTCCCGTCCCCACCTTTTTTTTTTCCTCTTAATTATTCAAACTAGTTTCTCATGTTTATTGGGGAGATGGAAGGAACTGAGGAGCGCTCTTGAATTCTTTTCGTCCGGTAGATTGGTTTGTGTTTATCATGTACATGCCCATATAAATAAAATGCTGGTTTGAAAGCAAGAGGCACTTGTATAACTTGGATTGCTAATGGGTGATTATGAGTTGTGGACCTACATGCATTTGTCTTGTCGCTTTAGTATTTCTTTATCATCATTTTGTATGAGCTATGATGACCTTCCAGTTTGCAGTTTTAGCTTGCTTGGTCTGTAGTGTTCTGGTATAATGACTGTGATATGATTTGACTATACTAGTCCTTCTAAAAGAAAAACGAAAAAGAACAGGTGGATTCTTTTTTTGAACAAAGTCCTGCAATACGTTCTTGTTTTTTTTTTTTTCCCTTCTTTGCCTCACTTACATGCCAAGAAAAATTGAGATCAATGAAAGGAATCTCGTCCCACCTACCATTTAAATGTTTCATCATTTTTAATTAAATTAAATTATACTTCTAAAAATCTGGCAAAAAATTATACATTTAAAAAACGTCGGGCCAGGTTTGAAAAATGTTCCCTATAATTAATTGGCTTGTTAAATATTTTATGTTCTACCAATGTTACTATTAAATTTTATATATTTACATTGATGATTATTTTTTATTTTTTATTTTTTGCCATTTTATGTTGTTAACTATATCTTTGATATATTCTTGAGCAAAATATTTTTACAGCGTAAATGAATATAGACACACTCAAACCTGTGTATATATGGCGTAAATGAATATAGACAAGTGTAAAAATGCAATATTTAAATAAAAATAAAATATGTATTTTTATTAGCCTAGGTAAATTGTTATTGATTACAATTTCATCGATAAAAAAATCATCATTATTAATATTTATATTATATATGTTTGTATTTTTTTTAATTAAAATCGTTTAGAATGACATTAGTTTTTGATAATAAAAAGTCAACGTGAATTGAGTCTTAAGGATTATTAGATTAAGATATGTTTTTAATTTTAAAAAATATTTATAGAGATATTTATATATTGGCTGCTAATAAAATTCTTACATCGATAGTATCATTTAAACTCAAAACTTTATAAGTTATATGAGTCAATTGAAATAATTTTTAGTGATTGAAATTACTTACTACAAAAAGCGAGCATTTGTGTAGATAATTAGATATAGTTTTGTTTTTGGTTATTTAGTTTGCATATGATATTAAGAATAGTTCAAGTCATCAATATATAATACATATGAAAATACATTACAAATATAAATTGCTTATATATCCTAAGTTATATATGTGAAATCATTATTAAAAATGATAAATACAAATGAATAAAATACCAAATTTGGGTACCATGGTTACAAAATCAATTTTAAGCAAAATCTCAATTTGAAAAAATTTCACACAAATAATCATTTTTGTTTAGAATTGATTTTGGTCAAAATCATGGTTTGAAACGATAGTTTTAAATAATCTACTGAAAATAGTTTTTAGAACAGTAAAAGAGTTTATGGACTATCTAATTACTATTTTACCCCTACTTTTTCTTATACCCTCTCTTATCTCTCCTCTCTCCTCTCTCTTCTCTACACTCTCTCCTCTCTCCTATTTTTTCTCTACCCTCTCTCATCTCTCCTATTTATTTTTTACCCTCTCTCATCTCTCATACTTTAATCAAATCATACCTTTTTTGGTAATTTATCAATATAAAAAGTAATTCTACTACTAATCATCCAAATATCTTTATTCCTAAAATCTATTCTTCTCAAAATCTATTCTCTAGAATCTATTTTTCCCAGAATCTATTCTCCAAAAGCTAATTTAAACAGGCCCAAAATTAATAGCAGTTCTTTCCATTTCTGAAGATTAGTTTTCGGTGTTGCTCAACTTCCATATATAAACTCCTTAATATTAACACGCATAGACAGCATGTTAACTAAAAGGAGGGGAGAAAAAAGTGTGTTTGGTTAAAAAAAATGGAGTGGGGGAGGGGAGATTTTTTGTCCTTATGTACTCCCTTCCCTTCCCTCAGCTCCCCTCTAAAAGTGGAGGTTTTTGGAGGGGAGAGAAACTTTTTGCCACTTTTAGATTAAATTACCCTCAAACTTTTTTTAATATTCCAACTATACCCTTAAACTTTTTTTTATTTTTCTCACCCATAATTTTTTCTTTAATTGCATAATAATTATAATAAATTATAATAAAACTTACTAAATATAATAAATTATTTATATATTATATTAAAATATATAATAATTATAAAATTAATAAGAAATAATATTAAAATTTTACCATATTTTTTATTTTTTTTAATTTTATTATATATATAAATGAGATAAAAAAAATTAAGATTTATAAATTAAAAAAATAATAATTTTAATATGAATATTGTAAATAAAGAGTAAATAAATTTAAATAAAGAGATAAGGGTATATTTGTCAATTTCTAATTAACTCCCCTCCCCTTCTGAATCAAACAAAAAGTATCATTAATTAATCTTCCCTACCTTTTCTTACCCTCCCTTAAATTAATCTAATCTCTCTTTCTCTCAGTTGAACTAAATAAAACCTAAAAGTAGATACTTTTTAACCTAATTAAGCAATCAATAATTTCATATATCAATCCACTTACTGAATGCGTCAAGTTCAAAGGTCAGATTCTTGTTAGGACTCGCTCTTGCATGGAAGAAATGTTCAGATTCTGGCGAGGTGGTTTACTAAAAATAGAAATACAGAGCAAATGAAAAAATATGTATGTATCCCTTGCTGTTGACACGTACGAGAGCTCATGTGGACGAAGAAGAGGACGGCCGCATGAGAGCGCGACCCGCGGGTTATCCTATCCTTTCATCGCAACGCATGCTACTGGTCTTTCTTTGCTCGTAGCCATTTTGTTTGATTCTGTCCTGCCAATTAAAGTCCACACTTCGCTCTTCTTCAACGGTTTCTACTCATTTCCATTTTCCAGCAACTCCACAGTTGACGCTTCCGAGTTCCCAATGGCGTTCCCGGTGGTGGACACTGAATATCTCACTGAGATCGACAAGGCTCGCCGTGATCTTCGCGCCCTCATCGCCAGCAGGAACTGCGCTCCTATCATGCTTCGCTTGGCGTAAAACTCTACCCCCACCCCCCCAATTCTTCCGCAATTTTTTTTATACGCTGATTCACCTGAACGGATTATTCGGATTTAACAATCACCTGAGCTTCATCTGTGGTCAACGGAACTGCTGTGCGATATCCAATTCTCGATTACTCTTTTATGGCTTCTCCAGCAGTTCTTCAACATGGATTTTGTCCTCTTTATTATCATCTAATTTCTCGATCTTCCTGTTTACTTAATCTATGTGCTTGTGTAGTTGGCACGATGCTGGAACTTATGATGCCAAGACGAAGACGGGTGGGCCTAATGGCTCCATAAGGAACGAGGAAGAGTATTCCCATGGCTCCAACAATGGCCTGAAGAAGGCTATTGACTTCTGTGGTGAGTTTTACCCTCATACGTGACAGGTTAGAAACGCTGGCACATGCATATGCATCTTTGTGGATATAATTGGCGACTATGGGCACTCTTTCTGGTTTATGGAGCTAATATTTCAAATATAAGGATACTAACGCGTATTTGTTATATGTGACTTATCTGTCTAATACAGTAACCGTAAGTATGAGAAATCATGCTCTAGTTTATGGATTTATATAGAACTATAGTTATAATCTTACAAATCCAATTCTAAATTTATAGGTTGTGATGCCTTGTGTTGAGGTAGGATCTATTCCAGTATGCTACATATTGCTATTTTCCCTTAAAGTAATATAGTGAACCTCCTCATTTTTTGAAATGTCTTATTTTCTGATGCAGAGGAAGTGAAGGTAAAGCGTCCAAAGATAACATATGCGGACCTATACCAGGTGATCATTATTTTCATTAGGCCGCAATGAAAATCTATGCTTCCTTAAATAATTTATTTGTATGCCAGAAGAATGAACTTATTTTTTGTTTGATGTGAAGTGTTGAATGGACTTTCCATTTAGTTGATCTTTGTATGATTTGCGATCCCAATGATTGTTGTCTTCCAACGTCTGTGATTCCCAAATCTCAACTTGTACCAATGCCGTGCTTAGGTTCTTGCTTGGTGTTCAGTTGCAATTAATTAATCCATTTTCATGTTTGTATTTTCCTTCTTGATCATTATTAAGTTTTAGGCGCATGGATTGGTTTGAATATACAGATTTAATATGATAGCTTGAAGTGATGCCCCGGTGTCCTTATTCTGTCAGGTTTTTATGGGGGGTAAGCCTATGATGTAGAGGCTGCATGCATCCCTTCCTCTCTTATTAAGTTTGATAACTCTAAAGCCATTTTTATGTCATCAAATTAATTTGATAATGGCTATTGTGTCTTTGTCTAAGGTGTGACTATTGAAAGTTTTCATAAAGTTGTCTTAGGATATGCTTTAAATTTGGATGAATGGTGTATATAATGAGAAACCCTTTGAAGGGAGAATCTTGATTTCTTCACTATTCTGATGCTTATTTTCTCAACTATTCGTTGGTCAGTTTGTTCTATGAGATCCGAGAGTGTAACAGAAAATACTTTCTGAAAATTACAATGGCATCATAGAGGCCTGCTACCAATCAATTGGATAACTTGAGCGGCCAATTAATTAATCAGTTTATGTGCAGCTTGGCAGGGAGGATTATTACTTGTTAATTGCGTAGATTCTGTGCCTTTTGAAAAGCAAGATTTGTATTCATAAGAAAATAACTGTGCAAGTGCCATAAAAGTTATGTAAAAATGAAGGAACACAATTGTAATTTCTTGCTCCTTGTGCTCCCAGCTTGCTGGTGTTGTTGCAGTTGAGGTTACTGGAGGTCCCACAATTGACTTTGTCCCTGGGAGAAGGGTATGTTTTGGCATTTAATTAGAATTTTACTTTCTGAGAAATAATGGTGCCATGTGCTTCTTGTTAATACTTGTGATTGTCTATCCCTGTTGAAGGATTCAAATATATGTCCCAGAGAAGGACGTCTTCCTGATGCTAAACAAGGTGAGTTCATCAATCTTTGTGTGCGCTCCACCTTTCCCTGTGTTTTCTTCCTAGAGCTAAAAAAGGTGTTTTGTTGGATATTGAATTTTAAGGTCGTGACTAATTTGATGACTTTGAATGCTAAAGATTGAATATAAACATGTGAATGCTGTTTGTAGGTGTGCCTCATCTCCGTGATATCTTTTATCGAATGGACCTGTCTGACAAGGATATTGTTGCATTGTCTGGGGGGCACACTTTGGTAAATCTCCTCCTTTTGTTATTTTATTGTCGTTTGACTTTCTATGGTTATGAGTCTTATGATCAGACGTTCTAAGTTGATCTGCTCTGGTATTACTAGGGAAGGGCACATCCAGGGAGATCAGGGTTCGATGGTCCTTGGACAGAGGAACCTTTGAAGTTTGATAACTCATACTTTGTGTAAGATTTGAGCTGCTTGTAAAGTTCACATTTGACTCCTACATGGACATTTGTAGAGCATGAAAATTATCTCAGTTAAACATTGCTGTTGGTCTCAGGGAACTGTTAAAAGGAGATTCTGAGGGGCTGCTCAAACTTCCAACAGACAAGGCATTATTGGAGGATCCTGAGTTTCGTCGTTATGTTGAGCTTTATTCAAGGGTAACTGGGATATCTTTAATCCAAAATTTCTTTTTGTAATAATTCTGATGGCATGTGCAAGCAATTTGTGCTTTTCATAATATCACTTTTAAAGTCTCCGTATTTACAACATATTTGCATGAAGCTGTTGACTTTCCATAGACTATTTAGTTCCGATGCAGTTGTGTCCAGCATGATTTTATTAATAGAAATTTTTTCTTCTCGATAAGAATTATGCTATTGATAGTATAGATGATCTTTCCCATTTAGGACTTTTGTTGTGTTTTTTTCTTTCTTCGGATGTATTTTGGGGGCTACTCTTTCCCATTAAGCATTAACCGATGAGGTTAAAGTAAATCTTCTTACCTGTGCCTCCTTCAGGCCATACATTCCTGGTCTTGTTTTTCTCTTCTGGTTTTCCTGCCCTCAGTTTCACACCCGACCCTAAAGAGTTAAACTTCACACGAAAGTGAATAAGGCAATTAGCACCAAAACTAACCTGGAACGTCCATGGGGATTTTGTAGCAAAAGTCAGTTCCCAGAGAGTGCATAACTTAGTTTTCTTCAATTTGTATGCGCTTTCATATTTCCGATCTACTTCTCTGGCAGGACGAGGATGCATTTTTTAGAGACTATGCTGAATCGCATAAGAAGCTTTCAGAGCTAGGGTTTGTAGCAAGTTCAAAGGCAAAAATCAAGGATGGCATAATACTGGCACAAAGCGCTGTTGGAGTTGCTGTCACTGCTGCTGTGGTGATCCTGGGATACTTGTATGAAGTTCGCAAGAGATCGAAGTAGACTTAGCTTTGATGGTCAGTGTTGGATTCGAAGTACATGTGACCCCATAATATGGGCAATATTGGGCTGGTTCATGTACTTTTATTGCTGCTTGCTTGTTCTCATTGCCAACTAGAATAATATAACAGGCATTCCGAGTATATAAGTAGACAAAAAATACATAGTCTTCAGAAGATTGTGTTCACGTTATTAGTTGGTGGGAGTGAATCAGTACAAAGAAAACTTTTTTATGGGCAAAGGAAATTCTTGCTTAGTGTGAAAATCATACTCTGCATAGGAAATTATTGATGATCACCTCGTGCACTTGTAGGGTATACTTAATTCCTTACATCAGCAGCTCTCATCTATGAGCTCCCCAATCAATCAGGAACACTCTTGGGTGTAAGACTTATTGTTATTATGTAAAAGATAATAAAATGATTTGATGAAAAATAGTAATTCAAATGAAGTGAGTCCGCGTGGCTTCAAATGCATTCCGAGAGATCATTAATGATTTCAAATGGCCTTAATGAGAATGTGACCCATTGGTTGGTGTGCATCATCATGTTGTAATTAAAAAGAAAACGTACACCTAAATATAAACGTGTAGGAAGAGGTGGAGATATATCTGCTGTTGGTGTCTGTCAATAATGACACCAAATTTTGTTTATGGTCATGTGGGGGAGAACGGGGGAAGGAGAAGTAGGTACGGGGTTGTTTGGTTGGACGCCCCACGAATATGCCATCACATGACACGCTCATGCCTCGCACTGTGTTCAGCCAAATGGTACGCCAATACTTCCCCTCTAGCCTTCGCATTTGGTGGATTGCAACTATTGAGTAGGCATATATATAACTTATCACGTTAGTTGTGTATTTAATTTTTGGTGCACATATGTCATGGTTAGGTATTACTTATTTATTTATATATTTTTGAATTAATGATCATTTCCCCACTTTCCCCACTTCCTTATATATAGAACATTTTCAAGCGGCTTTGCCATACAAAGATTACTCCATCAAAATTATATATGTTGCTGATTGACCATTGGTATTTGCTACCTAACAACTCAAAAAGAGCAAGTATTTGCTACATTGTATCCTATTAGGGGGTGCTCCTCCTTCATTTGGTAATGGAGGCTGACCAACGGCAGTAATTGCATTTGTAACTCAGCTGGCAGTGACCCAATCCCATAAAGAGAGATTTACTTGGACAACTATCCGTGAGGATATATTGGACTGTATGATATTCACAGTAAGCTTAGCTGAGTTGTTGCTTTAAATTGACTCTAGTGAAGCATTGCAATTCATGATCATCCTCTTAAAGCTCAGTAAGACAAATTCGCAATCTCCTCGTGCGGGAAGGGATTATTATATTTAACCTCATGTCAAGAAAAATTAATTATTGTACTGATTCTCTGAGCAATTAAGGTCACCAAAAATAGATGTTGATGCTATCATCCTGAACATCCATCCTACAAAATTCAAAGTCATTATTAGAAGATCTCAGTCATAAGCTTCTTTTAGTTAGCTGGTCTTTGTTTTTCACCTGGCCTCTTATTTTTTTAAAAAGAATTATGCCGTACGTATTCTCATGACATGAGAGCTAAGCTAGAGAGGAGAGGTAGGAGTAGAGTTCTACAAGAGAGTAGAGTTAGGTGAATCTTACTCCTACTTCTTTTATAGGCTATCCTGTTTGAAAGCAACGCATACCCATCCTATTAACTCTGCTCTTACCCTTCACTTGGGGGAATTCATATATATATATATATATGTATGTATATGTATGTATGTATTAGAGCCATCAAAGTTACCAATCGGGTAAATGGAGATATCCAATATGCCAACCTTTCTCTTAATTAATGCCTTGCCTAAACTTGCACCGAAAAGGTATGAGAGAGAAATAATGGTAGAAGCCAAATGTGATGGATTTAATTTTCTCTGCTAATGATAAGAACGTGTTCAAGATATTTTATTCGAGTTGAGAAAATCCTCAAAAGAATATCAGTGCTACAACTTTTATATACAGGAAAATTGACATACCAGGTTTTGAATATCTGTCCATAGATTTCTTATCTCATAATATTATGTGAGTAAATTATTTTGGAAGAATTACTGTTGATAGTACCTTGGACCCAATATCTGGTCCTTCTACAAACTTTTCCGTCCGTGTCTGGCAATAGAATAAAGAAGCACACCAACCATCGCCAATCTCTGTACTCAGGCACATGAATATATAGCCGAACATACTCTCGCATATTTCTTTCAGGGATGTCCATCACAACTAACTTAATGAAATAACTAATTTTAATACCGTTACCACATCTATAAGTAATTCATTTTTTTTAATTTGATAATTTCCAGACTAAGAGGACCCATACCCCACATGCAAGCTGATCTTTTTCTGTGGTTGGTACTCCATAATCATTCCTGTCCCTAACCACTCTTATTACCAATCCTAAAATTCAGCATCACCCTAATCATATCAAAATTATGCCTTGATTGTTAACGATTATATTTCTTAAGGACAAAATATGAATCACTCTTGTGAATTTGTTTCTATATATCATATTCTATGCTGAATTATGATCAAATATATGAATAGAACACGGCCCCGGCCGGAATATCAGGGGGAAAAACAGAGAGGATAAATCTTATGGAATTAATGGATTTTTATAATAAGAAAAAGCAGGTGAAGGGGTGGGGGCAGGAGCAGAGATCACTCACATCTTGTCTAGCTTACCCATACTCAAAATACATCATACTTTACACCTACCTAAAGTTTACCCATAATTAATGCTCTTATAAACTTATTGAATAATTGATGGATGCTGATATATATATATATATATATATATATTGTATTCAGGCCACTCCCTCAATACCTGTCTTACCTACTGTATCTCTCTTCCTTTCTCTGCGTCAAAAGCCTATATATAAAACCTCCTCCTCGCTTTCGTGTTGCAGATATTGCGGAAGCCATCATTAACATGGGAAGGTCTCCTTGCTGCGAGAAAGCTCACACTAACAAAGGAGCATGGACCAAGGAAGAAGACGATCGTCTTGTTGCTTATATTCGAGCTCACGGCGAGGGCTGCTGGCGCTCTCTCCCCAAAGCCGCCGGCCTCCTCCGTTGTGGCAAGAGCTGCCGTCTCCGATGGATCAACTACCTCCGTCCCGACCTCAAACGCGGCAATTTTACTGAAGAAGAAGATGAGCTCATCATCAAGCTCCACAGTCTCCTCGGCAATAAGTAAGCTGTTCATAACTCATCATCCCTTCCATTCCAGCTCTCTTTGTCCCTCTACTCGTCTCATCTTCTTTTGGTCAACTTTCTTTGAGGTGATTCGCTGGCTAAACTGTGAACTGAGATCTAAAAGTATGAGGTTGATATATATATATATATAATGGACTAGCTTCTTGTAGAGCAGTTAATAAAGGGATGAGTTGGTTTGGGGGGTTTTAATTAATTCATGGGTATGTAAAAAATGTGAGTGCAGGTGGTCGTTGATAGCCGGGAGATTACCGGGAAGAACGGACAACGAGATAAAGAATTACTGGAATACTCATATAAGAAGGAAGCTTCTGAGCAGAGGAATTGACCCTACAACTCACAGGCCTCTCAACGATGCTCCTCAGAACCAATCTCATGCCTCATCTGCTTCTGCTGCTAAACAGCACGAGTCGGAGATTCTGATTACGGATACAGATGCGAATTCCAAACGACCCGGCGTCTTTGAAGTGTGCCCCGACTTGAACCTTGAGCTAACCATCAGTCTTCCCCATCATCATCAGCATCAGCAACCAGATCAAACATCGCTCAAGAGCATTAATAGTGGGAGCAGTACGGCTGGCGATGGTTATGATTTCTTGGGATTGAAAAGCAGGGGTTTGGATTGCAGGAGCAGCGTAACCCAAATAGATTGGAGAGCACTCAGAGAATGATCATTTGTGTGTAAACTCATCATTTTAAACTTCTCTTCTTTCTCTATTGATTGTATAATTTGTTAATTACCGATGCATATAGGATATATATATATATATATATAGTATCAGGACATTTTGATTCTCTTGACATATCTAAACGATGAGTTCTCTTTTTTTAACAAAAAGAAATCAACTTGATATTTTTCGTGGGGGTGCGTGTGTGCGTGTGTGTGTGTTTTGTTTCTTATGAATCTAGTGATATGGAAGTGGTCGTTTTTTATCGGTTCATGTGATGCAATGGGACAAAAGAGAGGGTGGGATCGACGACCATGTTGCTTTATTTGATGCTTGACGCTTGTGTCAGCATCTTTGAGGAGACCTGTGAGGCTAATGTTTATGTAAAGGAAAGAAATAAAAAAGAGATCAGAAGGATATGGATTGGGGATTCATGCAAAACCAATGGATGAGTGGGAGACAGCTCCATCGATGGATCTTAACCCAAATTCACAAACATAAGAGAGTGGCTCAAGTGCGTGAATGAACTAACATACATAGTTCTTATATTAACACCAACATCCTCCCATCAAATGATTTTTTTAGGTCATGTCCCAACTAACTCCATTACTTCTTTTTCCTTTTGGCGTTTGTGTGTGTAAATACATACACGCACACATATATAGAAAAGAACTAGATTCTGGAACCATAATCCACTTGCATTCCCATTATTTTTATAATTCTTTCTTCTTTTTTTTTCGTTAGTAGCTAGGCATTTGTAAATTATATCATACCTTCTCTTAAACAACCGTGTTCTTTAATTTATAAATATGTATTAAGTGAATTTTGCGTTCAAAGGAAAATGACATTTTTTTTATCTACCCTTGTGTGTGTACGCGCGCGTGTGTTAGATATCATTCTAACCAAAGGTGCTATATATATAATAATGCATATCGGAATACCTAAGCAAAAGACATCAACCCACATATTTATAATCTTAATGTACCAGATCTTGCACCGATTTATCAACGCAAAGTGGGTTCTTGGTTTCCAACATATATATGACTATCGGTAATATAAACTCTGCCCATTGATTAAAGAAATATACGAAGTCCTCAGATGAGGATCCACTAAACGTATACAAGATCCCGAAAGATGACGAAGTCAAATCGAAGGAGCTGATTATCAGGAGAATAATGAAGGACATTTTGAAATTAATAATAAAAAATACATGCATTGAGGCACAAGTCATGCATGCGGCAGTGAATGTCTCGACTCTGGAGAGTTAAGAGATTCAAAGAGAGAAGGGGAACGAGGGCAGGTCAGTTCGGCGCCCTTGTTTATGTGAAACCCACCTATTAAAAATGGGTAGAATATAATCCATCCTTTTCTTTTAATCTATTTTGTCGATCAATTTCTCTAAAGTCACTTCGTGGTGCCATTGATACAAAGCTTCCAGATTGGCATTGTTTGTAAGTTATAAACAGTACGACATTTTATATACTTCATCATACTCATATATGTATCTATGCTGAAGAGATGAAGACAGAAACGATACAATGAAGACAGAAACGATACATCTCTCATAAATTGTAAAACATGCTCATCTCTTCCTACATCCCTACCCTTCTCTCGTTATATTGTACTATAAGAGTTCGACTGATTAGCTATATTAATCATTTTAGGTACTTGTTTTTTCATCAGGCTACCCACCCTAATTGGAGAATAAATGTGATGTTCAGAAACGTATTCCCTCGCCTTTATCATTGATGCTTGCTGAACTATTCTTCCTCAATATAATCACGTTGCGTGCTGACCTGACTGAAAGAAAACTTTTAAAATGTAACTGATATGAACCGAGTTTTATCAAGCAGAAATTAAACACAACTACTGGCAATGAGAGAAGAGCAAAAGGAAGATATGAAAAACCGAAAAGGAATATACGCTGAAGGAGATAAATGAATTTGTATTGATATATAGAGAGAGGGTGATGTAAGATTTCAGATCTGGGAGCAGAATTCATAAACCTATGGCCCCTCCCACGCATAATGAGGCGCCTCACTTTTCAACTCCCCACCACGCTCTTTCTTCCCCTTTTTCAATGGTGTTAGGTAGAGACATTAGAAGCTTCCGCCAGCTACATGTTTTCAAGCTCTATGGTCTATAATAGCCTTGCGATTAATTAGTTACTTTCTATATATCCCCTTGCTTATTTGATAGCCAACATACCTTCTTGACTTGTGCTTTCATTTCTCTAAGTACAAACCGCCCACATTACGAAACATGACCTTTGTGTTTTGTTTATATATCCGTAAGCCTCTTCCACTTATCATTATTGTAGACCACACATCATGTTGATGTTACTACAGATTGTTCGGATACATATGATCCATTGGGGATAAAGATAAACTCTTTGGGGATATCAAGGAGATTTGCTACATCTGATCACACGATTACAACAAAACACAACGCTTTGGAATTAATCAATGAAGACAATATTGTTAACAAGTTCTAATTAAGTTCAACAAGGGTGATCATCAGCGTATCATTCTTCAGTTTCAAAGGACAGTGCCATTAGTTATCAGACATAAGTAGGAATCGTATCTATCTTCTATCTGGTTACATTTGGACCTCAGGCTCTACCCATCACAAAGGAACATCCCAACCCTCCCTCTCCTCGATTTATGGGAGACCTCTAAATCAGAAACATCAATCCGAGTTCATCATGCATTTTGACTTGTCCCTCGTGGGAATTTCAGCTGGCAGGTTAACTTGTTAATGTGTTTTAGAGGCATAGAGAGATATGTGTGTGAGTGTGAGTGTGTGACGGGGAAGGACCAGGATAGTGGGTCTCACACTATACCAAACAGTGAAAGTGACAGTGCCATGGTGAGAGAAGGAAGAGAATGCGCATATGCAGCGCAAGATAGCAGAAACGAATCTGGTAGGATAAATTGGAGCAAGTTTGGTATGAGATGTTCGTGAGGTAATGATGAGGATGGAGAAGAAGGAATGGATATATTTATAAGATATATGGTGTGTGTGTGTGTGTCCTATAAGCCTGGAGGCCCATATTGTTAGGTAGTGGTTGGTTGGGTGAATTGGCGATCCCATGCCATTGTAGCTAGACACCACTCCTTTCACACTCACTTTCCTTATTCCGCATTTCCCATAACTCACCCCTCCCCACCTTTCAATTAATGCCCCAGTCCTCCACACCTATTCACAACTTCCCTCTTCGTCCAGATCCAAGTGATCCTGGATTACATACCTGGTCTGCTTTGTTCTCATCGAGTTTGAAATTATGAACGTTATAACTTGTCACGGCTGGTAGTGAAGGACTTGTGTTTACTTGTGTGTTGGAGAATCATTCAGTGTGAAGAGATCGGGGGGCGGAAGCTCCGGCCATATTGCCGAAGATGCGTTTATAGAAAAAGTCCAAAGATTTGGAAATGTGAGCAAGGCTCCAAATATTATGATTTGGCCAAATTTAGGAGGGTGGGACTTTTGGTGAATGTGGCGTCACATGGCATTGGGCCATCTTATCCCACAATTAACTAAAAGGTAAGAGGCATACCAACTCTCTCGTCTTGAATTTGATAATGACGCTGAAAAGGAAACGGTTGAATTATTTGGATTTGGTTTCATGGGTTTCTTAAGCCTCACGTCGCCCTCTTCCCGCAAGGGAATCACGGACGACTCAAAGTTGTTGTTAAGGATGATCTGACTTTACAGAGCCATTAAATATTATTAGGTATCCAACAGCTGCGCCACGTGCACTCAGCTTCATAAGCAAGAAAGAAGGCCTAACAACCCGCACTATTGGGTTGACAACTTTATGAAAGCCTAAGGTCTCTCTACCAACTAGCTAGCCCGCACCATCAATCAAATAACTGTGTTTGGATTCTATACATATTGCAAAATATTAACCGCTTTTAATTTTTTTGCACTTCACCAGTCCAAATGTTAACCAAATGATGCTCTGAGTATTCAATTATATTGGACCACCAAAGTAGGGTCTCTTCCAGGACAAAGGACAGGTCGAATACCGCTTGAAGAATTCAACCCCGACCTTTGGAATCATTTATGAAAAACATGCAAGGCAAATAAATTCGGAGCATTTCCAGCGCTATTAATAATCCACCAGAGAACTTCTAAGCAACCGATATGTCGGGTAATCACAAAGGATGTATGTATGATGGATTTGAACATGAAGCTAGCACAGAAAAATACCCGTAATTACAGGAAACGGATTCTGGGTGAATGTGAATGGGCATTGAAATGCATAAAAAGAGATGGAGTTCTTCTGCAAAACACCAGGCATTACGCCTATCAGATTACCACAGGTGACCAGCGGAGGACGATCAAACCAAAGAAGCCAGCCACATCCATTGGCGTCTCTCAACATATGATAAATAGCAACCTACCATTCCCTAACAGTAAAAGCTTCTTCCGAGTCACTGGGAATTTCTACGTTGCTTAAAGCCTTCTTGCCAACATAAACGAATGCCTTTGAGAATTCCTGACACCTCGCCCGCTGTACTTGCAAATACTATCAAAGCTTCTCCACAGGATCATGAGTCCGCAGATCCACATCAGAAGCAGCCCATTTACGAGTTGGGCTCATTTTGAAGGAAGAAAGTTTGATAGAGATTGTATCCAACAATAAGCCCCTAAGTGATGGGCCCTAGAGTCTCATTTCCTTCATAGATCGGACCTGTTCCAGGCCCCGGGGGTTTTTATAATATAGAAGCAACATTCCTTTCAATTCAGCTGAGTCCTAAACACTTCACCCACTCCAGGTGGAGAGAGGGAGAGCGTGGTTTAGTTTGAAAAAAGGATGGACAAGGGTGAAAGGATGAAAATTCACCGAACGTGTTATTCTTTTTGGTAGTTTTACTGACATGTTTTTAGAATGAAAAGTTAAGTCTGACGAATCGAGAAGAATGGTTCAAAAGAAAAAAGATCAATGTGTCAACTCGAATATAGAATAATCTCCTCCCCGCGCGTATCTTGACTCCAAAATAATTCTGTCAAACCTTCAGAAGAATAGACAAACGGTAGAGACAAACAAGAGCCAGAGTCATTTTTCTTAAAAACATAGGGGAGCTGAGGACTAACAATAGGTAGCGTTCCTACAGAAGAGCATCTAACCTCTTCTATTTTCACCCCTCATCTAATTATTCACTTAATTTAAATGACCATATATTTATATAATCGGATTTGAATTCTCTCCATATCCTTTCTTAATATTTAATCTCAATATTTCGGATATCCATGGAGGCGCATGCTTATTTGATGCTTAAAATTCCTATAATCACTCCCTGAATCGTCTTTTATTAAAAAAAAGAAAGGAAAAAAAGAGGGTAAAGTAAAAGTGGTAAAGTTACGTATGTCCTCGTTCCATTTTGAAAAATCTGTCCGTACAATCATAAAAGTTGATAATTCGAGATGTAGACCTTCGTGTGTGGTCGGACCTTATTTGCTAAAAAAGGGACCCGGATTCGTATTTCAGTGTAAAAATACTAATCAACATTTCCAGTGAACCAAACAAATGAACACAAGAGCCAATCAGCTACTACTATTTGTACTTGTTCTTGGACTTGGACTTGAGTTCAGATTGAGCAGCAGCTTTGACGAGAGTGGTAGGCTTGATGACGCTCTTTGGGTTAAGGGCCTTCCTTATTTTGAACACTGCCCACGCCGTCCCTATCGCATGCCCTGCCGCGTCTAGCCCTTCATTTGTCACCTTCGCTGCTTCCTCTCCATACCTGCACATTCATCAATTGCACATGCCAAAGACGGGTTACATCAACAACTCCACCTTGAACAAACCAAAATATGCCCCTCTTTGTCCTACTCTATCACATGCCCACTAATCCAACAAAATACATATAAAACCTGGATTTTGTTGCATTTTCCAATGTCACATCACCCCTCCTTAACATGAATCAATATGGCAGGAGCTTCCTTCACCCAAATTCATATAACAGAAAAATAATACCGGCAGGGCCCAATGATATTCCCTACGCTTAAATTGATTAATTAAAACTTCAGAGAATGCACTTACTTATGCGAAACAACCCCAGTGGTCACTACTGATGAGGTAGACATGACATTCTTTCCGGCCACTTCGAAAGCATCACACACCTTATCTGCATTTCGACACACCAACATCAGCCATCAGTAAAAAACACTAAGGTGGGAAAACACACGTCTCAAGTTTCTATGCATAACTGGTAGCACAATCACAACAAGTTTGAACAGGTATCCACTTAATTAATAAACACCGCCAAAGCCATTTTCTAAAAGTTCCAGAGAGTAGGGGACGAAATAGAACGATTGCTTGCATATCATCAGTACCTTGAATTTTGAAACCTCCCCTCAAGCAGTATGAGAGCTTTCAAATTTTCAAGTTAATAAAATACATCCGCAATGCATGTTCAGAATGATATATTAGTTTGCACATAATAGCCTAGCGTCTAACAGAGTTCACATCCCGTTGATCCCACCCACAACGCACACTCAGAAATTGAGCTAAAAAAGGTCAAGAGACGAATCACTCACTAAATCCATCCAAGGAAGCGAGGACGATTTCTCCAGGGAGAAGGCTGAAGAACTTCTTGCCCGCTTTTGAGTTCACTATGGGACTTGTGAAGAATCCCGACACCTTGACAACCCCTGAAAGAACCCCAACCGCCATTTTCTCCGACATCTTCGTCAACTTCTTGACCCTGTCCCAAGAAACAAAAAATTAAGAATTTAATATTCTCCCAATCATCGGAAAAACCAGAAGCATATATAGAGAAATCATATATAGAACTCCCAACCTTTTCATCCTCTTCATAGCTTCCGGGCTCATCTCCACCTGAGATCCCGGTTTCATCCTCTTCTTCAAGAAATCATTCCCCCAATTCAATCTATCCACAGTCACATCACCGCACCACAAGATTCCCCTGACAACCTGACCCGAACCGGCGGCTATCCACCTCGCAAAGCTCCCGCTATAATCCTCTACGTTAGGAGCTATAGTTGTCCAATACGCGGCAGAGCTCTCCTCCACTAATTCCTTTTTCTTGCCCGATTTAAATTCCTCTGGCGACGTTTCCTTCGATACAGAGCCATCCAACCCCGCCCAGCCACGCACACCCTCCACCTTCTCAACCGAAAAACAACTATACCTCTCCAAAACGCGATCCAACTCCATCAACACCCCCTCTTGTCCTTTGGCCGCGATGGTCAATCCGTAATTCAACAAATCGAACTCGGTTCCGGACGCAGTATCGGCCGGGACTCTAAGAGTGAAGAAATAGTGGGACTCATCGAGTTTCACAGCGGCCTCATCTTTAGCCAAGGGCCACTGAATTTGATCACCAATTCGAGCGAGAGCGGCAACTATGTTGCCCCCTTGGCTGAGAGTGACGATGGCGAGGTCTCCAGAAGCAAGCTGGACGCTATAATCCTTCTCGATAAGATGAAGAATGACCCCGGGGACTTGGATAAGAACATCTTCAGAGGAGTGTTCTGTAACTTGGTTTTGCGAGAGGGAATCGTCTTCGGCGAAGAGGTTTTCAGCGAGGTGGTCGACTTCGACTGAGGGATACAAGGAGGAGGAGGAGGGTTTGACGGTGAAGGGAGAATCCGCGGCGGGGTTGGGAGAATCAACTTTGGGGTAGAGAGACATGGTGAAAGATGGGTTGAATTGGATGGAAATCGGAGATTATAGGTTGAATGGGATCGGATAGAGGGGATGAGTGGGATTACATAGACCGACACAGACGAAAGGGTCAGCGAGTACACGTGGCTTCACCGTTAAGGCTGCTGAGATTTAATGGGCAAAACTACAAAAACTAAAAAACAAAAAATGGGAGTTAGCTGAGATTCATCCATGAAGAACTAAACCCGTTGCATTGCTCACCGTTTCACTTATTAACAAGTTTAAGTTTAGTAATGGTATAGCCATAGGACATACAAAGCTACGGAGAGAACAGAAGAAATGAGAACTCAGTTCATTTGAATATTGTTACTGAAGAGAGAGATGCGGAATGAGAAAGCCAGATCTCAGTATATACGAAACCTAGTGCTCGTGTGTGTTTGTTATGGAAGTAGAAACCCCGCACGTAGGTGGAAACGGCCAGGTGAATCATGAGTTCCTTTCCTATTTCATACCAGTTAAGAAATCTCTGATCTCTTTCTAAGGCTACATCATCACCAGATGGATTGGACGCCTCCAATTTTCCACCTGTGCTCCCAACTAATTGTTCTAGTTCCCGCGAATCGAAACTTGATTCTGCTGTAAAAAAATCAGAGATGGAAATTGTTTATTACTTTCTAGTGGCTTCTTTTTTACTGTGTAGACGTGCTCTTTCTGAATGGAATTATCACAGGTTTATTTGTTACTGTGACATTATTTATTTGTTTATCATGTGGGCACAGTGAAGAGGATTCAGGAATCGTGGGCAGAGAATTAATGAAGGAGTCTTTCTCTTGAGGGAAATGGAAGGACAGCCTGGGGTGCAGGCACGTCCATGTGGATGCAAGTTGATAATTTAGACATAGGGATAACTGTGCGGTGCTTTTTTGGCTGGAGATTTTACATGTGTTTTTGTGTAAGTGTGTATTTGGTATCGAAAAATGTTTTTGGGTAAAAATTTAATTTATAAAAATTTTAATAAAATAATCATATTTATTTAGAAATAATTTTAATCAAAACTATAATTTAAAATGATAGTTTTGAATAAACTACTAAAACTAATTTTTAGAACAATAGAAGAATTTATAAACTATTCAATTACTATCTTACCTCTATTTTTTTTTATATTATCCCTCCTCTCTTATATATCTTATCTACACTCTCTTCTCTCTGATCTCTCATCTCTTTTATCTCTTATTCACCATATCTCCTCTCTCTTCTTTACACTCTATCTCCTCTCATCTTTCTTCTCTATCATCTCTCCTCTATCTTATTTTTAATCAAATCATACCATTTTTAATAATTTAATAATATAAAAAGTGATTCTACTATTAATCATTTAAATATCTCTATTTTAAAAATATATTATTTCTAAAATATTTTTTTTTAATTTATTCTCTAAAATCTATTATTTTTATAATTTATTCTCTAAAAATTAATTTAAATTGAGCAGTAAATTATCTTTGGAGAGTAGAATCAATTGAGGAGGGAGCGAGGAAGCGCGTTTACAAACGTTTTGGGTGGGCTTTATATTACAGGATAGGTCTAGAGCAGCACGAGGTAAAAGCAAATACGTTTTTTTTATTACTTACTCGATTTATACATTAAAATTTAAATTTAAAATTTTATTTAAATAATATCAAATTATTTACTATTTATATTAACTCCTATTAGTAAAAGAAACACATGTTGATCGTATTTGACCATTGTGTTTAGCACAAGAACAAAAAAAATATTTATCCACACCAAATAATTAAATTTTAAAATAAATAACTATATTTATTAAAAAAAGTATATGAACTAAACTATAGTTTAAAATTATAATTTTAGATAAACTATTAGGAATAACTTATAGAATAATAAAAAAATTATAGAATGTTCAATTATTATTTTATTATTTTTTTTTTTCTCTCTCCTCTCTTTCCTTCCCTCCTTCCATATCTATTATCACCTTCTCACTTAGCCTGTCGTCGCCTTCGCTCTCACATCATCGTCACCTATGCTCTCAACTAGTCATCTCCTTCTAGGTTGTCATCGCCAATGCTCACTATCGCCAACATATTTTATTCGTAGGAATGGAGGGGAAAGAGAAAAAGAGAAAAAGAAAAAATATTTTTAAATAAAATTATATTATTTATAATAATTTATTAATAATAAAAATTATTTTATTAATAATTATTTAAATATTCATTTATTTAAAATTATTTTTTTTACATAAATCATTCTCAAAAAACTATTTTATAAAAACTGTCAAATATTTTTTTTATAATCTATTTTTAAAAAATCTATCTAAATGAACACTATAATTTAAATCCTAAAACACTTAAATATTAATTGTAGTAGTAGAATTTTTTTAGGTAAAATTATAATTTAGATAATGATAAACTATAATTTTATATAAACAAGACATATCAATTTTTTAAATAATTTGTATATATTAAATATAAAAATAATTATTTTAACCCTTTAATTTTTTTTCATTGTCCCATCTTTTATTTCTTATTTACTTTGTGCCTTTTTTAATAATTTATTTAAAAAGTTCATTCTAATAATAATATTCACACATTTGTTTTTTTTAAAAATTATTTTTTATATAAAATCTATTATGTAAAAGGCCTAAAGAGTAACACGAGGTAAAAGGAAACACATGTTGATCGTATTTGACGGGTGTGTTTAGAAGAAAAAATATTTATCCTCTCCAAACTATAATTTAAATTTCAAAAGATTTAAATACTAATTTTATTAGTATAATTATTTTTAGGTAAAATTATTATTTATATCATTATAAACTATAATTTTATATAAACAAAATCTATCTATTTTTAAAATAATTGTTATATATTAAGTATAAAAATGCCTATTTTAATCTTCTAATTTTAATCCTTATTTATTTCATACCCTTTTTAATAATTTATTTATAAAAAAATATTCTAATAATAATATCAATATATTTATTTATTTAGAATTATTTTTATATAAATATATTCTCTAAACTTATTTTAAAATTAATTATTTATTTTTTTCACAATCCATTGTTCATGAAATAAACCAAATACACCGGAAAACCCACATCAACGTCAAAGCCGACAAACAACTACGCTCTAATTGGGAGAATTTCCCATCATAGTCAGGTGCGCGATGCGGGTCAGATTCGAATATAATCAGGGCAAAATTCTAGTAAACCAGGACAACCCAAAAAAAAAAAAACTATGCTCCAATTCGGTTCCAGCTTCTCCTCTTCGGAAATCCCTATCATGACGATCTCTCTAATTGACTCGCATTTATTTGATTCCGAGTCAAACGTAGTGAAATGTAACTGCATTTATCGACCATTTCCTCCATGGTTACAATAATTGAAGTCAGTCTCCCACAAATATTCCAATGTTTGGGGACGCATGGCCCCTAACCAACCTAATATCACAAACAAGAACTCGTTCCATCCCAGATATTCTCAATTTTACAACACTTGACACTCACCCTTAAGTTAACTAACTTGTTTATGCTGTGTATAAATAGACACCTTGCCGCCTATAAATACATCATCAAGCTATCGCAGACTACGAAAAGAAAAAATCACACCCACGTCCAGCCAAATAAAGTAAAAATTAAATTTGCTTGAAAAACAGATATCCGGCGTCTACTCTGCGTGGCATCGCTTTACAGTTACAGAGGCTCTATTTGGGTAACAACAATGGGGCTCCGAACCGCATGCTTCCCATCCGTCCATGAAATCGACCCAAACACTGCCCCGACCGGACCCAGCCTCAGATTCCGGCCGTCTGCTGTCATCGTCACCACATAGCTCCGCTTCTTCACTGACCCTGAGAACGTCAGCAGCAACGGCCTCACGCTCACCCTCACACCCTGCGGTTGTGACTCCACTCTCACCCGGTAAGTCGAGTTCGCCGGACCCACATTCGTCACCGTCCGTATGAACGTCTTGCTCGTTACCCCCTTGGATGAGGTCGGGAACAGAGCCACAAAAGATGGGTAGTTCAGATTCTCCGGCAATGGCTTCCTCGGCGGACACTTCGACGGTGATCGAGTCATCACCTGAATGAGCTTCGGCCCATAACCGATAGCGCACAAAAAGTTCACGTAATCTTTGTCGGTGATATCGTATACCAAACCAGGATCCATGGCCTGACCCAGGTTAAGATGTCCGGCACCAAAATCGTATGGTGTGTAAGCTTTCCCGGTGGCTTCGTCGATCATGAGCTGGTTTCTATTATCCAGCAGATTTGTAGTCGTCATCATAGCTGACCTTATAGCAGCTGGGCTCCAATCTGGATGTGCCGATTTTAACAACGCCGCTGCACCACTCACATGGGGACAAGCCATTGAAGTACCGGATAAGATGTTGAATTCAGTTCTTCGCCAATCAGAATCTAACCCGGTGGGACCAACTGCGTCGGTCCAGGCGGCAAGAATGTTCACTCCTGGGGCAATCAAATCCGGTTTCAATATCTCTGGATTTAAACCATTTGGTCCTCTGGCTGAAAAAGATGCCAGAACCGGTGCTGGTTTGATTCCAAGCACCGTGCCTTTGAAGTCAATGGTGGCCGTGGGATTTGTAGAAGACGAGACATATGCCTTGATGGCATCTCCTTCATTCGCGCCAATAGCGCAGGTGGGAAGAAGATGTGCATCACCAACGAGACCTTCACCGTTAGATGGACCATTAGCTAGAATCATTCCCACACCACCAGCTTTCATCACCACCAATCCTTTAGCAACTCTCGGATTGCTTCCGCGATCACATATCACAATCTTCCCCTTGACAAGGCTGGGATCAAGTGAATTTTCCATACACAGTGAATCGGCCAGAACCCCTGACTTACCAGGGTAAACAAGTTGATACATTTTCTTGTTCAACGGCGCTCCAGAGTAAAGAGACACGCCGGATAATCTCCGGCCATTACCTAGAATCACATCAGCAGGGAAATCCCTATCGATAGTGCCTGCTCCAACCGTCGTCAACCAGGGCGCCAAGTTTGTCACTGACATTCCTCCGGGCCCATCGTTACCAGCTGAAGACGACACAAAAACCCCTTTGGAAACGGCACCGTAGGAACCAATCGCAATGGGGTCGAGATAGTACGGCGAGGCCACACCATCCCCACCGCCAATTGATATAGAAATGACATCAACACCATCAGCTACGGCGGTGTCGAATGCAGCCAGTATATCAGAATCGAAGCAACCCGAATTCTTCCAGCATACCTTGTATACTGCCAATCTTGCTTTGGGCGCCACGCCCTTTGCGATTCCAGATGCATAACCCGACATGCTTGCTCGAAAAGCATACCGACCCGCCGCAGTTGATGCGGTGTGGGTCCCATGGCCATCCGCATCTCGAGGAGATCGGAACTCAATAGTCTCGTTGATGGGGTTCAAGGGACCAGCGGAACTCGCCCCCGCCTCGTGACCTTTAGAGAAGAATCGAGCTCCAATGAGCTTCTTGTTGCAGTTGCTTGCGGAAAACTTCACCCCCGTCTCGCAAACCCCTTTCCAGCGACGGGGAACGGGGCCCAAATTGGAATCGGAGAAGCTGCGGCGTTCGGGCCAAATCCCAGTGTCAAAAACTCCAATAATGACATCAGAGCCGTAGTCAGATTCTGACCAGAGACCACGCTGGTTTCTGAGGCCGATAAACTGAGGGGAACGAGTGGTGTGGAGAAGACGGCGACGGTCCTCGAAGACAGCAATCACGGCGGGGTGCTGTCTTATGGAATCAAGCTGCAGGGGAGTAAGGGAAGCAGAGAAGCCATGGAAAACGGTGTCATAAACATGAAGGAGACGAGTTGGCTCAGCGAACTCAGTGGTGTACCAATGATAGTGGGTGGGGAAAATAGAGGGCTTGGAATCAGAATGAACCCGAAAGATGAAGGTCTTGGAAGTGTTAGGAACAGGGAGAGATGAAGCGGGAGAGATGGAGTGAGACAGAAGGAGGAGGAAGAAGAAGAGAAGGGGAGCAGTGAGGAGGGAGCGAGGCATGGCGAGTGAGAGTGGGGGGAGGGAGTGAGGAGGGGACGAGTGAGAGAGGGAAGTTGGGAGGCGCTTTTATTGGATGGGACGTGGAGTTGTCGTGAGCGAGGAGGGGTGATGATTGGGAGCAATATGTGCGGGGCCTACAGGTTACTGTTCCAAGCACAAGAAGAACAAGACGTTCCTCGGTTTCATGGTCGAGACGACGGCGTTGTGGTTTGAACCAGGGACATTACGTTACGAGCATTAACAATGTTTATACTAATCACGTGATTGATAACAAAGCGGGATCAAGCAGAATGAAATGATGTAACGGGCATTAGGAAAAATGCTACGACTAGGCCCATAAATAGAGCCAATAAATTAAGGAGATGAATTTGATGCAACGTCTGGCGCAACTGATTGACGCTACAAATTACCAGATATGAGATTGGAAGCATGTCACATGCCCAGCCCCAGATAATGACTCCAGCGTGCCCAAAATATCTCCGGCGGCCACCCTACCCCTGTTTCGTGTGTACGACCCTTTCAATTATATACCCCTACGTAAATATTCCATGCTTGCTTCTTGTAATACATATATATTCTTCAAAAAAGTGTATACTTATCTCTTTAATTGATCTTTGGTTATTCAATTTTTTTACTATTTAGATGGAGAATAAAAATAAATAAATTTCTTAGGCGCGCAGTCATGGGTGCAAGCCCAAATTGATTCAGAGCAAATAAGGAAAAGAGTGGCTGTGGGAGGGGGATGAACAAAAGGGAAACAAGGTTGGCATTTGGTTTCATGGATATGGAATGAGTTATCTTTCTGCGTTCATGCAGATTTGGAGAGTCGCCTGCTCTCCAAAACGATGGTGGGTCATGATGCATGTCTCGGCTATCTGCTTTTCTTTTTTCATTCACTTTCTTTTTAATTTAAACTTATTCCAAACCAGCGCTTATTTGTATTGTGATTATACTCCGTACTCATGTCAGCACCGACACACTTGACATGTAACATTTTATTTGTTTCATGAATTCATTGCTCCTTCGCTGTTAGACATATAATTTAATTAAAAAATTAATATTAATTTTAAATATAATATTTATTTGTTATATTTATCTATATTTTTAGAATTATATACTCGCTTAATAATAATAAAATAATTAAAAAATTAAAAAAATAATTAATATATTATTTTAAAATATTAAATTAAATAAAGTTAAAGGATGGCGATAAAACAAAGGGCATGGGGACATTCAAAGGACTGCTCTTTTTTCTATTATTACTATGTGTTGGCAAACAGTACCGGTCTCGTACCACAATCACAGTCAAGGTCCGTATCAATTTTTTTTATCTAAAATAATAGATAAATTAAACATACCAGTTAAGAGTGTAAAAAATATTTATAAAAATTTTATGACATTATTTATTTTAACAATAATAAAAATTAAATTTATATTTTTATAAAATATAACTTATTGTTTATTATATATATATATATCAATTAAATTATCAAAGAGCTCCAATAATGAAGTAGGCAAGAATTTTTATTGATGACCATTGTAACTCATCCCAGTAGTGTAAGCACTCTGAAAAGTTATTAACACTCGGCTATTTTGCCTAAATATTGGAGTCGTCGGCTTCTGTAGACCCATTTTTTTAATAAAGAATATGGAAATGAACTCAATGATGGGAATAGTGGAGGGTTGCTTGTGTTTAAAGGTGCAAGCAATTACACACATGTTAATTTGTTAATACTGACATTAATTTGAGAAAGGAAAAGAGGGGGGAACCAGAGAGGTGAAAAGGAGAATGGCAGGTGGGGGACAGGAAGTTGGAGGGCACATGGATGGTTGGATGGATCGATCATGAGTCTTGGAATTTAAGACGGTCCACCATTAGGTAGTCCTGCCTACTGCCGCCCGCAGAAACGGCATGATGGAGTGGGCCATCATTCTCACTACGTCGGCGGTCCAGATTTCCAGACGACCAAGCATCTTAGAGTGGGCCCACATTTATCTTATGACCATGTAGGCGATTCCTTGTTACCGCCCGTAACCGCAGGCAAGAACTGCCATCTAAAGCAAGAGCCCCCATAAAAGTCGTCCCTCCCTCCCTGTTTGGGACTTGTTAACATGACGAAATTGCCCTCCCTCCCTCCTCCTCCCACGTCCTATGGAATCATTAGTAGTACGATACTATATTCTTACAGATGCTTTCTCTGGATGGGAGGGTGGATTTTAATTAAGGCGCGGGAGGGGGGTCGGAGTCCCACCCACCGGGGTGGTTTGGCGCGATTGCAGCAGATCTCTGTGCTTGGGCATGGCAATGGATAGCATTTAATTGATGGCTTCCGGACCCAACTTCATTACGGTCTTTGGGAGTCCAGTATTCGAATGTATGGCCCTATCTTCAACCCTCATTCATTTATTTGGTATTCACATAAATTAGAATTACTCTCTACTTGTACTTTGTCTTCCGATCCCCATCTCATTCAGTCGTTGGAGGCATCCTTCATAATTCTTAGGCTCACAAATTAGACTCCCAAAGGTGGAATTATCCATCTCTGCTTTTCTCTTTTTAAAAGATCCCCCCCCCGATGGTTGCGCTGAAAGAGGTGTGGGGGGGATCATGATTAGCCAACCAGCCACTCACTTGATTGGATTCTCATGCCCTCTTTTATTTTCTTTGGATGCTTCCTCTCTCCACACCAAACAATGCTCTTCTCATTCACCCTCAACAACAACACTTGATCCCAGGAGGTTTCACGTCTTCCGTTTAACCCTGTGCCCACACGAATGCGCCCTTCTTCAACCCTTTTAAGCATATGCATGGATGGCTACGTGGAGTTGTTGGAGTGTGGGTTTGTGGCTGTGCTTGCCGCCCAATATTGATAGTGCATGTTACATGCCTTACCCCTTCATTACTCGTTCATGCAAAATCCCCTTTCCTAATGGCATTCCTAATTCGTAATATAATGGATGGCCTCCCCCCTTTCTCCATAACTCCCTTTGTCCCTCAACACCCACTTCATTAATTTCTCCCTTACCCAACCAACAACGTTTATGTCACGTTCCATTCCAAAAACCAATATCTTGACCTCAGTTAACGTTGTAACATATCACTCTAACATGATTAATCATTTTATAATAATTTCATACACCTTCAATTCTATAACCATATTCCTGTTTCCAACCAGGCAGGCATTGTGTCCGTGTGCACTTTACACCACTAATCCATTTGGATGGCATGCGCCCAGCAGCCTTTAGTTATTTTTGGTTAAAAAATATTCAAATCGCCATCAAAAGGTATAAATTCTATTTTTATTATTATTATGATGACTTATTTAATAAATAATTTTATAAATTTTTTATAAATAATTTTTAAACTTTGAGACTATATTTTTATTTTAATAAAGGACTGATATTAAATTTATTTAAATTTTATTTATATAAAAAAAAATAAATCTCTCAATCACTACTTAGATAGGTGCCTATATTTTAACTTTAAACAATAGAAGTTAGACAAAGTGAGTGAGATACTAATTGAGATGGGCACCTGTCTTATCATTGTTAATGAGAGGGGAATGGAAAGTTAAAGCGGAATTAGCCTTTTGTTTTTAAGAAAGTTAAAGCTAACTACATGCGTTGAGCAAATGTTTAATGATTAACATGGAACAAAACCCAAGGGTCCCCTTGTCTTTAAGTTGCGGCAAGCACCCGACAGATTCATACATACATAATAATTACGAGCATCCCATATATTAGGGTCGCCACTTGGACGAGAACGTATTGGCGCCAGACTCCAACACAAGAGAGGACGAGCACATGTGATGATTAAGGACAAAACCATTATGATTAGCTAGCGGCCTTAGCTTAATTATAATTAATTAGCACCTTTATTACTTGGCCCTGTCTCTAATAATATCAAATCCCATCTCTGTTGGATCAGTGGCTTGCAACTCATAGTGGATGCCCTCCAGCGCTCTCCTCAGCCCATCTTTCGACGTTGCGTACAGCATCTTCGCTCTTATCCTCGACGCCGTTGGTGACCTGAAACAAACAATCCATTCATTCGATCCCTCCATAACCGTTTCCTCTTCATTTTTACCCATATTGCCCTCATTCATGGTACCCAAAATCATTAAGATTCCTTTCCCACCTACCCTGCCCATCCTCATCGCGTTCCACAGCCATTTTCTATGGCTACTATTTTTAGTTTTTAATTACCAATCCACCCTGTTTTCATGCGTTGAAACCTGTACTGAGATTCTTAATAGTTTTACATTCTACCCCCCACTGGATTGTTCGTAACATCTGGGAAAACAAATGTGTATTAATCGGAGGAATTTTGAATGATAGGGATGAGGGTACCATGCAATGAAGAAGATCTTGCTCTTGCGGCAGTTATCGACGGTGACGAAATCGAAGTCGAAGACGGCGTATCGGCAGTCATCGTCGGGGAGTGATGCGGCGAGGTCGTCGTATCCCTCGGCGGCGGCGCCCACCTTATCCACCGTGACCACCCTGGACCCTTCGTCGATCTTGAACACTATGTATCTGTGCACCTTCTTCCACTTCATCTCCATGAAGGAGCTCTTGCACTCATCCGCCACCCACATCCCAGTAGTCGCCTGTCCACCATAATTAATATACGCTTCATATCACACCATAAAAATGACCAATAAAAGCACAGAGATTAAAGTACCATCTTGAAAGCCATCGCCATTGTTGTGCCTTGCGAGTTGAGACTTGAGCGGAGCGGAGTGAGGAGTGAGGAGCAACGGAGTTTCTCTTTCTCGCTGTTTTTTACTTTTCAACTCTGTTTCAGAGGACGGGATAGAGGTGGGGTCTATATATAAAGCTGGGCCTCTTTCTAATTTGCCCTCCCTCTCTCGTCTTATTTACACATCTGTCCATATTGACTCCTATGCCCTCACTTTCTGCTTCATTCCTCATTTATCTAAGATCAATAAAACATTCAAAATTAAGTTTTAAGGATCTATGGGATCAGTGACGTGAAAAATGAGAAATCAGGATATTAAATGCGCGATCTTTTGGAATTCAGACGGTTGACAGAACCCGAGACCTATAATAAAGACAATAGAGGGGGGAAATATGAATATCCCATGATAATGAAAGTTGATGAGCAGCGTTAGTAGATAGGTAGAATATTATGTTCTATTTTAATCTATTAAATTTATAAAGTATATTTTTAGTTTTTTAATCTTTATATTATTAATTTCATTTAACAGAATACATTAATTCAATAAATTTAAATCATGTATAGTTAAATACTAATTAATTTTAAATTTAAAATATATATAAACTGAAAATTATTGAAAAAAAACTAATAAATTGTCAATTTATCGATAATATTGTAACTTCCATTGTTCTAAAATTTCAAAACAAAAATGAAACAATTTTTTAACCCCACTCATCTAGGAATTGTTCTACAAATTTAACAACTTTCATCTACAAATAGTTTCTTTTTCCCTTTTCACTTGTTTTAATTTTATTTCAAAATATAAACATATTAAAGAATTAAAGTGTCAACATTTTTATCAAAATTTAATTATACAGTCGTCACTTAAATTTGTTGAGTCAGTATATTTTATTAAATAAAATTAATAGCGTTAGGATTAAAGGACTACAAGTGTATTTTATAAATTTAAGAGATTAAGATAAAATTTTATGTAAATTTAAAGAACTAAAGTATACTTTACCTTAAATAATATGAGTAATCCACAAGTTTAGATGGTGAAAGGATAATAGCACAGGAGTTTTTAAAGATTTAAAATTTATGTAAACTTTTGAATTATTAAACTCAATCATTAACGCTTTGTTTGGTTCGCTGAAAATATGAAGAGGGGAAGTGAAAATTTAATTTTCTTTTTGGCGATCGACATTTGATTCACCTATTTTTTAAGAACTAATTTTTCCACTTCCTGATTTTCCTTTAAAGGTAGAAAAATAGTAAAGCACCTGTTTTGGTGAAATCTCATTTTTCCTCTATAGCGAAGTGAAGTCTATTAATCGATTAATATACAATAATTGTTTGACTGTTTAATTAATGTATTCATAACTATTTTTTATAAGTTAAAATCAATTCTATTAATTAATTAGTTAATCGATTAATATATATTAATATATTAGTTATCTTTCAATTATCATAATCTCCTCTATTTTAACTCCAAATATAGCAAATGATCTATTCATAGAAATCTCTCTGTGTCTACTTTCATATGATCTAAGTTTGACTCCAAAATTTATTGTAGACAAGAAGATATGATCAATTTAGTTAGTAGAGGTCATAGCTAAAGCGTTAATCTTATATTTCATATTTCAAATGACATATCTCCCTCATATGAGACTCTTTGATAATAAAATTAGTGTTATTTAACCATATTATGAATCTAGTTTTATATGAATTAAGTTTTATATCAATCAGATAAATATATCTTAAGATATAGTCAAAATTCTCAACCTATATCAACACATAGCAGGATTGAATAACGAAAAATAAAGAGATTAACTGATTATTTAATCGATTAATTGATCGATAAATCAACTCAAATATGTCTGCTTTATTGAATTAATAAATTAGTTAGTCGATTAATGACAATTAATTAAATAATCTCTTCATTTTCCCCTAATTTGTTATGCTATGTGTTGATATAGGTTGAGTATTTCAATTATATCTCAAGATCTACTTATCCGATTGATATAAAAATTTATTCATATGAAACTAGACTCGATATGGTTAAATGATACCAATATTGTCACCAAAGAGCCTCATATAAAGGAGATATGCCATTCATAATATAGAACATAAGATTAACACTTTGGTCATGTCCTCTATTTACTAAATTGACAATATCTTTCTGTATATAATGAATTTTAGAGTAACATAGTTCATTGGAAAGTAGACAGAGAGAGATTTATAGGGATAGGTCATTTGCTATGTTTGGATTACATAAAGGAGGTTGTGATAATTAAAAGATGATCATTGTTATTGAACTCAAAGATAACTAGACGGTATAAGAAAGTCAAATGTTGAATGACTACAACTAAAACTTCTCTTGATTGTGTTAAACTTCATATAAGATATCTAAATATATGAGTGTAATAAGATTAGATAAAGATTAATGCCAACGGACTCTCAACGGTAAAAAAATGCACTGTGTGAGAAGCTTCAACAGCTAGTTTTAACAATCATATTTTTAATAGAAGTTGAAAAGCTTAATGAAGAAAGAGATTATACTCAATGATCAAAAGCTCAACTTCATATATAAATATAAGAGCATTTAAAATTAAGAAGATAATATATGAGTTATGGATGCATCATAAAAATGTCAAAACGTCATTAGACTAAAAAAACCTTAAACTCTTTATTCTTCATTATCAAATAAATTTTTTATCACATAATTATTGAATAAGCTTATAACTTTGATTTGTTAAATAACCTTATACACTTTTATTTTTAAATATATTACATGATTTAAAGATTAAAGAAACAATGTTTGAAAGTCTGGGTATATCAGAGGTAATTTTGAGGTGTCGGTGTTTCAAAGAGGTACACATAAAAATAATCATTCAATACAGCATGAGAAATAATTAATATAATTATTATTAATCATTTAATATTTAGAATAATTTTATATTTATATTGAATATTTATATTTATTTAAGTTGTAATTTTTTAGTCTTATGAATTAATATATGATTAATTGAATTTTTAAATATTTTAATTTTTATATTAGAATATGAATCTATTAATAAATACTTATTAAGGGTAATAAGGTTATTTATATGTTTTCCTATCTAATTTTCTATCACTTTTAACCAACTAAATATAAATTTTCTTATCAAATTATTTTCTTTTACAGTGCTAACTAAAGATCCACATGGTTAATAATTTTTCATTCAATTTCCTGCATTTCCATGATTAATCTATATTAGTGTTGGACCTTTTTCCTGTGCAGTCCTCATCTATGACAAGCCCACTTCGTGACCCCTTTACTTCAGCCCAACTTTCATAGCCTTAGGTCTCCCAGCTAGTCGAGGAGGGCGTTGGACGAAGGAAACCGTGAATCGCGAGGGTCGTTGGCCCCAACGTCCCCGAGGATATAGCTCACGATCTTGGGGGACGTAATCCAACGTCCTCAGGGTCACGAGGCACTAGAGAGGATATTAGGATAGGCCTAGGGATGAGGGCACACACCGACCCTTGACTCATTGTATACGAAGAGATAGGTAAATAGTTTAAAAGAATTTTTTATAAAAATAAAAATAAAAATAAATTTTAAAATTTTATTTAATAAAATAGTAGAAAGTATAATGACATCATATTTAATTTTCACACAATAATATCATATAATCTATATAACCGACCCCATTTAATAGAATAATACTTATTATTATTATAAAATAATAGAAATATATATATTTTTATAATATAAAATAAAATAATCTAAAATATTTTTTTATAACTTCAGATAAAATTATATAAAATATTTTTTATAACTTAAAAATGTTAAAATTATTTAAAAATTTTATAATTAGAATAAAATAATCTAATTTTTTTTCCTACTTTCATCATTTGAATTCTAAATTTTTTTACTAAAATAAAAATAATTTAAAAGAATAAAAGTAAAACTAACTTCCATCATAATAAAATCACAACCTTTTCAAACAACAGAGCAGACCGTATATTTAGACACACAAGCCATGTCAATTTCAAAGATTGTGAAAGGGGCAAATTAAACCTAACATTACTTTGACGGTTCCACTCCCATCGTTTCTCTATTACAATGGCCAATACATCACATCTCCCAAATCATGTCTCATGAAGACCCCGCGGACCCCTCGCACAGGAAATTGAACACAAAACAATTCTTTTCAGGGGGGAAATTAGTCGTCACTCTGACGAGGAAATTCACCCTTCCTCCTCCCACTGGCTCCGTGGTATCTCTCCAGAGTCAGATATTACTAATTTCTTTCTCGGTTTGCCGCTGTAGGTTCCGGCTCCCCCTTCTATGGCAAACACGGTATCCATACCTTCTATCACCTTCCCAAATACAACGTGCTCTCCATCCAACCTGCAAAGTTTCCACGCGCATTGATTACAGAACACCCAACAATGGCACAAATACAATGACATGATCAATTAACCTCATGACAGAATAACTTACCAGCTAGCCTTCACGGTGGTGATAAAAAACTGTGAGCCATTGGAATCGGGTCCAGAATTCACCATAGAGACAACCCCTGCGAGAATGGAATGAATTTTCAAAAGAAATAACCCACAAGTGAACCTCAGAAATGGGCAGAAAATTCAAGTATTAGGCACAGAAAACCTTGTAGATGAAGCAAAATGAATGCATCTTTCCAAGTAAGTGATTTTACTGACCAGCATGTGAATGTTTTATCTTGAAATTCTCATCAGGAAAGGTGCCGCCGTAAATAGATTCGTATCCACTGCCATCTTTATGAACGATGTCTCCACCCTGAATCACGAAACCAGATATTACGCGATGAAATGGTGTTCCTTTATAATGAAGTTTTATTCCATTGGAACTCTTGCCTTTCTCCCCTGCATGGTACATAACGAACTCTAATCAGTGCATGGAGAAGAATAAAAGGACAAGTAAATTAACAATGAAATTTCAGCGCACAACAAATACCTGTGCACAAAACTCTGAAATTCTCTGCAGACAAAACAATGCAATCATCAAGATGTTGGAGAACAAAAGGATATCATTAGCATTACTAAATGCGAATTACATGCATACCCCAATGAGGTAGTAATGGAAATTAAGATGGTATGCAGCGCCCAAGTCCCAGACGGACTAGTATGAGAGGCTCTATGGGGTACTCAAGTTTGTCAGTTCTCCCACCTCATTAACTTGCTTTTGAGGGACAGTTCCAAATCTATAATTGGTATTAAAGTTGGTGACCAATGATTCAGGAGAGGGCAACTTACTACATATGACTAAGCTAACTTTTTGGGGATGATTCCCCATTCCACTAGAGAACCCATCAGGCAGCTTCATGCAACATGATAAATTTATGTTGACCACACAGCTTGAAACATGGCCACCTTGTAAGACAACTGACAAACAAGAACTGCCTCAAAAATTATAAAATACCCGCTACACTGAAATGGAGGTTGACACCCTTGATTCATGTGAAAATGAGATTTAAGCCCCCAAATTAAGCAATTTAGATAACAAAGTTTCAGGCTAAAGAACTTCACCTAAGAAATGAATAGTTTATCACATACCCGCAGTTTTTGGTACAACTTGCCCATATAATCCAATAATTATCCTACCTGCAGAAATGTTTGCATATAAGGAAGTATCCAGCAGCAAAGGATAAAAATATAGTGCTAACAGAAAGCCCTATTCTTGCATTTTTTTAGCTTAGTTCCCTCCTTCATTCTTATTTTGTAAGGTTCTTACACCCTTTTTTGTGAGTTAGTAAACCAAATTGGTCTGAATGTTAGCAACTAAGAAAAAATTCCCAGTACAAATGGTTTCACACCTAATCGTTGGTCATCAATATCAACATCCAAGAATACTCTCTGTGTAATTTCAGGCTCCTCTTCTGGTTTCTCCTCAACCTGCATCAGAGACAAGCAAAATCATTATTGACCAAAGATGAACAAAAAGTGATAGAAATCTTCAGTGGAGTGCATTTACAATTAAACAAGTTATCAATTTCCAATCAAATTGGTGCAGAACATGCCTAAATACTAAACTACATCTCTCAAAAGCACTCTGAAGGGTCTTTAAAGGGCTGGAAAGCAAAAGCAAGAACATAAGCATCAGGAGTTGCTTTCACCAAATGTCTGGAGCTCAACTAAAATCAAAGCTCTTGGCTTCTTTAACAGGTGGTATAAAACAAGAGAAAGAGGTAAAGCCTGAAATCAACTCCCATGGTCCGCCTATCCAATTAAGTATATTCCGTGAAGCCTAAGATGCAAGAGCAGTATCGTAAAACAATTCTATAATGTTCATAGAGATTCTATGCGGAAAGGGTTCTCGTCACAGCTAATTCATATCTAACCCAGGAATGGTAGCATGGATAAACAAACAAACCAACTTCGCTTTATATAGGTTTTATGACACAGTAGCCATTGCACAATTTTACTAGTTGCAATAATTTGTTAGCACAGAATGATGATCAGAGTACCTTCATGTAATGACCAATGATCAATGAACCAAATACAGTTTTCTATATCATTGCAAGATCTTTTATACAATTACTTGCTCATAAGTCACGTTGTCATCAACCTGATAGTCATTAACCTAACATAGGTCGCTGCTAGTCTATGGTCTTTTAAATTTTTGCATGTGACCCACAAAAATGTGTATGCCATCATCTCTGCATAACAACGCCCTTTGTATCTCTATCCATTGTCAGTTAAGTAGCTATTGATACAAACATTTCGTGATCAATGACATATTACTCACTCGATGTCAATAATGATAAAAGTGGTCATGCAGAAGGAGGTCAGGCAATTTACAGGTCAAAGCTACTAGGAATCCCTAACTCCGATACGGAACATGACTCGAGTGTAAGATATATCTCTGACATAAGTACCCGCACGTATACGACACAATATTTCTCTGTTTTTAAAAAATTGGTGCTTTACAGGTGCGAAGGTAAGCTACAGCATCATTTATAGGATCAATCTAAATATCAAATCATAAGAGCTCCCATTCATGAGAGAACTATAATGCATAAATCCACCAATAAGCAACCAATTAACATTCTTAGCCGGTAAAAGTTATAATAAGTGGGAGTTGGAGAGTTGTAGAAGAATATAATTGAACAATGTGAAAGAATGGCTAATTTAGTTAAGACGCTAGTACTATGGTAGCAAAACTGCAGTCGCGCAAGCCGAATTTGTTATCCCGCCATACCCGAAAGAGAAATCAAATGAGGGACCAAACGGTGCCCAAGATGCCAGGACGATGGTACTGAGCATTCAGATCCGTGAACCCCAAATCAAATCAAAACGTCATCAAACACACTGTGCACATTTAATCTCAGATTAAAGAGTTCACCCACAGACGGGGACAATTATCCCAATCGGAACGAGAGGCGAGTAGTGTAGACATGAATGGCTGGAAAATAGGAACCGTACCCGCTTAGAGACAGAGAAGGCGAAAATCAGAAGAACTGAAAGAACAAGGAATAAAAGGAGGCATCGCGGTTGAGCAAGAAAGGACATCTCTTTCCGCATTGCTTTGTCACCTTCTTCTTCAGAAGAACCAACCATCAAATTATCTCAACTCTACGGTGCTCCATGGCAGCGAACTTCCTCGGTTGGGGCTTTTTTACCTTCTTCAACACAAAATTCAGATGCCGTGGAAATTTAGAAGCTCTGCGAAAGTCATCACATACACAGTAGCATGAATGCCCACATAAGTGAAAAAAGTGTTATATATATATAGATATATGAGACAAGAAATAAATCGTAAGTCATAAAAATGCTATTTACCTCAGAAAATAGCACTTTTCAACAAGAAAAAAAGAGCCAGGTTTGTTTTATCTCCCCAAAAAAGAATAATTTCTTTTATAAAAATTCTTCTTTTAAGAAAATTGAATCCAAATTATTTTAGATGAATTAATTTTTTTATATAATTTTTTTTGATGAGGTTGATATCGGCCTCTCTCTAAAATTAAGATACAACTCTAGAATTCAAACAACAACTTAAATTGATGTGAGATATGAATGGAATTGTTATGTGTTTGAAGCACTTTGCTCATTTTTTTAGACTCTAAAGATTATACTCTGAAGGAAACTTTGACTCTAAAAGAAACACAATTTCTAAGAATTTGAATGTGGAGGTGCCATTTTTCAATTAAATTCTTATAAATAACATGAATCTTTTATATTGAAAAGAAATACCTATATTAAAAAACCAAATTGTTTTTTGATAAAAAATGACTCACCTACCCTATATAAAAACTACAATAGTTTTTTCTTGTTACAAGCTCTATAATAATTGAAAATGAAGAATGGGCATGAGAGTGAGTGAGTGAGTGAGTGGTTTAATAATGTCATGGGCCTTCTGATAGCTGAAGATTCTTTTGGGCCAACATCTCAAGGTCAGGTCCAATAACATTTGCTTTTCTGGGGATTGTTGACCCGTTCCATGACTGAAACCATTTTCACTAATTATTGGCTTTGTAATGAATTAATTACCACAAATCTTGGAATAATGTCTAGTTTGGTCACCGTAAAACAGGCTCCATCTTTTTTCTATATTGAGCCTCCAAATAGCAATAAATACCTCCCCGTTAAGGCATATATAGCAATTTGCTTGCAAATTTTCTTCCCACCAACAATGCCGCCTGCATCCCTCGCCGTCCTTCTCTCTATCTCCCTCTTCCTCCCCACCGCCACAGCCTTCTCCCTTGACACCGAAAGGTGCGAGTTACCTCCCCTCGTTTACAACGACGGTGATATCCTCACCGGCAACATCGACCTCGCCATTTTGTGGTATGGCAACGTCACCAAGGTGCAGAGGAAAAAGATTCTGGCCTTCATCAAGTCCATCAACAATGAAAGGGCGGCCCAGCCCAACGTCGCCGACTGGTGGAAGATCATCGAGAGCTACCAAACTTTCGCCAAAAAACCACCCGGTCCCCTCCCAGTTAAAGTAGTGACCCAGAAGGATGACCCCGATTACTCTGAGGGCAAAGTCTTGATTAAGGAGATGATCTTGAGATTGATCCCCGGCCTCACCAACAACAACCCCAACATTATCCCGGTCATCATTGCTTCCGACGGCGTCACCGTCTATAACATGTGCGCCGGCAGCTGCTGGCAGCATGGCAGTTTAAGTAATCTCTCTCGCCTTTTTCCCCAAAAGCATCGTGCCTTAGTCTTTGACATATTTAATAATTATGATCAGCGCTAACTATATATAATAATGTAATTGCACCAAATGACGGCGCAGCCATCGGTGACAACCCACAAGCGTACGTGTTGGTGGGTAATCCGGAGAACGAGTGCCCGATATGCGCGTGGCCGTTCGTGAAGGACGAACACGCGCCAAGAGGGTCGCCTCCGGTGCTGAGGCCGCCGAGTTCGAACCTGGGAGCAGACGCGATGGTGATGTCGCTGGCGGGGGGTCTGATGGGAGTGGTGACAAACCCGCACGGGGAGGGGTTTTACGCGGAATACAGGAACGAGGAGATAGACGCAACGGGGTCGTGCAAGGGGGTGTTCGGAAGCGGGGCAAAGCCGGGAGACCCGGGGAAGGTGAAGATAGACCCGAAGAATTTTGGGGCGTACAACATGAACGGCGTGGCGCGCCACAAGTTCTTGATCCCCGGAGCTTGGAACCCCCAGACGAAGACTTGCTGGACTCCTATGTAATTTAGTTATTATATTAACCGCCTCCTTTTGTTCTGTCTTAAAGATTCGTTTATTCATGGGAACAACTTCAACTTTAACTTTAACGGGGCCGACGCGAGCGATAGCAAGAATACGCCCCCAAATTTTTGTGACATTTTGACAATAAAAAGCATGCACAGCCTGTTACGTTCTATGCGCATGCATGAGCTCCCTGTTTTCTCACTCGCCATTTATTCTATTGGCATGTCAACCAATCCTTGGCTTTTAATTAAATAGATAAGACTGTTGATGGTCCGTCATTTAGGCGCAATTGAGTGCGGTTAATTTAATTTCTCATAATTTTCAGAAAGATCCGTTATAAATATTTGCAAATGCATAGGAGTGGAATGAATCTGGCATCAGGGATAAGAGGGCTAATGACGCAGATATGCATTGTCCTTTCACCAAGACAAAATCAAGTTAGACAAGGAGAGCAATTAATGAATGGGGAAGGCCCCTTAATTAGATATTTGAAATAATAATAATAATAGTAGAGAGAGAGGGAGGCCAGGGGAAGGTGAAGGCGAATAATACATGGGAGTGACGTGTTCCAAAGCAGGGCCATTGTGTGTGGGGACTAATAAAAAAGGCAAACTAATTAGGGGACGTTGATCCTTGAGAGGTGACGATGATACGAGTAGCATCATATCGTATAACTAGGTGGGGATGGCGGAAAAGACAAGGTGACGTAGTAGTAGAGTAGAGAGGAGATATACTTACAAGAGATGGCTGCCTCCGCCGTTATTTGGTTTCCCGGGGGGGGGGGGGTGTTAATGAGAGAGGCATGCATGTTCATTCGTGCAAGCTACATCTGGCGATAACTTTAAATCCGCAAGGCTGTCCAATAACAGATTGTCATGGTGACGGAACAAAGAACTTTAAATTTGGAATCCATACATACGTAGGTAGGTAGGTAGGTGGGGGATTGATTTTTTGATAAAATGCTATAAAATTGAAGCAACAAGAGTATAGCAAGGTGGCCATTTACATACATACATACGCACGCAATTAATTAATGTATAAGATGAATAGGGTTGTTTCTGGTTTTGTGGTCGCAATGGAGTCACCGTGGAGGGCTTATCATCAAAAATATGTATAACATCAGTCTGGTCTGATAGGCGTTTCGTACCGTCTACAAGTCACGTCATAGCCCCCTCTCCCCCCACAATTTGTCTCTCTCCACCTCAATTATTCTTCCTCCATATCCGTCACGTGTTTTAATACACGAGAGAGAGAGAGAGAGAGAGTAATCCATCCACTATCCACGCAGGTAAGAGGAGGCGGGGGGTTGGGGGTTGGGGGTTGGGGGGAGGGAGGGATATTTGGGAGGACAACAGGGACAAGAAATTTAACAGTGGAAGCCAGGCGGTAGGGCCCTGAACTGGCGGCTCCAAATCAGAAATCACATGGGTGGGGGCGAGAGGGAGAGGGAGAGGGGGGGGGGGTGTTGTTTGCTTTTGGACTTTCCCGTGTCTATTATGTATTCCATTTTTATTTCAAATATCATTGGGTCCACTTATCCCAATGACTTATCTCTTCCGCCTGAGCATCTCTCTCCCTCTTCATACCCAACCACAACTCCTTTCTCTTTTTCTTTGAAAAAAGCCCCTAATGCCTACTAACTTATTCCTGCTTTTCAACTAATTAACTATTTCTTTCAGAGCGCGTGCGTGGTAGATGCCACAGTTTGCATTTGTCGCACCGGTTGGAGACCCATCCCTCGCTTCCATATTCAACCAACAATTCCTGATCCCTTCTCCTTATTCTTAAAATGATAATAATACAAAAAAGAAAGAAATTAACTGCCCATCGAACCCGATCCCACATGAATGATTCAGCCATCCTTTTATTTTTGTAATTATTTTTACTTTACATGTTTTACATACGATCCTCCGAAACGGCTTATTTTTCTGCAGTTTGACCCCCCGCCAAGTTTTAAAAACAATATTTCCCCGATCGCTACCCCCATTTATTAAATTCATTTTGATAAGAGTATTAAACTGAACAAGCCAGCTTGATTGCAGAATGGACGGATCAAACCACCCAAACGAGTGGAATTACGAATTAATAAGAGAAAAGGAACAGCAGCCATTATAGCTTGTGGAAGACATCGGGTGAGAAGAAGCGTGGAACAGGGTCTGGGATAATAGGCCGATAAGGCCGTGGGGCCAGAGGTGGCATGATCTGAAACAAAATAAAAAATATCTATCGGCTAAAACGCAAAAATACTACTATATGACAACTTGCAACAGACCCAAGTTGTGCGATCGTGAGGTGCGATCGTGACGTTATCGTGCCAATAGTTTTTTATTCCATAGAAAGCAATCTTGGTTTTGAATCCTTCTCCTTCTCAATTGAAATAGAAATAAATAAATAAAAAAAAAAGAAGGAGGAGGAGGAGCGAAATACCACGTTGGCCACTCGGCACTGTCCCGTTCATTCCAAAACGATCTCCCCACGACAGGAAGCCGCAGCAGGACGCGGGCCACCGCCACCCAACATGCACTACCCATAGATCATTGCTTTCGTTTATATATTCCTTAAATCTATCGCCTATAAAATATATTAAAATGGTCCCCATTCAGACTCCTCCTTGAACTTTTTTATAATCCTTACCCCATAAATATTTTTTAAAATGCCCTTGACGATGGGTGTATTAATTACTTATATATATAGGTTGCAATTCCTGACATGGAAAAGAAAGGGATCATTTTCCTTGTATAGATTAACTAGATATACTTTTTGCGTGTTTCATATTCCATACATGGACGAGGAAGTAATGTTTTCCATAATTCGTGAATTACGTGCACGTCTTGATGATACGGATTTTAAACTGGCGCCAATTAATGTTGATTAGGTTCTACAGATAAAAAGGACCTAATTACGCGGGGGTTAACAACGAGAACGTTGGCTGCTTGGCTGGTTTTACCTTTTAATGCCGATCATAATCAGAGGTAATCTTAGATTAAATGGTGATTAACAACTTGTGCAAGTGGGGGAGCAAATGGGATCCCTTTGGATTTGAAATTTCATTAAGAAAAAATGACGCAGCAGAGACGTACGTGTGTCTATAGATATATATTGCTCACTTACACGGGAGCCCTTGAGGAATCAGGACTTTATGCCTCTGTCGCCTTCCTCCTACGAAGCAAAACAATGTCCTAAATCCTAACTATTGCAATATTCCAAACGCAAAACCCGTCCAATACAAAACCATTTATCCCCATCCGACTCTCGTCTTCAAATTTGTTTTGTTCCCTTGTTCTCTCCCTTGCTTTCAAGACAACCGACCCCTTTTCTTTTTTCCTACCAAACACTACCAACCCCTTATGCCTGAGTTTTTAAACGTTTCCGTCCAACTTGTCCCGCAGCAACGGCGGAAAACACCAGATTCTTATGAATAATGAGATATCAACAACATTGATAAAAACTATCGTCCATATCCCTCACAGTATACTAGTACGCATTAGCTTAATCAAAACTAGAAGGTAGCTTAGCCCCACATTTTGCTGGGAATTAATTAATTAATTAATTTATTTATACGTAGCTCTTGTTGTTGTCTATAAAAAGCTAGAACCGTAAACTGGGAGTGTTGTTATGTTACAAGAAAAACGCAAATGAGAACCGAAGATAGCGAGCCCTGTCTGTAATTACGTAATGTCGTGTAGTTTGACTTGTAAGCCTTTTTAACTTCATTGTATTATTGGCTATTTTGTCTGCGTTTCTTGCTCCGTTTTCCCTCCGGCTTCCAACACCATACTGATTCAAACAAAATCGTTATACTGCCTGTTTGTGGAATCACGGAAAACGTAATTTTATATTTTTTTTTTTTAAAAAAAATTAAGTTTATTTTTTTAAAAAAATAATTATATTTATTTAAATAAATATTTAAATTAAATTATAATTTAAAATTAAATTTTAGATAAATTAATCAGAATAATTTGTAAAATAGTAAAAGAATTTATGAACTAATCAATTATTATATTATTTTTATTTTTTTATATTTTTTTTTATTTTTTTACACATTTTTTTTTTATACATTTTTTCTTTTTTCTTCTTAAATTAATTATACAAAAGATCTAACAGAAGTATCGCTTTTCAACGTCCCATCCTACTTACTTCTGTCCTGGGAAGCGCCTACCATTTCCGCGTCTGAGGTGACCAGCGCCCAAGCGTACGGTCATACTTTCGTCCCCCAAAATGAAATGAATGGGTACGGCCTCCTTATGGGCCCCCACCCAAGGCCATCGTGTTCTGTTCCCCCGCCTCCTCTCTCTCTCTCTCTCTCGCTTTGGTTGAATTTAATTGGGAGAATTACTTTAGAATTAACCATTGAAAGGTCACAGGAACTGATCAAATAATATTTGAGACTCCCAAGTGACCTCATAGTGTGACAGATTGTAATTACGTAATTACTAGGTTGCCCTTATTCATTATTAAAAAAAAAACTAAAGGAAAAAGGCCGTTCCCATCGGACGTTCACCGGAGAATCGCTCTCATATATGTTCTCATCGGAGTGTTCTAGCTCTCTTATCCCGGTGGCTTTTGCTACTTTATTTTTCCATTCTGTGTCTTTTCTCTTGAATTTCGATGTGGCTTTCCCCAATCTCATATTGGCTTGTGTTTTTTTGTTAATCAATTAGCTTTACTTGGGTCTGGGTTCCCGGCTTAGTTGCTATTGAAAGAAGGTTTTCTATCTTCTCAAGCTAATGCTTTTCTAATTCGGGGTTCTACATCTGATTCCAAATTCCCTTTTCTCATCGCGCTGTTTATTTCTCATTGTTGACATTCGACGGTCTACAGAATCGAAGGAGATATGATCTGCGCGTTCATGACAATCGGCGGCACGTGTGACTGATTTCGGCAACCCTCACCGTAGTTCGTTTGTTCTCCTTCAACCCACAGCAGCCGGTCTTTCTTCTGCCTCCATGTCTTTCTAACCTGAATCCACCGTGCTCAGCCCAAGAATTGATTAACTATTATAACAAAAGGGGTACCTTTGTCGTTCTCTTACTGATCCACCGCCACCACTCCTTTCTCTGTCACCATCATAGCTTCTAAGTTCAAAGTGCAGCGAAGAGTTTCTTAGGTTTCATTTTCTTTTTCTACATCAAATTTTCTCAGTTTTTCTGCATCTGGGTTATTGTAAGCCAAAAATAAGACCTACAGATCTGTATAAATTATTCAAGAAAAGAGATTAGATCCACAAATCGATGAAAAAATGATGATGGTCTTGCCAGCTGAAACTCTTCCTTCTGGGTCTTGAATAGCAACCTTTTTTTTTAAAAAAAATCTTTTTTACACCTGAACTTTGCCAATGTGAGGAATGCTTTGAATCTTCTAGAATTATTCAAATTCAATCCTCTCGATTTGTACAGTTGAGAGCGTCAACACCCTTTGCTTCTTAAAACAAGTTTTCCGCTATGTTTCAAGAAGACCCACCAGAAACAACATGGATCTCCATACTATGTCGGAATGAAATTCATCAAAACATCAACCAGAGAGGTGGGAGGCAGAGAGACGAAGGAGAGAGGTAGACTGGTAGAGTGTGGTCAGCAGGTGGCGATGAGAATTTGTAAGGATAAAATAGTAATTAAATATTTATAATTTCTAACACTAACATCGCTCGAGATTTCTTAATTATAAGGACTTTTCAATAGTTATCTTCTCACCCAAACGTCCCTTGGGATTTCTTAATTATTTGAAGATTTAAAAGGACTTCTCAGTAGTTATCTGTCATGCATGGAACAGGGCAGTAATTCTCCCAATTAACTATAATCATCGTTCCCTTCTCTTTCGCCGACCCGACGCAACTTGTCTTAAAACTATCGCTATAAATACACTCTGCGGACTCCAACCCCAACAATCCGCTCGTCCTCTTCACTTCCTTATCTTCAATGGGCTTATCTTCCATTTCCCGTTCCACCGCCGGCAAATGGCTCGGCCTCGTCACCGCCGTCTGGATTCAAGCTATTTCCGGCAACAACTACACTTTCTCCAACTACTCTCATGCCATCAAATCCCTTATGCATCTCACCCAGGTCGAGCTCAATAATCTCTCCGTCGCTAAAGATGTGGGCAAGGCCTTTGGACTTCTCGCCGGCATCGCCTCCGACCGTTTCCCCACTTGGGCTATCCTCCTCATCGGCTCCCTCGAAGGCCTCATCGGCTACGGCGCCCAATGGCTCGTCGTTAGTCAACGGATCCAGCCCCTTCCCTACTGGCAGGTAATGATACGCTCCACCTTATGGATCTGCCAAGTGAAAGCTCCATTTTTTATGTCTTCAACCGCCTAAATGAATCTGTGTCCCGAGCAACTTTACATTCAGTAATTAACTTCTGTTGCTTCTGTGTAGATGTGCATATTTTTGTGCTTGGGAGGGAATAGCACGACGTGGATGAACACGGCGGTGTTAGTGACGTGCATACGAAATTTTCGGAAAAACAGAGGACCAGTTTCTGGCATTCTGAAAGGGTTTGTTGGGTTGAGCACCGGGATATTCACCAATCTCTGCTCTGCTCTGTTTGCTGACGATCCCTCTTCCTTCCTCATTATGCTCTCCATAATTCCCTTAGCCGTCTGCCTCACCGGGATCTTTTTCCTCCGCGAGTCTCCCCCTGCTTCTACAGCCGCCGAGAGCGAAGAAGAATCCAGGTATTTCGGCATATTGAACGGCCTCGCAGTCATCGTGGCCGTTTATCTGTTGATTTTTGGATTCGTACCCAACCCCAGTTTGCTTGCGTCTCGAGCGTTCGCCGGGGGCTTAATGGTTCTGTTGGCGTCGCCGTTGGGGATTCCGGTGCACTCATACTTCAAAGCCTTGCCGAATCTGGATATTGAAGGACGGGGGAAGGAACCGCTGCTTGAGAATGGGAAGCAGGTGAGAGAAGAGACGGGGGCGGAGGAGACAGTTGTAGGGAAGGGGAGGCCAGTGTTGGGAGAGGAACACACCATAGCGGAGGCGCTGAGCACCATTGATTTCTGGATATTGTTTGTGTCCTTTCTTGGCGGAGTTGGAACAGGTTTGGCTGTGATGAACAACATGGGTCAAATCGGGTTGGCACTGGGATACTCCGACGTCTCCATCTTTGTGTCGCTGACTAGTATTTGGGGTTTCTTCGGGCGGATCATATCGGGTTCGGTTTCCGAATACTTCATCAAGTAAGTCACCGTCCTTAGCCTTCTACGCGGTCCAATTTCCATTACTCACGCTTTATTGTTTGAATAAAAAAAAAAAGACTTCGGTCAAAGAACAAATAACAAAAGGGGACGCTTTCTTGTGCGGCAGCTTTTAGCGAGTGGTTGGATTTGTTAAGATTAAATTTAATTAATGTCTTTGTGAGCAATCAAATTTTCATATAACAGATATTTTGTTAGAAAAATGATAACCAAACATCACAAAGATGATTAACATTAAATCAGGACTTTTTAAAGATTTTTAGTGCTAATTGAAAAAAGTGAGTACTGAATTTGTGAACTTAAATTGTGATAAGTTATGGATTTAATATCAATGTTCTTATAAAATGTTTAATTGTCATCCTCCCTATTTGAGAAAAAATCACCTATTCAAAATTTTTATGAGGAGTTTTTGTCCTTCCAATTTTCCCTATTTCGTTTGGCCCCATCATTTGAAATAGTTTGAGATGGGTTAGAACAATTAATACAGGCATGCTTTCTTCCGTGTTTATGGGTGTTGACTTTCGTGCATTGTGCAATACTTGTGATTTAATATGAAACATCTCCGTAGGACTATTCTTAATACTGAAGAAAATATTGAAGTCTTTTGACCTTTCTCGATGTTATTATCTTGGGTGGACCGGGGGCGGTATAAGTAAGAACGTTACGCAAAAGATCGGAAATGAAGGGGAAAATGACAAGTGAATCTACCCCCAACTCGTTTGTCAGAATTGAACTCTTAACATTGATTTTAAACGTGGTTGACCTGAAGTGTGTCTGGACAGGAAAGCTGCAACCCCCAGACCTCTATGGAACGCGGCTTCTCAGATTCTGATGGGTGTTGGATACATGCTCATGGCCATGGCCATGCCCGGTTCTCTCTATGTTGGCTCTATGGTGGTTGGCATTTGCTATGGAGTTCGTCTTGCCATTACGGTCCCAACAGCTTCTGAACTGTTCGGACTCAAATACTATGGTCTCATCTACAACATCCTCATCCTCAATCTCCCCCTCGGATCTTTCCTCTTCTCCGGCCTCCTCGCCGGCATATTATACGACATGGAGGCTACTGCCGTCCCAGGAGGCGGCAACACCTGCGTCGGAGCCCACTGTTACAGGCTTATCTTCATAGTCATGGCTGCCGCAAGCATTGTTGGGTTCTTGTTAGACATCTTATTGTCCCTCAGAACCAAGAATATTTACAAAAAGATTTCAGCCGGCAAGAATATAAGATAGCCCCATTGCCCACGAAGATGGCTCAAGAATCATAGGATTGATGGGCTTGTTTGCTCGGTGATGTCCTGATTTCTTCACGCCAATTATCCACTTCTCATAGGTTGCACCCCCTGTACTGTATTATCTGTCAGTTCTGTTAGCAAACACTTATCCACAATAAAGTCTGAATTGTTGTTGTTGAATCATTCTCTTAGTAAGATTCTAAGTTAAACAAAAAATGCAGTATTGTGTTCGAGCCAAGCTTGAAAGTGTGCCTGTATTTAGCACCGTAATCTGGGATTTTCCTCTGTCTAATGTCTTTAAGACGCCCTAGTCAGATTATGAGTTCATTCTTCTATTGTCATATGTATCTGATAAAGTGAATGCAATAGTATCTCTTCAGGTGAAATGAAGAATATTTATGATGAACAAGTCGTCCTCTTTATGTCTGTTACTTATCAACATTCACAAGCCTTCTCAATTTTCCATATCCATCTGTCCCCTGAAGGAGCTCGCATGCGACAGAGCAATCAATGCAATCCTGGAAGCTTCGTCGTAGCAGCTTCTACTTTTTAAGGGCCAATTAGGGGGCAAAGAACAAAAGAAAGAATGAAAGCAAAGCAGGCCTTGGTAATGCAGGAAACGAATCCTACCTCAAAAAGAATGGGCCTTCAGTTCCATCTCTCTATAATTGGGCCTTGCTACTGTATCATTAACCTCTCAAGGCTCAACTCAGCTTTGCAATGGGAAGGAATTAGTCCAGATGCATAAACTTTGAAAAAGCGAAGAGGGGAAGACAGTAGAATAGGTCAGGTTAGGTAATGCGGAATGAAGCAATTGTGAGTCTTGGTGAGCTATAAATGACGATGCGAAATCGTGTGCGACTGGTAAATTGATAATGAATGAAAAGATAAGCCGAAGTAGTAAAATATGCCAACTGCAGAGCATTATAGAGGATCACACAAACAAAAGCACAGGCTGGTAATATAATTGTCACTTAACAGTCACATGAAGCTTTTATGTTTCACGTAGAGAGCCATGTGATCTAGCCTAGCACGGGTCTCTGCTCAGAATTCTCCTGTTCCCTTGTGATATCACCTCTCATTGTCATTAACCTCTAAAAACTACATAGTACACTTTTCTTTTCGAGTAAGAATAGGTCAAAGATAGGGCAATAACACGGGCCTTTGTACATATGTGCTAAACCATTCCCTTTCACCACAGCCTGGAATTCTTAATTCATCGTTTTCGCTATTCCAGAAGGAAAGTGACCCCCATCAACTTCCATAGTCCTACACATGGGAAATATTATTCTACTCGTTGGCTTATTGCTCTTCGTCTGTGCTTCCTTGGTTTCCACTTCATACGGTTCTCTTTCCTATTCCCTCTAATTTGAGTGTCTACTATTAACTTGAATGGGATTCCCTGTGTGTGATGTTATTTTGTCTTCTGCATTGCAGATGGACCCATCTATGACTACACTGCGTAGACGGACGCAACATATTTTCAACATGGGATTGAAAAGATTAAGGTTGTGCTCGTTTCCAATCTACATTTTTTCTCCGCAGTGCAAAAGGGAGCCCGAGGAGCCGCTGTACAAGGTAGGAATTTGGAGCGATCATCTCCCTCAGTTTTCCTCTGAGGTTGAGGAAGGCCAGGGCTATAGTGCGCCTTCATTGGTCTGCACAACCTCACTCAGGTGACAATCTACTGTTTCTCCAGTTGGGTGGTCTTTTTTACTCTCTTTCTCCTACTTCATTTTGTATACTGGTATTGCACAGTGATGATGCTGATGCCTATGGAACTTTACAGTTTGGGTAAGAGTTGTAAGTGGAAGTTCAGGTCCAATAAGGGCAACCCTCCAAACGGAAAAAATGGCATATGACTGCATTGGCACAGTTTTGCCAAGGTTGGGTGCTGGTCATTTCTTAAAGGTGGATTTCTTCTGGATTCCACATTAAAACTATCAATACTCTTCTTTCAGGTACCTTTTCTGTTGAAATTTTGCAGCTTCCTAAACAGCTTTAACCCTTTAACCTATTTTAATTGATTGTTCTAATGCGCAGAACTCAGGTGGCAGTGACGTCAAAATAGCCCTGGCGAGTCCTTCTTTGCAGCCATTTACCAAACAGCAGTGAAGAGTTAATCAACAGTATATCATCAAACACTCTGAGTGCATTTAAGTTTAATGTTATTTCTTCTGCATATGTTTGATTCATGTATCAGCAGAATTTAAATTCGTCCCCACTTGGAAATTCACAGAAAAGAAAGCGTGCCGTAACTATTCATGTGTCCGATTCAAATGGAGACAGATTGCCAGGAGCTGCCATCACTGTAGAGCAGGTCTCTAAAGACTTCCCTTTCGGACCTGCTATAGCTAACACATTCTACGCAATTTGCCATACCAGGTTTCTCCATACTACATTTCGTTTATATCTATAAATTACCTAGTCCATTCTAGGAGACGAATGGCCATTATTACTCTTTGCATAGATTGGGCCTGATTAGATATTCCATAGCCCAATATTAAAAATGGGTCAAATGACATTTTGACACGTTTGTGCTAAAAAAAAAAAGAACTGGTTTGTGAAGCGGTTCAATGCTGTGGTATTTGAAAATGAGCTCAAATGGTACGCAACAGAGCCTGACCGAGGCAGGGTCGACTACAGCATTCCAGATCAGATGATGCTTTTGAGGGAAAACAAGCTCATAGCAAGAGGCCACAACATATTCTGGGAAGATCCTAAATACACACCAGCATGGGTTCATAATCTAACTGGTCCCCAATTACGATCTGCTGTGAGTGGTCGGATTCAAAGTTTAATGAGCAAATACAGAGATGAGTTCATACACTGGGACGTCAGCAACGAGACGCTTCACTTCAATTTCTATGATCGACGACTTGGACCTGATGCCACCTTGCATTTTGTCGAGTAGCACATTCATCCGGACCCATTAGCAACCTTGTTCATGAATGAATTTAACGTTGTGGAGACTTGCTGTGATGTTAATTCCACTGTTGACTCCTACATCTCAAGGCTACAAGAATTTCGGCAAAATGGTATCATTTATGGATGGGATTGGCTTAGAAGGCCACTTCACAATACCAAATCCTCCTCTCATCAGAGCTATCCTAGACAAGTCGGCAACACTTGGAATCCCCATTTGGTTTACCCAAGTTGACATCAGCAAGACTCTTGATAAATATACACAGTTCATGAATCATCAACATAATAAGCTGATTGATCTCCCGTTCCCTTGATTGAATGTGACTTAATTCCTCTTAATTTATGATTAGATTGTACTATGTTGTGCATGCAGTCCAGGTATTTGGAAGACGTGCTGAGAGAAGGATTCTCTCATCCTAGTGTTAATGGGATAATGCTGTGGACAGCATTTCATCCTCAAGGGTGTTATCAAATGTGCCTTACCGACAGTGGTTTCAGGAATCTTCCAGCAGGTGATGTGGTGGATAAACTTCTTCAAGAATGGCAAACTTGCAGTGTTAAGGGAGTGACAGATCAACATGGTTCCTTTAACTCTTATGGCTTCTTAGGAGAATATAGAATCAGTGTCCACTATGGCAACAAAACCGCAACTTCAACTTTCTCCCTTCCTCCAGGTCAAGACACTAGACATTTTACAATTACACTATGATTCGCTTCCACGTTCTTTTAGTTAATCCTGCCGCAAACATCTCAATCTTGCCAGATACATAATGGTTTTATTTATCACCTCTCGTAGCCGCATTCATCTGTATGCTTTGTAATGCCTGAAATATGGAGTTCCCGTTCTTTTTCTGGTTTCAAATGTTGAGCTTAAGATTAGTTGTCACAGATGAGTTAACACTCCAAGAGAACCTGTGCTCCCATCAAGTAACCCCATAGTGAAAAGTCTTAAAATGCTGTTTTAAAAAAGTCCACATATATGCACGCATACCAAATTGTTCGGCGCTCTTGATTTATGCACTGGAATGGGACCACTAATCTTACCTTTTTGAAATATGCTAAAAAGGTTCGAGACCTTCATATAAAAACACTGAGAATTAGAATCATGATAATCGAGAATATTTTCAACTTTCAACATGATATGATCTTTCTTATTGACTTTATTGCTCTACAGATCTTCACCATGTATATATAAAATGTTTCTTTAGAGTAATTTTTCTTCAACGTGATAATATCACACAAATGAGCACATCACATCCTTCTTCCACGGCAGACAAAGCCTGTAAAAAAGTAATTTGTGAGACCGAAAAAGCAAGCCTCTCCCTCAAACACAAGATAAGATATTATGCCAAAAGAAAAACACAAGATAATATTCACACTGAGAATCTTTCCAGAAACCCTTGTCTCTGTTCTTTAGAAGACAAGCAATAATAGAAATCATTGTCCATGTATTGGAGATGGTCACCTATGCATGTGAAACCAACAAAGCCAGCTCAAAATTACGGGAATATGTTCGCTTTGTGAACTCCATAATCATAGAACTTCGAAATGCTCGGGAAAAAGAGATAAATACTCCCAAGAAAATAATATAAAACTGAACACTAAAATACGCTACAAAAGTAACAAGTATGGAACATAGAATATCTTTTTTCCTGGAGAATCTTGAGGTGCGTGGTTTACAATCAGGAAGGATTAGTCAGATTTCCCGGAAAGCCAAAATCCAAGAACCAGTTTACTCCGAAAATCCTACGACTCATTTACATTCGATAAGCAAAGTCAAGAAAATGATACTTCAAGAAGCTAAAGCAAGCACAAAAAAGGTAAAAAGCAGCTACAAATGAAGATGAAAGCAGAGAAGGGGAGTGTCCTAGCGGAGTCTCCCATGGCCAAACGAGCCAAATATGACCCGTCTTCTAGAACGGCCTCTCCAGATCCCGAACTCGACATAGAACCCGTGTCAGTGTACCCATACCCGGACCCGGTACCAGTTGCAACCACGCCTGCCCCTGACCCTTGTGTCATGGTTGGGTTCATGGGAGTCATGTCTCGTGAAGATTTCTGGCTGCATAATCACATAAATAGGCAATCATTAATTTTCTTTCCATATGGAACGATTAAAACTTCAGGCGAGATCCTGTCAAATAATGGGTTGTTCTGTAAAGGGCATGTGTCATAATCAGTAATCACCATTAACGGCAAAAGCACCAACCTTTACAAAGACCCACTTGTTCCAACTAACAAATGAGCAATTGATTTATAATCGTAAGCGTCGAAAAGTTTCGATCTTTGGCGGCTTGAAAGAGAGCTAAAATCAAGAGGTGGAAAAAGATATTGTTCATACAGAAAGATTAGTTTACCTTGGAGAGGATGGACAGAAGGTGATGGTATAATCTGCGCCTGAGCAAGTAAACGTACTCGTAGCATCATCGTAGGCGTAGCTATACGACCTGGGGCAAGCGGCCTTGAACATCTCGGAGTAGACAGATGGTTTACACGTCGCCGGTGAACTATACGCGCCGCTACAACAGTATTCCGGACTACCAAAAGCCTCGCACGCGCTCTTACAAGCGCTGCCGTCTTCAACCCTCAACTCCGCCGGGCACTGCATGTTAAGATCGGACGTGCACCCGGTGGAAGCGCAGACACCCGACCCGCCTGTTCCTTCCACGATCATTGCGATGTTGTAGCCGTCCACGAGGCTAACGTCGTAAAAGTCTCGACCACCTGTGGTGCCAAGAGTGAACTCTGCTAGCGTGGCCGGAGGGGCTGCCCCAGAACCGTCGCATTCGACCTTACCGGATCCACAATCGCCGGTGAGACAAGAACCGGATTCAGATCCGTCAAAAATGCAGCCAGTTCGACCCCAAAAGCGGCCGGACCAGCCAGTCGGAGCTTGGAACGAACGGGCAGTGTCTTTGGGGAGCTCGAATCCGGTGGTGTCGAGCCTGGGACTTCCCGCATTTGCAAGAATACCCGGCCATACAGTGTACTCGCATCTGTTAACAAATGTGAACGTAGTGGCCAGAACACCTGTGCACGCAAAGAGTGAGATTAAACTAAAAAAGTGTGTTGTTTAAGGCATTGCAAAGTGAAGCATCTAAACAGAGAAAAAGAGAGCAAAAGACGACTGTGTATACCTGAGGGAATGAGGAGTGGGAGAAGGGAAGTGAGGAAGAGAGTGAAAAAGGTGCGAGTAATAGAATCCATGTTAGGGTTGAGAGGGGAAGGTGAGGAATGGGGAAGGAGCTCTTGAGTCTTGCTTGTAATGGCTTGTCAGGTGAGAGCAAGTGACTGAGAAACGACAAAAGTGGTAACAGGAAACAGCCTTAATAAGTAGTCGGAGGCAGCTGAGAATTACCAATGAAGGAAAACCCTTAACGGCACTCATTCCCGAATTACGGGCTTTCTTTTTTATTATTTTATTCTCCTTTCGTGTTTTCAATATCCAATAAAACCTGTGGGAGTTGAATGTTGTTAGCTACAACGGAAGCTACAAATAAAACACACCAATGGTTTGGACCAAAAAAATAAAAAAGAAAACATCATATAACATATATTAAATATAAAAGGGTGAATTATATCAACGAGATTGTGAGCCCAAACCTTGCATTCATTCCAAGATAAATCATTTTATATAGAAGTGAAAAATAATATCTTATCCAATTATTAATATAAATTAAGGGTAAGGTAATATTTTAATATTATTTTATATATATATATATAGTATTATAATTTTATTTATTATACAATTCTTACTATTTCAAAAATAAGATGATGGATAAAATTATATAAAATTAAAAAAATTTAGATAAATTATACTAAAATTAAAATAAAAATACTAATTACATATAAAAAATAAAATTAAAATATTAGATATTATTTTATCCTATAAATTAATTAATGAATATTAATAATCAGAGCTAGTGGGATAAATTGTTAATAGTACAAATTATATTATAAATTAATTTTTATATTGATGAATATTAATGAGAGGAAGTAGTAAGAGTTATTATAATCTATATCTATATGTAATATTAAAAAAATAAATAATTTTCGCCATCCTAATGTACGTAGATCACTCTTCCTAAACCTTTTTCCGTTACCTTTCTGAATTGTGAATGGGGAGGGTGATAGGGTACCCATGCCCTCAGCTAAGACGCTAATTCGGGGTCTGATAAATTATATTTGAAAACTTTAAAAAATCACACTATAACATTTCAAATATGATGCTAAAAATACTAATATGGATGTTTTTAACAGAGTATTAACATACACCTGGATGTGTTATTTAATTTGTTATTCAAACTGTTGCCATTATCCTAACGTGATGAGGGCCCCACCATGAACGGTCGTTTTACTTGTTGGATATGGAACTTGGATGCCCCCATGCCCCATCTTATATGCACATGCAATTTGAAGACTCTCCAAAATGTTTTTAATTAGGGTTAAAATATAAATTTATTTAAAAAATTTTTACTCAAAAATATTAGATATTAATTTTTTTAGAAATAATATTATTATAAAAGTTTTTAAATAAATATTATTTTAATTATTATTTAAATTTAAATTTAACTGTTAGTTAACTAATATATTAACATAATATGCCACATAATAAAAAATATTTAGAATAAATTTATACATTAATCTAAAATAAAAAATGATATCAAAATTACATGGCATATTATATTATTAAATTTAATTTTAAATAATAGTTATAGAGATATTATTATAATGTTTTAAAATAATATTATTTTTTTAAAAAAAATCGAATACTGAGGTTTCTGCCATATAACTTTGGGTGGGTGATTCTCTTAGTAAGAATGGAGCAGCAGGCTGTGATAGTGTGATAGACTGATGAATAAAAAGATTCGCTAAATAACTAGAGTGAAGGAACTGTATTTGTACAGTGAATCAGGAGCAAATTACAAAACAAGTAAATGTCACAAGGAAAATAATTTTTATATGAAAATATCCTTCATAATCTGAATGAAAGAGGGAAGAGGGAAGAGGGAAGAGGGAAGAACAGAATCCCTCTTCTATACCAATAAGAGTTACGTTTAAAATTGATAGCACTTGTAACATTTGTGTGTCTTGGGGAAAAGGATCTCTTCTTTCTATGCTGAGACCTTAGGCGACTGAAAGAAAGAAACGAAATGAAGGGAGGAGTGAGGTCATAAAAATGGAGGGTAGCTGGCAGAGGGCATAGGATTCCACGACTGTACGAGTCTCTTCTTTTCATGCTCTTCTCCTTCCGTGTTTTTGACTTTTCGTTTTTCGCTCACAAAAAGGGCCCCAAATGTTTTGTAAATTGTTACAACTTGTAAATGCAGGAATACAAATAACAAAATGGCCTTCTCCATGTTTCACTCGAGGGTTCCAAAGCTGCCGTCTTTCGAGGAACACGCGCAATATCTACTACCACCACAAAATATAAAATAAGCGATCGCATTCTTCTGCTTCTTGTTATATTTGGTAGTGATATTCGAGTGAGAGTGATCAGCAGAAATGAAGTTAGGGTAGGGTCTTAGGAGGTGGTTGCATGGGAAGAAACATTAATCTAAGAGGATGGCCTAAACGCACGATTGCGAAGAGACCAGTTCGAGCTGCTTTTGAAGACACGGCATCATCAATTTATGGCCCCCCTTGAATAATTACAAAGCGGGTAAATCGGCTCTCTTTTTAAATTCCCATTTCCTTTCGTCTTATAAAGAAGCCGCCCTTTTCTCTATATGTCGTTTTAAACTGACGAAAGTAAGCTTTTCCAATTCCAAAGGACGAGGATGACTCGAGTGTAGTTGTAAAGCCTCTTCTGTGTACAATCCTATGAGCCCACCCCGAACCAAGAATGAAATGTTCAGGTCTCTTGGGCTTTTTGAAGGCCCTAACTCACACAAAATAAAGAGTCATGGTGACTGGAGAGGCCTCTCTCCATTGTATCAGAAAGCAATTCGCAAGACTCACTAACTTGTCTACTTGCTTACACTTTAGCAAGCTTCAACTTTCCTGATGAATATGACTCTTGGGCACTTGAAGAACCTGAGAATAAATATTTTGAATTTTAGTTGTAACAGCAGGAACATTACTTCATGGAATATGACTGTTCCAGACTCTATCATCGGCCACGACCGTTTGCCGAGTTTCATCCCAGCCAAAACCCTTGTGATCCACGAGAGTTTTGACAACCCCACAATCTTTCTTCATCATAATGTACCCATTCTCCCATAAGTTAAAAGCTCGACTTTCTATTGAAGTCTCTGGTGACAGATCTGATAAATTCATTCTCTTCTTCCTCATTAACCGCAAGTTTAACGAAGCATGCATCGCGAACGGCTAAGAAATCCATCTTGGTTTGGCCAGGCCACATTCAGGGAGGAGGATTATGCTCTCCGTTCTCGCATAATCAAATAAATATTAAAGATCGCACCAAACGAGTGGCCTATGGAAGTAATTCATGGAGTCTGCTTGGCGTTCTTTAGATAAATTCGAATCATTAATCAAACTGGGAAACTGATTCTGCAAGGCCAAAACAAAGATTCCCACAGCAGTATGGACAATATTCTGCCAGAATCTTTGATGGAGGACCCGTGCCCGAGAACATGAAGAATAACAAAAACATATTTGTAAATGTTCTCTTTTAAATGAAGATCTAACGTAAGAAATGGGGTAATCCACTCAACTAGGAACCGTAATATATCCCCATAAAATATCAGAAATAAGAAAATGAATTGTTAACGGAAAGGATCAATAATCTTCAAATGCCTTTCGCTTGCTACGTTTTGCAGCAATCAAAGAGTGTAAATGTGGATCTGAAGAAAGAGAGAGAGAAATGAGAATCACCTTTCAAATTCTCTAAAAGCAAGATGCCATGAGGTATATGAGAGTGGAGATGAAGTAGGCCAGACCGTACATTTGAAGACAAACAAAACAGGCAACAAAGCCTTCGCTATGCGCGCATATATGGGCACCTGTCCACTCCCAGTTGGTCCCTTTTGTCCACGTGTCATGTAAGCAAGCACAATCGCAACAATGTTTCTGACACTTGTAAATATATATATTCACTCCTCTGTTTGTTCCCAAAATAACATGGAAATATATATTCCCCTTAAAAACTTGGAATACGAAGTTCAAACAAAAAGTGATTCATCAGGACTTGCACGCAATCCACATTAATTCCCTAAAATATTGCATACGAATGATGATTTTCACCCCATATTTGATACGTCATGTACCATAATATTTTGTCGGATCTTGACAGTGAAAAAGAAGGCATTAGCGTGAAGCAGAGATAGAGGCTGATGATACAGGGGAGGTCCCAGCATGAAGGCCTTGAAGTTGGGCACTTATGATGGTGTTTTGTCCATCAATTATATATGCAAACAGAGCTGCCATGGACCATCCTTGTGAAATCCATACATAACTCATATTTCAGCTTCATTTGCTGGCCCATACGCCTTTCTTTTGCCCCACCCTCAAGTTTTAGCTTCCTTACCCATAAATTAATAATCAGTAAATCAGCTTCAAATTTATGGTTACTGAATTCATAGCCTTTTATGAAACTTCAAAGTTAGATATTTCTGCTATAATTGACACAGATGATTGATCATAGGCAAGCTATGTCCTGTAGTTCTTTCACGCCTTCAGGAACAATACTGGATTGCCAGGTGCGTGTTGATTGCGACAATTACAAGCATGCAAAGTTGCCAATAAAGTCCAATGCTCCAACTTTTCATTTATAGTCTCCTATATTAAACACTCAATCATATGATTCAAGAGACAAAATATACAGCAACCAACATGCCCTGTCTTCCTTAATCTCTCTCTTGATACGTAATAGTCACAATAGACACCAATAATCTCAGTTAATGACAATCCACAATCGATTTTTGTCTTCATTCTTCTCTTGAGAAATCTATATCTAAAAGCAACTTCAAACAAAATGACTATAATGGTCACTTTAGGGTTGGGGTCTCCAAATGGTCAAATTATATCTGTAAACTGTAGGCTTTGGCGTGAGAATGAAGCGAAAATGTCATACAAAGAAAAGAAATACAAATCACGGAAACCAAAAGTTTCATGATTGAAACAGAACATGGGTTTGCCTTAAACATCATTTTGCTTCGAAATTGCTTCTAAACCTGCACAGCAGAGCTGAACGTGCTAATTATGCAGACACCCACATTAAACCCCCACTTCACCTGACAATAAATTTTACTTGATTCAAAAAGCGGCGGAAAGATGACTATTACAATTCTTGGCCTCAGAAATAGCAGAGATATTTATCAGTGTGAGCATATGTTATTCATTATGCTCAGAATAAATTTGAAAAATTCACAACAGATTGAGCGTGCTCAAGGAGACACGAATCACAGAGAGAATGTTTCCTTCCGTACACTTGACAAGGAGTGCAACTTGAGCAATCAACATTCTTCATCAATATGTTTTGAACAGAGCCTACACTTCCAGGACTTTCAACTCAAGCTTCATTTTTTTTCCGGGTAAAACACTCTTCAGGGTTTGCCAGACAAATTTGATGTAGTTGTATTTCCCCCCCAATATTGTCAGAGAATTTCTAGATATTGGGAAAAAATGAATCTAGGGGGTTAAATTCAAGAAATTAATATTTCTTTACCCAATGATGCAGTACACAGTGTTGTTTGGGAAAAATTCACACATGGTGATTAAAGATATAAATACAACAAGTTAGGTAGGCCATAAAGAATAATTAAAATGGGATTTATTATTCATTTGAGAACAAAAACAAAGCAGAGCTAGAAAGAGTCTAACGAAAGAGAATCTTTGAGACAGCAGTTTTCTTTCAGAAGGGGGAAGACATTGAATGAATATGATTATTCTATACAGCGGATAAGAAACAAACAAGACAGTATTTTAATGTTTTGGCATTTCAATGGGACAGAAGAGTAGAGAATATTAGGTACCAAGAAAAGGATGAAAAGTATAATGAAGAATGAAGAAGGGGGATTCGGGAGTTGGTGCATGTGATAAAAGCAAGGTTCATGGCCTCCCCGAGAGACCACGCCCGTTTGGAGGCAATCATGTGGTCTATTTTGTTATTATTTCTCTCCTCTTTTCTTTCTTTTTTATGGCCTTTTCCTCCTCGTCTCCTATAAGTTTACCTCGTCCTCCTACAAAACATCAATGTTTTCTTCTCTTTTACACTTTACAAAGCCAAAAAGAAAAGGGCAAGAGAATTCAATGCTAGGACCGTCAAACACTGTTTTGGATTATAATGGTGCAGTTAATCGGCAACAATATTTCTAATCAACCTCGGCAAATGTAATACGCCTCCACTCGAAGTTGCAAAATCCTTGAATTTTGAACACAAAAGCACAAGGAAATATTGGACATAAAATTTACACAAAGCCAAACTATTCATAAGTCATATATAGAACTTAAGCACATATGCATGGGCAATCTAGTTGGTAAACGGAAGTGAGAGTTAATATGTGACATGGTGTTACTGTGAATGTGTAGTATTAATTTAATGGAGACAAGTTTATGAAGCAAAAAGTGACATGCCAAAAGTTAAGGTTACAGAAATGTCCAAAAGTGAAGACTTAAGAGCTAAAAGTGGTGGCATGGTAGAAAAGGCAAACGCAGGGAAATGCCAAAAGAAGGGGGGGGGGGGGGTTGTGGTGGAAGAGAGTGATTTCACGGCCGCTCGTGCGGACAAGTCACCACGCTCTCTGAGTAGCTACCTACTAAAATATGCGGTCTTGTACGATATTTTTGGTTAGGTGTATAGGACTCTAATTAATTGTTTGTTTAGGTCAGGGGGTTAGCCAAATAATAACAAAAGTTGGGTTAATTTCAAAAAGGGGGCTCGAGAATCAGCGAATTTACTATGAAGCGGCAGGGGAGCGGAGCTTTTAACTCGTCTATAAAAAAGCCGACTCACATCTCCTCTCAAACAAATACTACTGATACCTTTGCTTCCCAAACTTGTGCCTCTCTCTGTCTCTCTATTTATATTATATACTCTACCTTTGAGCCTTGCTCAGAGGCAAGTGGCCATTAGAGAAAATGGAATCGGAGAAGGCGGTGGAAACTGTCATAGTCGGCAACTATGTGGAAATGGAAAGCGAAGGGAAGCCTAGGACCATCAAATCCAGGCTCTCCAAGCTCCTGTGGCATGGAGGTTCTGTTTATGATGCTTGGTTCAGCTGTGCTTCCAACCAGGTTCGTTTCTTTAATTTGATCTCTTCCTTTTACTTGTGTGATGTTCATAATCCTGATGGGACGTGGTTTGGGTGATGAATTCGGAAGGTGGCTCAAGTGCTGCTGACGTTGCCCTACTCATTCTCGCAGCTGGGAATGCTGTCTGGTGTGATTTTTCAACTCTTCTATGGCCTCTTGGGAAGCTGGACAGCCTACCTCATCAGCATTCTCTACATCGAATACAGAACCAGAAAAGAGAGAGAGAAAGTTGATTTCAGAAACCATGTCATCCAGGTTTCAATCATATCCATCCATCTACATACACCAACCTGCTACTTGCCTTTCTTCTCTCTTTAAATTGAAACATATATGAGGCGTTGTTTATGGCAGTGGTTCGAAGTTCTTGATGAGCTGCTGGGAAAGCACTGGAGGAACGTGGGTTTGGCATTTAACTGTACTTTTCTACTGTTCGGAGCTGTCATCCAACTGATCGCCTGCGCAAGGTGCCTCCATGGATCCTTCACCCTTTTTAAAAGTGAAATCACTTATGTTTCTCTTAGCAGTATTATAGTTATGATCATAATAATGTGAACCAGAAACGAAGCACATGCATATGTGTGATGAGTGATGAGGGTTTTGGTTTGGGTGGGTGTTATGTGTGCAGCAACATATATTACATAAACGACAAATTTGACAAAAGGACGTGGACTTATATATTCGGAGCATGCTGTGCCACCAGTGTGTTCATCCCTTCGTTCCACAATTACAGAATCTGGTCATTCTTGGGTCTGCTCATGACCACTTACACTGCCTGGTACCTCACCGTCGCATCTCTTCTCCACGGCCAGGTTCTTCTTACTCACTTTGATAATAATGATGCAGTATCATTGCTCATAAATACTACTCATCGTATAATGCTTAACATAGTTTTAGTGAACTGATGCGGATAGGTGGAAGGAGTAAGGCATTCGGGTCCAACCAAATTGGTGCTCTACTTCACGGGGGCCACCAACATTCTCTACACATTCGGCGGACATGCTGTCACTGTGTAAGACCTTATTTCCCTAAAATGCCCTTCTTCCTCGTGCATGGCTGCCCCAAAAGCAAAAGAAGCTCCCATTTTCCCTCTCAATCCTGCTCTCTCATGTCATCCCAAAAAGCTTTCTACTTTTTCTCTTTCCCTTTTGCCCCCTGGCCACGTTGCTTTGATGGATTTTGATTTTATATTTCTCTCATTTTAAAATAATTTTGTATTCCTTTCATTAAGCCTTAGTTACTGTGCACGTAAAAATATTGATGGGAAAAATTGGACAGGGAGATAATGCATGCGATGTGGAAGCCGGAGAAGTTCAAGAGCATATACTTATTGGCCACGGCGTATGTGATGACGCTGACGCTTCCCTCGGCGGCGGCAGTCTACTGGGCCTTCGGCGACCTCCTATTAGATCACTCCAACGCCTTCTCTCTGCTTCCAAGATCGCCCTTCCGAGACGCCGCCGTCATCCTAATGCTCATCCACCAGTTCATAACCTTCGGCTTCGCCTCCACCCCTCTCTACTTGGTGTGGGAGAAAGCCATTGGCATGCACTCCTCCAACAGCCTCTGCAAGCGGGCCGCTGTCCGATTGCCCGTCGTCATCCCCATCTGGTTCCTCGCCATCATTTTCCCTTTCTTCGGCCCCATCAACTCCACCGTCGGCTCCCTCCTCGTCAGCTTCACCGTCTACATCATCCCCGCTCTGGCCCACATCTTCACCTTCCTCTCACCTTCTTCCCGACAGGTACTCTGTGTGTGTGTGTGTATCTGAGTTCATTGATTACGTTTCGACTGTATGGAGCTTATTAGTTAATTGTGATGTCTTAATTTGCAGAATGCGGTGGAGCAGCCCCCAAAGTTCGTAGGAAGGTGGGTGGGGACGTTTACGATCAACGTGATAGTGGTGGTGTGGGTGATGGTGGTGGGGTTTGGATTCGGTGGGTGGGCGAGCATGGTTAATTTCATACACCAGATTGACACCTTCGGCCTTTTCACCAAGTGCTACCAGTGCCCCATCCCTTCGGCAATGCCCATATCGCCGCAAATTTTCAACGCCACCGCTCCCTCGCCGGCTCTTCACCCTCCTCATGACCATTGATGATCAATACATGGATATCATGGGTGCCCGTTCGCCCGGCTGCTAAGCTAAACAAAATATATGCATTTTTGTTTTGGCGGGGTCTCTTATAGGTCGCCCCTTTTTGTTAGTTGAGTTGAGGACTTCATTTGTCATAATTGATTTTATAAAAAAAATCATATAACCATAAGAAGTGTGGAGTTTAAATCCTTAAAAAAGAGTCACAAAATTTAAGGTCCAATAGGTTTAAAGTTGAAACATCTCGAATGAACAGAGAATCGTCAATCCAATAGCAATATCTCCCTTCCTCTAGCTCTATCTAGATTACTTTTTGTGGGGGAACAGACCCTTGCTATATATAAGCTTCCACTATTCGATCTAATGGATATTTTTGTCGGGCTCCTTTATAATCTCTTCCACAAAATAACTTCTGATCGTGATTTACAGCTAATTTCCATTTAGCGCCTTAGCATTAGCAGCACGTACACATTCGCTCGAGTGGCCCATACCTATCACTTGCTCTCCTCATCAGACTTATCACTCAATCTCCGTATTATACTATACGCTTTTTGAAACTAACATGTTTTGTACTCTGTATGTGAAATTTCAATATTCAAATTCAAACTTTGTATCAGAAAACCAAAAAAAAGGCTTTTGAGCTCAGCTGTAAACCCTGGCGAGCCTTTAAAATTAGTTGCTTTGAGGCAAGCAAGGCTTTATGACTGAAGCCCATAAGGACTTAACCCGTTACGAGAGAAGACGTTTTTGTTAAAGAGATATGTTGTTTAATAATAAAACTTCACTCTAGTGAGCCTAACTTTTTTTGCAAAAAAATTGTATTAAACCAAAAATATGCCCAACTTTTATGCTGTACCATGATTTAAGAAAAAGGAATGTTCTATAAGTTAGGCAAGGGGCCGCAAGATTATCACCCGACGCAAAATTATAGTTACAATATCCATAGAAAGTGAAGTTATAAACAGAGTTTCCATTAAGTTAAAAATTAAAGTCACAATATCCATGACTTTCTTTTTTTTGTTTTCTATCTTATATAAACATTTCAACAACATTAAAATATTAAAAAAAACACTAAGTGTAAGCTCTCGTAATCTTTTTGAAGTTGTTATCCATCCTATCCCATGCGAAAAAAGAGATCTAGCGGTTGAGAAGATCATGCGAAGAACGAACGAGGGCGTCAAGAGCATTCCGAGGGGATGTGAACCTGACCATAAACTATTTTTTTTTCGGAAATTTATGTACAGAAAATAAAAAAGAGTTAAAAAGCCATCACTTGAGCAATTTATATTATGTATAATCATATATATTGATTAAAATTATAGTTTGATTGCCTCAGCTTTTGCAAGTAAACAGTAGTTAAAAATGTAAATCTTTTGTTGCAAGGCCTGGGATTGAAACGCCAGTGGCCACCAAGGAGAATGCGACCCCTCACATATCTCCATTTCCTCGAGAACCCCTCCATCCATATTTCTTATTAGTAAACGACCAATTGCCCCGTAGGGTTAGAATGAAATCCTTATTGGCTGACGACATGAGGGTAAACTAAGGCAAATTGCCCTGTCTAACCTATCTTCATCAACCCTTCTTTTTCCCCCCACAACAATGCAGAAACCCACACAATAGCTAAGGCTGACACTATCATTCAGGATTTCTACAAAACCAAATAAAAGCTTATATCATCGCTCTTCTACCAATATTCATAAACTATATCACCGCTTTCCTTTTCTATTTCTTGGCATAAACTTCCTGTAAGGACTGGCACTGGCACAATAGACTCTACTTCCAAAGTATAATACTGAGGGGAACGGGCCGAGAGAAATAAGAGACCGCCATGTTATGTTCACCACCTAGACAATGGAATTGATACAAGTACAGCTTGAGAGATTACAATCTCACGTCCAGAATCTGTGGGGTCTCATCCATGATTTTCTCAGCTATCCTACACATCCTAACAGAGACCATATCAACATCCATAGCAATCACCATATATTAAAACAGGCACAATTTCTTCGGCAGGCAATACACTACCACCGGAACATACAAGAAATCACATTTATAAGATAACAAGAATAAGCCAGAATAGATTTTGTTCATCATGTGTATTAACACTTAGAAACAGAGAGTATACATCAACTGACATCTGATCTTTATCCCATTCCCTCCATTTCACTATGCCAGAAACACAAAATCCCAAGTCTAACTGCTTAACCTATCAACTTCAAAATAAAGCCACAACTAAATAGATCCAGCCCCAAAATCCCTACCCTTCTCAAAACATAAGTTTTAAATTATAGCAGAAAACAAACCGCATAACACAAAGCAAAACAAACCCATCACGGCACCACAAAAAAGATCGGCTAGAGGCATTTGAGAGCATACGACAGGTTCAGCGAGCGCCGGTTGGGCAGTCCCTGGCAAAATGCCCAGACTCCCCACAGGTGTAACACCCTCCACCTCCACCGCCGCCTCCGCCGTACCTGCCTCCGCCACCTCCACCGCTTCCCTGGTAGCAATCCCTGGCCAGGTGACCGACCTCACCGCAGTTATAACAACCACCTCCACCGCCACCCCCGCCATAACCACCACCGCCACCGCCTCTTCCACCACGACTACCACCATATCCGCCGCCAGCACCGTAGCCACCTCCGTAACCACCGCCACGGCCGCTCCCGTAGGATCTGTTTCCTCCAGCACCTCCTCCACCTCGTCGGCTTCCCTGAACATCGGACCCATCAGGGCCGGTGACGTCGACAGCCTTCGTACGGCCATCGGGGTCCGACTCGATCAGAAACTCGACAGACTCTCCATCGCCGAGACTACGAAACCCTTCCGCCCGGATCGCAGATTGGTGGACGAAGAGGTCCTCGCCGCCATCGTCAGGAGTTATGAAGCCAAAACCCTTTTGGTCACTGAACCACTTCACCTTCCCAGTCACCCTCTCACCCATCTCCACTCGGATCTCGTTTCTCTCTCTGGCTTTGGCTCTTGGCCCCCCTTGCCAAAGAGGCGGTACTTATATGCAACAACCAGAAATAGGGTTCGGCACGTCAGCAGAGGCCAGAGATCAAATATTAAATATTAAATCGCGTATAAATATCTCCGTGTGCTCTGTGGGCCATCATGGGACTAGCGGTGATCCATGTGGGCAGGACCATTTCAGATTGGCTGCGACGATGATCCAACGGCCAGGGATCTTAGATGATCGGATATTGAGCGCTGGATTGTTAATCGTACCGCGAGATGCTGATGGGCAGGGGAATCGTCAACGCTGTTTTCCCGATCCTGTATATTTTGATTAGGAGTTTAATTATGATGAGAGGGGAAGAGTATTTAAATACAATTAGTCAGGAATATTAATGTTAAGTAATTACTCCATAAAAAAAGTATTTATATGAACATTAGCGATCAGACTATAAAGTAGAAGAAATACAAATATTCATAATTACAATTGGAACGAGAAATCGCGTGTTTCACAGCTGAGGGGATGAATGGAGTTGCGTTTTTGTTTACACTAACCACCAAACGGGGTCGCGTTATTCTGAGCCCCAACCTTGTTTGAGGATTTTCTTCAAACACCGAGCAAACCCCAGCGTTCAAGGCAAATGGATCATCCATTCATAAAGTTGTGCAATTTGTGTTCTCAGTTCTCGCCCTCATCTCCTCATTCATAAAAAGGCTTCCTTCCCGATGAATCACATCTAATCAATGATCTTTCTCATCGCACATTTCCATTAATTACCTTTCTATTCAAAGCTCACTTCATTCTCCCATGTCTCCTACTTTATTTACTCTACTATGCAGCAAAAACCCTGTTTAGTCCTCACTTGCATTCTTACACACGCTACAAGCCAAGCTAACACACCTCACATATTGTTCACCTTTTCTCTCTTACATACTACCAGATTACTTTAATTGTCAGTTCAATGCATAGATTACACTATGTGTGTTGAATCAATTTCCCAAGTAAAGAGAGAGTGCCCACACCTCTTTTGTATTGATGTCATATTCTGAAATGAATAATATTATTGACAAGAATCATGAACCAGGGCAAAGCATTCTGTAAACGCAATAGTATACATACATACCCCGCATAGAGTCTGGTTCTGTTACCAACACTGATCCGTCTCCCATTTATGTCCAGCTTGGCCAAATCTTTGATGATAACCTGACATGGACTCCATATTTCGCCAGGGCAGAGATGAGTACTCGAGAGATTTTTTGTACCTGCAAATTTGTCTGTCATATTGAGCACGCTTATCAGGGTCTGACAGAGTTGAATAGGCCGAGTGGATCTTCATGAACTCGTTGGCTGACTTGGCCCTGTGATTCATGGCCACCACATCAGGGTGACATGTTCTTGCAAGCTTTCTGTAGGCACTCTTTATTTCTTGGCAACTCGCCCCCATTGAAATCCCAAGCAACTCGTAAAAGGAAGCAGGAGAGGCCATCTCTGTAGCAGATGTAGCAGAGTTTGATAAAGCACACAGAAGAAGGAGAAGAGGTATGGACTTTTGGATGGCCCCGCTTAAATGAGGCTTCAATCAAGTGAGTTTATATATAGCCAATACTTTAATATATTTTATGGATTTAACTTTAGCCCCCGTCAGAATAGATGAGCTTGCCTTTCTGTAGAAAAAAGGTTATGTTATGGTGTGCACGGTACAGTTTTAACATAACCGGACATGCGTTTAATGGGAAACGACAACTAACAGATGCTATTTTCTGGATAGCGATTGGAAAAAAACTTACTTAAGAAATAGGTGCAGGACACTAATAACTCTTGTTACTAAAAATTTTGGTGATTGATAGTTGATCTAGAAATAGCGTGATTTCTCCAAAAAAGAAATAGCGTGATTTCACAAGACCAAATTTTACTCCAAGGGTTTTTGCCCGTTTTTCGTGTGTGTGATGATTGCTGTGTGGAATAGGGAATATGAATCTCATTGTCATCCAGACATGAAACTTGAGGATGAATATGGGAAAGCAGAGTAATCCTATTCTTATCTGATTGAAGTGGTAGAGAATAGTGCCAGCACACAAATCTAAATCTTGCTGCGGAATCCAAAAGACACCCTCTTTTGAGAAGGTAAATAGGCAATCGATCCGGTGGACGAAAAGAACACAAGTTCTGATTGGAAAAAAGGATGATTAGAGATGAAGATATTGATGACAAGACTCCTCACTGCAAAGTTTACATCTCTCAGCCTGATGCACGTATACTGCAATAATTCATCTTTCCAGAGTATCTTTGCACATGAAAGAGTTTTATTTGCACTGCTCATATGTTATATTATTTCCTCTCCTAATTTTAATTATAAAAATTAATTTTTTAATCAAATATAATCTCTTAAAATAAATTTATATCTTATAATTTTCAATTTATTTAAATTAATTAATTAATCTTTATATTAATTACAATTAAATAATTTCTTTAGTTTTTTAAATTTATTAAAAAAATTAACTAATTTTTTTTTGTGAAATGATTACTGTACAAAGACCGATGGGTTTTACCAGTGGGAGACAGTTAATAAAGAGATTCAGTTTAGCCGTAAATTTTCGCTAAATGCGTAGATAAGCTGGCTCGTCTTATTAAGGAAGAAATTAATAGTGGAAATTGGAGACCTATAAATAATGTTTAATAAAGAGAGTCCTCTGATCTCTTGTTGCATTCTCTCTGATCAAAGAGTTAGGCAATTCAAGGGTAGAGTTTTCTTTTCTAGCAATGTTCATCATGCTCGTTCTTCTCATCACTGGGATCATTTGGGATTTCTGAGGGGAAATATTTGAGCATAACCTTGCATCATGAGAGGGTCAGCAAGGACACCTATCATTATTATGTGGCTGATCGAGTCAATACATCAGGAGAGGGTCAGCAAGGACACCTAAACCTTAAGAACTTATAATATCTATGTTTAACATAATAACAAGCTAAGCACTAAATCAATTTTTTTATATAATTTATGCGAGGAGATCTCATATATCTTGCACAATGGAATGCCTCCGCAAACATAAAAGGTATTGCTCTACAATATTTCCAAAATCTCTTTCCAGAATAGGTTAGTAGTAGAGCGTTGGTTATCTGCATTGGAGGAAGAACCATTCTCTGGTTTTGCAGAGTCGCCGATGAGGCGATGAAGAGATTAAGCAGGTTATTTTGAGATTGGTGCTTTGAAACTATTGGGTAAACTGTTACTGAATTAAATCTATTCTCTCAAAAGTATCACTCCTGTAATATCATAATTGTGCATGAGGTTTATTCACTCCATGAGAAACATGAAGGGGGGGGGGGTTAAGAAGAGCTTAATGGCTACTAAAATTGATATAAAAAAAAGCTTGTGATAGATTGAGATAGGACATTGTCAGTTGCTTTCAGAAATTAAATTTACCATCTCCATTAGTGAATATTATCAACTAGTGCATCTCTAATCCTACCATACAGATTTTGTGGGATGATAGTAAGATAAACAGCTTTTACATGGTTATAGGCATTTGATAGGGAGATCCAATTTTGTGATATGTTTATTTAGGGAGAAGTTAGTAGCGGAAATTGGAGGCCTATAAAACTTAATACAAAGGATCCTCCGACCTCTTATGTTTTCTTTGTGGATGATCAAATTATATTTTTTGCTGAAGCAGTGGTTGACCAAGTTGAGGTAATTAAAAGGTGTCCTGATACCTGTTGCATTCTCTCTTATCATAGAGTTTGTCAGGCCAAGATTAGAGTTTTCTTTTCTAGTGATGTTCATCATACTTGTTCCTCTCAACTCACTGGTCATTTGGATTTCTGAGTACCTTGGACTAGGAAAAATTTTTGGGCATACCCTTACATCATGAGAGGGTCAGGAAGGACACCTATCATTATGTTAGGGTATATGATGTTAATGACATTGATCACATAGAGGAAAGATAGAAATAAGGTATGTGTATACAAGAACTGAACTATCAATGTACAGAAGTTTCAGGCTTTCCCTTGAATTTTAGCGTGAGTAAGACCAACACATGCATCAACAAAACCTTGGTCTATGAAATCCGCGGAAAATATTTGAAGCCTATCATCACACCCACTGAGAAGCACTGAGCAATGAACAGCCTGGAATACCCATGAATTCTCTCTTTCACGGGTTTCACATGCAGAACTGGGTTATCCGGCACCGGCGTGACCGTATTTTCCACCCTATAAAAATACTTCCTTTAAGCCGCCGGTGGCTGCTCCTTCAAATGCTTAATATTGCTCTCGATTTTCGTCGCCAGTCTGTGTTGATCCAGTCATCCTTCAAATACCCTGCTTTCTTCAGGGCACCCCCTGCTTCTGGCCGACTCAAATATCGGCCTCCAACCACATGTAATCCTCCTGGGTAAAACCTCCGCGATCGTCTTGTCAAATACATTATCATCCTGGTGAATCAAAAGCTCCCCTAATTGATCCACCAGATACTTATCAAATCCGGGTGGGTCCCTGTGCCTATTCTCTGTTCTGATCTCGAGAATTATGATCTCTGACTTTGGTTCAAAGAGAAACTTTTTGACATCATTCATCACAACCTGAAGTTCGTACGCGATCAGAATTCCGTGGCATACATTGCGATTCTCATAAACCCGAATGTCAAGTACTCGCGTGCCCATCACGGGCTGTTCATAGACTGATGATGTTTAGCATTGTGCAAAAGGGCGAGAGATGAAGGGGATGCCCGTTTTGTCGGTTGCATGATCGTGGGTTCCAGGCCAAACGATTTTATGAATATGAAGATTTTCTGGGTTGAGAGTGGACATCCAGTTTTTACTATCTCGGGGGTGGTAACGAGAGCCAGGGAAGTCTTGTCCAGAAAGTTTAAGATCGGAGAGTTGTGTTTTGGATTTCGAGCGTGTTTCGTCTTTAAATTTGTGTAGGAATCGCAGAGCATATCTTCTATTCTAGATGAGAAAGGATCAGACGCGGGAGAGGAAGAATTTTGGCTTCTTCTTCCTCCTCTTCATTGATTCTGCAATGGCCTCTGGGATTAGGCATGCTAAATTGGACGGCAATGGAGACTTTATCGTTACGTGCATGTAAGATTGTTGGATATCAAATGCGTGTGCCTAAATCGGTCCTTTTCTTTTCTCCATTGCTTGATGATCAATTCAGGGTTCCTTTCGTGCGTATTTGCTACGCAATGATTCCTCTCTTGCTTTCTTTTAGCGAGAACAATTATTAATCCCTCCTTTTAACAGGGAAAAAGAGAAGAAGGGACGATGCTAAATTTATGTTCATTCAGTCATGAATTTTATTTAATTTAACGTGAATAATTATTAGGGTTTTTTTTGGGGGCAAAAATAAATTAACTAGTAGGTTAAAGACTAGATTCAAATCATAGTCAGTCAGAAGATAAAACAGTTACACAATGGAATATTATGTCTAGAGTCAACATACTGACTTATTCACCTGATTTACAGGTTAATCTTATCTAATTATTCATTAATCTTCGCGTGTTTCATAGTAATTGCAACTTGAATAGTCACTTGAAGGTCTCATGTCTCGAGTAGCGTATTCGTATAATAATGTTACACGCCAGATTAAATTATTTATTCTTAATATATTCTCGAAATATTTTATAGTATCGAATTGTCAATAAGTTGAAATTCATATATATATATATGTATGTATATTTAAGTCAAGCAGGTCTTGTTGATATTGTGTTTGCATATCTTCGTTTCTTTTTTTAAATATATCGTATTTGATAGGAGTAGTATTTTATGGCCGTGTTTTCCCTCGAATGAAGAGCGTGTTTAGGTTGTGAGGCTTCCAGTTATCCAAACAGAATATTTATAGTTTCTCATAAGAATGTAACTAATCTTCATTGATTCTAACGATATTAACAGTACGCATCTCTCCTTTGAATTTTGTATATCTTAAGGTCTTTTTACTGAAAAGTTATTACCGCATGGGTTGGGTTGGCACGAAGAGAGAAGACCCAACTAAACATATTATCTAACACCATAAAATATTGTAGATTTGGGGGATAGCTTCATTTTTTTTAGCAGGTAAAAGAAGAAATTTTTTGGGAAGCAACCATTTTCGTTTTTTTTTTATATGTCTATCCGATTTTTATTTCTACCCAATTCAATAAAAAATTAAAGTGAATTCATTTTTATCAGACTAGGGTTCATTGGGTTGGAGGGAGGTCCCCATCCCACAGTTTGCTAGAATCGTAAAATTGGGATTTGGAGGGATCAATAAAATCCCATCTTTGTTATCCCAAACACTGCTTTAGACGGCCCAAGAAGTGGATTGGGATAGGGATATTGCATCAATCGACCATCCATCATGATGCCATGGACGGTTGAGATCTCCCTGGTCCTTCCCCACACTTGAGACCAAGAGTGAGGAAATCGGGTAACGTGCTTTTTCGCTTTTCGTCCACGTCACCGTAAATCCGCTTGTGTTCCAATCACACATTTCCAACATTTATACCGTTCGATCCAGATCCCCTCCCCTCATTCTGTGTTTGGTATGGGCATTTGGGAGGGAGGTGAGGATTGAGGAATGAGATTTTATTCATCCTTTTTATTTCGCATCACAAAATTTATACGAGGGATAGAGTTTTTTTAAAGATTTTCCTCCCCTTTCCTCTAAAATTAAAAAAATTAATTTTTTATTTTATTTTATTTTAACTATTATATCTATAATATATTTTTGATATTTTATATATAACAATTATTTATATAATTTTTTTTCTTATCTTCTCTTAAATTAAAAAATATAATATTAAAATTATTTTCTGGCTCTTTCCCTTTTCATCAATCCATAATATTAAAATCTTATATTTTTCTTACTCCCCCTCCTCTCTCCTCTCTCCTCCCTCCTATCCTAATTTAGCCTAATACATCCTTAATCACTTAATTCTCCTCTTGAATCCATCTCTGACCGAGACCTTCGCCTCCATCTAACATTTCCTTCTTCCTTGATGTACTGGTATACTGTATATCTGATGGCACTTGAATGGTCATGTTCATTAATTTCAGTTTGCAAGCAACCAATCGCACTCGCAGGGACAGGGGTTAACGAACGATGGTAACGGTGCTCTTACTTGGATCCATGGAGATTTAGACAAAACTCCTATTTGTGGTGTCAAGTGACAGACGTAAATGAATGCGGCAACTTTTTAATTATCAGAAAATGTCAGGGGGAACAGGAATATGATGTGAGCGATGCATGCAACCCAAAGTTTTTGGTGGCAATGTTCCCAACAAGCATATAGGACAAAGCACTATCTATATGCCATATGTACGTCGCCATTTGAGTGCCTTAAATTAATAGTTTGTTTTGGCATGAAAAAGTTGCTTTTTGCGTAACAAAGAGCCACCTTGACAATAGTTATATGTCTAACTGGGCCAAGTGTAGTAACAATACTGTCGCGTAAATCTTCTTGTATATGTGAACAGTCAGAACAACACGCAAGGCAGGCATGCCACGAGTTCGTAATATTTAAGTTCTCCTGATGGCCCCTCCTTGAACAGAAACCAAGCAAATTTATATTGACTCTTGTATTGTCGTCTCAATGCCTATCTTTAACTTTAGGGCCTCCTGATCCATGGAAGTGTCTTGGTCAGTTATTTACATAAATTGATGAATTCTAGCTAGCAAGCAGTTTAGGGCGGATTAAAAATTCACCCTGTTTTGGTTTTGATGATCACCTGTAATTGCGGTGGGGATAAGTACTGTCATTATGAGTCTTGAAACAAGTTACCCTTTCTAATAAGGTGAATATTGTCTTGAAACATGAGAATTTGGGGCGGCACCAAAGTGATTTGTAAAGTTAATAAAGGATTAACAGCCCCTAAACCAAAATAAGTATCTTCACTCAAACATTCATCATGGCATCCTAACAAAACTCACATGCAAGAACTTGGGATACAGAGACACAGATCAGCTCCATTCACTCCAAAATATTTCAGTCCTGTTCTCAATTGTCGTTTGCACCAGAGATGTAAAGATTCCAAAGTAATGGGTTTGCGGTGTGGATAGAGACGTGATTCAAATGAATCTGACTTACAGAAATAATGGCCAGATTGGATTCAAACAGACGGTGTAGATGATTTTGTGTGTGGGAGGTGGAGGCGCTAATCAATTTTTAATTGCTTGATGATGAGGTGTGCTGTGAATTCCTACTACCTAGAAAATTGCCGCTTGGACTAATCTCAAAAATTTGTAAAATACTCTATTCCTATCTATCATCTTCATCAAGTTGGATAAATATTTATAATCCTAATTATAGTTGCTAATCAGGTTAGTCTTAGTTAGTATTAGATATAAAATTTTAATTTATTTTATATCTAATATTTATATTTTTTTTAAAATTAATTTATTTAATTTATATACTAGTAATATGTTAGTAATATATTATATATTGTTATACATATTTTAGGTATATGGCACCATATTAATAATTTATTTAGTTTTTGTCAAATTTTAAAGAGTAAGGGTAAAAATGTCTTTTGATATTTATATTTTTCACCTTATTCTTTTTTTCATTCTAGATTCCTTTAATCCACGTCATCATATTCGGTGTGCTTCCCCGATTCATGCATCTGCTTCACTATCCACCGTCGGATCTTTCAAATCCCCCGACTCATCCTCACCCGTCGATCAATTTACCGGAAAGTGGAAACACGAGGGTAGCAGATAAGAGCTGAGAAGGAAGATCCTCTCTTGACTCTTTCATCTCACACACACTGAGACCTTCGCATTCTATTCATTTCATTCTCGCCCGGCCATAACCAGGTTAGCTCCTCTGATATTGCCGACTGTAACTGAATGCTTCTTTTTTTGCTCTTTCTTGTCTATGCAAAACCCTAATAGAAACTTATCCCCTGCGCCCCCCGCACTGAGGATCTTGTATTCATGGGCCGTTCCATTAATTAATCACCTCGAACCGTACAGATCCATTTCTTTCTGGTATTGTAGCTTATCTCGTCATCATATAACGTTTTTTGGTATATGTTGTCTATTTCAATTCATTATTGATGCTTGTGATTGTGAATCGTCTGAATAATAGTCGTGCTTCCTTTCAGTCCCCCATTTCTATTACAGACTCATCGATAACTAGGTTTCTGATTCCTTTTCTCTATTATTTTTCGATGAATCTAGGGTTGAAAGTATCATTGAGTATTTGTCATGGATTATGGTGCTGAGCCTTCTAATGGATTTCACGAGATAGAGAGGAAGAGCGTGGAATATGATGTTTCTACGGAGGCCAGTGCAGGGTCCGACGAGTTGAAGGATTTGAAAGCAGCAGAGATGCCAGAGGAGGCAACAGAAGCTCCAGCGCATTCCCATGATCGGGGAGTAAACAGCAATCCCGAGCATAATATTGTTGGCGATACAGCGTCCGACGAGTTGAAGGATTTAAAAGCAGAAGAGATGTCCGCGGAGGTAACAGAAGCTCCAGAGCATTCCCATGATCAGGGGGTAAACAGCCGTTCCGAGCATAATATTGTTGGGGATGACGATCCTTCTGACACAGTAATTGCTTCGGTTTCTGGCCTGTTGCATGAAAATCCTGATGCTCCACAAGAGGCGGAGAACTTTGAGGAGGCAGTTTCCATTGCTTCTGGCGAACCCATGGAGGGGAAGGCAGAAGTAATTGTTAATCAGAGGGTAGATGAGGATGGGGAGGGGCTTGATAGCACTCATTTGGATGGAATTGATTCTGGAGGGACCGTAGATGGAGTATTGTGTAATGAATCACACAGTATAGGGAAGGATGAGTTGGAGGGTAGTGATGAGAATGCTGGAAAGGAGGTAGCTGTGCTAAACACGGATGTAGTTGTTAGGGAGAATGCTGACATCGTAGATATAAACTCTGGTTTAGTGAGTGAGAAGACTGAAAATGAGGAGTATTTGACTCCAAGAGCTAATGGTGGTCCAGTCTTGGAAAATGAATGTGGAGACAGGGTGGATAATGTTGTTTCTGAATCTCATGCAGAATCTGAACCCAGTGAGAATGTTCTGGTTGAAGGTGCTGGGTCTAAGGCTGAAGATTTGCAGGAAAGTGTACAGGATATTATATTTTTGGATGACAGGACTGAGGAACAGTCTAATGCTTCAGGTAATCCTCATCATGAAATTGAAGATAATAGTGGTGAAGAAGTACATGGCAATTCAGTTCATATGAATGCAGAACATCAGGTTGACCTAATCGGGGATGCAAATCATGAAGTCCATGGCACTGATATAAGTCACGAGAATAACAATACCAAAGAATTGTCTATATCTGGTGATAAGAGTACTGAATGTGAAGATCATTGTAATGTGAATACAAAGGATACTACAACTAGATCAGACTTGGAGCATAAGGAAGCAGTAACTGAACTAGGAGAAGCTTCTTCCAATCTCCTTGAATCTGTGGGGGAAAGGGGAATGAATCTGGATGCTGGAAGCTCATCTTTACAAGATTCTTCTACTGATAAGAAAAGTGTTCAAGTTACATCAGCTCAGTTTATTCAAGGAACTGACAAAGGTTGCCCATCTCAAAAGGATGACAGAGAATTTGGTGGAGGCTGTGATAACTCCCCTGTTGTTGAGGAGCCTGAAAAATTACAGGAGAGGAATGTTAAAGAGAAACAGACCCCTCAGATCACTCAAGAACAGAATGTTCAGCATGCTGGGGATCCTGTTTCTTCAGCTGGAAAACCAGCTGTTACTAATCCATCTCCTGTTCATCCAGCTGGTCTTGGGCGCGCCGCACCATTATTGGAACCTGCACCTAGGGCAGTGCCACAGCCTCGAGCGAATGGTGCTGTATCTGGTATGCAGTCTCAACAAATTGAGGACTCCTCAAATGTTGAGGCTGAGGAGAGCGATGAAACACGTGAGAAACTTCAGATGATAAGGGTGAAGTTTTTACGGCTGGCTCACAGGCTTGGACAGACTCCACATAATGTTGTTGTAGCACAAGTTTTGTATAGACTAGGATTGGCAGAACAGCTTAGAGGGAGAAATGGGGGCCGTGTTGGTGCTTTTAGTTTTGATCGTGCTAGTGCTATGGCTGAGCAGCTTGAAGCAGGTGGTCAGGAGCCTCTTGATTTCTCTTGCACAATAATGGTTCTTGGAAAAACTGGAGTTGGTAAAAGTGCTACAATCAATTCTATTTTTGATGAGGTTAAGTTCAATACTGATGCTTTTCATATGGGAACAAAGAAAGTTCAGGATATTGTGGGAACTGTGCAAGGCATTAAGGTACGAGTCATTGATACTCCTGGGCTTCTACCTCCCTTGTCAGATCAGCGCCATAATGAGAGGATCCTTCACTCTGTCAAACGGTTTATCAAGAAAACACCACCGGATATTGTGCTGTATCTTGATAGATTAGACATGCAGAGCAGGGATTTTAGTGATATGCCACTGTTACGCACAATTACTGAGATTTTCGGGCCATCAATATGGTTCAATGCTATTGTGGTTTTCACTCATGCGGCATCTGCTCCACCTGATGGACCTAATGGTACCGCCTCTAGCTATGACATGTTTATCACCCAACGTTCTCATGTTGTGCAACAAGCCATTCGCCAAGCTGCTGGAGATATGCGACTCATGAATCCTGTATCACTGGTAGAGAACCACTCTGCATGCAGAACAAATAGGGCTGGCCAGAGAGTGTTGCCAAATGGCCAGGTTTGGAAACCTCATTTGTTGCTTCTGTCTTTTGCGTCAAAAATTCTTGCCGAAGCAAATGCTCTTCTTAAGTTGCAAGATAGTCCACCTGGAAAGCCTTACACAGCTCGTGCTAGAGCTCCACCATTACCTTTTCTATTATCATCTCTTCTGCAGTCAAGACCACAGTTAAAGACACCAGAGGAGCAGTATGGCGATGAGGATGGCATTGATGATGAACTGGATGAGTCATCTGATTCTGATGATGAAACAGAGCTTAATGACTTGCCACCGTTTAAACCTTTAACAAAGGCCCAACTGGAAAAACTGTCTAAAGCTCAGAAGAAAGCATATTTTGATGAATTAGAATACAGAGAAAAGCTTTTTATGAAGAAACAATTGAAGGAAGAAAAAAAGCAGCGGAAGATGATGAAGAAAATGGCAGAATCTGCCAAAGAATTGCCAAGTGACTATAGTGAAAATGCAGAAGAAGAAAGTAGCAGTGCAGCTTCTGTACCTGTTCCTATGCCAGATTTAGCTTTACCTGCTTCTTTTGATTCTGATAATCCCACTCACCGGTATCGATATCTTGATTCATCCAACCAGTGGCTTGTGAGACCTGTCCTTGAAACTCACGGATGGGATCATGATGTGGGTTATGAAGGAATAAATGTAGAGAGACTGTTTGTTCTTAGAGACCAGATACCCTTGTCTTTCTCTGGTCAGATTTCAAAGGATAAAAAGGATGCTAATGTCCAGATGGAAATAGCCAGTTCCATAAAGCATGGGGAAGGGAAAGCAACTTCATTAGGTTTTGACATGCAGACTGTTGGAAAGGACTTAGCTTATACCTTACGCAGTGAGACAAGATTTAGTAATTTTAGGAGAAATAAGGCAACAGCTGGGCTCTCCTTCACTTTACTGGGTGATTCTTTTTCAGGTGGAGTCAAAGTTGAAGATAAATTGGTTACTAATAAACGGTTCAAGGTGGTTTTAACTGGGGGTGCAATGACAAGTCGTGGTGATGTTGCTTATGGTGGCAGTCTGGAGGCACAATTGAGGGATAAAGATTATCCTCTTGGACGCTCGTTGTCAACTCTTGGTCTATCTATTATGGATTGGCATGGGGACCTCGCGGTTGGATGTAATGTACAATCACAGATCCCTGTTGGAAGGCATTCAAATGTCATTGCCCGTGCCAATTTGAACAACAGAGGAGCGGGACAAATCAGTATTAGATTAAATAGCACAGAACAACTTCAAATTGTTTTGATTGGGCTTGTCCCTCTACTTAAGAAGCTTGCTGGTTTTGCTCAACAGCTGCAGTACTGACAATGACGACAATGATAAAGTTAGCTTTTCTATGCTGCGACGCTTGAAAAGTAATACTATTAGGAATAACTTTCAAGATAGCATGTCTTGCTGGTCTCCATGAAATGAGTGATACTGAGTTGCTTCATGTGTTTTATACCCACAAGTATCTCTTCTTTGATCTTAGTCTTTGTAGCTTCCCTTCTTTAGATATTCACCTTCGGTATTTTTGTTACATCATGCTATTGGATTCCTAGTAATGCATCTTTTGATTAATGTCTATTTTAGTTACCTATGGTTGCGTGATTATATTGGTCTTATAGTGTTATCACTTGGCTTTCATACATAGATGTTTTTTCGTTCCCCCAGAATCGTTCTCCCTCGTTTGTTGTTATTTTATGGTTCCTGTATCTTAGAAGACAGTGCAAGCCCTAAGCTTTTCTTGGCACCAAATGTTCGACATAGTATAGCTACTCTTGGGCCATGGCGAACGCCCGAGGAATGCTGTTGCTGAGGGGAGGGACAAAACTGGGAAGGAGAATAGACGTTGAATGCCAACTAGATCATCTGTGCATATTTTTACGTTATTACACTGCATTTGTCTGTTTTGCTGTTACCAAACGTCTGGTCATGTCATTTAGGATACTTGATGACCTTTTTCAATAGAAATACGATTAAGCTAGTTTATGGTAAATTTATACTAGGTTGACGGATTGACTCCTTAAAACAAGCTGCTTATGTGTCATAATTCAATTGAATAAAGTTCTACTTGGCCTGAATTTTTCTTTTAACCAGAGGCTGATCATTCAGTTTGGTCTCGAAAATTGAATGAGAACTGATTCATTAACAGCTATATACCCTTTGGGGTACTGGCGTGCATAACGGAGGCTAGGCGGCAAGTGAGAATGATTTCGAGTTAACCCATCCATTGTAAACGGTGTATTGGACGGAGCTTCAGATAAATTGTACTTGTTCCAGTCCTATTTGAGGTACTTGGGGAGGAGTTTTATGGTCTTATAAATTTTTTTATAAACAATTTTGTAAGTTTTTTATAAACATTTTATGAGTCTTGGAGCTCTATTATAGTTTTGGAACATATAACGTATAAATAGTATGGATTTTGTTAGGTTTTATATTATACATGTAAGAGATTGGTAAGTGTTGTCCGTGAAACATATTTCCTTATTATTGTACGTAAAAAGTCGCGGGTAACTGAATGGTTGACGTGGTGCCGAAGTTTATGTGCTTGTATGAATAATTGATCTGATGGTGTTGCATTATGCAACCAAAAATAGTGGATTAAGATTAAGAATGCTGAGAGTACAGGACAAGGGCAATGTGCTTTATTGCTTAAAGACATCGTTTGCCATAACTTGGGGTCAATTGCGCTAATAGAAAGTTCATTGGTCATCAATTGCAGTGTGCTTTGCCTGCTTTCGGGTCGGAGTTACATAAATGATACGGGCAGTCTTTTTTCTTTTTGGGTTTAGCAACGATACGAAAATACGAATAGGCAGTTTTAGCTGAAGGCCTGAAGCCTTGCATCAAGCTATTAGCTCAACTGAAAGCATATTATGCACTCAATAAGCTGTCCCCTGGGGCAATACCCCCTACGTTCTCTTCAGGACGAAAGATTACTGTGAACCAAAATGCTCGTGACGTGCATTCTGCTTTAACTTGATCACAACTCGTTTCGCTTCCCTGACAAGTGTCCAAATGTTTTGTAATGCAAAACGAGTAATATTTAATGATTTTTTTGGGTAAATATGTTAATTTACTACTTAAAACCGAAGATTACGTAATATATAAAGACTATTGCATCAATATATAATCACTATCCATACATAGTCAAGATCATGAATATAAAATATAATTACTATCAAATGCAGTGGCTATTTCAAACGTACGTGTAACTCAGTGCAGTGAAAAGTGCGGTTAACATAGAAACAGAAGAATTTTTCAGTACATAGCAGATTTCAAAGAAAAACAGACGCAAAATCAATGAATCACTGTGACGTTATAGGCAACAATGGCATCACCGGTGGCGGGGTTGAACCAATGAGTCTGGGCGAGTGCATAGCCGCGTGCCAGCCGGAACTTGCCTGTCCCACCCACTACCGGCATCTCTCGGACGGGGTTCATAGCCGAGTTCTTACCCAAAATGCTGATGGAGCTGCCATCTGTGAAGGAGAAGCTCATGGACATCAGCAAACCCAACTCTTGCTGACACGACGACGTATAAATACCCTGGGCCCGCCCCACTAGTTTGGAATTCGGGTCGGATGTCTCCGTCAGGGGGTCGTCGGCCATCATGACGACTCCGAAAAGGGTGGTGGATTTGTATGTATCCACAGGCTGAACCACCCGAACAGCAGTCGGGTTCTTTCCGCTGAGTATGTCATGGAAGTAGAAATGGAGGTTAGTGACAGTCTCTTTCTCCGCTACAGCAGTGGCTCTTAATGTCCTCATCGCTGCCAACATTAAGAAAACAAGCACCGTAATCTCAAAAGCTGGCTTCGACATCTTTCTTCTGTTTGCAGAGATCCAGAGAGTTCTTAATACCAAATGCGTGTTTGTTGGTGTACGAATGCCTCGTACCTGTTTGTGTGTGTGTCTATATATACATATATGAAGGCGATGATAGCTTTGTTGCATGGATGTGAGAGGAGATTCAAAAAGGCGTTCAGCAAGAATTGACGAAATGGCAAGTTTTGGTTGGGAGGGCTGGCCTACAGGTGCCGGTGGTCGTTTAGCTGTATTAGCAACCATGCTCAACCTAGGAATGCGGGGTTGGCATGAAATTTAACATAGTTTAATAGAAAAGGTCAAGAATTTGCAGCAAAATTACCGTAGAAATGTCTTGATTAATGGACACAAATGCCACATGACTAAAAAAATATGTAAAAGTATATATCTCAGGCACAAAAAAGTCCCCTAGTGTCACTTTCTTTGAAAAACTTTCTGAGAAGATCCATTTTCAAAACATTCACACTTTTTCTAAGATTGTTTGATTTGTTAAAGATTGGGCTTAATAATCTCTGAAAATCTTTGTCTGTAGTTAAGAAAGTGAAGCTACATTCAGTGGACTTTTCACTTTTCCTTCTCTCGTCTTTTCAAATATTTTCCAACCCCATGTTTTTGTATTAATTGGGCAGAAGAACCCATATTTGCATTGAACCCTTGCTTCTTTCTTCTATTCGAACCACTTGAGTTCCTTGGTTAATTAGGATTTGATGGAGCTATTCCCTGTTCACTTGACTTTTCATCTTTTTGGGTAATATTTTCCAACCCCATATTTAACATGGGGACCCAGGGCCATAACCATTAAATTAGTGTACATACTTTTCAAACTAAGACAGCTATGTAAGTAATGCTATATTCACATTCAACACCCAAGGTTGGGCTCCATAAATTTTTAAACCATCATTGTTGACGTTTATATTATATAATTTAATATTTTTTTCTTAGAGTAACAGTTAATTTTAAACTGTTTGCAAGGGCATGTTGGGCAATAAGGTACATCAGACATTCAAATCTCATTACAATGATACATTTGAGCATGAAATGGGAGTAAACAACTTAGAGAACTAAAATATTATTTCCTTTTGGCTTCCTACTTATGTTGTCATTATATTTATTTAGTACATTTATTTCCAAAATGAAAATGAAAAGATATAAATAAGACACTATTTAATGACTACTAGATCATAAATACATAAGAAGCAAGAGAAATAAGAAAAATCCAGATATACACAAATGATTTGTTTTTTGTAATGTTGTTTATTTAAAGTGAGAAACAGTGTCTCTCATTTAGATATTCAATAGAGCCACATAACCTTCCTACTTTTCATATAGTTGATTAGAATTAGTGTATTGCTACTGGTGTAAGTAAGGTAGCATATTATAATGGGCCACATGCATGTAACTATTATTTTTCTTCTTTCTTTCTTTTTCCCCCCGGGTTAAGTCATGTTTTAGTGTCTTCAGGAGATGCAACGCTATTTATTTGTGTTGTTGCCTAATCAATTGATGTAATTGTTAATAGGGTTAATACCAACTTTAATCCATCAAGTTCATCCTTATTTTGGTTTTAGTCTCTCAAATTTCTTTCCATTTAAAATATTAGTCCCTATAACTTAATAAAAATTTAAACCATTTTACTCCTTAAAGAATCAAAACCTATAATTTAAAATTTAGGGGGTTAAAATTAAAATGAAGACAAATTTGAGAGACTAAAGTTCATATTAACCCTTGTTATTATACTAGGTCTGACTATTTTAATTGAAACATTGAAGAAAGTTTTAACAAATAATATTTTGAAGTATTACAACTATATAAAATGAATTCGTATAGAACATGTAATAGAGACAAGAAGAGATTCAGGTAGTTGTGAATCTTCTTAGTCAAATTATGTTGAGCTTACTTGACAATAAGACCCATATTAAGATTAAAAGATTATATTAAGACAATAAAAAATAAAAGCTAGTATAACTCGACATAGTTTTGTCTGTTATTTGTATATGTTTAGAAAACAGTAAGCTTTTGGGCACAAAAACTATTTCCCAAACACTTATTAATTCTTATCGGCAACCATTACACACATAATATGAACTTTTATTATGTATCATAAAGAACAACAGAGATGTTATAATGGAAAAAATACTATGCTTCACTATGAGGTGTGGTAGGTATAATAAATCTAACAAGATAGAATCTGCATATAGGATAAAGATAAAAGGAGAATCACATGCATAGCGATCTCTTTAACTGCGATGAAGGAATAGTGCAAGAAAAGTCATTTGCAAGGGGTGAAGTTGCAGGTAACATTTCCAGAACCAGAATTAGCCCTCAAGAAGCGTAGGGCAGTGAGGAGGACACTCCTAGATGAACCCATCAGGGCCCAATTCATGTGCTGAACCACACCAAGTGGATGGTAAGAGAATTGAAGGCTGTTGTAGGAATTCAAAAGGGCAGTGACTCCTTCTCTAAGGAGAGTCCTATAAGGGTCTCCTCTCCCATGCAGACCATTCCACAGTGTCATATCAGTTCCATATCTCCTCGCTGCAGCCATCCCAAAAGCCACTGCCACCTTTGTTTCTGGGTTTACCCCCCTCCAATAGCATTTGTATTCTGGCATTGTCCACTTCCTGACAAATCATCAACATCCACACAAAGTAATTAGTCTTATCAAGAATCCTACTACAAAAACTAACTGTTGAGGTGGAACAACAACCTACTTAAATACCTCATTGAGCATATCATAATATGGAACTTAGTATTTCATTCCACCCACTTTCCATCATCTAACATGATTTACTAAATCTGAGAAAGAAACAAGGCTTGTGAACTTACTGGTAAGGACAAGCTGAAGCTTCTGCAGAGATAACTGGTGGCATTGGAGGCAAAGGAGGCAAGGGGGGAAGTCCAGGAACTGGAGGAAGTTTGAAAGGTGGAGGGGACTGGTGTTGTGTTGGAGGTGAAGGCACAGGATTTGATTCATTTGAAGATGATGAGCAATGTTGCATTGGCTTAGCAGGTTGAGCTAGCAGAGGATCCACTGAGTACATCTCCATATCAAACATCCTAAACATAAGCCTAAGGTTCTGGGGAGGACCAGAAGCTTCACCACAACCCATTGATCCCTCACCGCTGCCTGAAACACGAGCAGAACAACCATTCAAGTCCTGCGTGCCGTCAAACCTCATCGCGTAGCTTCCGAACCAATTTGTTGTCTCTTCTCTTGACATAGTGATTTGTCCATTGCTATTAGCACAGGTCATAGTCACTTTAGCACCTGTAAGAAGGAATATTGCAAAAAACAAAACAAAACAACAACTCATCACTACAGTTCAAACTTCTGAAACACAGATCTGAGTACAGTGATCACTGATAGTAGAGAAACAGCATTGAACATCTTGATGATCATGGATTAATCCAAAAGGGTCATGAAAATTAGTTGTTCTATGCATTGTTACTAATATTATTGGTAATGTGACCTGAAGTGCTCGAACTTTGACCACGACTAGATTTCCTACGAGGTAATCTTAAAGGCTCATTCATCTAATATTTTGTTCCTTAAATGGTCGCCTAAACTATCAAATGATCGGGGAAGAGTACTTTCAACAAACGGAAGAAAGACATAACGATTTAAAACAGAAACAAAGTGAGTGAAGGACAGTGGATCTCACCATTAACGGGAAAATCAAAAAGCGATCTTTGGCCATCTTTGCATTGGTCACAGAACACAGTGCCGGTGACCATGGCATCTGCCTGAGTTCCATGGACCAAAGCAAAAATGAGGAACGCTGCGAAGAGAAGCTTCTCCCGAAAGTCCATGAATCTTGGACGCTGTAAAGGACACCACTGAGGCAAAAGCAAAATCACAAAGGCACGGGTTGGTATGTTCAGAGTGGGATGAACACTTAAATGCAAGTGAGAACCAGTAAATGAGAATTGAAGAGTGAATACATCCAACCTTCAACTGCCACAATCAATGAGGTATGTAGGAAATAAATTTTTGAGAAAGGAACAAGCGTACGGTTTTCATTAGCCAGAAAACCGTGTTGAAGATAGAAGATGCCTTAAGTAACATCCATAAGTATCAAAGTTTCATAAACCATTATTTTTCAACATTATGAAGGGTTTTAAAAGTCTTCATTGAATTAATATGGCCATTTGTCATTAGTTGTATTTTTTGAGTTTTTATACCAGAGATCATTATCCAATCAGTGAGCCCGTTGTGTCTTCTACTAAAACAAACCAATGGATAATAATAAGAAGGTAGAGAGAAACCCAGCCATTTTTCACAGTTCACGAGAAGGTTTGGAAAATGTCAAAGGAGCAGGAAACGTAGGGCAACCAGAAATGGCAGCCCATAAATGAGTCTGATTAGTGTCTTTATTGGCTCTAAATGTCTCATGGAGGGTCTATAAGTAGAAAGTTAAAGAGCGAATCACATGAGACATCGGATTTTTTGTCATGGCAGGCCATGAATGCAAAGAGCAAAGCAGTGATGTGTGATTACGAGATATGAGGGGTGAATTAATACAGTAGAAAGAGTGTCTCCATCAAAATTAAAAACGTATCAGAATGATGAAAGTAACTGTTGAGATTTTGTTCTACAATTTGGAGACGTGGGGGGGTTTAATAGCGGCTTATATTTTGAGGTTTTGGAGCTGATATTGCCACGGCGACGATAGGTATTTGTTGGCCGTAAAGGTAGAGATGAACATTAATGAATGTATGAAGACAATAAGGTTTAAGTGTGAACCCAACATCACAGGAGGGAATCCAATTTACTTCAAATGCATGCACTCAGTTTCCATCGTTACCTTTTCAACCTCACACCACATGCCAATGCTGCCTTTTGTTCTTATCGCTTTGGTTTTGCTGCCTCTTTTCACTCTTCAGTCAGAGCCTCAGAGGACAGAATGAAAAAAATGCTAATACTCCATTCCGCTCTAATTATAGGACAAATTTTATGGTTTGTAAGGAAGCATAGTTGATATCCTTAAAAAAGATGTAACTTTTCAATATTTCCCTTTATTAAAATTGATGACTATAATAAAATAATATTTTTATAATTAAACACACCGCGATTCCTTGTTATAATCAAGGAGGGACAACATGAAGAAAAAATTAACTAGTAAGGCTATGAAGTAAAAATTTTCCCTACAACTAAGGCCAGGGGACATAACATTTTGTTGGGTCAAGATTATTTTGTAAAGAATTTATCTTTTATTTACATAATTTAATAAAATAGCCTAAAACCTTTGTGCACAATTCAAACTTAAATGAACAAGAAGGCCTTCTGGTGTGCATACTATAAAATACGGTTATGCATTGACTTCATGCTTTTATTTCTTTTAAAAGAAGAAACATATACCATCTAAAAGTTTTTACTTTTGGTAAGATGAGAAGTATTCTAGTATAGACTAGCCTCTCTTAAGTACAAAGGCTAAAAATAAAAAAAAGATTTCTCCTCATCAGCATGAAAACAGCCGCCCAAAGCTTCTCTCTCATTTAAGCTTAGGTGCTCGATATTAAGAAATTGGCAACCTGGAGAATCGTTGCCGATCACCTCCAACATTATTATGGATCTACAGTATTATATAACAATGCAACTGCATCTACAATATTTATCAGGTCGAATCCCACGGCCAATCGATTTAAGAATGATCAACGGTAGTAGAAGCTGCAAGTTTTAATTTAGCCAGGGGCAAAAGCAAGACTGAGCAACTAATCCACACAATTTAAACCGTTATTTTCATCTTAACTACCTTTGTATGCAATATCTTTCTTTGCTTAAAAACAAGTTGAGCCAGCTTTACCCGTGCATGACAGATAATAATCCTCAACATCAAAATCATAAATATATAAATAACACTAAATTCGAGTCATTCCGCCGAATTGGATCAAATCAGAACAAAATAAATCAACAGCGGAGGGGTATCAGATCTGTCCAATCCACATACAGATATTATTGAGTTGAAAATAAATACCAAAACGATAAGTTCATAACCCAATTGGTGTTTAATACAGATTTTCAACCGGCGAAAATAACCGCCACAATCGGCTATAAACAAAGATATAACAGCTAAAAGACTATCTAAGCTACGAGCAGACCTACCAAAATTGTCTATAACCGTTTCAGTATAGTGTCTCTGAATAGAAGCGTTTCGAAAAGTTGTGACACATTAAATAACACGAAAAGAAGAAGCTCCGTATTCAATTTCCAAATTTCTATTTCGCAGGGACAAAATTAATTCACAACCCTTCAGTTTTCTTCAACATGTCCTTCCTCGGATTTCCCAGCGCTGCATCAGAAAGCAAGAAAAGTAACAGAATCAAAATAAGATCTAGAGAGACACCATATCAATAGAAGTAACAAGTATTAAATCGATTGGATAGTGATGACCAGAAATAAAAAATCAGAAACTATCAGAGGGACTCAAAGCCTAAGTACATTCTGGCGCTTCAGGAAAAAATATGCCACTTTATGCTTAAAATCTTGATTGTCATATTAATTACGTCGATGACAGATGCATCACTAACCAAGACCATGTTCAACCCAGTGGCACCAAGACGACGATTATGATTCATAGCTGGTCAGGTTCAAATAACCAGATATTGGTAAATAAGTGACTAAGCCTTAAAAAGTAGTTGTTGCTATCCTCCTAACCACGGAAATTCAGAAAGTACACAAGAATGCCAATGATAACTTCACAAAAAATTTCTAGTACCCCTTAATGTAGGGTACAGGCCTGTAGAATGTCCAATTTACATATAGAGCGCACAGAACTTCCGAAAGAAGGATCTAGCAGAAGGCTAAAACTGCAGCAACAAAATAGAACGAGCAAAGCAACATTGCACAGCACAAGCAGCCAATTAAAAGTTCTTGACTTTTAAGACTTAACTCTCTTTCTTCTTTTATGTTTTTCGTTTAAAACAAAATGCAACCCACAAAGAGACACCTCTCAATATCAAAAGAAGCCTACAGAATATAATTCTACCTGAAATCATCTCAAACTTTTAATTAATGTAAAAACTTTTAAGAAAAGAAAAAATGCATACCATGTCTGAAGCAACTTATAAAACCAATCAAGAACACGTAACACATGAAACTACTAAGTTTGTTTCTTATTCTCTTCACTGACAAACCTTGTTGGACGACTGTCATCAGATACTGCCTTCCTCCAACTCCTTTCAGCTTTTTCTTCCGGCGAATCAGCACGTCCATTGCCAGACCCGAATCCCCTCCTCCCAAATCCTTCCTTCTTCTCGACTGTTTCCTTAATCTTCATTGCGTCCAGCTGCTCGTCAATCTTCTTCCAATCCTGCCCTTTCTCGGCCAAAACCTCCTCCCTTGGCCTTGCGTCTCCGAATGGGCTTGGACCCTTGGGCTTTGCCACATTCCCAGAACCTTCTTGGTTTCCATTACTCAGAGGCAGTGATCGAGGCTGCAAATTGAGTCTCGGTCTTCCACTCGGGGTCTCATTTCTGTCAATGCCGCCTCCAACGTTAAATTCCCCTTTCTTCCTGTTCCAATTATCAGAATCTGCACCACCGCTCGAACCAAATCCAACCTTCCTCTCTCTCTCAAACCCACCACCAACATTTGAACCAAATCTACGCCCCTCCGATGGCACATAATTCTTATTAGACACCCAGCTGTCCGATTCATCAGCTCTCGATTGGGAATCAAAAACGCCTCCTCTATCCCTGTCCCTCCTCTCAAAACCATTCCCAACGGGCGATTTCTTCGCAGCAGCCCAATTATCCGTTTCGTCAGCTCGCGAAGGCGCCATTTCACGATTGGAATCCCGACCGAAGGAACCATTCCTCCTGGGCTCATCAGAAACCCTAGATGAACCCCATCGAGAATTGGATGACTCATCCTCCCCAGCATTCCTATTGGGCCGGTCATAGGAACCATAAGACCTAAAACCACCACCAAGTCGACTCCGGTCGCGCTCAAGTTCCTCGGCAGTTCGCTGGCGAGGACCGGTTGGCAGCATCATGAGATCTTCATGCGTCAAGCCATCGGAATGAGAGGCGTGGGATGGTTTAGGGCCTCCGTAAGTAGTGAAATCGGCCAAGGAGATAGCCTGGGCCTTCTTCTTCTTAGGCTTGGTGGCAGCGGCGACGGCAAGAGAAGGGAATTGGGAAGTGTCATCCTTGTCTTTCTGTTGAAGGAGCTCGGCTTCGTGTTCTTCGGAATCAAGCGCCCATGCTCCCGGTTTAGCCCAGGCAGATACAGAAGCCGCCATTGCTATGCTTTGGTTCTCTCTCTCCGTGAATCCTTCGTGCTCTCTCTCTCTTCCGAGGTTGCGTTTGTTGGCAGCGAAAACAGGCGCGCGCGATGAATAAATATATCCGCGGGTTATAACTTCGGATCGGAGGGGTGAAGATCTCATCACGAGATTTGGCCTTAATCGATGTCTTTCAACGGCTATGATATCGTTTCTTTGCCGTTTTTTCCATTTTGGTAAAAAAAAAAAATGCCTGATTTGTGACAACCATGCAAATCTGTCGGATTAAACTTCCAATATTTTCCCGTGGGTAAAGTAAACTAGTTTAGAATGATGCATATTTATATATTTTTGTTATATTTCGAATTATTTTTTTTATTTTAGTTGATGTTAACATCACATCTTACAAAAAGTATATTTCTGTCCATCAATTTCATAAGGAAAATAGCATCACTTTGATCATTTGATATCTAGTAAGGGAGTGTCCCGTATCCTATCTCAATACAAAATATAGGATATATTTTTTATCCCGTATCTTATTCCGTTCTGAATATGTCCTGATCCCCTTCAGGACGGGAACAGATTCGAGAATTCCTCAACCTTTTTTTTTAAAAAAATATAAAAATATTATTTTATAAATTATTTTATATAAAAAATTACAATAATTTTCTACAAATACTACTATTACTTCCTAATATGATTTATAAAAGGAAAAAAAATACTCTTCACTAAGTATAATTTATAAAAAGAAAAAAAAGTTAAAACGGGATGAGATAACCCAAGAATCGTGCCAAGAACCGTCCCATCACAATACTAATATTGTCCCCAAAGGGGACCCATATCAATCTATTTTGAGACGGGATAAATCCGTCCCAAAATCTCTAGGACTAGGATGGGACACCTATAAATACCCCTAATATCAAGTTATGTAAAGCATGAGTTTATTATATATATTATTCAATTATTAAGATTTAATTTTAAAAATTAAAAAGAAACTATTAGTGTTTACCACTATATGCTACATTTAACTAATTAATTGATTGGACTGAGACTATATCAGCATGGTATATATTATCTATAGAATTATATCAATATAAGTTTATGCTTGGGAGGTATTAGAAAGATATCCTAACTTTTAGGTATCTAAATTTATATTTAAGAGTAATAGACAATTTACTCTACTTGATATTAGTTGTTTAGAAGAAAGGGAGATTTTACTTTGTACTTAGATAGTAGGTAAGTCCAATTTTTTTAAAAAAAATTGTATGCCAAACAAGAGAAATATCAATATAAGTTTGTGGAATAAGATAAATATAAGGGAAGTGTAGATTTTATTTTAATTTTATCTAAGAACGGTTGATACGATGCATTTAAAGTTCGATTCCGCGGAGATTTAAATATTTTATAAATGAAGTTATATTTAATGGAGGATAAAATTACGGCCTGCTAAACAGCACCGTATCTTATGGTTGTTTGCTTTCAATTGAGCGCATGGTAAAAATGCTTACAAGAATTCACATCAAACTTAGCACCTAAGTGGCTTTGCTTAGAAGCAGAAATTAAGAATTACGAGCCACAATTAGTGAAACTAAGAACCAGCCAAGTTAAAAGATTACATGCCATGCAAAACTAAGCTAAAATCGTCATTACTAAAGTCGTTGGTGCTAACAACTTCGTCAACTGGCGGCATCAGTTCCAAGTACTAATCTTTATTTGCGTCTGCTTCACAAAATGTAATTTCACCTAAAAAGAACTAAAGATTTCCTGGAGAATCTAAGTATATCTTTCGAAATTTTAAAACAAACATAAAACGAAATGCTTCGCATAATCAAAAAAGAATCAATATAATCTGATAGCTGAATAACAAAGAATAGCCAGGTAAATTTTATACATAAACAATGCCTAGCGTTACTATCCGATGGGTAAGGAAGTTACAAGGATTTAAACACAGTGAAATCACCCCCAAACATCTTCAAGTGTAGCGATGTGATAATTATCACCATTGCAGTTTCAACCGGATTTTGCGCTTGAATCTAGGGCGGTTCATCACACATCCCTGGAGGGGTTCCCTTCCATAATCTGCATAACTGTGCAGCAGCAAGCTGAGACATGGTCAGAAAACTACACGAATCCAAAATGCACAGATCTACGTCCCACAATCAGTGACAGGCCAAGCACCTCAAACAGCAAACTTGGACGGGATCAAGCTGTTGCATGATTGCCGCCAAAAACATGTTCTCTTACACCAACCTCATAGGAAAAATCAATGTTCAAGATATTCTGAACCATGTATAAGGATAAGGTGTTCATCCTCGAGGCCCTTCATCAAATCCTCACCAATGTACCACGTCAAGGTCCCTGCATTATAAAGAGAAATTTTTATTGCAGGATCAGGTTTAGAAACTATGGTGAAAAATTCAAGGCTGTATATCAGCCAATAACGTATTAGCAAATGACTGGAAAACAGAAATGCGTCTGTTCTCAAGGTGTTGTTAACACTATACCTTGCATGTTAGATTGTTCCTGGTCTCTTGTCGCATGCAATATTATTGTTCCTGAAAGAACCGTGATGAAACCACATACCTCAGATGCTATGCTGTTGGCATTCTGACCTGACCAATCCTAAAAAAATAGAAGAAAGCATAAAGTCAAGATGATTTGCCAAAAGGAAAACTTTGGCATATAACTAACAGAATCCAAGAATATGAATCTGAGATTGTACCTTAAACATTATTGCACTGGCAATAATAGTCAGAGTTGTGAACATGACATAATATACAGGAGAAACAATTGCTGCGTTGAATGTATCTAGTGCCTAAAACATCATTGAATGGTGCCTCAAAATTAGTTATAAAGTTCCAGAGAGTTACAGATAGGCCATTGATGGCTAACAATTACAGTCATAATAGTGAGAATTCCAACAGGCACTTCATTAGAGGGAGCATTACTTGAGTTGTGCCCATCAGTTCACAAGTCAGCAAATGATCGACCAAGTATATGGAAGAAAAAGCCACCAAGACCAAACAGGTAATTACTTTTAACAAAGTTCCCAACACTAAAAATAATAAAACAGCATAAGGTACTATCCAGTGTTCCAATTGCTACAGAGCAAGCTTTGCATATCCCCAGTACCTGAGTACAATTATTTTGTTTAATTTCAATGCACTTATGTGTCTTTTCGGTTAGCTTGCTTTTGGACTTAACTTAGGGGTTTGTTGCAAGGTCTTTGCAGCAGTTTTGGTCCTACAATATGAGGAGATATGTGACATAGAGCAATCATGCCTTACAGAGCCTAGTTCATGAAATTTTCCATCAAAACACTGATAATATACAGTTCTGGTTACAAGTTACATCAGGCCATCATATCTTTGCACACACCTTGTTCAGGTAATTCAATTGGGTAATGACACATATTGTTGCCACTGTGAAAAAAAACCAAGTCTGCGGATAAGTTATTTGATTAATGCCCGCAAGCGTAAGCTTTATTGCAATTCCAATGGCCTTTATGCTCACAACCTGAATAGTAACACGAATTTAACATTGAGACAAAAAAATAGGTAGTTAGATCAAGTATGCTGAAATTAATATTAAACTTCCATCCAGATGCTTGGTAAGAACACTTACCGTAAGTGAGCCCATCAGAGAACAAATTCCCAAGTAAACCAGCATATTAGTCTGTCCATAGCGAGGTTCAAAGTGCAAAATCAAAGCTAAAACTACTGAAATTGTTGCCACAACATAAACTAGAAATGCTGTCGAAAGAAAGAAGAGCCTCAGTTAGCAGATAGGGAAAATCCAGTTCGTGCCAGAAAAAAAAAAGGATCAAACTAAACCTGGTTGAGTAGCCAGATCCCATATTTCTTGCACTGAATTTGGAGTTTGTTCTTGGGGTGCATGAATAACAATAACCACTGAGCCTACAATACAGGATATACATCCCAATATCCCCATCTTCTGAAGCTGTTCCTTTAATAAGAAGTGAGCCAAAACAGCACTTGCAATATATACCGAATGTTAGTTCCAACACAAAATCATAGCCATGAAGTATTCAATTAGACTAAGAATTAGCATATTTACCTGACAATGATGCTCAGAGCTCCAAGGGGGGTAACCAGAACTGCTGGAGCATAGATATAAGCCACAAAATTCGCAACCTCCCCAATAATCACTGTAAACCAAGTATTTTCAAGATTAATTTGCATTTCGTTTCATCTTAAACTAAAACCAGGGGGGGAATCAACATCCTAAACTTACTAGTCACCATGCCAGCCCACCATAGTGGCTCTAGTAGGTAAGTATAGCCACCACCTCCTGCAAATTTCAAAACAACATTTAATGACGAGCCTAAAGGAAATAGCGGGAAAGTATGAAGCCTAAAGGATCAATTAAGTTGAAAAAGGTTGTACATTTATTTCACTACTGTTTTCATGTTAAAAGCATTCTTGCATAATAACCTGGCCAGCATATTTAATAGGTTAGAAACTGTTATTAAGTACAACCCTGGCAATAATTCATCATTCATTTAGAACAAAAGCGAGGAATTTATTATGGGCAAACAGATTCTAGGGGAATTCTGCGTCAAACCCTACTTACCACTCAAGCTCAACGACAGTAAATGCTAAGATTCCAGTTAACAAGAGGATGCAATTTTTTACTCTTATTTCGGTTCCTCAAAATTAAGTAACATCAAATTTAGATTGACGAGTGTCTCGACCAGAGTTTTAAACTGCAGCGTTGATGGGACTAAAGAAGAGAGGCATACCAAATGCCAATGTGATTAACGAAGTCAAAAAGACATTCATCCCATAAATCCATAATAACCCTGGTTTAACAATGAAGAGTTTCTAGAATAGCCAGAAGGGAAGAAGGGGAACTTATTCTCACTAAAACAAAAATTCACAACATAAAAACATATATTCTCCCATCACAAGACAATTTGTTCAAACACGAGATTGCTTAGAAGATAACTTCATGATTCATCAACCAATGATCCAGGAGCAGCAAGGAACCAATACCATGAACCCCCTGAGCATTTGGAAGATATCAACAACAAATAAATAAGCAAGAATTTCTATGAGGTTGACCTGCGCGAGTACCGTGGGCACCGGCACGCTTAAGACCCTTCTTCTTCAAGATGAAGCTTGCCCCTATGAATACACTAGATGCAACAGCCAGTATCAAACCCTTGGAATTCTCGGAAACTCCCATCCCTATCTCTCGGTCGCTGTCAACTTCAATTGAATTGTGGGAGACGACGAGAAGGACGTCGTCGTGCTCAGCTTTCCGCCAAGAAGGGATCGGATCGAAATCCCTCCAGGCAAAATTAAATCAAAGAAGAAAGAAGATCGTCCAGGTGTCCTGTATGGAAGGCACGAGAACTGGACCGCATTTGACTGCTAGTGATAAAAAGATTATTAAGCCGCAGATAGACGTGCTTGTAAATTAAAACCCTCGGAGACGTATCTCTCATTATTAAGCCGCCGCCGCCGCCGCCTTGTCGGAAGTTTCCCGCTAATCACGGCAGTGATCCTCCGCTTCGCAATCCGTCCAGCTGAGCTCCCCTCCCGTCAAGCTCCAATACACAAACGTATCACGTTCCTCTTGGCCAGCCTGGAATCATCAAATCTTTGCCACGGCGGCGTGATCTCCAATTACGAAAATACCCCTTGACCCACTAGTATGGTTAATACTCAGGTATATTTTGACACATTTTCATCACGTATTTATCTCCTAATAGGTCGTCTAATAATCGCAGCAAAGTATTTACCTCAAAATTAACATTTCAGAATCAGTTTTAATACTCAATCTCAATCTCAACCTTATAAGTATTTGATTTTGTATAATAAAGGTTTTGAAAATAAAAAAACGTCCCGTTAAAAGGTATGTGTTCCAATGGTAAATAGATTTATTGGGACGGAAGAATTACAATTCCCCTAATAAATAGCAATTGAAGGAACAATAAATAATGGAAGGAAGATTCCCGGTGTAGTCTACTCTCTCAACTAGAATGGATCTCATCTGAATGAATCACAATATTTATATTTATAAATTATAATGGGATTTTTTTAAAAAAAATACTTTTAAAATTTTTAAATTATAAAATGATTATACCAACTTTTAGAATCTTAAATCCATACTCATAATAATAAAATAAAAAATTTAAAATTCAGGTACTTTTACAATTATGCTCTATCTACCATTGGCAAGTTACTAGAATATAATTCAACGACTACCAGAGTTACAACGTCAATAACTATAATTTTTAAGGTCAAATTGGTCAAGGTTGGATCCCAAAAAACATGGTGACCACTTAGCCACTAAACCACTATAATAACAATATACAAAAAATAATATATAAGTTAACTATTAAATTTAACCACATACAATGTATTACACTTTATTATATTTTTACAATAATATTAATATAATTGATAATTATTTTTTATAAATTTTAAATATGCTAAATTAAGTGAATTATTGGAGAAACTTATTATTTTTATAATAAAATTTACTACTTCATTAGATATTTATAACAATATTAATGCAATTAATAATTATTTTCTTTATATCTCAGACATGTTAAATTAAACAGACCATTTTAGAAATTTACTGTTTTTATAATAAAATTTATTAAACTTCATTAGATATTTACTATAAGAATAATAGAATTGACAACCTTATTTTCCAAATATCAAACGTGTTAAAATAAATAAATTATTTTAGGATATTTATTACTTTTATAATAAAATTTAATACATTTCATTATATATTTATCATAAAAGTAATATAATTGATAACCATATTTTCCAAATTTTAAACATGTTAAAATAAATAAGTAATTATGGTAATTCACTATTATAACGTAATTTATTACATTTTATTATATATTTATTATAACAATAATAACTTACTAACTACTTTTAACTTATCATTTATTTTAATACTGTTTAATTTTTGAAGAAAATAGTAGTGAATTACATTATTCTTTATAATAAATATCTAAAGAGGTATATCAAATTTTGTTATAAAAATAATAAATATTTTAAAGGATTCATTTATTTTATGTTTGAAATTTAAAAATGTAATTATTAATTGCATCGCTCTTATGATAAATATATAATAGAATGTAATAAATTTTATTACAAAATTAATAAATCTCTCAAATAATTCATTTAATTTAAAATATTTAAAATATGTAAAAAATAGTTGTCCATTATATTACTGTTGTTAAAAATATTTAATAAAATATAGTCAATTTTGTTAAAAAAATAATAAATTTTTTAGATGATTTATTTAATTTAACATGTTTAAAATCTAAAATAAATAATTGTCAATTATATTATTTTTGTTATAAATATTTATTGAAATATAGTAAATTATATTATAAAAATAGTAAATTATATATAGTCAAATTTATTAGCTAATTTATATATTATTTTATATATTACTATTAAAGTGATTTAGCGGCTCAATGGTCACCATTCCTTTTAGGATATAGGGCAGTGTGTTCAAATTACACCTTGACCACCTAGGCCCCAAAAATACTAGTCATTGGAGATGGGGCTGGTCGCCAGGCCAGTGTACCAATGGCTATTGTTTGCTTTTTATATATATATATATATATATATATATATATATATATATATATATATATATATATATATATATTTTAAATAAATGATAAAATTGTAAAAACACCATATTTTAAAATCTCTGTTTAGTCGTAAGTACAAATTTAAAATTTTGGAAATTGATATAATCATTTTATAATTTAAAAAATTTAAAAAGTATTTTTTAGAGATTTTTCTAATTATAAATAAAAAAAATTTCACAAAAACATCACTTGAATTTTAAATTCTAAAATCAATAATTCTTATAAAAATAAGTTGTTATTTACTTATCAAGCATAAACAATAGTTAGTAAAATATAAAAATAAAAATAATTTTAAATTTTAAGTAATATTGGATAAAACTTTCCCTTATAACAAATATGATTGTTTGTAGCTTTTACAAATATATTAATATTAATTATTTATATTTTTTTTGTTAATAAACATTTAAATGGATTAAGTACTAATCTCTCACTAATTTATTAATAATTTGCATTTTATATGAACATTAGGCAGCAATTCTAAAGCCACATAGAAAATAGGCTGGAGCGCCTTGTGGTATGCCACATACAAAATTAGATCAATTTAACTCTAACTCTCTATCAAGATAATATAATAATTTATAAGATACTTATAATATTACGTACTTAAAAATACTCCATTAAGATGGGTTCAAAAAAAAATACCTATAGAATAATTATAATATTACTTATTAAATAAATTATTATGATAATAATAAAAATTAAATTTGTTTTTATAGAATATATATTATTTATTATTTATGTCAAACTCATAGCTGAATCTCGTATTATTTTTATTTTTAATACCAATCTCGTAGTATTTTTCAAGCAATTCAAAAGGCCAACCGCAACGGGCTTATAACCATCAAGTTGGTAGCCTGAGCGGGACTAAACGACATCCTTATAGGACGAGGGGTCCAGTTAGGGGGCACTTGGCAACATGCCCTCCCCCTTAACGCCAAAAACATGTTCTTTTCCCTTACGCCTCCGTTATTGTGGGCCCCACATATAAGTTATCAACCCCCCCCCCCCCCGGGTTTCAACTGCTCGTATACAACTCCGATCAGGTCGAAATACTTGTTCCATATAATTTACTACCTAACGTTCCTTCCACTTCCTGCCCACGGAAATCAAATCATTCCCTTCCAATAGCTATCTCCCTTTATTCCCAATTCATACTTATCATCCTCTTCTTGAAATATCTCCCCGAATCGTCAACAACCACCAAACCCACCTTACGCTTTAGTCGCTTACTATCATTTGGACTTCAAAACAGCCAAGTTAAATTGCATATCAAAGATAATTTTTGTCAATAATCTTACTTTATTTACGGTGGCTCAGTCTTATCATCAACAGACTTTACCACAAAAGGCCAAATAAGAAAATTACATATATGATCAGAGAACTGTAGCATGATAAACAACTGTAAAACACAGAGTTCCATAGAAGACACGACCTGCTAGACTAGGGCCACCATACAGTTAGGTCCCATACTTCCTTAAGAGAGTTGACCGCAGTCGGCAATCACCACTGGCTTCGACGTCTTCCCAGACCTTGACCCGACCTTCTCCACCTCCCTCACCACATCCATGCCTTCCACCACCTGACCGAACACCACGTGCTTCCCGTCCAGCCACGACGTTTGGGCCGTGCAGATGAAGAACTGCGACCCGTTGGTACCGGGTCCGGCATTGGCCATGGAAAGCACTCCGGGACCGGTGTGCTTCCTCACAAAGTTCTCGTCCTCGAACTTGCTGCCGTAAATGGACTCGCCGCCGGTGCCGTTCCCGGCGGTGAAGTCGCCTCCCTGGCACATGAAGTCGGGGATCACACGGTGGAAGATGGAGCCCTTGTAGTGAAGGGGCTTTCCACTGCGGCCGACTCCCTTCTCTCCGGTGCAGAGGGCACGGAAGTTCTCGGCGGTCTTTGGTGTGGTATCCGCAAAGAGCTCCATGACTACGCGACCGGCGGTCTGGCCACCGATGGTTATGTCGAAGTAGACCTTAGGGTTCGCCATTTTCCCTGCTGGGGACTGATTTCAAAGGCTTTTGACTCCGGAGAGTAGACTGCGGGAGAAACGTCACCGAGAACGAGGTATATATACTATATAGGACCCTCTGTGCCTGATATCTTAGGAAGTGACCGTTGGATTGAAACACGTGGCAGAATTGTAGCGGATGTACAGTAACCGTAGTTAAGTTTCGAATTGACCACGGTTAGAGGGAATCCGAGCAGAAAGGTATATCTTGTGACTCGTCTTTTATGGGTTGGCATGGATGACTCAAGAAGCGGACTTTGATGAAGCCAAAATAAACGACGCCGCTTCTGTGGGCGTATAATCTTCTACTTTTGAAAGAAATCAGAGATATTTTTAAAGAGATTAGAGAGATTTACTCACGTGCGTGTGCCGTACAAATGTGATGAATGCTCCCAAATCTTAAGTGGATGTAGGTGGTGATCTTAAATAAATGTAGGGAACCATCTAGAAAAGACTGGACGGTGTAGATTTACAGCAAACGGTAACTTTGTCGGGTATTTAAGAGGCATGGGGATCAACGTACTTTCTTTCTAGGACTCTATTTATTTGTTTTGAAGATTTAAAAAAACGCGGATTAAAAAGAAAACAAAATTCTCAAATGAAAATAATTCTTTTAACATTAATTTTCCCCCCATCGTTCTCGGGGGTCAACTTTCAAACAAACATTCTTCTTGCATAAATTTGATGGTAAGAGCACTCTGCAGTACCTTTTCATTTCTCATATATATACAGTTATACACCTCAATCAGATGGAGAGTTTAAATTAAAATAAATTAATATATGAAGTATCATAAAAACATATAATTCTTTTAAAAAAAACAAAGCATATAGAACAGCTAAACAATAAGCTAAGCTATTACACTCCCTATACAAAGACTCAACGTGAAGACACCAATCCATTGATAATGTTTCAGTGCTTTACATAACTAAGTGCTTCATGGAATCAAAGTGCATATATTTTGATACTGCTTGACCAACAAGAAAGAGAGCATAAACAAAGCACTAGATGCTTAGGCAAGAAGCAGGGAAGGAATTCCATTGCTTTCCCACCGTGCGAATCTGTGACACTGACAATCATGTAACGCCCTGCCCATAAACCTCACAGAATCACAAAAAGGAGTGGCCACAAGGATAGCCAACATCACTACATAAAGTAGATGACCAATATCCCTAGCTTCACATTATTTGATAAAAGATTTCATTCTATTTGCCACTATGTCCTGACTTCGTCTTCCACACTCCCATCTTCTTTATATATACATGAGAGAGAGAGAGAGAGAGAGAGAGAGACGTATAGAGACCTTTCATCACTGGAACATGGCAATTTAGTATCAAGTCCATCGACAACAGTATATTGATTGATACTTCAGTTGAGTGGGGCAGTCAGAATAATAAGGAAAAAGAACAATAGAAGATAAATAGCACATGGAAAAAATGCGATAGGACCCAGTGCCATATATGTGGCTCCAGATATTTCATATCCTTGAAGATTGTTGATGGACATCTAAGTGGGATAGGAACCCTACCCTGAAAAAAACTAACTATTAAAACGAGAGAGCCAATCTATTTAAATACCCATTAAACATCACTTACTACTGTAGGACTTAATATTTCATACTCCCTCACCGAATAAACCAAGTGCAACACATAAAGTAGAAAGCAAAAAATACCAAATTCACAAAGGAGCAGAACATAATTTAAATGGAATTAGCATGATCTAATTGAAATTCTGTTCGTCGCAAAAAGTTTGCTCCCGTGACAACTCATCCTTGTTAGTGTTTCTTTCCGTCTTTATAAATAAGAAAAGCTCCACTAGTTCACTTCACAAAATAAAATGCAAAAATTCTGTTATGGCCTATAACAGAAAGGTACGTTTCTCCAGCCTAAACTTCAGAACTACATCCTCGCGCTCTATTTAACTCTCCAACCTAGTCTGTCACAAGATTCTGCACCTCAAGGTAGAGTCTTGTACGGCTGAATATCTACTTCTTCTTTGATTTGCTTGACAGTGACTGAGCGTATGCAGTTCCCTGGATGTCAAAAGGCAGCAGGAAGAGAGAGATTTCAGAACCCCAGTGATGTTCAAGGTTATACCAGCAAAAGGATATAACTGTTTCTTTTTTAAAAAATGGCATAAAAAAGCCTTTTCTCTTTCGTTTTTTTTTCCCGTTCATAAACACAAACAACACAAGACTAGAGATCACCGTGATATCCAATAGAAAGAAGTGTTATATAATCAAGTACAAATACACACCTCAAGCCATTCATCCATCGAAGCATCTGTAGTCTTTGTCCCAACTTCGACTGTAGGAGCTCTCTTTTTCTACGCAAATGTCAAAATCCATAACATGAGAATCACCAAATGAGCAAGAATATATGATACAAGTAGGTTCAGTAGGAAAAAATAGCCTATGAGATATTTTCACAAAAATATTCAAAATCAGCTTCTTTTCTTGACGTTTAATATATTCTATAAGACTAGGTAATACGTCTGCCACAAGCACAAAGTTATTGAAGAGGAAACCAGAGAGAAATTCTTATATACTCTGGAAGCAAATGGATTCTCTGCATCGTTCAATATGACAAAGCAAAATTCAATATTACCACGTATAGAAGTTTAAAAGCAAACATACTATTCTTTTCCTCCAGAGATTCAGATTTGTCCAAGGAGGGTTCTCTTATTCCTGGGTCAACTAAGAATCTCTCTCCAGATCATAATTTCTCAGCTATTGCTCATTGTCCTAAACCTAATTGATGTTGGATATAGTGTGGAGAAAATTGGTGACATGTACACAAATACTCTTACTAATGAGCCACTTATGTGTCCAATCTTTGTTAGTGTGGAAATAATCCTCAGCCTCACTTTTGGATGAAACTTTGAATTATGAAGTATCATGACACTCCTTTAACAGCAAAGGCCACATGGAAAATGATAACTAGAAGAATAAGAACTGCATTACCTTAGATAGGCTCTGTATACGACCATGAATCCATAGCCCAAAGAGGACAATGAGTGCTAATCCAAGGGTAACAAGGAAAACAGATTCCATGCTAAGAAAGCCACTAGGTTCAACAACTTCAATAGTTCCATTATAGAAAGTGCTCTGGTATGGATGTGTATCAATCTCATACACAATGGTACCCACGAGATCAAAGTTCCCAGGCTGCACAGCAGAACGAACAGGTCAGGTATGTTGAACAGTGAAACACTTTCTGAGTTTACTTATAGAGAAACTGGGTTATGCTTCCAAACTAAATGAGTTACTTGGAATAATTTGCTGAGGGTAAATATGTAAGGGAAAGTAGCCTGTGATGAAGCTGGCACTGAACCATTGTTAAAAACCTGCAATCAAAGCACAAGCTACTATTTAAATAATACAATTTGCTGAACCAGAACAACAAAACTAAGAATAGAATATGAACATCACAACTCCTTAGCATGATAGATAGGAAATTCAGTAAAAAAGCATTACCTGAGCAGTAAGATTTTGTACAAGAAGGCGATGGTTATATGGAATGTGAACACTGGCCTTAATTGCTATCACGTTTAAGCTTGACTCCCCTGTTTTTAGTTCAAACAATAAAGTGAATAAACTGATTTGTGATAACACCAAGGCTGAACAACAGCTACAACCAAAACAGATAAGAAACAGGGCATGAAGCTGAATAACAAAATTAATAACGAGCATCTTACCATCATTTTTAACGCCAACAAGTAGCTCACTCTCTTCTCCCGCTGTTGCCACTGCATCAATTTTGCAAGGAAAAGTAACCACCAGAATTTTCTTAGAAGAAATAACAGATTATAAATATAAAACAGGCAAACCATACTTTTGTGAGCTACACAAGAAGGTTCTTACATTTTGCGCTATTTTTAGGGAACAGACAAATTGTATCAATTCCAGGAGAAGAGGGAAGGCTCTCATCACCAAAATCTTGGACATCATCACCAACAATGCCAAGATCACTCACTTCTTCAGTTGTCTCTGCGGCATCATTCGTGTCTGACTGGCACCTAACAACTAGGAAGTAGATGAACTACGTTTTACTATCACCACGTACAAAGTGCATTTATGATAGCCATACACCGAATGTATCATAATACTAATCAAAGAAAGTTTAGCAAGATATTCCTGGGAATGAGAACTAGGGTCCCAAAGAGGATAAAATCTAAGCTGCGCAGAGTACCCCACTTAAAAAAGATGCTACCTTAGAATAGATGCAGTTTTAAAATGAACCAAACCAAATACAAATAACATCCAGCTGCAAACAGTTGATCACCATTTTTAGTTATTCTGAATCAGAACCCATATGAAACCAAGAATTCAATTTGAACTTTATTTTGTAATAAAGATACACCTAATTGAATTTCATTAAATGCAATTGAATGCTTTGAAGTTTAAACTATTGGTTCCGGCTTATCAAAAACAAAGCCTATTGGTTCCGATTATAGGCATCATCAACTAACTGTCACAGACAAACAAAATAAAAGGACAAACTTCTAATGCAAGTACCTGCCAATGCGGGCCAATATTAACAAAGAAAACTCCAATCTATAATTTGTACATAAGTGATGCTAAAGACGAAAGTTCATCTGTTCTGCCGCATATAAGCCATGAAAGCGAAGAAAATCTTATGGTCCAGGCCCCAGAAATATTAAATTTAAGAGGAAAAATTCAGATCAAAACTCAAAAACCTGCTCCGTGTGAATTGGGTCTGAAATTAGATTGATAACGGCACTGGAATCATTAAAAAAGGTATACTTTCCTCAATCCAAAACATCGATATCCTAATGCGCATGCAAGCATCGTTCTTTATATTAATTAAACTACACACAAGGAACAAAATCAAAATCTGGGAAATCGGAATGAATGTACAGTATACAAGTACAGGCAAGCTGACCAACCAATTATAAAAGTACACCGATACAAAATCGGATCTAGATCTAGAATCCATGTAACATACCCTGGACGAGAGGGGATGCAAGAAGGAAGAAAGCGAGGCAAAAAATCCAAACTTTGTTGAGGGGCGCCATGAGTGGGAAAAGGCCAAGGCTTGCACTTGTGGGATGACAATTATAGAACTTGTGGGCTTCAAATGGAAACGCATAAAATCGTCGGGGATTTTTGAGGACTACTAACAAATACCAACAACCCTGCCTTTGGGGAGAGAGCCGAAGTGGCACGTTCCTCCTGGTTCAAGGTCAACTGAATATTGTTGTCGTTTTGGCGTTTGTTCTATCTTTAGTTTGTAATTTTTTTTTGCTTTAAAAAACAAAAGGAAAATGTGATAACACTATACTTACATTTTCAACAAAATAAGTTTTCTTAATAAACCTATGCCTAACACGTTATCAACGCTTAGAGGGTCGAGGCAGATTTATCTTATATTTCGATTGAGTTAAACAGTTATCTTATATCTCGAGTTCGAGTCTTAGCATATGCAGAAAATTTCTGTTAGGAGACTCACCCGTCATAATCAGGTGCGCAACGTGAGTCGGATCCAGATATAGTCAGGACAAAGCTCTGATGAATCGGATAGACAAAAAAAAATAATAAAATTAAAGTCGTTATAGATAAATTTTCGGTGGATTTATGTCATAAATGATATTCTAGTTATTTCATTTGTGTTAGAAATAAAAATAATAATATTCAAATTTATTATTTATGTTCCATAACTGTGGTCCATGTAAAAAATAATACTTAAAAATATAATATAGAAACATTTGCAGGCTCCCTTATTAAGTTATGAATTACGATAAATGACGAAAGGTAGCCACACGGGCATTGGGCATTGTCCATCTTATGACTGTGCATAATGTTCATGGCCCACTATATCCTGTCCAGTTTGTAAGAAAAATACCCTGTTCAGCCTAATTTTTATCGGGTAGGGCCGGATATCGGGTTACAAAATACAGCCCATATATTTTTCGGGCTGGACACCGGGCATAGGGGCTGCCCTGCCTTGCCCTACCCATGAGCACCCCTTCTTTTATTTTTTTTATTTTTTTTCTATCTTAAAATGGAGAATATGATAGCTACTTGTGACTATAAGGTAATTTTAGAAATATAAGGAGGTAAGTTGTATCTTTTAATATTTATAACTATACTATTTTTTTTAACTTTGTTAATTATCATATGATTACATTACAAATTATAATTATTTATTTTATTTTTTTAGATGCTTTATCTTTGTCAATATTAGGGAGATTGATACAAAGTTATAATTATAAACTACTTAGATTTCAACGCTTATTTTTTATATGCAATGGATCTCAAGATTTTAATTATTATCTTTGTTCTCTTATTCTTAGTGAATTATAGATATTATTTAACTCTTAAAGACACATGAATATGGTATTATTTTAGAAATTCATAATTACAATTTTTTTTCACAACATGAACATGATATCACAATTTGAGCATGCCCAACCTACTCATGCCCAATCCGCTCCTGCCCAAAATTGTTCAGACTTTTATCGGGTAGGGCCAGGTATCGAGCTGTAAAATTCAATTCATATATTTTTTAGACAGAACACTAGACAAGAAGCTGCCCTGTTCAACTCTATCTATGCACACCCCTAATCCATCCTCACCAGCCAACTCTAAAAACGCAACGACACCATCTTCGACGTCGTATACTCGTTTCGTCAGAACACTACGATCGATCCATTGTAGCCCCCGTGATTCAGATAACGAGAAAAGCTTATCTCGGGTCGTCGATGATGGACGCTCGTTCTGCTGCGCTTAGCTGCCATGAGTCAGCTAGAACACAAAACTTCCTCGTCGCAGTTTAATATATTATCCCTCTCTAAATTTCGTCCGACACCTCTATTCTTGCGTTCCTTTTACCCGATTCCGACCGAATTCCGGGTATGAAGGATTGTATTATCATGATTTGCTTTCATTTTATCGTTTTATTGATAAATAGACCTGGGGTTTTGTCTTGATGCTATCCATCTTTTATTTTCTTCTTATGTTCTTAATATTTCCCGGATTAAAGTTAATGCAGTTCTATTTTTTCATATCTATATCTGTATACTACTCGAAAACTAAAATATTGCATCTTGTCATCAAAGATTGTAACGACGCTGTCCAATTTCTAAATTTTATTACTTTGAGAGGTGCACAAAGATTTTTTTTTTAATATCAAAATTACTTTTTTCTTCTTCTTTGATTTTTCATTCCATTGAACAGTTGTGACTTTTGATATGTTCTTATGACCCTATTGGCCTTGCCCACATAATGTGCAAGAAAAACCCAAAAAGAACTATATCTGTGCCCCCTCCTTCCCCCAAAAGCAAATGCAAGAGTCATGCATGACTTCCGGACATGGTGAATCTGTATTTTGAATCGTGACACTATGCAAACTGTTTGTTTTTCTTATCCAGAGCTGAAATCATTGTCCTAACTCTTCTTAGTTATCGTTTTGGAACTGATATTTGCAGCCAAAAGACTGATAGGTTGAACCCATGGATTGTACAGCTGCTAGAAAAACTCAAAAGGCTGACAGAGAAAAACTGAGGAGGGACCGGCTCAATGAACAGTTCGTAGAATTGGGTAGTATTTTAGGTAATGAAATCTTCTTTTGGGAATATAAAAGTGCTACTAGTGGTGTTGAGCTTGATTTATGATGTAACATTTTCATACTTTCTATTGATTTATTATTTGGCTCCTGGACCGTTTTGCATGTAAATATTTCCAGATGAGTCATAAATTATAACAGAATCTTGTTTGCAGAAAAATATGTGTTATAGGTGGGTGATATCCATACCTTGTTGCATCAACATCTTGTGAGGCTCTAAAGAGTAATTGTCAGTCTAGATTGTGAGGCTAAGTTGGTCCTGGAGTTTCGATATTGTATCCACACTCTAGTTTCTGAAGTAACCTGGTTTAATATAATATTAGCTTAGCCTCTTTACAATATGATATGCATTTGATGGTCATTTAATGTTAGGAACTGAAAAAACATGCTTGAAATGCAGATCCTGATAGGCCCAAAAATGACAAAGCAACCATTCTCGCTGATACAATCCAATTGCTGAAGGACCTTACTTCGCAAGTTAGTAAACTCAAAGAGGAATATGCTATGCTGACTGAAGAATCCCAGGAGGTAATAGTAGTCTTACTTATTTATAACTTAGTTGTGGGACATAAGTAATAAAGTTAACCCTCTCATCTTGCTAAATCCAGTTGACTCAGGAGAAAAACGATCTTAGGGAAGAGAAGTCTTCTCTTAAATCAGACATTGAGAGCTTGAATAACCAATACCAGCAACGACTCAGGACTATGTTCCCTTGGTGTGCAATGGATCACTCAGTTATGATGGCTCCACCTTCATATCCATATCCAGTGCCAGTGCCAGTGCCAGTCCCTCCTGGTCCAATTCCCATGCATCCACCCATGCAGCCATACCCCTTCTTTGCAAATCAAAATCCTGGGGTCATCCCAAATCCGTGTTCAACATTCGTTCCTTATCTAGCCCCTAATACTCTTGTCGAACATCAGTCCACACAATATTTTACCCCCCCACTTCCTCCCGGTGGCCATTCCCATGCATCAGGAACACAAGATTCCAGAAACAAATCTTCCACGGAGAGCAAGGTTGAAAATGATGAATGTGCTAATGATGTCACCACAGACCTGGAGTTGAAAACTCCTGGATCTACGACAGACCAGGTTAGTTATTTCTTAGGTTTGGTTTTTGAAAAAGTCTTTTAGCATAACTATGAAAAGTACTATATTCAACTTTCGACGGCATGTTGGGCTTTTCAGGAGATGTCATCTGGGCAAAGAAAATCCAGCAGGTTGTCCACGAACACAGAAGGGAGTTCATCCCGTAGGTGTTCTTCCTCTCACAGCGTACAGGATAGCTCATCAAGTAGCGTAGTTGGCAGCAGAAAAGCTAATGAATGAGAAAAGGTTCAATTTTAGAGAAGGTGGTTGTACTTTTTGAATATACTCTGAAGCCTTTCATTCTGCATTCATTCTTACAAAGGTTGCAAGCAAGTTTCCCTGGGGACTAGGTCGCTTTGGTTCTCTATTACCGTCTGGGAAGGTCTTACAAGCAGTCGTTAGAGGAATCACATTTAACTCCTGAATCAAGAGTCCAAGACCTAATTAAGGTTCAGGATTGTTATGTTATTACATTTTAAATTCCATGTGGCAATTATGTGATTAGGCCTTAGTTCAAAGATAAACTGTAGAGTCTCCAAGTTTTAAATACTACCTAACTTCGAATCAGAAGAAGCGTGGCAGGTTCAGTTGTTATATTTCCTGGGTCTTGTATAGAATTCAGATTTCATTTCAATGGCAGTATATCTAGTTATTTAATTGCTACGGACATATGGTAATTGTCGACTCGTTGATTTGGGAATTACTGTAAAATTTAAACCCTATATGGGATAAGAGTAATAAGCATTCATGTTGATTCCACACGCACGCGTCAACATTATTAGATAGGATGCATATAGTGTTCTGGTAAAAAATAGAGTTTGATTCTTAAAGTAACGAATATCGTATCGGTCTGCGGTGATTGAGCTGCATGCCAAAAATATGTTTAGTGTCTTCATGTTCTGCTGGGCAGGCTCTGTAGAACTAGCCGTTGGAAGATGTCCAGCAAGAAGGTAGATGACATGGATCCCGAGGTGTTAGGTGACTGAGCAACCCAAACGATGACGAATTATTCATGAGCAATCTCACGCCCCCGCACGGTATTTATTTATTTATTTCATTATCTTGGAGGTACGCTTAACTATCACCATCTTGATAGTGTGGTTTGAGTATATGAGTTGTAAGTCCGATAGAAATTTATATTAAAGCAACGTTTATTATTTCCACTAATTCTAAAAATAATTTAATTTAACAATTGAGAGATTCCAGCGCTTGCAATCTTTCTTGAAAATAAAAGAGTAAATAACAAAGAAACAAAAAGCGTCCCCTAATAGTAAACATTATATATATAGCCTTTGATCTTTAATATAAATCATTTTTTTACTAAATATATATTCTTTTATTGAAGATAATCATATTTAAGATACTATTAGGTAATAAATATATATAATTTTTTTAGCAAAAATTTAAATCTTGATTTCTCATATTACGAAGCTTAGACTAAATGTTTGGTCATAATATACAAGTTACTTATTAGAACAACATTAACCCATAGACCATTGGGTTTGGTGATGATGCCCCGCCTCTCATTCTTCTCAGAGAAGACATTACTTTGGCATCGGACAAGTCCATATACTTGTACAAAACAAAACATGCTAGTCGGACACAAGTTACACTCAAAGAATATATGCCAAAGCCAACCAGTACTAGCTAGAATCAAACGAAGTTCGTGATATAAATCAAAGACCACAACTTGGTTTGTCTCTATCTGTGTCTGAATAAACAGCGAGAGAGATCAGAGATGGAATGGTTATATCCCAAGAGGAGGAAACAGGGCTGGACAGGGCAGACCATGTCCTCCATTTCTGCTCCTTCACTCCATTTCCTTATGATATTTGGCATTGTCATTAGCTTGTTGTGGTTCTCCCAATCCTCAGACTACAAAACTCAGCTTCGTCATACAGCCATTAACTTAAACTTATTCCTCTTACTATTGCCCATCTTACTCATATTCCTCATTATTTCATATTCTTCAAGTAGAAGGCTCAGTTTCCGTCTGACCCAATCTGAGCACGATTCACTCCAACGAGCTGCTGTGTCGTCTGTCTCTTCTTGGAAAATAGCCTTCTTGCTGCTTCTGCTTCTGGTTTTGCTTTGGTACCAATCTTCATTTCAGTCAAAGTGGTTTGGCTTCTGAAGCTCAGACTAATTACCATAGACAGAAGATATATAGAACCTTGTTTCTTGGCTTTTTCTTAGGTGTTTTCTGCTCCTGTTCTTATCTATATTTTGTAACACACCGCGGCATTATGTTATTTGTCATAAGAAAAAAATATGCCTAGTTGCTTACCTGAGGAAGGTTAACAGAAAGTTTGTCTGCCCTGATTGATTATGATTCAATTCTCAAGTATGAGTTTAACTGACTTTCAATATTATAATGACAAAAAAACAAACTTGTGCTTGACAATTCCATTTCTTTTCCTTCTTTTCCGAGGACGAACGGGTCAAGTTTTGACTAGCAATAGGAATATTAACAAAAAATATAAATAATAATAAAAAAAAAAACTCTCGTTGCTCAACTGAGCTCCAAAACTGAAGAATTCAGAGCTTCTTTTCCAATAAATTAGAGTCCATATATTAAACCAGATTCATACAACACCATCTTCTATCTTATATTTACAGTAATCACAAGATCTATAACATAGATCCGAAGTTTTCTAGCCTCTGACAAACAAAATTAAATGAAGTATTACTATCAAATTCCCCAAACTACCCAGAACTTTATCTAGAAAATCAAACCTCTAAAACACAAACAGACAAACACAGCAGAACTCAAATCATATTAAAAGAACCAGCTTTCAAGAAAGGAGGATTGGTACTGAACCATAATGAGCAAGACGACAATAAGAGCAGCCACACCCCATGGCGAGCTTCCCTCTGAAGGAATATGATGAGTCCTCCTCCGTCTTTCCCAAGGCGAAGAGCCAAAGAAGAACCAATCCGAAGTATCTAAGGAAGACAACCATCGAGCTAAGAGTAGTATCGCAACTGGGGTAGCGAACAGAACCCAACCCAACTGTTCTTCTGCACTTTCTACAACTTCCTCGTAGGAGAAGTACCATGAGATACCGAGGAAGACGAATAAAACGGCAAGGATTAGCAGAACAGGGTATGGGAGAGGGTTGAGAGTAAACCCTTCTAAAACAGAGGAGCCTCTGCTTCTACCATAGGCCATTGATGGAGGAAGAACTTTCTGGCTATCGGAAAAGATAAAGTTTTGATTTTGAGGAGGTAGGTCTGAAACTTTGAATATCAGTATTGGAGTGAGAGAGGCAAGGCAAGTGATATAAAAACACGTCGAAGTTGTCCAGCAAAATGAGCAAAAGCTCTGTACAAAAGCAAACAAAACAAGCAACGGTGTAAAATCGCTTAGCTTCTTCCTCTGGGTTTGACTTTAAAAAAACTTGATGGACGGTGGCCTTGATAAAAGGAAACAGTGCATCTTAAGGTCCAAATTCTATAAATTTCTTCATAAAAAAATCTACAAATTTCAGATTGAATTGTTTTTTTAAAAGGTTATGATTAATTTTAAAAGTTGAAATTGTTTTTCAATTTTATAGAAATTATTAAAAGATTTTAAAATATTCAGATTCAAAGAATTGCTTATGATAGTTTTTCAAGAGTTTAGAAGTAATTTTTTTTGAAAGATTTAACGATGAATTTCTTCCAAGAGGCTATGTTAGTTTAATTAATGATATGGGATTTGAAAGTAGAGTTTGTTGTAATCTTTTTTAAATAAGAGTAATCATATCTGTCATATCATAGTAGTTTCTAAATTAGTCTATCTTATCTTAAAGAAAGAGCGGAATAAAAAATCATCATGTTAAGATAAGGTGCAGTATTAAGATAGAATGAGTCTGACCTTCAATGAATATGACTTTAAGATAGAAATCATATTATCCTAAAATAGGACTTTATATTTTTTTATTTAATGAATATTAGCTATAAGCTTCAATCTCACTTTTGTTGGCACTCAACAGCCTAACAGACTAGTAGCCTCCCCCCCCCCCCCACCCCACCGCAAAAAAATCAGCCAATCCCCTTCATAGCCTCACTCTTCCGCGACACTCACTTGACTTTCAAATCCCCTTTAGATCTCTAATACTCTACAGCACTCCAGTAGTCTCAGGTTCTTAGCATTGTTTTTTTAGGTTTCAATTTGTGCAGCTCTTTGTGGCATGTGGCTATTTGCTCAACCTGTTGCCAATCGGATTTTTCTCTTTATTTGGCCCACATCTAGAGTTTCCTGGTTACCCTTCAAAAATCGCAACTCTAGTGCTGTACCCACTTGCTTTCAAATTTCAATTTCCTTTTATTGTTCTTTTTCTAATTTTTTTTAAATCCATCCTTCTGGTGACCATTATTCTTGATTACTTCACTGGATCTTCGTCATCAATTTTCTAGAATGGCTAAGATTGGGAATCCCTTTATGTAGAACGTTTTTTCCCTCTTCATTTTGATTGCTAGCGACTTATATACTTTGGATTGTGTTGTTTTGCTATGTTTGATTTTTTGTGCATTTACATTCTTCTATGCTTCTTTTTTGCACCGTGTTTGAGGGATTGCCTTAGTCTCATTGTGGGTATGGCATTGTACCTGTAAAATCGAAATCATCAGCTGGGAATTTCTTCTAATCATATCAAATGTTATTTGAACTGTCATCTATCTTGTTAAATGATATTCTCTCTGCCTTTTCCTTTTCTTGTTGCTGTCTGCATGATTTAGGCCGAGAAAGTTTTCAATCAAGACCTTTATTTTAAGAAGACTTTCAAATTTGTTGGAGAACCGATGACCCACTTGGAATCTATTGCATCCTCTGAGGTATATACATTTTCTTATATACTGCTGTTAACAAAAATTAAGAGGGTATTATATCAACCATCCATATTAGCGTAATGCAGGTCCGCCTTTGGCTGGTGCGCTATCGTGTGTGAAATTGGTGGCTGTACAAATGGTTTTATCTCATGACTGTAATGTAGTCCAAATCTTTAGTCTTTGTTAACTGTTTGATGACACTTGGGAGTATTGATGTTTGATGATTGATAATTGCTTGTTTGGGATGGGAGGGACGCGTCCGTCCTCGAGACAGGGCACGGGATCGGGGGAAGACTACACAAATTGCAAGTCTTTTTGATCCACGTCTTGTTCGAAAGCAACCCCACCACCATTACTCTTGTTTTAATATTATTGGATACCGTTTTTCTAGAGATTAATACAAAAAAAAAAAGTTATTGAGTCAATTAAAGAGAAGAAAGGAAAGAAAATAATGGAGCTCATGTGGGGACATACTGGGCACGTTCTGATTGCCTGTGGTTAATGTGTGATTAATTCACATTATCTCAGTCCAATCACAAACCAATGGTGTGGCTTTTTCTAAATACCTATGACACTACTTTTTATTGTATACATCACTTGGACAGGTTCTATTGAAACTACAAAAGCCGCATGATTTCTTTCTTTCTCTGTTTTTTTTTTCATTCATAATACTAAAACATCACGGTGTTTTAAAAATTTTCATTATACCATACCAACATTTTATTCAAATTATTTTCTTACCTTGCATTAACTTAAAAAAACAAATAAAAATATTTAGAACATCAAAAAAAAATATCTATCTTACAAATGATTAAATTGATATAATTTAATTTTAATATAAAATTATTATTATTATTTGCTAAACATATATATCCTCTTAATGAAGGAATTAAATGTGGACACTTTTTTCTAATAAGAATTCTAATATTCATTCGTTATATTATAAAAGATTAATTTTTTCATTAGATTTAACCTCTGTGTATAATATAAAATTATTTTAAAATTAAAAGGAAGATCAGAATTTGGACCTAAAATAGCACCATAGGACTCTTGTGGGCTCACTATACCAAAGGCCCAACATCATGTATCGGCCCAAAGGCCCAACATCATGTATCGGCCCAAAGGCTTAACTTTGAAATAAGATTCATCCTTAAAAAATGAAAATTGAAATATAGGACAACAAAGGTTTAGTTAGGTACAGGGGGTTGAGTTGAACTTTGAAATCTCTCTTAACTCCACCTACCAAATCTCTATCTGTCTCCCATCTTTTTCATAATCGCATTTGACTTTCTGTCCATCTTTGACTTACGTACTGAAGTTGATTGCCAAATTTTAGGTGCTCGAAACTCCACCCGCAATGCTGGTAAAGAAAACAAAAAGAAACAGAAAAAAAACATCCGGCCACAAAAATTCCACATCTTGATTGAAGAACTGCTTAAACAATTCCAAGACGTTTTTGGATTTTTTCGGCTTGAAACCTGGAAGTAAATTTAATATTTTTGCTTAAATGTTTTTATTTCGTGGTCTAATTTTCAAGCCCATTTTATTTTTTTCCTGGCCAACAACACACAATTCAATTTTAACTAATCAGTCAAGGTTTGATTATTTAATATTTTTTTGGTCAAAGAAAAGTATACCATAAATTTGGTTATTAATTGAAAACAAGAGGATCAAATTAATTCAGTTCATAACAATGGGGATAAATGATATTCTTAAAAGCGAGGCTATAAATGAGCTTGTTCTGTTTTGGTAGAAATGAAATTACCAAAACTTAGCAAAGTGATCTATTAAATAAACTAGTGCAAAGGATTTTTAAACAAATAAAAATAGAACTATCCTTCTCTTTTTTTCCTCCTTCCCCGCCTAGCAGCGGCAGTTTCGCTCGAATATAGCAGAGGCTCAAATTCGACCCTATTTCAGAAATTGGGGACTTGAAGTGAACATTTTTCTGACGCCCCAATCAACTTTACTCTCCATCTCCGGTTCCATTGACCAAGCAGAATCGTTTTTCTTCGATTCGCTGTGATTTGTGGCCACCAGAAAGTAAAAGATTTGCAGGCAAATCCAGAGGGAGAAGACAAGTGAGGGTAATAAAAGGACGTCGTCATGAGGCCTCAGAGGAACCCAATCCACACCGTCTCAACATGGGTGAGGCGACAACCGCCGAAGGTGAAGGCTTTTCTGGCCGTGGTTACGGGCATGGCGGCTCTTGTGTTGCTTCGAGTCATTGTTCACGATCATGATAACCTCTTCGTAGCAGCTGAGGCCGTGCACTCTTTAGGAATTTCTGTCCTCATCTATAAGCTTATGAAAGAGAAGACATGTGCTGGTAAACAGCTTTGTTCTTCAACTGGGATAATCTCATTTCTTGATTGATTCTTGGTAACCTTAGGATTTTTGAGACTGAGGTGAGATTGCAAATATTTTCGTGGTTAAAGGTTTTGATTATAAATCGGCATTCGGTTTAGCTTTAAACAATAACTTTCCTTTCTTTTTTCCCCCTTCCTGGGCTTTGAGAATGGGGTTGACCCAATTTTCCTGCTCATTGGCTTGGTGCGTCCTCCTCCCTATCTTTCCGCGGTAAACATATAATTGTGAATTGTTTTGGGCATTTGAAGTCGCCTCATGGTTAGTTTGATGCTCAAAAGTAGTCAAGATAATGAAAAAGATTTTCATTTGTTGTTGCTACTTTTGAAAATGATTTCTACATGATTGAGCCTGGCTAATGATTTATCCATTTCCTCTCCTTTTAGAGGCTACTTATTCTTTTGTTTACACAGACAACAGCGAGCATGCTTAATTTTCATCTCATTTTTATCTTGACAATTATTTTTTATTCCGAGTTTCTCTTGATATAATCTAATTCGTCGAGAATACCCTTCATAGATAGTTGGATATTTGAATATTGTAAAGATAGTTACTTTGTCGACATTTGTAACTTTTAGACTCCTTTCTTTTAAAGCTCTGTATCACAAGAGACTGATATGTGTCATTTCCATATTTCTAATATCATAGGCATGGTATTTTCTTGATAATGCCATCTTTCTATGTGAATGCCAGACATTTTTATTTTCAATTTTCTTTCATCACAACGCTTAAATTCTTTGGAATGACGTACAGGACTGTCCCTCAAATCCCAGGAATTAACAGCTATCTTTTTGGCTGTTAGGCTGTACTGCAGTTTTGTCATGGAATTTGACATACACACTCTACTTGATATGGCTACTTTGGCAACAACTCTGTGGGTCATTTTTATGATACGGTTTAAACTCAAGTCTAGTTACATGGAGGGGGAGGACAACTTTGCAATATACTATGTGGTAAGCCCCTGTCATTTATACTTATCCAAACATCAGAAGCTTCATCCATAATTCCATATTATTTTCCTTCCTTGAGGATGATTTTATTTTTCTTTTTCTTTTTTTTTTTGAGCTTCAGTGTCCTGTGTAGTGGTTCTCTCCTTTGATTCTCTTTTTCTTTTCTTTCTTGTTGATTATCTCGTTATTTTGATGGATTTTCCTCTTCCTCTTCCCACATATCTTTGTGACTAATTACTATTAACTTGCACAATATTCTGCGATCCCATTAGTTTGACGTACTCTTATCTTGAATATTGATTGCAGGTGATTCCCTGTGCTGTGTTAGCCTTGCTTATTCATCCGTCTACTTCTCATCTCATATTGAACAGGATCTTTTGGGCATTCTGTGCATACCTAGAAGCAGTTTCCGTGTTACCCCAACTGCGGGTCATGCAGAACACCAAAGTATATTATCTTAACTCAAAAGCACTGTTCGTACAATCATAGGATCTACCCTGTTAACCTTTCTATATAACTCATTTCGCCTTATACTTTCAGATTGTCGAGCCATTCACAGCTCATTATGTATTTGCATTGGGTGTAGCAAGATTCCTAAGCTGTGCTCATTGGGTTCTTCAGGTACAATTTTGCATTCACATCTAATTTACCTTTTCAATGTTGTGTGTTTTGAGTTTTGAATTGTAATAATGCATGTGAAGTCCTAATGGCTGGGGTACTGCTAACATATTACTTTCTTGTGACAGGTGTTAGATAGCCATGGGCATTTGTTGGTTGCCCTGGGATATGGTTTATGGCCGTCAATGGTTCTCATCTCAGAAATTGTCCAGACTTTCATCTTGGCAGATTTCTGCTACTACTACGTCAAAAGGTTGGTTGAATTTTACAGCTTTTTTTGTTATCTTACGACCTTTCTCTTGCGAATATCTAAAAGAAATTGAGTACTCTAGTTGGTCCACGAGTTTTAATGAGTACACGGGTTAGTTAGTTTGCAGTGAGTTTATGATCTTTAGGAGCTAACTGTTGCACTTGAATAGAGTTAAATGGACCAGACAATTACTAGATCTGATTGTTAGTTTACTGAGTAATATTTTTAGGCATAATTTTTACCGTTTGATCCATGGCAGCGTCCTCGGGGGACAGCTTGTTCTCCGTCTTCCCTCTGGAGTGGTGTGATTGACGATCTTCTGCGAGAGCTCATTCTCACTTGGATTTAACTTAAATCTGCCAACACGTTGGTCATCCTCGCTTCAAGCATTTCGGGTTGTCCATGTCTCATCATGCGAAATATGATTCTTTTTTTGATGGGAAAAAAAAAAACTAACTGAATGTTTCGTTTGTATTCAGTAAGTTGAACATACTTTATGCACGACCTTTCTAATTGCTTGGACGGTCGGCATTCAGTTTCTTTCTTTCTTTTTGTCGGTATTCAATTCTTTCTTTCTTTTTTCCTTTCTTATTTTTTAACGTGGCATGCTCAAGCTTTAATTACCTTTCGTAGCAAGTGTGAATCTGCCTTATCATTCCCTTGTTACTGTTCCTCATACAGTAAAGTCACATAATAGAACAACGAAGGAGGGGCTGGAAATACAGCTAAGAAACTTCTTATAAAAGTTATTTATATAAACTTGTGGGTGTTAAACTATTATTATTATTATTAATTTTTTTTAAAAGCTCAGCACTTGCATGACTTTAATTAATCAATCAGGCACTCAAATTCCTGGCAAGAATTCCCTCGAAAGTGATCCCGGGTCCAAAAGCCAGAATCAATCCCCATTCAGTAACTTCTCTGCCATCCCTCTTAATTTTGAGACCCTCCTCCATCATATACTCCAGTACATACACTATAGTGTTACTACTGGCATTTCCATAATCCATTAAAGCCCTTCTACTTGCATTCAGCTTTTCTGGCATCAAATCAAGCCTTTTCTCTATCCGGTTCAAAATTGCAGGACCACCTGGATGAACCGCCCAAAAAAGTTTGTTATAATCCTTATCCTCAACATCTGCCATTAACACGTCACAGAACCCTTCAATGTTGTCTTCAATTATCTGTGGAAGTTCTCTTGCTAGCTTGAAGCTTATCCCTTCCTCTGATAACCTCCCATCAATGATCTTGTGCGTGTGTGGCAGAAACTTCTGTGCTGCTACGTGAAGCTCAAAGAGAGGCCTTTCAATTCCCACTATAGGATCCGACCCGATTATCATGGCTCCAGCACCATCCCCGAATAGTGCCACCCCAACAAGATCATAGGGTCTATCTGCACTTGGTGGTTTGAACCCAATAATTGTAGTTTCGGAAGTAGCTAGAAGGATTCTGCTTCCCGGGTTGTTCTCTGCTATGTCTTTTGCAACACGTAGGCCAGAGACACCTCCAGAGCATCCCATGAAATAAAGCATCGTTCTTTGGGTCTGGGGATTGAGTCCTAGACCTAATTTGCAATATAAGATGAAAGATAGTAATTATCTGTTTAATTTATTCTCTTGTATGCACGAAATTAAAAATTTGCAAACGTATCACAATTTCAAATCTCAACTCGATTCACTATGCGAGAGATTAGTGAGGAGTTGAGCATCTGTATCACCTGTGGCTAGGTAAAGGTCACCACCGGGAAGTCTGGCTTCGCTTGAAGAGACATAGACCAAGTGGGTTATGTCTGATAAAGGCCTGCCCCAGTTCCTGACACAAACTTGGGACGCTTCAATTGCCATTTGTGTCACTGCCTCGTTGCATATTTCTAGCCTCTGCTTTACAGTTGGAAGCCCTTCAAGCGCCAGTTCTGGAAACTTCTTCAGTATATCCTCACACATCACGACGTACCTTGTCTTAACTGTAGTTGTCTTGCCTGTTTGCTTACGCCATAAACTCGGTGAATAAGACAAGCAACATGGTTAAAACATTTTAACATGATAGTTAATAAGCCTTTGAATGCGTGAAGTAGAAACTTACAAAGTCTAGTGAGCTTCTGCTTGAGCTCAGGATTATCACAATTGGTGTCTCTGAAATACCCGTCAACTAAATACTCCTGCATCACAAGCTGATGAGGAAAAGCTTTGCCCAGAGCTAAGATCGTAGCCTTCCCAGGGTTAGCCTGCTCTGCGACACCTTTCTGAACAGTACCCTTTTCTCCCATATTTCTACTTCTTTGAATTCGCCTGCAGTGAATGTTCTCCACAGAACTGACGCAGACAAGATAGGACTCTGGCTTATATAATCTGCCAAGCATGTACCTAGTTGGAGCCCCGGCATGACAATACTGTATTGGATGGGGCATGAAGTGTGCAATTGTTTTATAAAATGTGGATTAGATGGGAAGCAAGAAATTCATGGAGATTATGCTATTGGTTAATGGGTGGGTGTTTAGTTTCAGTTTTAGGTGAATTACATCCTAATTGAAATAAACATACAATTTTCATGTAAGGTGAATATCACTTTTTGCAACTTCACTTTTCAGGGTTTTTACGACGCTCCAATGGTACAAGTTTTGCTCGTAAAACTTTGTGGAGCAACTGCCGAACATCCGATGGTAATAACAATCTACAAATAGGACAATTAAGCATTAACTATGTTAATAACGAACCACCTGATCACGTTTGCTATCATATCCTCTTCGTAAGTTTCGCAGCTTACATTAACGGAACGAGAATGCTGGTAATGCCAGTGGCACGAACTAATATATAGGAGCAAAAAATACTGATGGTAGTAAATCGACCATGATTACCAGCTAACATGAGCTTTTTGGTCCAATCAACGTTAGGTGTTTTTGATCAATGTAATATGTTGACATACAATGACCTTGAATTTGACATACAGCAACCTTGAAACCTAATAAGAAACATCCATTAAGAAATTTAGCTCCTCAAACAATCATTTCCTTCCCATAAATAATCCCCAGCAGCAACAATGAACCAATAGGTTTAATGCAATTCACAAATAGATGTCAATGGACATCAGGAGGATGAGAGCCAGCACTTTTGGCTAGCTCACTTGTACAGCAACCACTGCAATATCTATCTTTATCAACCTACAATTTGTTGCTATTTTGCATAAAAAGCATAAAATCCCAAACAAATGTACCATAATACAACAATACAACATTATAATGTTAAAAATCGGGTGTAAGGTTAATTAGATTGTCAAAGTTCAGATAGGCACTTTCCACTGATATAATTAATGACTTTATACACCGCCTCATCAAGTGCAGCAGTTACGGCAGCCAAATTCTGAAGGAATTCTTCTGCAGTTGGTTTGTCACCATCAATAATATCAGTTACAGCTTTTACAAAAATCACAGGGACCTTCAACAGATCAGCAACATAGGCAATTGCCGCTCCCTGGAGATACAGAGTTCAAATGGAGGATCAATGCTTGACTTAACAAACCAAAACAAAGACATATAGATGGACTTAATTACATAAGAAAGAGAGGCACTAATTTAACTTTTCACATTGCCCATTTTTCTGGTGCATAACTCGTCGATAGAAGTGATTTAGGCTTAACTTAAAAACGAGGCCTAATATTATATAGCAGAGACAAGGCAGACATAAGCATGGTGCAGAAAAACAATATACAGAAACACAAATTAAGGAATTCAAAACAATAGTGTTTGGTGCAGGACAACGGGAGATGCAAATAAAGGTAAAGGAGGAAGGAAAATGCAGAAAAGTTTCTATTATATCGTAACCTTATGTCATATGAGACCAAAACTTGGTCCAGAGTATCATCAATTTTGTAATTTGCTATTGACTTCTTTGGTCCAGAGTATCATCAATTTTGTAATTTGCTATTGACTTCTTTAGTCGGGCATTTGAGAGAATGGATAGTTAGTGTTAGTGTTAGGGTATAGCATAGACTTTGCCTTTGATTAGGAGAGAAAGGAGGGGAGGAGAGAATGTTTTGATAAAACAGTGCAATATAGAATCGGGGTGATGTCACAAATCATCAGCGTCTTCTTGAAACTTCTGTATACAACATATCCAAATATGAAATTATAGCGCAAATATGAAAAGTTTTCGTTCTATCAATATGTATGTTTCTTCTGACCAAAAAGAAAAGAAAAGAAAACAAGAATATGTGGATTTCCTACATTGCAAAAAGGGGAGCAGAAAGCCTTTCTAATGCTTGGTTTATAAGAGATAGAACAAAATAGTTTACCTCCATATCTTTAACTGTGGCATCGTTTGCAATGATAGATGCTTCATCCTGTTGTGTCATATCTAGAGAGTCACCAGTAGACAACTTACCAAACTGAAAATATTCACACCCATTGTTTAAGGTTAGACAATAGCCTGAAGTCATGCAATGCAAGGGCTTGATTAGGAATTTCAAACAGTTAGGTGGGTTGTACTGGTATGAAGGGGATGGGATGGGCGATATGGCCAACTCCATCGATTGAAAGTTTGATGGAAAAAAAATGAAGGGCCCCTCACTGTCCACTGAGTGAATATTAAGATCCCATTAATTTAATATAATAAATCAAACAACATCCATGTGAATTTAGGGCCAGGGCATGTGCAAAGTTAGCTATATGCCTATATGGGCGAACCCAAGAGTATTGATGTGAAGCGTAGTTAAAATAGCCAGAGAGAAACAAGTAAATCAGAGGACATGGAGTGTTTCAACAGATTTTTATTATGCACTTCACAGAGAATATATATCTTGTTTACAAGATAACTTCAATCATTTACATGAAACTAGGATCCTGATCTCATTCAAATGAGCTATTAGATTCAGTCAACAGACTTCACGAATAGCAATATAGCATTATGATGCAGCACAAAGCTTTGTATGTTGACTCAAATTATTCATCTAAACCATATTAATTATATATACCCACTTGGAATATATGCAGTTTAGCACATAGTACCTTCAGATTAAGTTCCTTTACGAGATTGGGTGTTTCAAAAGCTTTACGTGAACCAACTCCAAATAAATCATAAACCTGCAAAAGAAAGTTAAATATGATTGTTTGTTAATAGCAAAGCTTAAATTCTCCACTCTTTTATCACTCTCACTCTCTAATGAAATTCTTTTACCGTTGAGAATAATACTTCTTATCATAATATCTCCCCAAAACATGTAGCTGAAAAGGCAAAAATAGGAGGGGGGAAGAACCTTGCCTCTCACTCTCACATACATGTAATGAATTTAAGTTATATAGAAGAGAATTAGACAAACCAGGACCATTGACCACATTAAAGCATAACACAAGACTCACAGGTATGGGTATTCTTCTGTCATGAAAAGCACAATCTGATATGATGAAAACATCACCAATACTAGCTCCTTTTGCCTGAGAGCATCCATGAACAGTAAATTAGAAAGCCATGCTTTTATATATATATATATACATGCATACATGTGCACATATCCATATCAGAATCTTTTCAGCAACATGAATGACTCTATAAGGCATTAGGTGTATTATAAAAATAGTGATCTTTCCTTCACAAGCAAAAGCAAAATTAAAAGCTCAAGTAGAGTGAAAATTGATTATAGCAAATATTACCATGAAGTGATTATTGATTCATGAGAAACAAAGAAACAAAATTCCGCATCAAACAGATTCAAAGCAAATAAATCAGAAAGATTCAAAGAAATAAAACAGCATAGCATGCGACTTTATAAATAATAATTAAAGAAAAATCATATCAAATTTGTTGAGAGGGATATTTCATACCTTGAAGCCACCAGCAGTGCCTGCATTTATGATCAAGTCTGGCTTTAATGCTTGAATAGCAGCATATGTTACAAGAGAAGATGATACCGTTCCTATACTATCAACCCCTGAAAGAAATGTGCGCAGGACTCAGCACATAATTCTGATATTAGAACTCCCATTTTCTTGGATCTTTGATACTTAGGAACGTGCTACCAATAAGATCCATGTTATGCAGACTAAAATTTAACTGGGTCTAGTCTTACTGAAATTAGCAAATCAAAAGGGCAACAATGCTGCTGGGATATTCTTGTTCTAGAGACTCCATGCTTTCATTTTAGTGGAAATGATTATGATTTTATTAACAAATAGCAACACAATAAAATTCCCTGATGGGCACAAGTCTTCATCATAGTCAAAAAGTAAATTGTTGAAGGCTTTGCTTTTTCATTATAATATGAGAAGAATCAAAAGGAAGTTTGATAATTTTTGCTAATGTCTACTAGAGGTATCAATATCCTTTAACAGGTTAGTCCAGGAATAGTAGGAAAATAAACTGGAAATAACACAAAAGCTTACCCAGAGTAGGATCTTTTCCAGGCCAGATTAAAGTTATATTGAGATCTTTGTATGTACCACAATAGAGAACCCAAGGGACCCCCTGTGGAAACCTGAACCATTGTGGAAAGACATATAGATATAAACAAATGAAGAGCATCAAAATCCACAGGAAGAGTCTATTTTACCTCTATCCACCAGATAGAGGGAAAAAAGAGCTGAATTAAGCATGTCGGTTCTGCACATATATACGTTATTCTAATAAAAGGACAAACCTTGGATACAATTTTTAAGGGTTTATCATCAAGTTCTGCAATGAAAATATGATAAGAAAATATTTTCTACAGTTCAGCATTGCTTTTAAACAAATTCCTCCACAGGTAATGAACTTTACCTAGTTCTTTTCTTCAGTATAAAAATGATTTAGTCATTGGAAGATCATTCTTCTCCCCATTTGACCCTCAAAAGACAAAACCTCTCAAATTTAGTCCCTGGAAGATCACATCTCTTTCAACTTGGTCCTCCAAAAATACTTAATTTAGTTCCCCAAACATTTTTTTCCCTTTCAAAATGAATCCTACAAAAAGTATTTGATGCTCCTTGATATACCAAAAACTAGCTATACAAAAGCGTCATTTTGAGGCTTAACATGTCTGAGAAAGTGCTTACCAATCCACTATTTGCCTAATGATGGGATATTTTCATTGAGAACATGTCTGGAGAATTAAATAGAGGTTTCATCTTTGATGAATGGAAGTACTAGAAAAATAATTTTTAAGGACCTACTTAAGAAAAAAAAAACGATCTTTCAAGAGTGGTAATGTATTTAGTTTTTAAAAAGTTCGAAAGTAGCTATCTTTTTTTTTTCTATTAAAACAAGGGCACGGTTAAAAACTTGCATAAAAAAAATGGGACTACGTAAAATCTAACAGCAGAAAAAAAGTTGGAAACTGGCCATCTAAGGAACACAATACGCTAAAGATTTCCTCTTTCTGCGCTGAGCCTGACTCAACAACAAAAGGTCAAAAAACTTGTGAGTCTGGACTTGAATGAAACAAAGAAAGTGATCTACAAACACCATCTGAAAGCATTCTATAAATTTTGAGAGGCTGAAGCAATGATCAATAAGATAAACACCTACAAAGAGCTAGTGTCCTCAGTGAGCTGGAACCTATTCACAACAGGAAGCGCCTCAGACTGCATAGCTGTTGATCCAAATTAACGTAGTCAACAGCAAAAACAAAATCGCAAAAAAAAAATGAGGCGGGGATAGAACAGAGAATACAGAGAAGGAGGAGGAGGAGGGTGTTGGTGATTGGAGATTACCGATGATGAAGACGATGTTGGAAACAGGTCGCTTCTGAGGTTGATCAGCCATGGCTTCCTTCCCTGCGTGTGATTGGTCGCCACGAATAGCCACAGCTGCTTCCAGGGTACTAAGGCCTTTAATAAAGCCCTATGATATAGTGGTTGCGCTATCTGACTTTTCTTCTATTTTACCGAATAGGTTTTTGAGTTCGTGGGACACCGAAATCAGTACGCACGAAACATCGTATATGACTAATGGCAAACTTATTTTCAGTGTGTTCGTAAACGTGGTTTCCAAATAGTTTTTTGGTTAAAATTTTAATTTAATTTTTTTAAAAATAAATAATTATATTTATTCAAATAAATTTTTAAACTAAATTATATTTTAAAACTAAAATTTTAGATAAATTGGTCAGAACAGCTTATAAAATAATAAAAAAATTTATAAACTAACTAATTATTATAGTATCATACTTTTTCTTATATCCTCTTTCCTATTTTTTTTCTTATACCCTCTCTTCTCTCTCATCTTATTTCTTATCTCTTCTCATTTAATACTCATACATTTTTTCATAATTTATTAAAAATAAATATTAAAATACTCATTTATTTACAATTATTTTTTTTTATAATTTTTTCTCTAAATTTTTTTCAATAATCAAATCAGTATGCGAAGTGCAAGCTTTACAAGGACATGGCAAATGCAAAAAGTACTAGCGATTTAACTTTTTTATTTATAAATTATAAAATAAAATAAAATAATTAATTATAATTAATTTAAATACATTTATTAATATATAATATAAATTTATTTTAAAGAATTATATTTAATTATAATTAATTTATTTATTTAATTTTTTTAATTGAGTAAAACAATTAACTTCTTTTTATATTAAAAATCAGATATATTATTAATTTATATATTAATAAATTTTTTTATTTCAGAAGTTGAAAATACATTTGTTTATTACTTTTTTTTAATTGGGGGGATACAACATTTATTTCTTTCATATTTTAATTGTATTACATATTCAGAAATATAATTATTTTAACCACATATCATGCAACCAGTAGAATTCAAAATTAAGACAAATATAAGAAAATACAAATTATGAGAATCTAAATTTCTAAAATGTATCAGAAAATTCTAAAAAATATTACTTTAATTTTAAAATTCTAAATTAAGAGTTCTTAAAAGAATTTATTATTATTTATTTTATAAAAATGATAAATAATTTAAAAAATATAATAAATAAAGTGATTTAGAATTTTAAAATTTTAGTAGTATTTTTTAAAAAGTAGCCCTCATATGTACATGGAGCTTCAAATAAGCTAGATTATATTATTTAAGTATTCTAAACTTTATAATTTATTGTTGGGAAATAAGTAAAATCTTACGATCTCTGTTGTTTTTTGTTTTTATCACAAGCGTTTGAAGCCGTGCCCAAGCAATTGCAATTCAGGGCCAATTTTCTAGCCTAGAATTAATGTATAGACAGGGCTCAACAGCAAAACAGGAAGACCATAAACTGCCATAAGGACATTTGCAAGGGTGAAAAAAAAACAGTATTTTACTGTAGCATATGTAGTTAAAAAATAATTAAAATGTTTAAAAATATATATATAATATTAATTAATTTAATTATATTTTTAAGCTAATTAAATTAATTACATAAATTATATATTAAGGGGCAAAGAAATATCATACTTAGGGGGAGCATGCGGATGCCCCATATCGGAGCATGACATCATGTGTGCAAATGAACTCTGTCACTTTCTTCGTGGACACTCAGAATCTTTGCCCTCTGATTCTCAAATGGCCGATCCATGGCTCGTACTAGTTTAATATAAGTCCTATTGTTTAAATTCATTAACGATATAGCTTCCTATAGTTTTTTTTTTATTGCATGTGGATGAATAATATTACAAAATCTATCTTCAATTAGATTTAGTGATACTTAAATTTTTATATAATCATGATAATAGATATATAGGACAAACAGATGAAGACGGGAGTTTTTGTGTCGGGTCAAGCTTAAATTAGTCGAGGATACCGTGATCGTGGGATATCTAGGCTGCACGTAGCATATCACATGATGAGCATTGATGTAGTGCAGCCTCGTCGGAAAGAATCTAAGATGGATTGTTTGTCTTCTCTCTTTTTGTTATTGAACTAGCTAGGCACAGAATATGTTACATTTTATTAGTTGGATCCACTCTCGATCCATTGGGTATCCAAACCCATGGCCCAACTTCCTAACTAACTGAAGAAGAGATCCGAGTTGTGTTCTTTGTTTCTCTTTTTTTACACCAAAGAGAAGCTGGTAAGATTCAAAACAAAGTGATGGTTATTGAAAGTTATTTGTATGCGTGAAGGTGAAAGTGTAGAAAATCTTACACGAAGAGCAGTTTTTCAAAGGATCATCTCCTCTGGGGAGGAAAAGCAACTCTCTCATTCGGAGTTTTCCACAATATTCCTGCCATAAAAATGCGCGAAGAAACTAACTACAAAAGAGAGAGACGTTGAGAAGATGAAAAATATAGGCAAGTGCGGCATGAGGTGATGGAATGAATGAATGAAAGTAATTAGTATACAAACAGAATGCGAAATTAGAGGCCAAAATGACTCGAAAGGGTGGTGAGGAGCAGAGAGATGAAGAAGAAAAGAAGGGAATGAGAAGGAAGAGAAGAAGAAGCATTAGGCAAGGCAGGGAAGGAGTCAGGTAAAGGCATTTGACAGTCTTCTCCGTTGAAGTAAACTCTTCTGGGAAAAGCCCAACCGTTGCTGAGAGTGAAGCCATGAAGCTCCTTCCTCAGCAATATCTCTGTGCTCACGAAGCCCAAGCGATCCTCATCCGAGTGCACGATTTCGTCGTTGTAGTATTCCATCCCCCAAAACAGTGCCACCCCTTCATCTGCACCCAAAGCCACATGCCTCCTTTGTCAATAAATACTCACATCATGCAAACACCAATTTATCCATCAATGTCTGCAATATATATGATCATTTAACTAAATGTAATTTACACTCGAACTTTATAATTTTAATTTAATTAAAATTATATTTATAAATTTTAACTTACTATAATTTAATTTATATAATTTTAATTATTTAAAATTTTAATCTATAACTTTCATGAACTACACAATTTTATTTTTTAAAATATAGATAATAAGGTTTTTACATAGTTAAAATACGGAGAATGAATTGTAACGTTCTATGGAGTTAAAATTTGGAAAGGAAGTCATAATTGAATTAAAATAATAAAAATTAAATTTTATCAAATTAAAGTTTTGTCTTTAGGTTAGAAGTACAAGAAAAAGTTTTATTTTTTTAAAATATTAATGATTCATGACGGCGGGGGATTGATCCATCCATGTGGCTTTCAATAGGTTCGTTTCTCCTCCCGATCTTGCTCCGGTCCGACCTCAAGCATTTTCATCCTGCCAACTCCTCCAGTTTTTCCCATCACTTCCGTGAGACTGAACATGCTCCGAAATCTCCGATCCCGGCGTCGCCTCCGTTACGGCGCTTTCATGTGCGCCGCCTCCTCGGCCCTTCTTCTCTTGCTCTCGGTGTCTCTACTCTACACGCGCCTCTCTCACTCGAACGCCCACCTTCACAATTACCTCTACCGAAATCCCAGACCCTCGCACAAGGTCAGTTACGACTCCCTCCTATCAGATTCCGTCAATGACGAGATCTTGGGCGGCGAAGACAAGATCGACGCGCTCGATTTTGTGGAAGAGCAGCAGCAGCAGGTAGATGATCTGAGATCTGTCGAGGTCGATGAAGAGGAGGAACCCTTCGATGGGATCAAGACTAGTGGGTATTTCTTTGATCATGTTGGTGGGTCAATCAGGAGGGCTTTTAACAAACGCTCGATTGATGAATGGGACGATGGTCAAGCAGGGGGTTTTCTGGGATCCGGGCCGGAAGATCGAAGCAAGACCGCGTTTGGGTCCGACGATGTGCCGGTGGACGAGGAGGTTAGAAAGAAAGCAATGCAGGTGATGGGAATAGAGGATTTACTCCTCTTGAAAGTGGGTAGGAGAGTCTCGCCCCTCAGAGAAGGTTGGGGTCAGTGGTTCGATAAGAAGGGTGACTTTCTGAGGAAGGATAAGATGTTGAAGTCCAATTTGGAGGTTCTGAACCCTCTGCGTAATCCACTTCTGCAAGATCCAGATGGAGTGGGCTTGACCGGGTTGACTCGGGGTGATCGAATTGTGCAGAAGTATCTGCTAAACGAGTTCAAGAGAGTTCCATTTCCTCGTAAGAAGGCTTTCGACGTCTCCAGGGGCACTCATGGATCTAACTAGCTAGAAATTTACGGTGAGGTTAAAGAAACTAGAACATAATATTTCAAATGACAAGTTTGGAGGAGAAGTAATGAGTATTCTAAGAACAATTACTGAATCCTAATGGCGGTGGAACTATGAATAGTGGTGCTGGAGGGAGTTCGGATCTCTTGAAATATTCGACCTAGAAGTATTATTTCAGAGGGGAGAAAACCTGCTGGATGGCTTGCCACTTCTTACAGTATGAGATAAGAAGGTATCTGTAGCTGAAACACGGCTTAACAAAACAGCAACAGGACACTTGGATTTCATTTAATGAAGCATATGTTCAATGAAATATTCTGCATTAAGTACCTTGAAAGCCAACTGTGGGAAGCACTGTGCCGTTGAAGCTGTACGTCGTTGCTGGCTGGCTGAAGCCAGGATGTTGAACCAACAGATTCCAGTTTGAGTAATTTCTGTTGCGGAGGTAGTTAGAAATTGTAAGTTTCACTCTCCAGTGATCCCTATAGTTGTTTTTAATATGCCAATGGACTCGAATTGGGCACATGTGATCAGTGCATTGCATTATGTCGTGATCATCGTCATCATTTGACCGTGATGAGAAACCAACTGGCCTGTTCAGATAAACACAGTAAGAGGAGTGGAGGCCAGACCTGAGACAGCGTCCTAATATTATGTCAATATGAGGATTTCAGAAGTATACCTTATGCAAGTCTCTGTACCTTTTTCCGCTTGTGGGCATCCACAACTGCAACTGGGGCATGATGTAATGGTAGGATTGTAAAATGTTGAGAGCGAAGCACAGCATACTGGTGATTTGGTTGCTAGAAAACTGGAATACGTACATTTTGACTTTCCTGGATTGCAAAGTGTTGTATACAATTAGGAGGACTGGTAGAAAGGAATGATATTGCAATTGTACGGGTTTGTTATAATTTTATTTTGTTTTTCCAACCACAAACCTTTTCTTAATATGCAATTTGCTTTTTGTTTCACATGCTTTTCATAGTTATATAAAGGAACTCATTGATTAGCCAGGAAATGAATGTGCTCTCCTTAAATGCTACAGTAAAAGAAATACTAATCCTTTCTGATAGGGGTGTGCATGGGTTGGGCAGGGCAGTTCCCCTGCCCAAAAAATATATGGGCTACATTTTGCAGCCCGGTGCCCAGCCCTACCCAGTAAAAGCCCTAACAATTTTGGGCTAGGCATGCCCAAATCGTGATATCATGCTCATGTTGTGAAAAAAAATATGTAATTATGAATTTTTAAAATAATATCATATTCATGTGTCTTTAAGAGTTAAATAATATCTATAATTCACTAAGAATAAGAGAACAAAGATAATAATTAAAATCTTGAGATCTATTGCATATAAAAAATAAGCGTTGAAATCTAAATAGTTTGTAATTATAACTTTGTATCAATCTCCCTAATATTGACAAAGATAAAGCATCTAAAAAAATAAAATAAATAATTATAATTTATAACGTAATCATATAATAATTAATAAAGTTAAAAAAAATTAGTATATTTATAAATATTAAAATATACAACTTACCTACTTATATTTCTAAAATTACTTTATAGTCACCAGTAGCTATCATATTCTCCCTTCTAAGATAGAGAAAAAATAAAAAAAATAAAAGAATGAGTGCTCATGGGCAGGGCAGGGCAGCCCCTATGCCCGGTGCCCAGCTCGAAAAATGCATGGGCTGTATTTTACAGCCCGATACCTGGCTCTGCTCGATAAAAATTGGGCTAGGCATGGCATTTTTCTTGCAGGTTGGGCAGGGTATAGCAGGCTATGGGCATACGCCACATCCCATATTGTCTATATATCTTGAGCACTTACTGTAAGCAGGAACTTGCCGTTGTCCCCCAAAATCTGGGACGGTCGTGGGATCAGTATCCACAAGTGGGCTACAAGTGTAACCAGGACCTGGGGCCATTAATGTGAGACTGCTAGGCGCGTGTCCTAGCGAATCATTCGCCAAGTTGCCTACTTTGAGTTCAAACGAAGAGAGCGAATTCAAAGGATTGATAGCCCAAGCGGAAAGAATGCCACCATGGCAGCAATTCACTGACCTGCTGTCTTCTGAGACATCAGAAGTGAAATCAACTATTGTGGGATTTTCCATGCAGGAGTGTGGTATTGGATTTGTGTAAGTTGAGCAGTTTCCTCTATCAATGGCGAAGGCACCTTTCATTGACCAGATCACCTCTTTGTTAGTCCATGTCCATCCTAGCTTCCAACCAGGCTTGGTTACATGACGATATTGATGATAATTTTTCAGAGTCACCCTTGCCTGTACAATATATTCATGCTAGGTTGCAGTTTTGCTTCTTAACTTCATGTTGTATGCAAAATATTAAGGCTAATCAATTATTTCAGTTGGAGTAGAAATAAACAAGTCGGAAAATTGACAAGTTATTTGGAAAACTTCAATTTTCATTCTCAAATATATATCCCTACGTGGGTGTTTCAAAAATCAAATTAAAGTTTGAGTGATTGGCCTGTGCAGTGAGTACTGACCAGATACCCATCTTCTGTCCTTCCGTAGATGTCAATTGTTACTGTAATGTTCCCATTCGGATCCAAGGGATCGTAGCAATCTGCAGGTTAGGATTAGAACCAAATGAGAAAATGAAACGACAATAGAAGAGAGAGAAGAATTTGAGTTAGCAGCATAATCGCAGCTTCTGCAAACTGAGAAAACAGAGTGCATAAAATGAAAATTGCAGTGCCTGATAAAGTGCAGAAGGCAACTATCAGCATTAACTTCACAGCCTGAGGCCCTAGGCGATGAAGAAGGCTCTGCACCATTTTCCCCCCTTTTGATTGTTGTGGGATGTCACAAGAATCCAAGCATCAGGAAAGAAGGGAAGTTGGGTGGGTCTTGAGAAATCCATGATGTGCCCTTTCTCCTGATCTTATTGGGATCAAACCAAGGATCATTGGAAATATCAACTAACTCTAATTAATAAAATTCTCTCCAAGGGGATAGTCTAAGAAACTTAAAGATTCCACTCCTATCCATGCAGAATTTGATTATCAGGCGTGCCCTTTTTTGTCCCATTTAATACCTGCTAGTGCAGTGCCGGCGCATGGTTCGTACTCAAACTCAAGCTTGTTAGCAAGACAAAGAAACACATTCTACTTTTCAAATGCATTTCAACTAAATTTCAGATTATAACTAAAAAAATTTAAATTTCATGAAGGAACCAAAGCTTATTTCTAAATTATTCTGAAATCTGAATTACAGAGGAAACCAGAGAGGAGAATTCGATAAAATGCTCAGTCAAAGTTCTGAGCTATCATAAAAGAAAGTGATATATATATATATATATATATATATATATGTATATGTATATTCATAAGAGAATTTGTTACAGGAGAGAGAAGGCCGAAAACCTCAGGCCATTATTGCAGATAAGTAAGTGAGTTTGCCGCCCATGAATATGATACACCAATTAGGAAATGCACAAACGCAAGCTCTAAAATACACGTCAATAGAAATTAAAGCTGACAAAATTACTAGTTAATTAAACAGAGTTTAGTGCAGCTCGCCTGCTAGTTGTCAAAACTTAAGTGGATTGAGATTGATCCATTTCCTCGTTGTCCTTTAGTGGATCTGGTTGACACAGCTCGAATTGACCTTTGCTAGTAGTTAAGAAAATGACTTGGGAAAATTTTAAAACAGCATCGCATTTATTCACCTTTTTACCGCTTATTAATTTATGAGCTACTTAACATCAAAAAAGCACATGGGTTAATGGTCAAGATACCCTTATAGTGAACAGCATGGGGCTGTTTAGTCGTTTATGTAATCTTATAGCATTGAGCTCTCTAAGATATAATAGTTATGGATGCAGAATATATTAGTATTCAAATGAGGCATTAAGAAAGTTGAAGGCATGAACCTTCTTATTGAGGGGTATAGGCGAATGGTGTTGGCGCAATCAAAGCTCACAGATACAGCTTCAGACTTGTGGGAGATTTCTTGGAAATTATAAGTTTCGACAAAGAATCAAAGTTGGTACTAACTTGGGTCTCAAAGTTGATGGTTTGGTACTAATATGGCTTTTAAAATAAAATCTGTTTTGCAGGGAAAACAAGACGTAATTGGGCACATGCACTTGAGATGCAGATAGAGTCCTCGTCGGAATCAGGCTTCAAGTTTCAGCAACCAAGCATCAACTTGATTGAAATCCCAGCACTCGCACGGCAAGATCATGTCTTTTGGGTCCTCAATTTTCAACACAACAAAGGACGACCATGTGAATATTAATGATGTTTGAGTCGTCACAGCAAGTTCATGAAAGCGTCAAGCCTTTCTCTAAACTTGGCCACTAAAACAATTTCAAATGCAGGCACTACGAGAGGGTTTTTGGTTTAACAACATATACTCCTATGAATCGGAAAAAGCAACTTTGTATGTATTTATGGATGGAGAACACAATGCAGTAACCATTGTCTTATTAGGCTGCTGATATACAAGCTCCAGAGACCACACATTCAATCCTATCTTACTTCTGAATATTTAATGGATTGGGATAAATAGGTAGTGTATTACAAAAACAATTCTCATATTTAATCGCTTTAGATGATGTATCTATGAATTGGGAAAATTGCTTTAATTTATATTAATAATTTTACATGAAACTTATCAATGTCATACAATATTTAACTGTTTTTTCTTTTTTGTCCCAGACAAAATTTAATCTCTTGGATATACTGGTCCAACAAGTTGCCTTGATCTATGGAAAATTTGCAGATAGAAAACTATCAATCATAGTACTTTGTTTGTGTGGGGTGACCTGCGAATATTCTTGGGTGTGAAGCTTAAAACTATCTGTATCATAGACATTCACGCAGATAGCATCTAATTAATCAGTTTCCTTAATACGCAAAACAACTGAAATCATTGCTCTAATAAATGACTCCTAGGCAAATACTAAAACCACAACATATTATGTCCTTGTCGAAGGTTAGAGTCAACCATCAAAAGACGCCAATATTGCCCGAAAATTAACGCAAGATCAATGCTAAAATCCAAGTATGTGTTTTATCTCCTTCCGCAATATGGCTCCTTGAAAGGAAATTTTATTTATAACCAGCCATTCCCCTTCTCTTACAGTTCAGGCCAAATGGATTTATCAAACTCCAAAGTTGCAGACGAACAATTATCCAGTCACTCCGATAGCATTTATGGGGAAATAAGTTTGGTTGGCAAGAAACCTTCATGGTCCAAACGTCTTTCTTCCATAGGAGCCCATGATGCTTTCAGACCAGAGGTAACTGAATTATTGCTTGTTAAATTGATGATGTTACTTTCTGTCGTTAGTTATTCTGTTTCTTGTTGAAGGTATGGAGGGCAGGTTTGACAGAGTTAGTAGCAACAGCATTACTAATGTTCACCCTCACAACCTCCATTATTGCATGCTTGGACTCAAATGAGGTTGATCCAAAGCTTCTTGTCCCTTTTGCAGTATTCATAATAGCCTTCCTCTTCTTAATGGTCACCGTGCCTCTCTCTGGAGGACACATGAGCCCAGTTTTCACCTTCATCGCTGCCTTAAAGGGAGTCATAACTCTCACACGTGCTCTCATTTACTTAATATCCCAATGCATTGGCTCCATTATTGGCTTTCTCATCATTAAGACCGTGATGGACAAAAGATTAGCACATATATATAACTTAGGAGGCTGTGCTATCAGTGGTTTGAAGCAGCAAGAAGCTCTGTTACTGGAAGTTTGTTGTACTTTTGTGGTTTTGTTTGTGGCAGTGACCATTGCTTTTGACAAGAGAAGGTCCACTCAATTGGGGCTGCCAGTGCTGTGTTTGGTGATTGCAGGAGCCATGGCGTTGGCAGTTTTTGTGTCTATTGTTGTGACTGGACGGGCTGGATATGCTGGTGTGGGCCTAAACCCAGCAAGGTGTTTGGGCCCAGCGTTACTTCAAGGAAGCCCATTGTGGCATGGACATTGGGTTTTTTGGGTTGGGCCCTTCTTAGCCTGCATTCTCTATCATATTGTCTCCACGAACTTACCCAGAGAGGTTTTGGTTTAAGTTGAGTTGAGTTTGCCTCTTTCAAATTTGAAGTGAGAGTCTCCAGAAGAAAAAAAAAAATCCTTGCCTTAGTTGATGAGTTTGCTGCTTGAAGTGAGAGACATGGCTTGATCATTTCTTTTAGTGGATGTATATGTATATGTGATGTCTTTTCTTAAAGAAAAATACATGATGCAAAAGAAATACATGTTTAATTATTGGGGTAAACAATTAGGGACTTCACCATTCTTCCGCTAAATTATTAATTGTATTTAAGTTTATTAATGACTATATAAATTAGTTTATTCTACACCCATTTGCTATATATAAATGTAACTCTGCGTCTTATAACATTTCCAGTATATTGTAACTTGAAGACATTTGAAACGATACATATTGACAGAAAAAGTAGCTTTCATGTAGAAAAGAAAAAAAGAAAATGCCATGCCCTGTCGTTTTAAGGAACATATATATATATATATATATATGATCACCTTATCTTCATAATAATGCCAAGCCCTATCTTTTAAGCATATATCTTGTTCTTTTCTGCAGACCAAACACCATTCATCTTCATATAAGATAATAATGCCATGCCTTAATGAAGCATATGCCTTTATACCCTTGAGTATGTCATTCACTGTCAATGCCATCATCCATTTATTCCTACTATTTTTAAAACTACGCAGAGTTGGACATCTATCAGCAGCTAATTGTTTTTTTTTTTTGTGCAAATCTATTGGAAGATAATGAGACTTATGTATACTTACAAACGTATAGGATTATATCCATCATTAAATATTTTTCTTTCTTTTAATATAAGATTGTTTAGCTGTTCTAGTGGCGAATTAGCTTTTGGTATGGAATGTAACGTTTTGTTGTACACGTGTCTCGCAGTGTTACTGTCACATACATAAAGTTATATATTCCTTATACGTTGAAGATATGACTTTGTTCATAGGGATCAGAACACTTGGAAGAACTAGGAATCAGAATTGTTTTCTTTTTACTGTTGAAAGGGAAGCTTTATTTAATCTTGTTATAAGGAGCTTTCAAGGAAATAAAACACATGTTACGTAAAATCAAACGTTTTGGAGTTGTTAATCTGGAAACCATATATATATCAGTAAAAACGATATAGAAAGAAACAGAAGTTTAAGTAAAAGGTAGCCTGATCAAACCCAAGCTGTATAAATATCCCTTTCATGTGATGGGACAAAATGGTTCGTAAACACCTCCTTCTTGACTTTGAGATCGACGCTTCATGGATTTACAGTCGCTTGACTCTCCAGTCTTCTCAGAAGATCAGGGTAGCAGGTCCGTTGAAAACCATGAGGCAAACAAGTCTTTAGGGTCGAAGCTTCTTGTTTCCATTGGTGCTCATGAATTCTTCAGTCCAGAGGTAATATATATATAGTCAACACAATAATATTAGGTTTCTTTGTCATCTTGTTCTTTCATTCTACACAATAATTTTATTGTCAGATGTGGAAGGCTGCTTTGACAGAGCTAACAGCAACAGCATGCTTACTGTTCACATTGACCACTTCCATTATAGCTTGCTTGGATTCTCACGAGACTGATCCAAAGCTTCTTGTTCCTTTTGCAGTATTCATCATAGCTTTCCTCTTCTTACTGGTCACTGTCCCTCTAACTGGAGGCCACATGAGCCCAGTTTTCACTTGTATCGCTACTCTTAAGGGTTTTATAACTATTTCTCGTGCTCTCATCTACATATTCGCACAATGCATTGGCTCAATCATTTGCTTCTTGATCATTAAGAGTGTCATGCTTCAAAGACTTGCAGATTCATATTACTTAGGAGGCTGTGCAATTAGTGACATGAGGAAAGAAAAAGCTTTGTTGTTAGAATTTTGCTGCACATTTGTGGTTCTTTTCGTGGGGGTTACGGTGGCTTTTGACAAGAAGAGGTCTAAGGATTTGGGTTTGCCAATGGTGTGTGTGGTGGTGGCAGCGGCCATGGCTGTTGCAGTATTTGTGTCTATTACTGTGACCGGGCAGGCTGGGTATGCTGGTGTGGGCTTGAATCCAGCAAGATGCTTGGGCCCTGCAATGCTTCAAGGAGGCCCACTCTGGAATGGACATTGGATATTCTGGGTCGGGCCGTTCTTGGCATGTCTTTTGGATTATGTTGTGTCCATCAATTTACCAAAGAAACTCTTGTATGCCTAAATTTATATTTAGAGTTAATTGATAACTCGTTCTATCCGATATTAATATTTTTTAGAAGGAAGAGAGATTTTATTCTATTTTTATATCATGGTGAGTTTAGCTCTTTTTTAAAAATTTTTGTAAAAAGAAAACTTACCAATGAAGGATTTGGTTTGTATAGATTGAGAGGGTGATATCTTAAAGTTAGGTTGGGCCTTGTGTTTTGAAAAATGAGTATTTCACTATCAATTTTCTTTGAAACGCTCAATAAAAATTAACATATATAGTAAAGAATTGGTCGTTATCTTATAAGAACGTGAGTTCGATTCCTATTATTATTATGGGTGCTCTTTTAGTAGACAATTTTGTAAGTCCCCTATAAGCACTTTCTAAGCCCTAGAGTTATGTTTTAGTCTTGATAGGAGATTGGTACTAAACACACCTAGACTTTCTATCATAAAAAGAATTCTTTGAGACAAATCTTCTATGTTTCTAGTAACAGGGTTGAATATTAAAAAATAGGTTAATCTTGTATAACATGATGAATTGATATTTAAATTTTTATTAGGAGATGTGTTTATATTTAGTAGATAATAGTATCTCAAATATAATTGTCTATGATAAAATGATATATGTGCGACCAAGCCTAGCAACAAAAAAAATTTATATGTCTATGAGATACTGTCAACAATTCCAAAGGTACAAATTCAATATAATTACTGAATAAGATTTGTACGAAAAACCCTTAAATTCAAATTAAATAAATATTATAAATTATTGCTCCATCCTTAAAAATAGTTATATAATAATTGAAAATGCTTGTTTATTATAAAATTAGAGATTTATCCCTCGTTGTATTGTACATAGAGTACATAGAGTGAGAAAAAAATTCTTTCAATCCACTAAACTAATAAATTTAATACCTATACAGTTTCAGAGTTTATAAGTATCCTTATCAAAGTGATGATTTTTTATGCCAATCCTTTTTATTTTTAAAAAATTAAACTTAATATGTCCAACATTTTAAAATGTTTTGAAGTTAGATAGCATTAGGGTTAGTCCACTGAAATAATATTTTACAAAATTAAAAAAATTAGGCATACACATTTACCTTAGATACATACATACACTGCTCACTTCTCCTCTCTCCTTTATGCAGGACATGGGTTTGGGTTTCGGCCTCTTCGACTGATGGCATTATAGCTTTGTAGTCTTTGCAGTCTCGCTTACTAGGAAGTATTTGCTTGTATTTTGTTTGCCTGTATTTTTCGAGTTTTCTCGGTTCGATTATTTGGTGGTTGGTTCTGGTTCAGTTTTTATCTTTGATGTTCGGTTTTTGGTTTACTTGAGGGAAAAATTCCTTTTTTAAACCGAAAAAACGGATGTGTGTATATATATAATAATTTTTTTATACAAAAAATTTAAAAAAAGGAGTTAAGCTTACTTAAAATTTAAAGATATGGTGAAGTCTCATTATTTCTTCTATGATACCAATATCAAGTAATGCAAGTCGTCAATTATCCTCATACCATTAACTTAGGAACACAAGAGTTATAATACGTCTCAAAAAGTCGTAACTAAAATCACAATAAAATAATATTTTTTAATGATCGAATACACTTTAAGTCATCATATATCTCACATTTTTATCAAGTGAAACACTGTGAGAATATATAATATCTTTATTTAGTGTGTTTAGCACTTAGGTTAGAGAATTGATTTTTCTCTCAAACCACAATTTTTTTATCTTTCAGCCAAACACTCATTTTTGGTAAAAAAATCACTTCTCAATTCAAACCATGATTTTATCCTATAAAACTATGGTTTGGATTAATCTGAATTCTAGGAGTTTTTGCCTTAAAAATCTTCTCATTTTACCATTAAGGGCATTAATTGTGACCGTATAATTGTCTTTATTTTTTACTTCTTTCAACTTGCTCTTGCGCTTCATAATAGAAAGAACTTTTGGGGTATAAAAAAATAAATTTGTAATATTACAATGCATGCACAACTAGAACTATCAAACACAAGTGAATTCCTTATGTCCTTTTTAGTAAATTACTTATGTAATTATCATATTAGTTTGAAAATAAAATTCATTCCTTATATAATTATTATATTAGTTTATGTCTTTTTTAGTAAATTGCTTATGAAAAGGTGATTCTACTACTAATTATCTAAATATCTCCAATTTTTAAAATTATTTTTTTTAAAAATTTATTCTTCCTAAAATTTATTCTCCAAAATTTATTATTCTTAAAATCTGTTATCTAAAAACTAATTCAAATATATCCTTATTCATATATGTGATATATCGGAAACTAATGCCTAATAGGCCTAAAGTATATTTCTTAAACCCAGATCAATATATCTTAAACCTTAGAAGTCTGAAAGGAAGGTTCTTATTTCTCATTCTCTCAATAACATTTTGTGCACTTTAAGGAAAACTTCATTGGTATTTTTATACATTTACACTTTTTAATTTTTTGAATTAGGGATATTTTAGTTACAGTAGCAAATCCAACCAAAAAAAAAAAAGTAAAAGTGTGTTAGGCGCACGCACAAATTACGGTAGCAATAATTTATATGAAAACAAAGATTACTATACATAGTTAATTTCTTTTACAGTTCAAAATAATATACTTAAACCGTTGCGGGTCGGTAGTTAGGCTGTTTCACCAGAGGGTGGCTGCAAAAGCGCGGAAGGACCCAAGGGCCCATGCACAACTGAAGTTGAAGAAACTGATATGGGATTGCCCTCTAATTGCAACATGATACTTGCCAATATCTCACTTAAAATTTTCTTCAACTCTTCATCCTTAACCATCTTTCCATCATCTGCATCTATCTTCTTAAACACTTCCCCAATAACTTTATCCATCTGTAAATCATACATGAGTTTTACATATATACACTCTTCTTCTGAATTGAACACAATGGAAATTGTAACTCAGTATAGCATCATATTCTAGGCCTTGAAATTTCTTAGTCATCTGGTATGCTTACTGTTTACTTACAAGATTAAATAAAATGGAAGAATTTGCAATGTATATACCTCTTCAATGGCACCAAATGGAGGCAAACCAGCAGCCGGAGAGACCAAATCCAGAGCCACCCGAAGATGGTCCTTCGACCTTTTTCCTTTGTGATCTTTTGGCAGATTTTCCAAAGCCGAGTTCAAGGTCTGCAATTCATTACAGATGGGCAAACTCCAACTGAAGTAGTAAATCAAGAATATGAAAGATTTTACAGAGAAAATCCAATGAAAAATAGACCTTTTCAAACTCGAACTTGCTGGACAATAGTCTCCTAACACCGGTTCCATCAAAAGTGCTTTGGCTGTAGGCAACAATCATAGGTTGCTCCTTAAGATGTTCAGCCACCCTCAAAGCCACTTTCCTAAATTCCGTCAAAAATATCTCTTGAGAAACGGGGTCACCCCAATCAGGGCCTGCTTGGGATTGTAGTGCAGGATCTACAATGTTATTAAATACCTACAAACACATTAAATTAATATTCACGGTTTTAATCACTCAAAAGTAAAGTTAATATATTACCCAAGAATCTGACGTGGGAGGAATTCCTTGTTCAACAGTAAGCTTCGCCATGGCTTCAACTATATGGTTATGGAGCGATGAATTAGGGGACGTAATCTCTAAGAATATGGATGCCATTTCTGGTTCACAAATTGGCCCATTCACAAATTCAAATAGATCTTCCCCATCGATACGAAGTATCAGAATCGGGTCTCGCTGCAGCCCGGCAGCCATGCCCAATAGAATGTAAGTGAGAACCTCTTTGAACTCAGCCTTGCTCACTTTCTTCACCTTCCCATGGGTGAACTCATTCAACACCTATATAGAGCAAGTCAATAGAAAGTTTAATAACATGCATAGAAAATTCAACAATCAAAACTGCAGAAACTATCAAAGGAACTCAAGGAATTGCATAGAGCTTGGTCTTCCTCCGCATATTTCTATGCATGAATTACTTCGCATCTATCACAAACTTAAAGGCACATAGTAGGTAAGAAATTTGCTTTTCTCTAAAGTATGCCACTATAAAAACAACTATGCTTGTCCTCACTCTCCCACAAGAGCAATGCCTTCAAAAAGAAGCTTGGATCCACATAGTTTTATCATTGACTACAATATCACATTGACTTCTTCTAAGTTGTAACTTCAGTGTCCAAACTTTACAAAAACTTCTAAATAGTCAAGTTTAGAATCTTAATATAGTATAAACAGAAATCATCGCCACGAGTTAACAATATAGAATATACTCTAAGTATTTACGTTATTTTATGATAGTGTTAAGAAAGACAGAAATTGCGTTTGATTGGGTTAGACGCTAGCCTGAAGAAACTAATCTATGAGAAATATGAAAAGATCTACATTTTTTTTTATATTTAACACAATCCATAAGAATTCTGAATTTTTATTTCCACATAATTATATATCAAAATGCTAAGGTAACAATAAATACATCAATATATTATTATATAAATTTATAATGATGGGATATTATTTTACTATATTTATTGATTATTGATGTGCTTCTTAATTTATTTTTTTTGTATGATTTTAAGAATTGGGGCAAGTGCATGGAATTTTGAGGATAGTTTAATCTTAAGAAAAGGCAAGGTAGAAAACTGAAAAGCAATGGAATGTGAAGGCTGCAAAGCAGAGTGCACAGTAACGACCGACCAAGATATCATAGGTAGGATATTTGTGGGGCAGTTAGACGTCGAAATCTGGTTATTTGAAGCCGATCAAAAGAGAAGAAGAAGAATATTAAACGCATCAAATTGAGAAGAAAGAATTTCAACTATATATTTATCATAAGCAAAACAAATTTTACTCTCTTCCTGCCCAAGCATCTTAAGGCATCAAACTTGGAGATTTTACCGTGGGCCAAATGCACCGGAAAAGTCGAGGAGAGTGACCAGTTCTTTCCAACGTCATCACAACAAAGCTTAAAACCCCCAGAAACAACGTTATAGCCAAGAAGAACCGACAGACAAGAGAATGAAACAGATATGATGATGATGATGGTAATTGGCAATTCAAAGGAATCTTAATAATTACGAAAAAATTCAAATATAATGACAGAATTCCACAACCAGAAGCAAAAGTCCAAGCATATCTAACACCTCATCTTAGCAATAAGAAATTGATAAGCTACAATTTATCTCTCCAAGGACCCTCTTAATCCTTACTTAATAAATAATTAAAACTAGCAACGAATTCTTCTCCCTTAATGCAGAGTCCAAGCTCGAATCCAAATTAAAGAGATTAACCTGATTAAGTTATGTAATTTTCATATTCAACTCACCAACCTCACAACATTGCTAAATTTCCAAGCGATTTCAGCGTAATCACGAAAATTAAGAGAACTCCAGAACTCATCTAGGATATTAATTCCCAGGCTCGAAAACTAGAGAAATATTGATCGAGAAGAGAGTAGAAACCTCAGAGTAAACGTGATCGGAGTCAGGATTGGTGCCCTGAGCAGGCAATCCGAGGGCAGCACCGATATCGGCGACGGCGGGCTGGAGCTCCGTCACCGATAGCTTACCGTCACCGTCTCTATCCAAGTCCCGAAACTTATGGTCAACGAAATTGCAGAACACTTGATGGTTTCCAACCAACTCTATGATATTGGAACCATCTAGAAGCTGTCCATTAGCGAAGCTTCTGTTCTTGCTTGACAAAACTGCCTCCATTCTACGTTACAACTTAGTAGTACAACTGATAGGGATTTTGCTTTGTGTTGAGTTGTGCGAACTTGGAGCTGGAGTGAGTTCAGAGTTTGAAAGCTACCTTGTATTGTGCAAGGAGCCGTCGCAGGGAACATGAATGAGAGAGAAGGTGAAGGAAGAAGGATATCAATGGCAGTGGGGCCAGCAAGGGGCTCCCAAAATAGCAAAGGAATTATCAGCAATTATTACTCCCTTGGAAGGCCAAACACATGCATGTGCTGCAAAAGCTATATGGTCCTGTTTGGATGGCAACAATCTTCTGGACTCTAATTGTTTGAGTAATGTTTAAAATTCGGATATATATATATATATATATATATATATATATATAAACGTAAGTGACCACTAATCAAATTGTGGGTGGGGTACGTGGGGTCATTGACGAGGCTCCCCCTAACATAGCTACTTGAGTCTTCAACATAGAGCACCTTCCGTTCCGACGATGGGCAAGTGGGCTGGGAGCGACTCCCAAAGCTCAGGGGCTATGAAATCAAATATTTAATTTGCGGAAGTGATAGATAAAAATGTTAAATAGAATTGTACAAAATTATATTGACCAACTCATATGAACAGATTACTATTAACATAAGAATTATGGAGTTTAACCAAGGGAATAGGGAGTACGACATATATGCAGGCCAGGCCACAGCATTGAACAAATGGTCTACGTATGAAAAATATCAGCTTAAATGAAGTTACCATTTTCGAGTTTGTTTGCTTTTGCTTTCTCCTACCATTGCAACAATGTATTACTAATCTATCTATCTAATATAAATTGATATTGATATTTACATGAGTTTTTTGTTGGTGAAACTTTTGAATATTTCATATGATATATATATATATTTGAGGTCAAATAAATTGAAGATTTATGTTTTATTTGATTTTTATTTGAATAACTTCTTATTGTTTAAAGAAAAATGGATTGAATATTATTGAAGTAAAATTTCATAAACGTGTGGGAGTTTTTCATTAAAAAAATTTCTAAATGAGTAATACACAACCCCAATGAGGAGGACATATACACTCATTCGTCTATTACTATATCAAGGTTCATTTTTGCGCAAACTCATCTCATCATTTGAGGGTCTCCGATCCACTTAGAAGAGAGATCAATTTGATGATTCCGAGTGGATAGTTTAAAGAAAATATTAATACATATCAAATAGTTTAATTTTTCCTTCATTGTTCTGCAAGAGTGTTTACATCTTGGCTGTATTGAATAATTAAAAAAAAAATCACATAAGAATAAGCGATCCTTAAAGAAAGGAATACAGGCGTTTAGTTGAATGAAGGAAGGGATTGAGTGCGATGGTTTGGATAATTAATTACAGGAATTTTACTAAATGGGAACTAATTACAGTTAAATGAAATTAAATTGGGAAGCTAAGTGAATGATTTGAGATGGGAGGTGAGATTAAGGAACTGGTCTTCCTTGCAAGGAAGAGAGAGGCCACCGGTGGGATGATGAAACCCAAACTCCTGCTCATATCGCTGAAGCAAATCCAGAAACATGGGATGGTTCAAGTACGATATTGGAACCACGAACCTCTTCCTCTGCAGCTCTCCCACGTAAACCGTTATGTGTCCCCGCGGAACCACATGATTCTTGTTACTCGCCGCCGCCGCCGACTCATGATGATTTCGACTATGGACATGATTCTGCGGCCACTTCATGATTTTCTTGGCTTGCTGAACCATAGATAGCAGACGACCACCAATTAATTATCTCTGATAGATATCTGGCTGTGTGTATATTTATGATATTCTTGGGGTTGGAGTGAAGGATTTGGTTCAGAGGCATTGTATTTATAGTGAATGCTGGTATGTGAGTGCAAGTTGATGAATATGGTGGCAAAATGACAAAGAAATTAATCAAAGTCTCACATGCATGGTTTCACTCCTCTTTATGTATCTTACTCGGCCTCTGGCTCGTCACTTCTTCAAATTTATCCCTTTCTTCTTTTGAACAGGTCCGAAACCAAAACTGAGGGCCGTACACTGAAAACGGAAAACCCATTCCACGATAATAATGTTAACTGTAGATAACAAGTTTGATGGCAGAGTCATATACAGAATTGAGGAGGACAAGAGGACGAGAAGATGAGTAATATATATAAAGTAGGGTATGAAGTATTTAGTTTGTCAGAAGATAAGCAGGAATGGGCAATCTCGTGAAGATTTTGTGGGAAGTAGTGCATCATCAGTATTCTCTCCTTGTCAAATAATAATAATAAATTCTTAATTAATGCATCTCAGAAACTTTCTATTCAAAACGCGGAAAATATTTTATTGCCATACATACAAAATCATAAAAATAAAAAATAGGACCTTTTTTTTAAAATAGTTGCCACCACTTTTTTACTCGCGCTTTTGCCACTTTTCATTAATCAAATTTACGTAGGGAACCAATATAAGTGTTGGTTAATAAACTTGAAGGCAATATATGTTTATAATGGAAAGCAATAATAAAAGGAAGGGAATGCCGTAAAATGCATGATGATGAGTCAGAAGAGAACATGCACGTACCTTTGTCGTGTATAGCTCTACATCCCGCTTGTCAGTCTCTTATTTGGCAGTCTCAGCCCACTGTTTCTCTCCTTTTCTCTATACTACCCAATACCCATTGTTATTGTTTTCGAACTGCCCATTCTCTTTAAACAAACAAATAATAAAAAATTAAGTTATATAATATCTTATAACTGCCCATTCTCTTTAAACAAACAAATAATAAAAAATTAAGTTATATAATATCTTATTTTTTACATGTATTTAATATTTTTATTTTATTTGTGATATATTTTACTCATCATATTTTTTATTTAGTATAATTCTTAGTAATTAAGAAATAAAATTATGTATAAAATTATACTAAATTAAAAATATTATAGGTAAAATTGAACTAAATTAAAAATATTATGGATAAAATTATATTAAAAATAAGATTAAGATATTGAACATATATAAAAAATAAGATTAAAATATTAAGTACTATATAATTTTAAAAAATTCCACTGCACTTTTTTTTTTTTTTTGAGAAAATACAAAATTTGAAATAAAACGAACAAGCACTCGAACTGAACGAACACTTGTGCGTGGCCCAACTCGTGTGTGTATGAGGAGGCCCAAAAGTACTCCTTAGCCTGTTTGCTCCTGCCAATTTTAATTCTTAAAGTAAACGAAGGCCCATATAATGTACAAATATTCTACGTTATTCCTTGTATCACACCCTCTTCACACATATCACGGTAAAACTAGGAGGAATCTTTGTATAATAGCCCAGTAGACATCATAGCTCTTAGATATTTGAGTTAATATTTGAGGATAATTGATAGTTTATTTTATCCGATATTAATATCATCTAAGAGGAAGAGAGATTTCACCCTACCCTTAAATAGTAAGTAAGTCTAATTATTTTTTAAAAATTCTTGTAACAAAAGAAAAAAAATATCATGGTAAAACTGCTGCCTCACAACCACATTTCTATCCTTTTTCCTTGGATAGTTTAAGCTATGCTTTATGTTGTTGATGACCAACTGCCTCAGCGGCAAGCATCTTCAACTCGTTTCGTAGAAGTACTAAGTTAATCACTAATATGATGGTGGTGCGAATGTGTTTAAATTGGACTAGTATAAAAAAAAGTTATGCCTCCTTGTGTTATTCTCTTTTCCTTTTCTTTTTTATACTATATATATCTTCTTCTTCTTTTTTATTATTATTTTGCCTTACAAGCAGGTATCTTTGAAAACTCAAGGATTGGCTTAACTTATCCGTTTAGAATTTTATAATCCCAATCAGAAACATGACAAGAAAATATCGTAGACTTTGGCACCGTGGACCGCAACCAGCCAACTAACTCTTATTTCTTCTAAGCTTATGACTAGTTAGACAGGTCCATTTGATACTTAAAGATATTTTAAAAGAAATAATAATTAACGGTGATTTAGCTTGGTAGAGAGGATAAGAAGCCTTGTATCACGTTTTAGCATTTGCATTTTAAATCTAATCCTATAATAGTTCAAACTAGATCGTTGAGTGAGAAAAGAAAAAAAAGAGTCATCAACGTGATTCAGCAAAATGTTAAACGAATTATATACAATCAAGAGACACCTCATAATCCGCTGTTGGGTGGATCCAATAGTACAAAAACGAATTGAAGAGATTGGCTCTGTTGTTCCAATCTTTGTGGTAATAACAATCTAACTTGGAAAATGAACATTCAAATAAAAACCAAACCAACACACTCTATGAATAGCCAAGAGATGAAGTTAGGGAAACGAAGTAATCTTCAGTGCATGGAATAGTTAGACCTCCCTTGGGATGATTGAATCCAAACTCTTCTTCAGCCCAATCCAGCAAATCCCTGAACAAAGGGTGATTCAAGTACGATATAGGAATCCCAAACCTCTTCTGTCTCTCCCCAATATACACCGCAAAATGCCCTCTTGGAACATCGCTATTATTAGCTGAAGCCATTTTGATCCTTGCTGAAAGGCTTCTCTGCAGTTTCTTCATGGTGGACAAACTTAAACTAATATATCACTCTAGAGTTGATGGACTTGGCTTGAACTTCAATTCTTCATTACAAACTAAATTTATATACACCAACACATAGAGAGAGACGGGCAAGCTATAAATTAAAGTACTTTGCTACAGAATGTTCAGAAACATAGCAGGTGGAGGACTTGAGGTAGGTTCACATGATTTTGCCTAGTTTGTGCCAAAACACGAGGCCCCACTATCTTTAGGAGCCAAAAAGAAAAGTGTGGCTCTCCTTAAAAGATATATTTAATACAATTGTTTGTTTCTTTGAGCTTTTTGACTCTAGATATGCTCTTGACATAGCATGCTAGCATGAGTGTGAATTCAATAGGGTTTTTTGTATTTGCTCTGGTCTTGCTTATCCAAAGAAGCTTTGAACTTAGACCTGTGTTATTTTGTGACCTTTTCTTATTATAACAAGTGAAATCCAACATCTAGAGTGGGATAATGGACCCTCAATTATTCTGAAACAAGATCCTTGGTAACAGATTCTCTGGCGCATAGTTGACTATATTCTTTTTTCTGATTCATTGGAGTTATGATGATACTTCTTTTTTTTATGGTCACTTATAGTCATAAAGTTCCATGAATCCTTACCAAGAAAACAAATTCTTTATGATGGCGATTTTGATCATGATCCTTGCATACCAAATCTCCTATTACTTTGTTTGCTCTTCAAGTGGACCACTAATTGGTGCTTCTAGTTCTAGAGACTGCAGAAAGATGTAACGTAGTGCTCAACACATTTTGATTCTCCTATACATGAAAGGATTTGGAAGTGAATAGCATGCTTTTCTTCAGTGCATCTTATGTCTGTAATTTTCATCGAATACCTTAATCCAAACAAGAACACTGAACTGAAAGTAATACATTTGAATCTTTCATAACAAACTCGAGTTCTCTAAAAAGAACAGAGCAAACTTAGATTTTGAAGGAAGCTTTACTTTGAACATGGAGGCATGTTTTGCATTTTAGAAGGCATATTCTCATACAACATTATTAAGTATATTCTTGTATACAAATTAAAGAAACTATTCAGTATTTGCAAAGAAATAATGGCAAAGAGCTGGATGCATTTTGTTTCTACGACAAGCAGAGTACTTAGCCAACAGTTTTAGCATGCATGCATCCACCAACAACTTCATTAATTGCAACAAAATTGGTCATTCTCTTCGACGCCAGAGAAATTTATAACTTTGATCAAGTCATGTAATTTCGTTTTCAATTAGTTGTACCTAAGAATAAGTCAAGCGAAATCCCCCTAATAAGCTAACATATCAGAACATTTATTTACCTGAGCTGATGTTGTTTGTTTCTTGCAATTCAATACTAAAGCATCACATTTTTTTTTAAATTTAAAAGCATGCCAACAACGACTTAAATTCAATTAAATGCTGCTGGAAGATGCTATATGAATTTGTGTGATCGAGATAAGGGAAAGATACGTGATGTCTTAAGCATGTCTATAAATTAAAATGGAGACAATGATAAAACATTAGATGGACATTAGACTTAGAATTGAACAAGTCATATGATCCTTCCTGGTATTTGGCAAATACATTTAAGACATCATCACATGATCCTTCTCATCTTTGTCTTTAAACCAGAAGCCATTTGGCTAACCCTACATTTGGCAAGTTAAGTCCCCTACGTTTTTGAAGCATCGAAGAGTCTCTTAAATCAAGTCCTTTGAAATTATTGACCTTTTCTACTTCACCAAATAGAAATTCAAAAGAATGGGTTTTCATTTTCCCGGTAATCGAAGGCATGGGGATGTCCCGAAGAAGGGCCATGTTGCAGAGTGTGCAGGAGAGAACCAGAAGAAGAGGTTCGTGATTCCGACATCATACTTGAACCATCCTTCATTTCGAGAATTATTGAGTCAAGCCGAAGAAGAATTTGGTGTCGATTATCCAATGGGTGGCCTCACGATTCCTTGTGCTGAAGATATCTTCCGAGGTCTCACTTCTTGCTTGCATAGGTCATGAAGAGACCAGGAATCTGAAAAAAACTAACAATCTAACAATATTGTAAATCTTTCTCTCATTATTTTTTGTCCCTCCCTGGGAAATGGCAAGATGTATTCTTATACATAAATTAATGAACATATTTTTCTGCTATTAGCAGTTTGATTCCCTTCATGAAATTTTCATTGGGAGTTTATTTGTCTCATTGTTGGTTGGATTTCCATTCATCTTCAATGGACTAAAATTGACTGATGAATTACATGGACCTAGTTATGGAATAAGGATCAAATTCAAACCTTATAGATGATCTACAGACGAAGTTGACCTTTCTTTATTGATTTTTCCTTTTGTCAAAGACTATGAAGATCATATATAGATAAGTAAATTCAAATCAATAAATTAAATTCTCAACTTGTTAGGAAGTTTGAATCATGAGATCATCTAAGCAAGATATTGTTAATTATAGCATGAAGAGAATCAAAAGGCTAATAGTTAAGTTTTGTTTATTATATTGCAATAAAGATATCAGAATGCTTGTTTTGTTATGCCTTCTACAGAATACTACTAAAATATTTGTTGATTGGATTTCAGTGAAATGTAGGTTTAAGAACTTAGCATTAATAATTATAATTTCAAAATCAGAATCTCTGAAGAACGTTCTCATACCATCTTCCATGGACAACGTATTTAACCTGAATTTTGATAAAAATAAGTAACTGTTACAAACCAAATCACTAAAGGGATTATGTAGTAACACGAATACTATTGGTTTGAGATTAAGGGAAAAAATAAAAAGAAAAAGAAAATCAAGAGCTTAAGATACCAGTAAAGGAAAAAATAGCACCATGATATCTTTAAAGATACAGCTTGTTTATCAAGATGGCAGCACAGGCCTCCCATCAAAGATTTCCTGTGTGCTACAAGTTTTCCTAGATTTTTTTTTGACACGAAATAAAAAGAAAAAAATAATGCGAGATATCTTTATTAAGCATATTAATGATGCAATAAGTCAGGTAGTACATAGCTAGAACAGATAATATTGTTGACCCTTAAAAAGAACCTCTTAAGACAACACCATGTGACCTCTCATAAGACCTTGTCTCTCCCAATTGACCCTACAATTACTCAAACAACACAAATCCATTCATCTCTCTCTCTCTCTATATATATATATAAGTATATATGTATGTATATCATGCTTGCATGCCTTCAGAAGCAACATAAGTCTCTCACAATATCCTCAACTACATCCAGATTCAAGTACTTTCTTCTTGTTCTCTTTTACACGTTAAAACAATGGGTTTTCGTTTACCTGGAATTATAAGGGCTTCGCCTTCAAAGTCTGGAGAAGTGCCAAAAGGGTATCTTGCGGTGTACGTTGGAGAGAAAACCAAGAGATTTGTGATCCCTTTGTCGTATTTGGACCAGCCTTCATTTCAAGAGTTGTTAAATCAAGCCGAGGAAGAATTTGGGTTTAATCATCCGATGGGTGGCCTCACAATTCCATGTGCGGAAGATGTCTTCTTGGAGATCACTTCTAGATTCAGAGGGTGCTGATATGAAGAGAAAATTTGACTAACATAGATGAGTCAACAATGCAGTTTTGCAAAGATTGTTTCTCTTTCCTCTTTTCCCTACTTGGAAAGTGAAAAATTGTTCATATGAATAAGAAATTCATGAATTCTTATTTTGGTCACTGAAGGCGTTAAACTTTCAATTTCGTGCTTCTGTATGTTTTCTTTATATGAAAGTCAAATACAACAGAAAGCGAACACAAAGCAACAATTCTTCGTATATAGAAAAACTATAAGGATAGATTCTAAAATTCTAAAGAAGTTATTCCTAAAATTAAACTTTCAATTTAGCTAATTGAAACTCAGGAACAAAGAATTATGTCCTTCAGTCTAATAAAATCTACTCTTGAATTGTCTTGGGGGTATGCCAGGTTTCTGCAGATACGTGCAAGGATATCCTGGAAGCCCTCACTCTGAATTAATAAAACATTTTATTTACATAAGACTAAGCAAACAGAACTACATCTCATTATTTACATATATGCTTTTATTTCATGATGGAAGAGCAAGCGTCATTTCTTTGTCCATCTTCCTTGGCATAATCTCAAATTTACCAAAAATATGTGAACCCAACAACTTGTAAAACCAGCAACTATATTAATTTTATATGGTCCACTTTGTCATTTACAGATTTCCTTGGACCAGCCTCTTTGATTCATTGTGGCCTCTGAAGTAAGTCATTAGTGACATGAGATCATACTTGTAAAACATGGGCAAGTCAGAGCCACTTGGTGTCAGATTTCATGTAAAATATGAAGTTGATTTGGTTTCTGGTATCAGAACCACAGATCCAAATATAACTTGGACTTCTCTTTGGTGTTCCCTCTACAAGGTCCCATTTCTTTATGATAGAAGCCATTCTTCAATTCTCTAATTAGTGAACCAGCATCTTCACATGAGCCTGCTTGTTGTTTTAAGACCACAACATATATGATAGTATGGTGTCTGCCACTTTACTATTAAAGATATTGCCGATTTTTTAAGGAAAAAAAGAGAGCATCGTTATCCATAAATACTTCTATTGTCAAGCAAATTACCCATTCATTTCCGTTATTTAGCTGTTCCTGATGTAGCTCACAGAGCAATAACAACATTTTGTCATTCTCCTCAATATCAGAAAAAATTCTAATTTTTTGAACTCGCCAAATTTTGTTTTCATTATCTAGCTGCCACCAAGAATAAGCCAAGCAAATCCCCCTAACAAGCTAACATTTCAGAAAAGTTATTAACCTGAGCTGATGAAGTTTGTTTCTTGAAAATTAATAAATACTACAAAAAATAAAAAAGATTCGAATTTCTCAATTTAAAAGCATGCTAACAAGTACTTAGCTTTGATTAAGTGCTGCTGGAACATGCTATAGGAGTTTGTGGAATCAAGATAAACGAAAGATATGAGATGTTTTAAGCATGTCTGCACATTAAAATGAAGATGACGATGATAAACATTAGGTAGATATTAGATTTTGAACAGAATAATTCATACATTACATCAGCTTTTACTGTTAACATAGTCTATGAAGATGACAGCTTGTAAAGTTAGAAGATAACACTGGACTTCAGTATCAAACATCTCCTGAACACCACAAGTTTCCCAATATATCCATTTGTCGGGAAAAGAATAATATGAGATACCTCAATTAAGAAGATGAATAATGCAAAGGGTTTAGATATTGCTGGTCCTTGAATAAGACTTCTAAAGACAACACCATGTGACCTCTAACAAGACCTTGTCTCTCCCTCTATGCCCTTCACATTGTGATAATTCAAATAACACAAATCCTTTCTTCTATATATACTATCGCCTCACAATTATTTTCCAATACCCTCAAGCATTCATCTTCAAACACTTGTTTCTTGCTCTCTTCTTTGACACATTACAACAATGGGCTTTCGTTTACCTGGAATTAGAAGAGCTTCATCTTCAAAATCAGGAGGAGTGACAAAGGGATATCTTGCTGTGTATGTTGGAGAAAAGATGAAGAGATTCGTGATCCCTATATCATACTTGAACCAGCCTTCATTTCAAGAGTTGCTAAGTCAAGCTGAGGAAGAATTCGAGTTTGATCATCCAATGGGTGGCCTCACAATTCTTTGCTCAGAAAATGTCTTCTTGGATATCACTTCTAAGTTCTAACTTCATCAAGTGCTTACTTGGAGAGAAATTAGGCTAACATAGATGAGTCAACAATACAGTTTTGTAATGATTATTTCCCTTTCCTCTTTTCCCTACTTGGGAACTGAAAAAATTGTACCCATGAAGAAATTTATGAACTCTCAGTTTGGTTACTAAAGGCATTGAACTTTTAATTGTGGCTTATTGAATTTATATTCTTAGCTAGTAGCAAAATTGAGGAAAAAAAGAATTATATTCTTTGGTCCAATAAAAAGGCTTCTGCAGAAAAGTGCAAGTATATCCCTCAACAATTAACAAAATGTTTCTATTTAAGGTCCAGTAAGAAAATCTACATTTCATAATAGAATCCACGATAAAGATAACTGTACTTTGTTGTTCTCAAATCTGTACTTATTATATTCAATAAGGTAAGAGCTAGCATAATTTTTGTTTTTGTGTTCATTAATATTATCAAATTTACCAAAAACATGTGGATGTAAGAACTTTCAAAACTAGCCACTATATTGATTTTATAAGGTCCACTATGTTATTTCTAGATTTTTTTTGGACCATACTCTTTGATACGTTGTGGCCCACTGGAGTAAGACCATTGTGACATCTGACATGAGATCACATTTCATCCATAAAATGAAACACAGCCACTTGTGTTAGATTTCATATAAGATATGAGGCTCATTTGATTTCTTGTGGCAACACCATAGGTCTAATAATATAACAGCACCCCCACATGAGCTTGCTTGTTGTTTTTGTGGGTCCCACAACAATGAGGCTATGGTGTCTTCTATAACCATATTAAAGATAGATGTTCCCTATTTTTGGGGAAAAACGGAGTATCATCATCATCCATAGATATTAATTTATCTATCACCTTCCTTACCTTCCTTCGGTTATGAATCTAAACCATTCATTAATTTAAACAAATTGTGAGATACTCCTCCAATCCTTAATAAAGGATCTATTTAATTAATTTGATTAGATTAAGAAAGTTACTAAAAATTAGCTAATATAGTATTTTTTTTAAAACATCATAACCATTTTCCTTAACTCCCTCCCCCCATCTTTCTTTTAATTGATAAATAAAGAAAATATGTCTTATATTTAGGATCAAGATTAACTCTCCAATTAGGTCCTATATTAGGGCTAATGAATATAATCCCAAATCCCATGGAAGTAGACTATGAGGATTTCATGAACAATGTTTCATGGTAGTGATCATACGAGTAGCAGAGCATGTATTAAAAAAAAACATCAATAAAAAGGGGGAAATTCATTCTTCCAATTCATTGCATAGAATTATTTAAGCTTACAAAGAGTATTTTCTTCTTCTGAGTTACTGCTAATTTATAATGCATAACTTCCCTAACTTCATCTCTGAAAACAGGATTTATCCATACCTTCTGACAAAAGAAATCAGAAGGAAGTTCAATGTCTCAAGTGTTGCTGAAAGACGCTATATCAGCTTGCCTGATCAAGATACAACAAAGACATGGGATGGCTTAAGCATGTACTGAAATTCATATGACAACAATGTAAAACATTAGAGATACATTAGGTTTTGAATTGAACTAAACAAACTATCCTTGATAAATTGACAAAAGACATCTAAGGAATCATCACATGGATAATCTAATACGGTGCTAAAACAGATAATATTAGGACGTGTCTTTGATCCTTGACAAAGACCTCTCAAGACAATACCATGTGACCTCTAATGAGCCCTTGTCTTCCTTGTGGACCCTATCTCATATTCCTTCCATTCAAGCAGCACAAATCCTTTCATCTATATATACTCATTCTAGCATTCGTTTGGAAACAACACAAATCTTTCACAATATCCTCAAGCATCCAAATTCAAACACTTTCTTCTCTTGACATCTTGTTCTCTTCTTTGGCACATTAAAGCAATGGGTTTTCGTTTACCTGGAATCAGGAGAGCTTCCTCTTCAAAATCCAGTGAAATGCCGAAGGGATCTCTTGCAGTGTACGTTGGAGAGGAGATGAAGAGATTCGTGATCCCTATATCATACTTGAACCAGCCTTCATTTCAAGAGTTGCTTAGTCAAGCCGTGGAAGAATTCGGATTTGATCATCCAATGGGTGGCCTCACAATTCCTTGCACTCAAGATGTCTTCCTGAATATTACTTCTAGCTTCAACAGATACTAACTTGTAGAGAAATTAGACTAACATAGATGAGTTGACAATACGGTTTTGTAAATATTGAAATTGTTCATGTGAACGAGGAATACATGAATTATCATTTTGATTATTAAAGGAATTGAACTTCCAGTTTAGACTGTTGAATTTATATTCTTATCTTATATTAACATTGAAAAAAATTAACTCTATTCTCAGTTCCAATAAAACTCATCCAACCTGGAATTTGCTTGGGAATGCCAAACCCTTCTGCAGAAAAGTGCAAGTAGATCCTCAGAAACCCTCAACAAGATTTAGCAAACCATTTTTATTTGACACTTTGGGATGGATCTACATTTCATAGTCAAATCCTATAATAAAAATGACTGTATATGACAATATTATCTCAGATTTATAAAAATATGTGGACATAGTAACTTGTAAAACTACCAACTACATTAATTTTATATCTGTAAATTTGGTGAAGTTATAGCCACTTGTCAGATATCTAATAAAATTTGTGGTCATTTGGTTTCTGGTATCAACAAAATAGACCTAATATCACATGAAAGGCCCCATTTCTTTTATGATTGAATCTATTCTTCAATTCTCGAGTGAGTCAAGCAGCATCCTCACATGAGCTTGTTTGTTGTTGTAGGTCACAACAAATAATATTCTGGGGCTGCTCTTTCACTATTCAAATTATTGCCCCTTTTGTTTTCTTATCCACAGATTTCTTGATATGTTACTTCCTTTCAACTATATTTGTAAGCTAGATGTTAATCAAAAAATTATCTATGTAAGATATCAATGTGGTTGTCTGCATAAGTACAAAATAAGACAATTTAAAAGCCGGCCTAAACAGAGTTTTATTACATAAAGACAATTCATTGCATAGAGTTATTTAAGCTTACAAAAAGCATTTTCACCTTCTACTAGTTACTTATAAGGTATAAACTCCCTAACTTCACTCCAGAAAACAAGGTTTTACCCATATTTTTTACAGAAGTCATAACTAAGTTCAATGTCTACAGCTAATTAAGTTGCCTCAATTACCATGCTTCCATCAATAACTTCATAAATTGCAGCAAACTTTGTCATTCTCTTCATAGAAAATTTTCCTTATTTTAATCAAGTTACCCGATTTTGTCTTTGTTATCTAGTTGCATCTATAAATGAGCAAAAAAGAAAGAAAAAAAAGTCCCCCAAGAGGCTAACATTTCAGAACACTTGCTAACCCGAGCCTGAGAAGATTGTTTATAGGAATTTAACAAAAGACATTTCAAAAGGCTCAAAGAAAATCCCCTAGGATTCTTTGTATCCTTTTGTTGATTAATGATATTTCCCACTTTCGCCAAAAAAAAAAAAAACCGGCTCAAAGTTCTTGATTTGAAGACGTACCAGCAATTACTTAGCTTCAACTAAACCCTGCTGAAACATGCTACATAGTTTGTGTGATCAGATTAAAAGAAAGATAATACATGTCTTAAGCTTGCCTTGAATATAAAATGAAAACAACGTTATCCATTAGGCAGACATGAGGTTTAAATCGAATTATTGAAAGAAAAAGAAAAACAGGAGATGAAGATAGAAAAAAGTACACATTGCCGCAGTTTTTACTGGTAACAGAGACTCTGACAATGGCAGTTTGTTTAATAAGAAGGCAACACTAGACTTCAATCAAACATCCCCTGTGTACCACAAGTTTCCCTTTATATCTGTTTGCCAGAGAGAAAAGGGAAAAAAAGTGAGATATCTCTATTAAGAAGATCAATAATGCAATGGGTCAAATCGTACATAGCTGAAACAGATCACTTATTAGGCCTCAAGAGGGTGGGGCATAGCATATTGTTGATTCTTGGAAAAGATTTCTCAAGACAATACCATGTGATCTGTCATAAGGCCTTGTCTCTCCCAATAATGCAAGCAACACTTATCCTTTCATCTATATATACTCCCTCTGGCAAACGTTTGGAAGCAACACAAAGCTTTCACAATATCCTCTAGCATCCAAATTCAAAAACACTTGTTTATCTTGTTCTCTTCTTTGACACATTTAAACAATGGGTTTCCGTTTACCTGGAATCAGGAGGGCTTCCTCTTCAAAATCCAGTGAAGTGCCTAAGGGATATCTTGCAGTGTATGTTGGAGAGAAAATGAAGAGGTTTGTGATTCCCATTTCATACCTGAGCCAACCTTCATTTCAAGAATTGCTCAACCAAGCTGAAGAAGAATTCGGATATGATCATCCAATGGGAGGTCTTACAATTCCTTGCACAGAAGCTGTGTTCTTAGATCTCACTTCTCACTAGAATGGGCTATAACGCTACTGAAGGAGACTAACATAGATTAGTTTAGACAATTTTGTATAGAAGGATTATTTTCCGTTTGGTCTTTCCTTTGTAAATGGAGAAAGACATCTGAATTGGAAAGTTATGGACAGAAATTAATGAATTGGTCTTTGTCATATATCAATGATTTTTTTTCCCATTTTTCAATGAAAATATACACAAACAATGACTTTCATATGGTCTTCAGACTTTTAACAGCAGAAATTTTAGTAGCTTTGTAAGCATTTTTTTATTAATGATGATCCTTTCAAGGATAATTTATGCCAAGACCCTGATAGACTGCTGTAATTAACATTGTCCTAAAAACCTTCAGTCTTAACTTTGAGGTCAAACTAGTTCTTTTCTCGTTGTAAGGTCACAAATTTTATCATAATCAAGGAAGATAAAAAAGATAAGTTCGTTCCTTAAAGGGAAAAATAAATCATTAAATTTTCAAATGTATATATAGCTCCATGGGTTTGGGTTGCCCTCCCATTGATCATTTTCCTATTACGTGAGAGTTCAAGCTTTATCAGAGATTCAAAATTTTGCACGCGCGCAGTGAGAGAGAGAGAGACAGAGAGAGTGATCCACCAAATCTATTAGTTCGAGATATAACTTTTGAGAAGAGGGTTGTCTGATAAATTTATTAAGATACACTAAAGAGAGTTTAACGTCAGCTTTTAAAATTCGTAGGTCACTAAGCTGTTGATCATATTATCAGCACAATTTCTCTTATTGCATCCAATCAACTGTGATAATTTGAAGAATTCAGCAAGATCATCAGTTTGCTGGAGCAAAAGAAAAGAAATCAATGTTATGAAAGAAGGAACATATGAGATGTCTAAAGCATGTCCGAAAAATGAAATAGCCATCAAACAATACATGAACAGACATTAGTAATTCACCTGTGAATATCCAATGGATTTCAAGTAGATACCCCACTTACCCATCTTTTACAAGGTGGGGTATGCCCTCATGGATATAGAACTACTATGCTTAATAGAGTCCTTTAAAAGACAAAAACAAGGCCATGTGATCTCTCATGGTACTTACACTACCCATGTCTCTCTGTAGGCCCCATTCTATAGCCAACCCTTGACAATAATTTCTCAGGAAAAATGGGTTTCTTGAGACCTTGAACTACTATAAATATGCATTCCCTCTTGCCTTCAAAACACAAGTCATTGCCATCCTCAAGAATCAAAAGTTAAACACTGCCTTATTATTCTTGTTGAGAAACAAAAAGAAATGGGTTTCCATTTACCTGGCATCAGAAGGGATTCATTCAGAGCTAGCGAAGGAGCTTCGAAATCTATGCAAGTTCCAAAGGGATATCTCGCAGTCTATGTTGGAGAGCAATTTAAGCGTTTTGTGATTCCTATGTCATACCTCAACCAACCTTCATTTCAAGACTTGTTAGATCAAGTTGAGGAAGAGTTTGGATACAATCATCCAATGGGCGGTCTCACAATTTCTTGTAGTGAGGATGTGTTCTTAGATATCACTTCTCAAATGAATGGGCAATAAAGCATGGTGATGGAAACTGATATAGATTTAGTACACATTTTGTAACATAGGCACTCACTTACCTGGTAAACATTTTTTGGTTTTCTATTCTTAAGAAGTGGAAATCTTGTCCATCTGAATCTGAGGCATTTGTAGACAGGGAAAGTCTCTTATTTTGCTTTAATTATATCATGAATCGAACAACTCAAGCGATTTCTTTATTTCTGTGCATGCATAAAAACTAGTAATTGCAAATATGGGGGATTCTTTTGAAAAATAAAACTAGTAAAGAAGCCTAAATTTTAACCTGTATCATTCCCATAAGTTGGAAAAAGGAACAAGTCTTTCTAATGCAGACCCATAATGACAAAAAAAGATTGTAACAACTTCAGTTGTTCCCATATAAGCTAACTCAGATCGTAACCGATGTGTGGCATTAAGAATATTGAAAATAAGTTCTTGGAAAGCAAAGAATTCTAAATAACTGCTCTTAATAAGGATTTCTGCAAATCTGTTCAAACTTAGGGGCATCTTGCGGTGTACGTTGGAGAAAAAAATGAGGAGATTTGTAATCCCTATATCATACTTGAACTTTTGTTAACTTCAACAGTTTCTATGTACTCACAGACAAAGTACAAGTTAGAGAAATTATTCAATGTAGTATTGATTCTAAGGTTTCTGTTAGAAAAAAAATCACAAACAAATAACGGTGAAAAGAAATCATAACCAAGTTCGACGTCTTCAGCTAAAGTTATATCAGTTATACCATACTTCCATACATAACCTCATTAATGGCATCGAACTCTGTCATTATCTTCAATATTGCAAATACTTCCAATGTTGATCAAATTACCTATTCATTATCGTTATTTAGCTGTTCCTAAGAACAAGCCAAAAGATTCCCCCTACATTTCAGAGAACTTGTTAGCCTGAGCTCAACAAGCTAGTTTCTTGTAATTTTACAAAAGAAACTTAAAAAAGGTTCAATTTAAAAAAAAAATGCAAAAATTACTTAGCCTCAATTAAGTGTTTCTGGAACAAAGACATAATACGTCTTAAGCGTGTATTAAAATTAACATGACAACAATGGAAAACAATAGAGAGACATTATGTACTGAATTGCACTAAACAAATTATCCTTCTTGCTAAATTGACAAAGACATTTCAAGACATGATCACATGATCCTTCTCAACGATTTGGCTAACCCTTCACCAACAATTTCACGACCAAATGGTTTTCTAAAGTACTATCTTCATCTATAACTCTTAGTTTATTTAACAAAAGACATTTCAAAAGGTTCAAAGTTCTTTATATGCCAACAATGACTTAGCTTCAATTAAACATTGCTGGAACATGCTACCTAGTTTGTGTGATCAGATTAAGAGAAAGATAATACATGTCTTAAGCATGCCTTGAAATTAAAATGACAACAGCGATATCCATTAGGCAGACATAAGGTTTGAATTGAATATTTAAAGAAAAAGAAAACCAGGAGATGAACATGGGAAAAAATAGTACACATCGCCGCAGTTTTTACTGGTAACATAGAATATGACAATGACAGTTTTTTCATAGAATATGACAATGACAGTTTGTTTAGTAAGAAGCACAACACTTGACTTCAATCAAATATCCCCTGTGTACCACACGTTTCCATATATATATATATATCTGTTTGCAGAGAGAAAAGGAGAAAATAAAAGTGAGATATATCTATTAAGCAGATCAATAATGCAATGGGTCAAATAGTACATAGCGGAAACAGATCATATTAGGCATCAAGAAGGTGGGGCGTAGCATATTGTTGATTCTTCAAAAATATTTCTCAAGACAATACCATGTGAACTCACATGAGGCCTTGTCTCTCCCTGTAAGCACAATCACACAGCCCTGCCCTCCACCAATAATTCAAGCAGCACAAATCCTTTCATCTATATATACTCATTCTTGTATTCATTTCGAAGTAACACAAATAATTCACAATATCCTCTATCATCCAAGTTCAAACACTTGCTTCTTGTTCTCTTCTTTGACACTTTAAAACAATGGGTTTTCGTTTACCTGGAATTAGGAAGGCTTCCTCTTCAAGATCTAGTGAAGTGCTGAAGGGATATCTTGCAGTGTATGTTGGAGAGGAGATGAAGAGATTCGTGATCCCAATATCATACTTGAACCAGCCTTCATTTCAAGAGTTGCTGAATCAAGCTACAGAAGAGTTCGGATATGAACATCCAATGGGTGATCTAACAATTCCTTGTAGAGAGGAGGTGTTCCTAGATATCACTTCTCAGATTAATGAGCTATAAATCATAGTGAAGGAGACTGACATAGATTTAGCAGACATCTTGTAACATAGGCATTCTCTTACCTTGTAAAGAATTTTTTTTGTTCTCCATTCTTATAAAGTGGAGAACTTATCTATGACAATGAGATATTGATTAATAGATTGTTCTCTAGTTTGTCATTTAATCATCACGAATTCAGCACTCAAGTAATTATTCTGTTCTTGTTTATCCATAAAAATTAGTAATGACAAAAATGGAGATTTTTTTTTTGAAAAGGGGAAAAAAAAGCAAACCAAATTTGAGAATTGGCTAGATCTCCATTCGTAGAATGCCTGTTTCAGAACTCCCGCAGGGCCAAGTCAATATGAGCATTGACTGAAGTGTAACGTTAAAAATATTGTAGCTGAGTTCTTGAGTAAACCAAAAATTCCAACTTATTTAACCTAACAATATTTTAAGCAGTTCAGGGTCTAAACGCTCAAAAACTAAGACTTCAGTGTCATGAAGGTTTCTTCTTCCTTACAGTTGTCTTTATACTGCCTAAATACGAATACTATCAGCTAGGAAACTGTCACTAAAATGGAGTCTTTTTCTTCCCTCTGAACACTATGATTTAATATCTATCTACTAGATTTCATGGATTATAATTATAATTCAAATGTAGGCAGTCTATCAACGTATGAACAACGCAAGCGATCTGTTCTGAGCATGTATGGAACCGAAAGAAGTTGGCTATCACATTGACAAAAAAATAATTAGGCTCTCTGCTGTAAGGTCTCCCTCACAAGAAGGAATTTGTCTCAGTAGATCATTTAAATGGTACGGCATGAAATCTCAAACACCTTTACGACAATGCCATGTGAATATGTGATCAGTCACAAGCCAATGTCTCAAACTTGATCCCACCGGATATCCCTTTCACCAAATTCAACGCAGTAAACAATGTCATCCACAGGTTACAGATCCGTTTATCTATACCTATATATATACTCATGAGTCATGATGACATTCTCAAGCAAAACAAGTTTTTATCTTCTTCAAAAATCAGAATTCAGATTCTTTTTTGTCAGAAGTACGCAAGTGACTAATCCTTTAGCTTTTATACTAGCCATCCTTCTGGTTAGAAATTTGCCTAAATTGCACATGTTATCAGATAAATTTGATTTACTGGTAAGACTATTTCTTTAATAGAGATAAAGAACCTGATTTTTTATGTTCAATAAGAAAAAGAATCATGTGTTTACCTTATAAGGAGGTAAGCTCTTGCATCCACAGACACCTGAGATCCCCTTGTGACCATTTCATATGGTATCCAGTCTCTCTCTCCTTTTTACATTTTTCACAGAAAAATTGGAGCACTATATATTGAATCACAATAAAGTTCTTGAAGATGCATTGAAATGAAAAATCTTATGACCAATCTATCAAATGCTTCACTCACCATTTTGTGCCTTTACCTCCACAACTAATTTTGCAGCTTCCAAAAATTTCTGTCACGCATCTTTCTACATAGATAAACACACTCAATATGCCCAAATAAACAACCAAGTTTTCTCTTTGTTCACCAACAATCCTTATTCTCGTAAATCATTAGAGCAATAATGGCAATTTTCTTTAGTGCTTACTAAGCATATCATCCATCACGCCCTTTTAGGGCCTAAATCATAATTGATAAACAAAGGAATTTTTAAGAGTCTAGGAATAATGCTGGGTAGCCAAGGGGAAATTCCAAGGGCTCTAGTCTCTTTATCTGTAAAGGCGAGATTACTTAAGATCGATTTTAAACTGTCACTCTTTTCTACATCCTCATCATGAATAATATTGGCTTAAACTTCCTTTCCAGAGAGTTTTAAGGTTCTGTGATGGTTGATAACATTATAACATTGTTGGGTTAGAACATAGTAGAACTTGTTACTCTGTTACTCCTGTTTTCATCATCCTTTTAAAACAGAATGTTGATTTCGGCTTCCTTTTGAGAGAGTTGTAAGGTTATGTTATGGTTGACGACATCATCAAATTAGATGATATTGTACTTTGTCCAACAGATATTCCCACATTGATCGTAAATATTTGCCACAAAGTGACTTAGCCTGCAACTATCACCCAATTTCTACTCAGAGTTTATGCTTTTTCTCTGTGTGCGTTGTTACACAAATATAAGTGGCCCATGTAATGTTTGAAACAAATCTTGAAAAGCACAAGGCATGAACAAACATCTAGAAGAACGAAAGGAAACTTTACAGTGTATGTTGGAGGTCAAACAAATTCCCATGCCATGCTTTTCAAGATTTGTTGTTGGGTGAGGTAGATGAAGAATCTGGACATGATCATATGATTGGTGGCTTCTCTCAAGGAAGATGACTTTAGAATTATCCGGATTTAACCATCACGAGACAGAGTCACATGCAAAGTAATCCATCTGCTTCCCTTGCTCCGATCAACATGAAACTGTCTTATTAGTTTAGTTCTCTACTCAACAAGGACCTCTACTTTCTTCCTGACTTTTCACATGATATTGTTAAGAACAATGTGTCCCCACATACATAAAGTTTCAAACACTTCATTTGAGGACAGAGCCATGTGATCCTTCAAATGTCTATTCACATTCCTTGCACTTGCACACCACACATTGCGGATATCACCGTTTGCTCATCTCTATATATACACCCACACACCATTCCCTTGTATCTCATCAAGTTTTCTCACATTGCTTACAAACAACTTCATAACCTTCTTCACTCATAGCAACAATGGCCATTAAGAAGATCCTACGTAGGTCTCTTTCAAGAGGGAAAGAAGGGCCTTCCATGTCTACAAAGGTTCCCAAAGGGTACTTTGCAGTGTATGTGGGAGAAGAGCAGAAGAAGAGGTTCATAGTGCCTGTATCGTGCTTGAACGAACCCGAGTTCCAAGAATTACTAAGCATGGCTGAGGAAGAATTCGGGTTTGATCATCCCATGGGTGGTCTCACAATTCCTTGCAGCGAAGATATCTTCATCAATCTCACTTCTCGCCTTGTATCTTAATGTTTTTTCCCATGTGCACTTGGTCATGAAGGTTCCAACACCATGTCAAGATCACAAATGATTCAACTTCAAAGCAAAAGGCAAAAGAACAGCGAATTAACTTGCTGTTTGAGCTCTGAGATATTTCATGGTTGAAGCATATGTCTCAAAGGGAAACAAGTATTGTTATTCTTCATCTGAAGGATGGTGACACAAACGGCTTCATTGATCTGCTACTAATGTCAAGCTCTCGAGCCAAGTTACAGTCACACCACACCAGGGCTGCCCCAATGATTCTCTTCATTCTTCGATCCGGAAAATTCATTTGTTACACGGATTATTTGAATTGTAAAGCTTCATTCTTTAATGGAAAAAAAATGATATTGAAATCATTTTTCTCTATTCAGAACCGCTGAATTAATTTCTACTCATTTATCTGTATATGAGAATAGCGTGAGAAGGAATAACAAAACTTCTCCCTGGAACTTCACTTAACACATCTTTGTTGGCCTATCCCTTAATTATCTTAAACTTCAATTAAATTTGTTTTGTGACAGTAGAATATTGTATATGGGCTAATGGGCATCTCTGTGAAGGTTTGTTACAGTTAATATTTTTTTTACCTATGGGTGAAACTTGACAAGGTTGATGCCAGCTCATAAGTAGAGTTATTGTCTCCAATAATAAGAGGAGGGTGCTATTAATGTTGGAAACAATAAGGATTTTGATGGGGACTACGTTAGAAAAGACCTCTCGTGGTATTCACGGTTTAGTTGTGATTGTACCAAAAGGCGTCTATAAGACGCAACTATTTTCAGCCTTTTTGTGCAACTTCCCACACAAGTTGGGATGTACTTTTACTTGAATAAACTAATTAGACTTAAATTTCACCAAGATAAAGTCAAAGCTTTTGGAGTTTACTCCTTATGGTCATGAAACTTGGGACGTGTGTGGAAAAGTGTCTATCTTATTTATATTTGAATATACTTTTATAAAAAAATTGAAATTGGTTTACATTATATAATTAAAAAGTATATTTAGATATAAAATGACTGACCAAGTATAAGTTTTATAAAAGAAAAATATGTTATAGATATATAATTTTATAACTTACAAAAAAATTGAAGTTAAAATTATAAAAATCAAAAGAGTTATTGTATTAAGAAAATTTGTAACTATTTAATTAGTTAAATTTAATAAATAAAAATGTATATAAATTACAAATTACAAATAATAAAAATATCATGCATATACAAATCACATAATGTGATACACCGCAGCCCAACAGCATAAAAAAATATTTTACATTCAACGTGATTTTTTTGTCAGAAGCTCTTCTTTTTAAAAGTCATCCGAAACACAAGCACAATCCAAACACAACCGCGTGTTTTTGTAAAGTCACAGAATCCAAACACAACCCAAACACGCTTTTAATATCTTAAGGAGAGTTAAAGAATATAAACAGCTGATGATCAAGTTCATTTAGGCTATTCTCAAAGTTGAGATGAGTTTTTGTATTTAACACTAACATTACAGGATTTCTTCCCTTCGGCTGCTTCCCTTCTTAAGAAACCCAGTTGCCACCAGAAGTTTACGTCTTAACATGGTAATAACATAAACATGGCGACAGTTAAATTGCAAATAAAAACTGCGACATGTATACGTCTCTGAATTTAATTTCTGGTTTGGCAACAAGTAGTGCCTAATTACTCAGCCAGACAAGCAATTCGTACGCCTGCCTCCTCTGCTTTCTTCTCAGATAAGTTGGGTCCTATGAATATTTGGTCGTTTTGCTTTTCCAGACACAACCATGTGATCCATTAAATGCTTTTGTTTATGTCTCCCCATTGTTATTTCCTCTCTATCACAAATCACATACTGCAGATATCACAACTTGCTTGCATACCTACCGATTCATCTGTATATATACACACACACACCCATTCACCATTCTCATACATCTCTCATCAAGTTCTCTCACATTTCTCACAAACAAATCTACTTCTCTCATAGCAACAATGGCTATTAAGCAGATCCTGCGCCGTTCTCTTTCAAGAGGGAAAGAAGGGTCTTCCGTGTCTCCTAAGGTTCCAAAAGGGTACTTTGCAGTGTACGTTGGAGAAGAAGAAAAGAAGAGGTTCGTGGTGCCTGTGTCGTTCTTAAATGAACCTGAGTTCCAGGAATTGCTGAGCATGGCTGAGCAAGAATTTGGATTTGATCATCCCATGGGTGGTGTCACAATTCCTTGTAGACAAGATATTTTCATCAATCTCACTTCTCGCTTGGTCCCATAATTGTTTCTCTGATGAGAGTATTATATGTGGCTGCAAAATTGAGATCACTAATGAAGATATAAGTGGCAGAATAGAACGTGGGATGAGAACGTTGCAAAGCAGTTTTCTGCTGAACTCCACCAGATTTCATCGGTCAACGCTAAGGATCGATCCAAGATCGATCAGAACGAGAAGCAAAAGCCTTCTTTGACTCGCTAGTAACATCTAGCTCTCAGAGACAAGACACGAGCATTCAGTTATCCACATTCTTCAAGGAGCAAGAGTCACTGTTTTTGTGAATTGTTACAGAGATTATGTGATTGAAACGAAATGTACTATGAAATTGAGCAAATGATGTTGAAAGGAAACGATTCCATTCATCTACACTTGCTTCTCGCCCTGTTATGAGTTGAGTTCCTTTCAAAGATTAATTAAGCTTTGAATGTGATAACAAGATGCGTAAGAGATTATAATGATGTAAAATAACAGTGATTTTAGGCTAAAATGAGTAAAGCATGCCCATTTAACGGATGCCAGCTTACAAACTCTGTCCTTGTCTCCAATGATTTAAGGCAAAGATTATGACAGCTTTACTGTTGAAAACGATTAGTTTTTTATGGGAACAATTTTGTAAAAGGACTTCTCATGCTATTTTACTGTTTTTGTTTTCCGAGTTGACAACCTGTAGCTAAAGACGTCGGCAAAACGCAACTATTTGATATTGTCTGCCTCTAGTGTTGTGCCAATTAAATTTATTATCATATTTAAGGTTATTTACTTCTCAATATATTGATTTTATTTTATATATATATCTAATATTTTAATTTTATTTATAGTATAATTTTATCTATATAAATAAAATTAAAATGTTAGATATATACCGTAAATAGGATATGTCAGAGTGTAAAGGATGTGTGTATTGTTTATGTACGTGTGAATTGTGATATGTGTAAGATTATTTTTCAGATTATGGATGCGCATACGTACTTCAAATCTTGTTATATTGTATCTATAAATACTCACGGGAAATCCCGAGTCATAAGCTGTTTTCTTTACCCAACAAAGTCAACTGAGATCAATGACCTATCTTTTGGAAGTTCTGATCACAATACTACATTATCATTAGAGTTAAACCTTAAACCAATGTTTCTCCTCTCAAACTAATTTAACAATCAGAAAATTGGAGTAATGTTGCAGAATCCCAAGTTTGCTCCGCTTCAAGTTCTTTCCAATACCCTCATTACCATGGAAGTGAGAGGAATAAGTGAGAAAAAGGAATGAAATTTTGTTGGCGGAAAGGGAAAATGTCGTGTTATGGTTATCTGTTTTGTAATTGATTTAGAAAATGACGAACTTTAAATGTTAAGCACATATTCTAATTCCTCCGGTTTTATATGTCTAAGGTGAATTTCTCCAAATCAAATCAAATATTCGATTCTGCTATTCAATTTTTGCAACGATGTCATCTAACTAAGAATCTCGCAGCCATCAAGAAGCTTCATGGTTATCTGCTCACAACGGGCATGCTCTTTGTTTCGCATGACTTTCACTCTGAGCTCATAGCCACTTATACCAAATGCTTTCCCAGGAACAAGCTTCAGACCTTGATTAATCTCTTCAAATGCATCAACTCCACAACTCCATTGTACTTCAATGTAATAATATCTGATTTCTGTCAAAAAGGTTTCCCTTTTCTTGCTCTCCGAACTCTCTCCTTCATGCACACAAACAGAGTCCCGTTCGATTCGTATACTCTGTGTAGTTCTTTGACTGCCTCGTCTAGAACTAAAGATATTTCCTTTGGAAAACAGATTCATGCCGTTGGGGGAAAATCAGGTTGGTTATCTAGTGTTTTTGTGGGCTCTGCTCTCATTGATTTGTACTCAAAATTCTCAAATGTAAAAGATGCAACCCTTATGTTCGACGAAATTCCCCAGAAGAATACTGTCTGTGTCAATGCACTTTTGGCTGGTTATGGTGAGGCTGGACTATGGGTCCAAGAACTTGGACTGGTTAGGAAAATGCCCATGTTGAAGTTGAAATATGATCACTTTACATTAACAGCTGCTTTATGCGCATGCACTGGATTATCTGCAATCGAAATGGGTAGACAAGTACATAGTTTTTCGCTTCGTGCTGTGCATAACATAGACAGTGATGTGTTTCTCCTGAGTGCTTTAGTTGAGATGTATGGTAAGTGTGGCATGATAAAGAAAGCTTGGCAGGTCTTCAAGTTAGCTGGAATGCAAATTAGAGGAGAAAAAGGTAGGGACATTGTACTATGGACTTCAATGCTTGGGGTATACGGAAGAAATGGCTTTTACAAGGAAGTATTTGCTTTGTACAATGAAATGTTAGCAGAAGGAATCAGACCTGATAGGGTAGCATTGCTGACAGTAATCTCAGCTTGTAGTCGCACTGGCCAATTGCAAGCTGGAATCAAGTATTTTGAGTCCATGTCTAATGACTTTGAATTAGATCCTGGTCCAGAGCATTATAGCTGCCTAGTTGACTTGCTTTGCAGAGCTGGTGAATTGCAGAAGGCATGGGAACTACTGAATGAGAAACACTATAAGGGAATGGGAAATTCTAGCATCTCCGTGTGGGGAGCACTACTTAGTGCTTGTGTGGATCGTGGGAATATTGAAATGGGCAAATTGGCAGCTCAAAGGGCTCTTGAGTTGGATCCCCAAAATGTTGGGATTTGTGTTATGCTATCAAACCTATATGCCCGATTTGGCATGTGGGATGAGATCGGGAAGTTGAGGAGGGTGTTGATTAAAGAAAGAGGGTTAAAAAAAGATGTTGCCTGCAGTTGGGTTCAGGTGACATGTTGATTGCTAAATTGCTTAGAAATGCTTAAGTAATGTTCTTGTTCCTATCTGAGCATGAGAGAGGCCTCTGTTCCAAATTCAAGATTCATCTGATCAGATGTAGTACTGAATATTGTTATATTGGTCTCTTCCCCAAAAGAAGGTGAGGCAGCATTTAGAACATATTAATTACTGGACATTGATTTGCCAATTGACATATTTTGCCTAAGAAACTTCAAAACAATATGAACTGTGTATTTTATACTGGTCTTAGATGCTCAGAATCGCTATGAAGGGTTAACTTACAAATCTCACCAGCATTAGGAACATGAACGGGATGATTATCTAGTCTCCAATTGCAAAATTTTATCAGAATACAATTGGAAATAACATTGAAATTGCCGTGTCAATCTCAAACAATTAGTTGAGTGAACAAGAAATGTTTGCACTTGCCCCAAAAAAATTGTCGGACTGAAGAATTTGTCTTGTTTTATTCAATAGTTATCACGTGTAATTCCAGTTCTTTCACTGTAACTGTAAGATATTATTATGTAATTCTCAAGTTTTTCATGATTTATATCTTATTCTCTGACCTCTTAATTCTGAAGAACTTGTATTCCATTCTCCAAATCATAGGCCATTCTCATTAAGCTAGATGAATTCATTATTGATAAGTTGTTGATTCCTTTAGTGTTCATTATTTATCCCCAGCTATGGAAGTGATGAAAATGAGAAGCCGTGAGATTGAATTTCTTTTTCTTTGTAGATCTGAAGCCACCCCCTCAGAAAGGCTCCCTCTTTTGGAACAAACCACCTTATGGATATGTAAAAATTAATTGTCATGGTGCTTTCAGCAAGAAACATGAAGGAATGTGGATCAAGGGCTGGTTGGAAAAAGTGGTAGAGGATTCTAGCTTCATGACTGAGCTTTTAGCAATGAAAAAAGCAATCAACATATCCGTCTCCTCTAGCTTGTTTAATCTACAAGGACTCGATGCATAGGAGTGACTCTCCGATGTTCTGTTCTGGATCTCTAGAAGATAGGAATTGCATTGGCCAAGTTCATTGCTTTGTATTCTTTTTTGGTGTGCCCCTCTTTTGATTCTTCGGGCTAAAACTTATATGTATATTTTTTCCTATCCTTAATATTATTATCCAGTTGGTCAAAAGAAAGATAAATTTCATGATTTCTTAGAGGACTTGTTATATGTACGGGGTTGAGCTAAGTTGAAGTATGTGTGGTCTTCAGGTCTTTGCAATTAATTATCAACTTGGATTGTAACCACCACATGCAAAATTAATGTGGTGGGTTTTGTACTGAGAAAGGATCCTACCGTGATGCTTTTAAGAGGTACGAATTGTGCTTTTCTCCAAAGGAGGGCCCTTGTTTGTTGGGACGGTAAGTACTCTCGCTGGTACTACTCATGGCTTCTGATAAGCCATGCATGTGATTCCCCATTCGATTTGATTGGTTTAACTACAGGAAAGGAAGGTGTAGGAATTAAGTTTTGCAATTTCTGTCATAATTTTGTAACGTTATTTTACAGTTTTCATCTCTTTCTTTATATGTTCTTTAAAATTGGAGTATATAACGTAACCCACTTACTCTTTCAGCTTCTCTAGTATTATGAATATGCCTCCAGGTGGTTTCATCTCATCTCTAGTAGTCTCTAACTATAGATATAGAACATGGGTCACCCAATTGTAGGCTTCAGTTTGGGGAGCTTCCCGATGGGTAGGAGTAGGAGGAGTGCATGTGGGTGTGATGTTAAATGTTATGTCATATGCTTCGTCTTAATTCAAGCTTTCCTCAACCCACTACTGCATCACATGGCTCTGATGATATCACTAACAACTGAATACTCCATTATCAGTTTTCTCTGATTCCAATCATAACCAACCACCATCCCTACAACATTTTAGGATATAGCAGTCCCACATTTGGAGGTTTATACTGTGTTTAGCCTGGATTCGATTCCCCGACAAAAGGCAACAGAGAACTAACAAAAAGGTGAATCGTACAATGTGCTCACCAATTACGGAAACGCTCTGATGATGTGATGTTCCTAATGGGTAAAGTGGGAGGGATGGAGATTACAGATTTATTTGGAGGAATATTAAGTTTTTTAATATTTTTCAAGTGGCTGTGAATGATCTCACTGTTGTCCTGACCAGGCCAGAGGATCTTGGAGGCAAGAGTATCATGGCCTTCATGTGCAAGAAAAGGTCAAGTCACCATCATCTCAAAAGGAATATCCCTCCTTTGATTTCCTCTCATAATAATTCTCAATACATATTTATGTTACAGATACGTTGAGTCTGTATTTTCTCAAGCTTTTTTCATTATACAATCTTTTATACACTTTTTAAAAAAAAAGAGAGTGTTTTCCTCTGTTTTACACTTTGTGCATAAGTTTACTGTGTTTCACTCTTCATTTGAACTGGCACTTGCTATGAAGAATTCTAGATTTGATAACGCTTTTAGGTAATTTAATCCTTTTTCAAGTTTGTTCTGCCATATTGTGTTGTGTTGGTTGTAGAATAAGCTGATGTGAATGTTTAGTTAGCTTTAAAATTATGGTTTGAAAACTTCTGGTTAAATTATGGTTAAAAATAAATAAATAAACAGTTGGTAAATATAAAAATTTATAGAGTAAATTATAATTTTAGATATATTTAAAAGAATAATTTTTGGGTGAAAAAAATTGTTTATAGATTGTAAAATCCAATGATCATATTGTTTCTTTTTATTCACTCAATCTCCTCTCTCTCCGTCACTTCTTCCTTCGCCGGTTCTCCTCTCCTCCGTTGCTGCTGGTCTGTGCCATCGCTCACCCCTTTCTGGACTGTTGCTGTTCTGGTTCGTGATGGAACGGAGATGGGAAACTGGAGGTGAGAGGTGACAGCTCTGCTGTCGGAGAAGCTGCTGGAACGTCTGTGCCATCTGTTCTGTGCTTGCCGTCTGCTGTCGCGGTTCTACTGGAACGCTGCTAGAGGCGTGAGTGGAGGAAGATGATGACGGCTCTCATGGTGGTGGAAGATGGAGAGAGTGGTCGGTGATGAAGAAGATGATGGGGACCATGGAGATGCCCGAATGGAGAGGGTGGAAGATAATGATGGGATGATAAAGAGGATGAATAGTGGAGGTAGAGTTTGTGAGATGAGACGGATGGGAGATGAACAGTGATTAATAATTGTTTATTTTTTTATTTTTTTATCTCGCATTGTTTTTAATAATTTATTAATCATAAAATTATTTTATTAATAATTATATAAATATTTATTTATAATTATTTTTCTTTTATAAACTCTAAACAAATTTCTCTAACTTTTAAATTAATTATTTTTCTTAACAATTTCTCTAAAAACTAAATCTGACTGTTACACCGCAAATTGAAGAAAATGGTGAGCTCTCTAACTTGTCCAATGAATCTCATTCACAGAACATGAAGAGTCTTTGGAACGATGGCGACATGCAGCATGATGGAAACTCTTTTCCCACATAAAATCAAAACCTAAAACTGATCGCTTTCTTGCATCCAAATAATAATGAGAACAAACAAACAGGGGGTGAATAAATAAAAACAGAGAACATAGATTTTAGAGGTTCTCTTATCTGGGCAAATTGCATATTAGTTATTCGAAATTTGCCCCTCACAGTATGATTAAGAGTGTTTACCACTGAACGGACAATACTGTGATTTTGGCCCCTAATATCGTCTTGTGAACCTTTGGAAACATGTCTAGGCAAGGAATGGATTTAAATTGTCTAGATGAAACAGAGAGCAAAACAATAAGTAAAAGTGTGTATGAATATGAAATTTACTTTATTTTTACAAGACGGTATTATAAAAATATAAGGCATAGGTTGATTAGTTGATTGGAAAAAGGGTATCGGTGGGGGTGGGGGGACATCGAGACAGGACCACATGGCTGAAAGGCACTAATTTGAAGAAAGAAACAGAGCATTAGTGGATGGTCCGAAATGTACGAAGGTTGATGAATGGAGAAGCATGCACTTGCTCCTTTCATTTCCACTTTTTTCATTCTTTGATTGAGTTTTCAGACATTATTTAATATCAATGCCTTCCAAAGGACCCTAAGCACCAACCCACACTGAATGAAACCAACCTCTTCCACTTCCCATACCAAGCAAAACCATATATAGGCTTAGCTGGTTTGTCTATGTCTATCAAACACAAAATAACTACACAAGCTACTTGTGTTACACGTTATATTGTAACTGTAAGGGAGATTGCAGAGGATCCAGATAGACAAGAGATGTGGGAGGAACGACAGGGACAAATTTAGCAGAGCATTAGATAGTGATAGGCTTGCAAATTTTGTTACTAGGTAATAAGATTTGAACTCATAACAGATTATAAGCTAACTTCATACTTATTAGACCAATTTTATTGACAACTATGTCAATATTTTGCCAAGTCTTAAGCTTGATACGAAGATGCAACATCTGATGATGTCAAAATCAGGAGGGAAGGAAATACATGGATCTCTGTTAAAGGAAAACAAAAAAGTTCGCATGAGTTCATCTTTAAGAGCTCGCAAAATCAGTACAAATCTTGTTTCTCAAACAGAGTTTACAGAGTCATAAGCCATGGATCAAAACATTTACCCTTACCAGATAATTCAACTTGGACATTCATCCATTTGTTAAGCTTACGCTAATGGCCATCATCCTTAACTCCACAATCCACATGATTTGTATTTGAACGGATAACCAGATTAAAAAACAAACAAGCCCTTCACTTGGTTAGCCCGTGAATAGGGCCAAAATATTTAATCATCCAAGTATATTGATATAAGAAGGAGCAACATAGCCAGTGGGTTTGGGCCCCACCATAAATACCCCAAAAAATATTGTGGTCGTTCTTGATTCATGTGAGGGCCAGGCTCGTCATAAATACCCCTTTCATCCAAACCATTCTTGCCATCACCACCGCTAGCTCTTTCTTCTTCCTCCTTCGCTGATATACTACCCATATCCTTCAACTCCTCTGTTTCTCTCTGTCTCAGAAGATATGGCTATTAGAAAAGCAAACAAGCTCCCTCAGAGTGCAGTAATAAAGCAAATCCTGAAGAGATGTTCAAGCTTAGGAAAGAAGCAAGGTTATGATCATGAGGAGGAGGACGATGGAGTGATCCCTGTGGACGTGCCAAAGGGCCATTTTGCAGTGTACGTGGGTGAGAACAGAACTAGGTACATTGTGCCCATCTCCTTCTTGGCGCACCCTCAATTCCAATCCCTCCTGAGGCAAGCTGAGGAGGAATTCGGATTCCATCACTCTATGGGTCTCACTATTCCCTGTGAAGAACTTGTCTTCAGGTCTCTCACCCAAATGATTCGATGAAGAAGAAGATGTTATGATGACCAAGATGAAGCTGCTACTTTTGCTTCTCTGTTTCTGAACATCTGGATCTCTTCCTCACGCTTCTCACTCATCAATTCTTGATCTGCTTTTCTTTTTTTAGTTTTTAGATTGTCTCATTCTTTTCGTCATTTTTTCTAAATGTTTATTATGTGACTCTGACCTAGGACCCGTGAGCATTTCAAAAAATTGTATAAAGGCCTGAGATTTTCCTCACTGAGGTGGAGAAGTTGGTTATGTGTTATGTCAATGAAAGCTTGGTAGTTTATGTGCCCAACCAGACTTGTTATCTTTATCCACATGAACTTGTGCAAAATTAAGATTTATCATTTATGAAACGAGAATACATTATAGTATGAGTAGGTCCAATACTAAACCATGAATATTCCTCGAAAGTAATGAGGGGGAAAAGAGAAGGGAAGAAGAGGAAACAGAGCGTGCATAGCTTGTCAGAGAAGGAGCGGGTACCTAAGTTGTACGGTCTCGTGTGTGCACAGTTGGTGTGGGCTTTTAATACACCACCTGCACAAACAAAAGAATGCCCCACCTCAACATTGGAGTATTATATTAAAAGTGAGACAAAAGAATTTTGCTAAATGGACACTTGATGCTCCTACTTGATTGTAAAGTCGCAAGTCGCAAGACAAGTTAATAAGAAGGGAAAGCAAATTGCACAAGTGGGGGTGGTTAGTGAGATCCCAATGGAACTTATGGCTCTGATTAGGTGTGAGTTGCAATTTTATGATAGTGTTGGAGGGTATTATTGCGTAGGGATATCATCCCCCTAACCTTCTAAGACAACGTAATTGAGTGTCAACAATTGGCTCTCCAACTACCTTTAAGGCTCTTAGTGGCATCCTTTATTATAGTTAGTGGGTAAGGAAATATACTCTTTTCTAAATAAAATATATTATCTTAATTTTTATTATAAATTATTTATAGGAGAATAAACTAATTTTAAATAGAAATCATTTGAAAGATTATTAATATTTATTTTTAATTTTATCTCTATTTATTTTTTGTTAAAAAGAAAAAGAAAGGGGCAGAGGCTGCAAGTGGCTTAATTTTGCTTTTAAAGATGTTGCCTAATTTAAAGAAGAAAATGAAAGGGTAGTACTATAAAAGGAAGTGAGAGATGAGATGATTTATGTGGTGGTTGTAGACGATGGAAAAGCTCACAAGGAACAAAGGCATTAGTTCTGCAGCAGGGAAAAAGAGAAGCAGAGGCTGCCTGCTCTGTGACTCTAACGACTTAATTAATTCTGATTTCTCTGTTGGTTTGACCGTTTAACCCACATTGAACCCCTTCTGACACTTTTTCTCTCCCCTTTCTTAACTGTCGATTCCCTCCTAGTTCCTTCACAAGACAATAAAAAGTAACCGTGATTGCTGGGTCAAACACACAATCTAATTCAAATCTCAGAATCATGGATGCTCGAGTTATAGCAGCCTTCACAAGTTGCTTACATACGAGCTTCCCTACTATGTGGGAATGACCTAATCCTTTTCCAATGAAATTGATGGGAAAATTTGCATCAGTGGAGTTAAAAATGAAAGGAGTTACTGATGCAGCATCCAAATGTGTGAAATGCTAACTGGTTCTGCTCTCATGCTTCAAATATTTGTTGTCTTTTACTGGCTAGATCTACCCTCTAGAGTAAAAAATTAGAGTATCTTGTAGTGTCCCCACCCATGTTCTATGCCAATTTCATGGCCTTTTTGGATGCAAAGATCGGGTTTTCCTGAAAACAATCGTACTATCTTATCCTAATGGTAAATAGCTATCCATCTTAATAGAGTTATGTAATCTGCTTTCAACCTCTGTTCCATAATCAAATGCAGAGAGTCAATGAGCTAGGCACATGGTGAGAATATTCTTGCCTTTGAATGAATATTTAACTTTTTGTTACCATGGAAATTCCAAAACCTTGGGCGAACAAGGTGTTCAGATAATCCATACAGTTGTTTCGGGGGAATGATCGAAGGAAGGAACACTAGAAATGATTCTCTCAATCAAATCACTAATACGACTATGTATGTTGGCGGAGACAAGATGAGGTCAAAAGAGGATCAGATAAGATCAATGTCTAATACCCACTTACTCTCTTTGAAATCAACACTTCAAAATTAAAAGACAGCACCATAATCTGCTTCGCTTCTTTTTGGCCCCAAAATACAGAGATTCGCTCGTTTTTTCTTTTCTGTTTTGCCAACACGTTATCAGCTCATCGACTTCAATATTTTAATAAAAAAACATTTAAAGCAGAAGAAAAAGAAGTACGGTTACAAAAAATGAGTGGAAAATCGCTGTTATTTTAGTAACAGATGGGACTTTTAAAGGTGATTATTCCTACGATTTTGGATCTAGAGAGAGAGAGAGACACTAGAGAGTGAGGGGAGTGCAGGGATTAGCGATTAGTGAATAGTGATTAGTGAATAGGAAGAGAGCCCCACCATTGAGAGTGAGGGGAGTGCAGTGATTAGTGATTAGTGATTAGCGATTAGCGAATAGGAAGAGAGCCCCACCATTGAGGTTGATGGGGATGACAACACGTGATAGATGCCCCACAAGGGGTCCCACGGAAAGCTCCCTCCCTGATAAGTCATATGATAGGAGCCACGTGTCCTGTCAGGGTTCGCTCAGAGACATTAAAATACATCTAAAATTAAAGAGTCTCCTCAAATCTCAAGTAGTCACTCGCCCCTAAAATTATCACTCAGGAGGCCGTGTTATTAGATATCCGATTTTTGTTTTTGCTGGATAGAGATTGAGGCTTATGTTTGTAGTAATGTGATTTTTTTGTTGTTGTATTTTTTGGTCTGATTATATTGCTTTTGTGTTTTCAATAATAAAGAAAACCAAAAATCTTGTTCGAATATTATGAATATAAACTTTGAATTTATTGATGCCTATAATTCGTTTTGGCATTTGTACTGTAACTTGTAGGATATCTAAAGCTCTTCCTGTTTTTCTATGAGTCAATCTACATGTAAATAATTATAAATATGTGTGTATATATCACATACATGCATCATAAATTTGGGAAAATATTTATATCTTAATTACTCCTCCCCTTATCCTAAAGATACCAACTAAATAACTAAAATATATAGAAATTAAAAAAAATAATTTAGTTATTTATACAAATATATATTGATTTTCTTAAAACACCTTTTTAATAGTTTGTATTGAAAATTATTTTTATGACATAAAACCCCCTAATATGTACTAGAGGGAGGATTCAGAAAAAAAAACTTATAAATTTAATTTGAGAAGTAAAACAAATTAAGATTTTAAATATATCCAAAATCTCTTAGATTTAAATTTAATAGTTTGGAAAACTCCAAAAGTCGATCTAAAAATATTCTTCTCATATATTTATTCTATATAGAGTAAAATTATTAAAAATAATATTTTTTAAAATATAAAGTCCTCATTAGGCTCTTGTTTTTCAGTGACAGCTGTGGTAAGCTATGGAGAGACGACAGGTGATGAGGTACTTTGAATGAGAATGAAGGACAAACAATTCCATGCATACTTAAGACGCCAAATTTAGGATAGACATTGTCAAAGGTTGTTCCACCTAATCCAAGTCCAAATGGATCTTATGACTAAGCTCATCTCTGTTCATCCAAGCAGTTTAAACAGCATTCACTGAATCTTCACGCCAAAGGCTCGTGCCTACCATTATTATATTATTCATTCATTAAGAAAATGGATGAATCGTTATTATACAAATTGTTCGTTAGTTAATTATTTTTTAATCATTCTTTTTAAATCCTCATGTCATTAATTATATTCAAATACTCAAGTCGCTTACAGTCTGACGGTCTATTGAAGCCAAAAAAAAGTAAACTGATGAACCCGTGATTTCAAAAACAAATAGCAAATTAAAATAAATAATCAAATATAGTTAATAGAATTACAAATAAAGTATGAATTTTAAGTAGAACCGTGATTCTGAAGATATAGAATAGGAACTATTTATTTAAGATCGTGTTTTGTAATTACTAAAACTGTGATGTTTAAAAAGTTTCTGATTTAAATCTTAATTTAAATTTTTTAAAATAAATAATTATATTTGTCTAAAAGAATTTTTAGACTAAATGGTAGTTTAAATCTAAATTTTTCAATAAACAATTAAAACTAATTTTTAGAATAATAAAAGAACTTATAAACTATCCAATTAATATTTTATCTTTATTTTTTTACATTCTCTCTCATTTTTTCTATATTCTCCACATTCTCTCTTTTATACTCTCTCTTATCTTATCTCTTATAATTTTAATAAAAATATAATCTTTCTAATAATTTTATAATTATAAAATTTTTTTTAATAATAATTATTTAAATATCCATTTATTTAGAACCATTTTATTTTTTATAAAAAAATTTAAATTCTTTTTTTTAATTTTTCTGTTTTTTTTGTCCTAAACTCTTTCCTAAACTTTTACCCAAATAAGCCTTGAGCAAGTTGCAAGGAGCCAGAAAAAGTTGAAGGGTGTTGCATGGAATCACATGAGGAAAAATGAGGGAAGCCAACCAATTTAATTAAAAATCTGAAAGTGTAGAAGAGACATGTCTATCAAATTCAATCGAGGTATCAAATCAAATGGAAATACATAAACCTAATTCCAGTGTTGCTGATTTGGATGTAGTAACGTGGAGAATGGTGTTCATGAGTCAGCAACCAGACTTGACGTTGCCTTTATTAATTTAAAAGAACGGCAACAGAGAAATCCTTGTCGGTCTCTAGCTCCTCTTTCTCTTCCTTAATTTCTCCCTATACTTTTTCATTTTCAAGTAGTCCTTTCGTGGAAACAAGGTTACGTTGTCCCTTACAATCCTCCTAATAATTACTCTCTCTCTTTTTAATTTATTTTTTTGAAGCGATTTAACTATACTTGATGATTTTTTTTTTTAAGTCAAATGAAATAGTATGGGAAAAGGAGAAGTTGTAAACAAATTCCAAGAACAATCACACAGACGTAATGCCGACGGATTAATGATAGTCAAGACACAATTTACCCTTTTGGATGATAATTCCGCAATTCAGACGTAACTATTGGTATTGTTTTGATGTAATAAATGAAATATTATTCTTCAATACTTAATAGTCATGCTTTATTTTAAATTGAAAGTCGATATTATATAACCAGCATCAGTTTTTTTTTTTAAAAAAAAATTACATCACGAAAGCTAAATATTAAGGTTAGAGAGCCTAAGACCTTATAAAACTTAGAACAATATATTCCCTCAAACCCTTCGCAAATAATTTCGGTTGATTGACTTTTAATAAAAAATACCATTCCAATAGGCACAAAGAATCACACTTCAAAACCCAACTACTGGGGTTAGACGGCCTAAGGTATTATAAAACTCATCTGTCAAGGTTCTTCAATATTCTCTATTTATCCTATAAGCAAAATTTTGTAACTTAGTTCAGCAACCACCGAGTGAGTACTTACACAAGATCAAGTACCTCTAGACACAGTACCTAAGCAAAAAGCACCCCTACCTTAATCCTAAATTCCAACTCCTAACAGACAAAACTAAACCAAATTGAATATATATATATATACATATGCAAAGATGATGGCATGAATTTTAATTTTGATAATTGAGATCCTTCAATTTCTTCTTCAGCTCCTTGTTCTTATAAACCATGGATTAAAATGAAATCATGGGCCTTGTTTGGTAAACCCAATTAATCAAGGCAACATTCTTGGCCGAGGAGAAAAGTCGAGGGAGAAATTAAGAAGAATGCACGTTACTACACAACCACCATTATTATCCCTTTAAGCTCACTTCAAAGAGTGAGTTTCTTCTTTTCTTCACTTTCTAACTACAGGTTATGTATAACAAACTCACTAACCATTTAAAATTACAGGCGAAAAAGTTACAAAATAATCCTATATTTTTCAACAACAAAAAAGAGTTAGTTAATCTATCGCAAGCTAGTCCCCAAAGTGTACCGCCACAAGATCACAGAGAACGGCAACATGCTTCAGTAGATCGGCGCGTCGTGAAGCAACGGCCAAGATTCTCCTCCAACAAAATCAAAATTACTGAAGGCATCCACGTGGCAACGCTTCTGCAAATCCTCGAGGCTCAGATATCGGGTTGGGTATCCGGACATGGCTCGCAGGGCCTCTTCGAAGAAAGACTCGTCGCACGGGATCCTTAATGGACCTTGCGTGCAGAAGCCGTACTCTTCTTCCGCCTCCATCAGAAGCTTCTTGAAGATCGGGTGGTTAAGGTACGTTGTCCGCACGATAAACCTCCTCCTACTAGCGCCTACGCACACGGCCACATGTCCGGCGGGAACATCCGACGACGGCGATCTAGCCCCCGTCGCACATGCCTTCTTTCGCCAGCGCAGAAGCATTTGGCGGATTCGAACAATGTGGCGGATTCGGCTGCAGGTTCCGGCGGCTGGCATTGATGTGAGAGAAGTGTTTTGGTTTTGGCGTTTTGGGGAGGGTGTGGGGTTGACGAAGGCTCGTAATGAGTGGAGGGAGGTATATATAGGCGGGCATGTCCGATGGAGCAAATGCCATTGGAGTTGCAGATAATTACATCACCGTGCCTTTTCCCATTTTTTTTTTTTGGAGAAAGTTGAAGCCGTCGTTATTAAAACGGAGTTATTCATATTATTATTTGTGAGGCTGTTGCTTGACAAGTTCACGGCAAGGGGAAAACAAGGGAGGGAGGGCAATCTCTGGGCTTAGCACACTAATTTCCCTTCTTAATTATACTATGGAGTTAAGAGACAAAAATTTAAGTTGTTTATGATTTTCTTCTATAAATAAACATGATTTGTCTGATTGAATTGAATTGTTAGCAATTTTTTTCTATAAATAATTGATCTATCCTATTTATAAATTGTTTTTAAATTTTAACATAGTTTACCTTGAAAAAAATTAAATTTTAAATTTTAATAATTTTTAATTTTATTCATATTTAATATATATACTTTCGAAAAAGAATAATGCCTTACGTAATAATAATTGAATGATAAAATTATATATTTATAAAAAAATTAATAATATAAGTTATAAATAAAAAAAATTCTCCCGCAAATTAGATTAAAGGAGTACATCTGTACTGTACATGTACTATTAATAAATTTCCAAAATTACAATATAAGTTATTACAAAGCTCAGTTTGGACATGTTAACATAGAACCAGCTCCTCTTTCATTTTCATTATTTTCTCATTTATTGTTGGTCTAAGATTTTCTCTCTCCATTCTTTCGGGATAAAAATCCCTGTTCATTTTCTGGGTCTTACTTGCCAGATGCGTTCATTAATAATAATGGGCTTTAAGACATCTAGTAGCCCACTCTCGTAGATGATGATGGATCAAATGTGAAATTTCTTATTTCCACCGAATCTCAAAAACCAGCCATTCCTGGAACCGCGCAAGAATTCGATCATTTCATTCTCGATAAAGGAAATCGCCAAAGCCACAGGAGAAATAAAGAAGAAGCAATAGTGTTAGATTGATCGAAGCAGGTTTAATTCAAAGCTAGAGCAATGCCATACTTGCTCCACCCAGCTCTGGCAACCTGTCCTTCTCGGCTTCACATCCCTTTGCCGCTCACCGCGACCTCAAGCAACCCAATTCGGACCCGTAATCTTGTTAGCTTGGCTCGCTGGGGCAACCAGGTGGACAAATCGATTGTTGGGGTGACGACGACGAAAATAAGGTGCATGGCCAATCCAAGAAGAGTGAAAATGGTGTCCAAGCAGATAATGAGGGAACTTTCTGACATGCTTCTCACTGATAAGGTGTTGCAGTATGCTGTTCTACCTGAAGCTTCGTTGGGAGCTGATCGATACCTGTCCTCCCTCACCACCATCAGTGAAGTTGAAGTCTCCGCTGATTTGCAGGTATGCTGTTTGTGAACTTGTCTGTGAAATTGTTTCGTATGGTTTCAGTAAATTTGTGTGTTTGTTTATATGCAACTAATTGTTGTAGTTTACTTGGTTTTGGCTGTACCCATCAGATATTATAGCCATTTGATACTTCAATAGCAGAAATCGGTTAGTATATCAGCTTCAAGATTTGTTTTCCATCCAGGAAAACACAGACTCCACGACATGAAAAGCATTTGAGAAGTCCATGTTTAATTTAAAATGTCTAATATAAGTGTCCAAAATGCATTGTACAGTGCACACGGATAAGGTTACTTTTTTCAGGTCTCTGTTGTCTGTACTTCATAGCCACTGGATTGTGTCTTGGTAAATAATTGCCAGGCCATACTGGATTTTGTGTATTGCCGACTCTAGGACTTGGATACGTAGGACAGAAATACATTTTTCTCGAATAAACTCAAATTGAACACTGGAATTTGGCAGCGTGCATGTTTATTCTTTGTGACTTGAATGTAGCGTTGCTGGGAAATTTTTATGTCTACCATAAACAGTTCTGGCGTGACTTCTTCATGCCATTATGCTTGTTTGGAACTCATGATAAATTGGTTGTTACATTAATTATGGAGTTAGTTGCCGTTTCCAGGTTAATTAAAGCAACATAATGCAACATAATCAAGTTATATTGCATCATATATGATATATTTGTCTTGCTAGGAGTGGGGATATGTATCCACTGACTTTCTCAGAGGGGGTATCGTGTTTTGATTAAACAGAGTTATTTGATGCTGACTTATCTCAATATATGTAGGTGGTTAAGGTGTATGTTTCTGTCTTTGGAGATGAAAGAGGGAAGGAAGTTGCCATTGCTGGATTGAAGTCAAAGGCTAAATACGTTAGAAGTGAGCTGGGGAGGCGTATGAAGTTGCGGCTGACTCCTGAGATACGGTTCATCGAGGATGAATCAATGGAGAGAGGAAGCAGGGTAACATGAGTATACCGATTCTTTTTAATATGGTTATTAGGTTGTGTACGTTAACTAGGTGATCTGAGTGCAAATTTTGTGGGATGAATCAGAATTTATTGCTTCTAAATCAATTTTAAAAGCAAGAGAGAACGCTTGCACATTAGTACAGATTACACAGCCCACAATAGAGCATCTATACTGTCAATTATGTGAATTACATTGTTTAGTCCTTTACTGTTCCTTTTAATGTTTAGTTTTCTTCTTTTCCGAGGGCTAAATTTATGGTTGTAATAGGGATTCTGCTCTTTAGATTTGTTTACTAAGGGATTAATAAATAGGACAATGATCCTGGGCAGAGGTTGAGACACTGTTGATTTTCTTACCTTCATTTAGGATAGTTTATGCATTTTCTCACGCTGCTAGTACTCCCATCCACTTGTTTCCCTTGTCTTTGGTCTCTAGCTCTTGTTTTGGCTTCTAATTGGAAAATCGTGGATTATACAGTGTTTGAGACACTAGCAGGGAGCTGTTTTATTGAGTATCCTACGAGTATATATTAATCTGTGTCATCCACTATTTTTATGTTTCAGGTGCTTGCAATTTTAGACAAACTTAAGGAGGAGAAAAAGGGTGCAGAGAGAAAAGAGCTATCAGATTCCTCAGCAGTACATGAAGAAGACGGTGGGTGGGATGATGAAGCCCCTGACCAAGGCATAATTTATGTGGAATAGCTGCTTTGTAGGTGATGAACGTGATGCGTGTTTGCATTTGGATAGAGATTTTGGTTGTCGGCCGGTAAGTTACTAAAAACTCATGCCAAGAAATACCCTGGACAATCCTATTGTGCTAGCTGGCATAAATTTTGCTCTTTGTTGATGAATTTCACAAATATTGTGGTCTATTAGTTGGTCCATTCTTAATTTCTCAATACTTAACTTCTAAGGTCCCGCTTTTTCCCCGGAAATCAATCTGCAAATTTGGCTGGTATTTCATGGAACAGCACATTTTAAGGAAAAGCTATATGTGACCACCCCAACTAGAATCTATGTATGAAATTGTGACAAGAATTTATTATTTGACCAAACACTTCCAAAATCTAGATTGAAATAAAAACACTATCAATTAAGTTTTGAAACTAGAAAATATTTTTTCACAAATCCAAATGTAAGCTTAGCCAATTGGGGGCTTTTTTTCCCTCTAATTCAATGACAAGTCAAGCAAAGCTTGAAAACTAAAGTATAGATAAATATCAAAGGATGACAGTTACGTGGCCTCTGTCAGTGTTTTATTCTATTTCAAGATCTATACACAAATCCTGTAATTACTTTGTTCAGGCAAGTAAGATATAATTTCTCCTTTCTTTTAGTCATATATTTTGTTTTTGAATTGCTTGCTCATATACAGGAGAAATACTTCACCAGAAAGCATGTGGTAGGGGGCAATTTGGACACAAAACCTCCCGTCGGCAGATTCATTTGAAGTTGGACCTAATTTTGGCTTTATGCTCTCCTTGTACAGATAGATAAAGGCCTCTGGTGTTGCTAAATCAAGAATGCAAGAATGTAATCATCTAATGGTTGTACTATTGTGCTTACCATAGCGCCTCCTTGGATGTTTCGAGCGAACGGGATTTTCCGCGTACTGTGTAAATTTGTTACTATTATCTTTAGTCCCCAATTTTTTTTAATGCGCTTAATTTACAAGGGAATTTCCAATAATTACATATGATGTCCAGATATACGAGCAGTACAGTGCCCATGAATTGCTTTTTGCAGTTGACTAGGGCTTCACGTTGGTGAACTTAGCTCATGAGCTATTCAGGGGCGACTGCTTAAAATTTTAAACTGAACTGTGTAAAAGAAATTAAAGAAATAGTTTTAAAAAATTATCAAAAACACAGTCAAAAAAGGAGTAAATGAAACTCGACAAAACGCACACGTACGAAACATGTTAAAAAATTAAATTAGATCGCAAAAGCCTTATCATTAACGAGTTGAACTCCACAAATTTTATAACTTTTACGGATAACATGAACGGAAACCTTTACCCTATGTTTTGTCGAATGCTAATCCCAAAATTGCTTCACTTGAGAGGGGTTATCAAAAATACCAAAATGGATGTTCAAAATACGGACCTAAGGAGCCATTCAACACAATTGTTACTTTCCCACACATACAGTCCCAGAACATATAGTCAGAGTAACATTCTCAAGCGAAAGCAAAATATCCATGCTGCTTTACGGGTGGAAATGTATTATTCTAACAAAAACAGTAACTCGCTCCACGCAAAAGAAAACAATGTTTCCGGACATTTTCCCCAAGACACAAATTATCAAATACAAAGCTAAAGGCCAACAAAACAGGCAATTGTTAACGGGCACTGGATGCAAGATACTGTGTTCATCTTTTCCAGTTTAAAGGTAGACGATGCACTGAGGCATCATAGAAGCTTGAAATAGAAATTCACAGCTTCAAAGCAGATAGGCTAATTATTATAACAATGAAAAAGAACGATCATTTAATGATTCTATCATGGTTCCCTAAACTCAACTGTTATAGCATTATCCAAAGCTTAATCCTGAAAGCTTGCAAAAAAATGGAGGGGGGGAACATGTTTCAGTTTCTTCACATATTGTTGTATTCTTCTCAGTCCATGAACAGAGTCACGACGAAATCAACGCTTTCAGTGATGAGCCTTTGCTTCAGCCTTCTGATGAGATTTGGCTTTGAACTGAGAGTTAAAAAAATACCAAATATACAATGATCAAACATCAATGGATGAATGCAAACACGATAACGTAAGGTCAACAGAACACACAATTCTCATAAGATGCGGACGCAAGTTAAAGAATTATAAAATACTGAGGACATCAGCGAAAGGGTAAAAGCAATCAGATGAGGATCATTGACCACGAATCTTTCCACATAATGAACCAACTAAAGGATCTTAATTGAATTCAAGTGTGCAGATCAGCGTGTGATGTGAGATCTCCACGGTTTTCTAGCAGTACGCGACCTTGAAATACCACTTACAATGGTGACATCCTATAACACTAATTTCTTGTATGACATATGCCATCTTGAAGATCAATGTACTAAACGCCAACATTTTAGGTGTCGGCTCACATCCAAGATGTGTCAAGATGGCAATACACCGAACAACTGTGTAGTAGTAACGCATGCAAGAAGAGGACTACTCAAGAGAGGCAACCAGTTTATTTTTAGACTTTTTATACACTAATACAGAGAATGCTGCTATATGTATTTGGAAAACAAATCATCAGCAATCACATTACATTAACTAAGAAGCTAGTGAAAGCACAATTGTATATATGGCTTGACAGTCCACCACAATTTAAGAAAGTCAAAAACTGATCCGTGGTTGAAATGATTGTAGTGATAAACAATTTGAAGTGCGATTCGGAGAAAAAATTGGGTAACAATTGGTTTCGATAGAAGCTTAAAAAGATGAATTAGAGCATTCTAGATAAAATAAAGATCGGTTCAATGAAAATCGTGGAAGATCAGCTAAAAATGAATAAGCCATCTACATAAAAGATCAGATGCCCTAATTTAAAAAATTCGCGGGAATACCTTGAGGTACTTCAGCTTGATGCTTCCATAAACGACGCCAAAAGAGAAAGCTGACGCCCGAGCAACCTACCAATGCACAAGTTTTTTTCGATTTACTCTAAAATATAATTTATCAAGCACATAAAAGAGACGATGGAAAAGTAATCTAGCGCTCCGTAGCAGAAGAAGATCACACAAAGCATATTAGTTTTCAAGAGAAACATGGGGGCATACCAAAGCTAAGGTGCTTGTTCCAGAATAAGGTCCAGGTGGAGGCGCCATGGATGATTGTTCCTTCAGAACTGTTTGAGAGCAGAGAGAAAGGAGACGACTACAGAATAAATCGGGGCATGCACAAATCTCCAAGATCCAACCCTAATGTGTTGGAGAGGGTGCCTTGTAATTGCAGGGTAGCACTGAGAGCTTATGAAACGACGTCGTTTCGAGATAATTTGGGGGGGGGGGGCGGAAATTATATCCATTGACCACAATCTTGCAAAATTTACAACAAATGAAATAATGCCTCCATTTTGTTTTTGGTATAAAAATATTTAGAAATGAGTTAGACTCACTATGATCTAAAGACATGATAAAGTCTCCCTTCCTCCTAAGCGATACTAATATTAAACAGGGTGAGCTGTCTATTATCCTCAGGCGTAAATCTAGGCACTTAAGAGTTAAAATATCTCCCCAAACGCTGCAATTGAAATTATAATAAAGTGATATCTCTTAAAAATTAAATACACTCTAAATAGTCATATGTCTCATCTCTTTGCTACTTCCATGGATGTATTGTTGATCTTTCCTATGGCCAGGCCTTGCTCCATTGTTGTCCATGAGGAAAAAAAGGGCATTTTTACCGGTCATGCACATGAGCCCAAAACAAAGAAAGTGATCGAAGAGACTTCACCAATAACTGGGCTCAACCTCCAAATTTTATCAACACACAGTGTTGTCCTTTAACCATCGCTGATCCCAAGAGGATAAGAATAGAACTAATGTATTTAAGAAGGTTACTCCTATAATTGAGTCTTTGTAGTATTTGAGAGATCAGTCTCTCACCAATTAGATGTGATGATACTCTGGTATATACAAACTCTATTTAAGAATTTTAGTTTAATTTTAAATATAAGGTTTTATATCTTTTTGACTCATTAAATTTTTCTTTTACATGATATCCTTATTTATTGAGGTGTTTTTATCTTTGCTCATTAAATTTTAATCACTAAAAAATATTATTTTTTAAAAGGTGTCTCAACTTTTTTACATATTGTTTACAATTATTCAAATTATCCATGTTTTTGGACTCTACAAGTTAGTTAAGATTACCTTATTTTAGGATGAAAGGAAATATGACTTTTATAAAATTCATGTTAATATTGATAAAAAAAAAAAAAAAAAAAACTGGTAGACAGTCCACCCGCTTTGCCAGATTGTGGCTGAAAAAAAACGGAAAAAAGAAAAACCTCCCTATATGAAATGGTATTAGTAGTATAGTGTTGTTCGTATTATTGATTTAGGAGGTGTTTGGTTGAGTTTTATATATATATATATATAAAAAACATTTTTACATTTTATGAGATATAATTCTTACACTCATGCTACACAAAATCAATTTTATGTAGTTAAAATCTAAACAGGCACTTGATAAGACATGGCCTTGATCATCCCCACTTGATATGTAACATCTTGAGATTTTTTTGTGGTCAATCACAGATGCTGAGATTGATTTACGAATCGCTACCTCTCTTCTATCTTGTTTGCAGGATCCAATCCCCTCCTCCTCCATAGTCCATGCCTTCTCACGCTATGAAAGTTCCATCTCACTATCAGGCAGATAATTACAGCTTAGTTTTTTGTTATCTTAAAGATAATTTTGGTTGGAAGAAATTGTAACTCCTTGTACTCGAAATATTTAAGTTTGAGGCATTTGAATGGATCAAAGGTACCTGAGTAAGAATAAGAATAGTGGAAATTAGAGTGACCACAAGAAGAAATTCCCAAATGCTTGTTTAGTGCCCCAAAAACAAAGAATCTGTGGATTGATTCAAAGCCATCCCATGCCCTGGGTGCCATTTTCATCCTCATCCACATTCCCTTTATTCATCTCCACCATTTTTCACATTCAAAATTCTAATCACCCCTCCACGTAATTATCAGGATATCACATTTCTCTTCATTGCAATTTTTATTATTCCAACTTTTTCATGCAAAAGAAATCACCCCGGTCATGTTACTATTCTTTTAGCTTCTACTTGCAGCTAAGTGGGACCGCCGCCGGCACCGCCGTCAATCTTTGACCACCTCACTACAAATAAAAAATATCATTAAATACATTTTTATATATTACCCATAATTTCATGAAAGAGTTTGATCTAGGAATTGTTTTTTCAAATTTTGTCATTGTTGTCTTCCAATGTCAAGAGTGTGAGATAAAATAGATAATGTTTTGTTTTTTTTTTGCTAAAATAAGATAATAACATTTATGTTACATCCGTTGCATATAAAAGCGGTACACCCTAATGTAGACCTAACAGCATTATAGAAAAGAGAAACAGATTAAAATAAATTTTATCTTTAATTTATTTCTCAAATCAATAAACAGAATATAATAATATAAATATTATAATTATTGATTTTGTATTACTTTATACAATTTTCAAAAGTACCGGAAAGTAAAAGGGGATTATGGCGAAATTTCCCAAAGGAAGATAAAACAAAAAGCTCCCAAAAGGGGTTATTTCATTCTTTGCCTTCCTGGTCGGTTTGGAAGTTGAATTTTGCTAGTTTGAAACTTCGGAACTCCTAAAACCTAGAAACTAACCGACTGTTTTGTATGTATCTCTCCTTCATGTCGTCCCTCTCATCCTTCCGCGTTCACATAGCAAGCCAGATTTCTCACTCTCCCATGGCTGCGGTTTCAAATTTCTCTACTTTTTCGTCATCCCTTTCAAGGCCTTCCTCCTTCCCTGTCACCACATCCACCGCCACCGCCAACTCCAATACTTGTTTCTGCGACAAAACCCTCCATAAACCCACTCTTTCTCTCACAGCAACGGACACCCTCAATACATCTTTCACAGTTTCAGCTAAAAACCCAATTGACGATCTCATTCGAGAGAATGAGCCATACTCAGAACCTGAATCAGAATCCTTTCACTTCGACGATGATGACGAAAAGCCACGCGAGGAGTGTGGTGTGGTGGGTATATACGGTGATCCAGAGGCGTCTCGTCTCTGCTATTTGACCCTTCACGCACTCCAGCATCGTGGTCAAGAAGGTGCCGGAATTGTCGCTGTTCACGACAACGTGCTTCAATCGGTTACCGGGGTAGGACTCGTTTCTGAAGTTTTTGATGAATCTAAGCTCGATAAATTACCTGGAAATTTGGCCATTGGGCATGTCCGCTATTCAACCGCAGGCCAGTCGATGCTCAAGAATGTTCAGCCCTTCGTTGCAGGGTATCGATTTGGTTCTGTGGGCATCGCTCATAACGGTAATTTGGTGAATTATCGAACCTTAAGGGCCAATCTCGAAAACGATGGGTCGATTTTTAACACTAGTTCTGATACTGAGGTTGTGCTCCATCTCATTGCAACCTCAAAGCATAGACCTTTCATATTGAGGATCGTTGATGCCTGCGAGAAGATTAAAGGGGCTTATTCTATTGTGTTTGTTACTGAGGATAAGCTTGTTGCAGTGAGGGATCCTCATGGATTCCGTCCTCTGGTTATGGGGCGGAGAAGCAATGGAGCTGTAGTGTTTGCCTCTGAAACTTGTGCTCTTGATTTGATTGAAGCAACGTTCGAAAGAGAGGTGAACCCAGGTGAAGTCATAGTGGTGGACAAAAATGGGGTTCAATCTTTCTGCTTAATGTCTCATCCACAGCCAAAACAATGCATCTTTGAGCACATCTACTTCGCTCTCCCAAACTCTGTGGTTTTTGGAAGATCAGTGTATGAATCTAGAAGAAAATTCGGCGAAATTCTGGCAACTGAAAGCCCAGTAGATTGTGATGTTGTGATAGCAGTTCCTGATTCTGGTGTTGTAGCAGCACTTGGCTATGCTGAAAAAGCAGGTGTTCCTTTTCAACAAGGATTAATCAGGTCTCACTATGTAGGAAGGACTTTCATTGAGCCATCCCAGAAGATCAGAGACTTTGGAGTGAAGCTCAAGCTCGCCCCGGTTCGAGCGGTGCTCGAAGGTAAGAGGGTTGTTGTGGTGGATGATTCAATTGTGAGAGGAACCACATCTTCCAAAATAGTGAGGTTGTTAAAAGAAGCAGGGGCTAAAGAAGTTCACATGAGGATTGCTAGTCCACCAATCATAGGATCATGCTATTATGGAGTGGACACACCAAGTTCTGAGGAATTGATCTCTAACAGGATGAGTACAGAAGAAGTTAGGAAGTTCATTGGATCAGATTCACTTGCTTTTCTTCCATTTGATAGCTTGAAGAAGTTGTTAGGCAATGATTCCCCTAATTATTGCTATGCCTGCTTCTCTGGGAACTACCCTGTTGAACCCACAGAGCTGAAAGTGAAGAGAGTAGGTGACTTTGTGGACGATGGCTTAAATGGGAGTTTGGAATCTATTGATGGAGGATGGATTCAAGCAAATCCAAGCATTAAAGAGCCAAAGGTCATTGGTCTCTGACAATCTTAGTATTTTGTAATCCTGCAGTACTTGGGATTTTTGGAGTTTTATGATTCTGAAGTCACAGAGATTGTCAAACTATAGAACGTTAGAACTACGGTGGCGAGTTTCAACTAATTAATTCTTTTTTATTCTCAACGACCAATGCTTGAAACTTGTTTTGGTCACAACTTCAGTCTTTTATGTCTCATTTAGAGTTTCAGTTCTTTAGAATCTACGACACTAAAGTGAGAACTCAGTTTTAGATCGGATTTTTTGTTTTAAAATAAACTATATACGTGGTTGTCTCCACTTTTTGGATCTTATCTCCTACTTGGAGTTCATGGTAATTATTGGTCATAACGGGGCTATTCTCTAACCAAACACATTTTGATGAACAAGCTATCTGGTGGTGAACTGTGAACAAGCAATCCCTATAAAATCAATCAAATCTCTCAGCAGAGCCATAATTCTCAACATATTCACAATCGTCTCGAGCAGTGTTTCTGCCCTCCTTTTCTCTTTCTAATATTTCAATTCTTACCTTCAGGCATTGTTTGGTTGACGGTTTGATGATGGATTGATCTTCTTGATTCGTCAAGTCATTTGTGTATTACATAGCATTTTGGAGGAAATGGAATTTGGCTTTGCCCCATGGGAAGTGTGTTGTTCCTTTAGATTTTTGGCAAGAGGTAAAGTGTGTTTCAAATTCCTTATCCTTGGCATTCCAAATCTCATCTACAACTCACAAGCAATCCATAGTGATGCCATTCTGCCTCTTCTAATCCCTCTAATGATGGGGGTTGGGGGATTATGCTGCACAAATTCAAAAGATTGGGCATTCACTACTGCCTTGGGATTATCTGTTATAAAGGTTCTCTTTTAAAAGATTTTTTATGACGGAATCAGGCAACTGCAGGCAGTAATTTTCGTCTCAAATATTTAACAGCTCCTATTTTTTAGATTCATAGCACAGGTCTCATTGATGATAATTTCAGCCTTCCTCTTGTCATCTATTGCGTGAAGAAAAGCTTCATACAATTTATTGCTAATTCTAGCAACGGCCTTGGTATAATTTGGCAGGAAATTTTAGTTTTAATTCCTATTTTTTTCCGTTAACGCTAATATTATTTCTTTTCCTCTTAATGTATGTAACATGTAAACTTAACTTGGTATTTAATATTTTTTGTGTTGTATAAAAAATAATAATAAAATGCCCTCACCATCAAGCCCACGTTTCACACTCATTCTATCTCTCACACACAGTCACACGCACATATTATAGTGTGTGTATATTATATAAAAGGCATATAGCTCTTTTTCTTCAACTCAATTTCTTATTTTATCTTGAGAGATAAAATATTTTTAAAAACATGTTAAAATTAATTACATAGTATGTCAAATTAATAAAAACATAATTTAGAATGTATATAAAATATTTTTCATTTATAAGTGAGATAATAGGTTGGAAAAATGGCAAAAAAATACTACTTAAATTTTAAAATTTTAAATCATTTTGTTTACTACACTCTCTAAGTTATTTACTACTTTTGTAAAACAAATAACAACATATTTTTGTAATCATTACTTATTTAGGATTTTAAAATTTAAATGGTATTTTTTTAGAATTTTTTCTAATAAGTTTATAGAATTTAGAGATTAGAAAATAATAGTTATGATATAAATATTATAAAATATTAAATAAGGGTGTATTTATAAACAAAGCCAAAGTGTAGGTAGTCCCCATGATGTTTAGAAAAGGGGGAAAAGGAATTTTCAATTTTCATGGTCAATTATAATATCATTAGTATAGTTGTCAAATTACAGGAAATAATTTTTTTATATCAAAGTCAGTTGCAGAGTAATAAAATAATTAAGAAAAAAGCTCAAACTTTGCTGGGGAAAAGAGGAGAGCACGTTACGGATGGTTGTTGAATATGTGCAGTAGATTTTCTTCAAAGTGTAGCCAAAATGTCAGGGGGGACGAGAACAAGAATTTGAGTCTGACGACTTAGACCACTCGGTCATCCTGACTTGTTTGATTTGCAAGCTCAACGACTAATGAAGGTATAATAATGCAACTTGTTGAAGAAACAAGGTAAACAGCAAGCTGACTATCTAATCCTTGAAAAGGCACTCTTTCAAGTAATCACTAAATTAGCCTCTCACAAATATAATCTCCCATCCTCGTCATTTAAGCATATTTTTTCAGTCTAAGGTTCCTCATTGAGCAAACTCAAAATGACATAATAAAGCAACTAACATGCCATTCATTAAAGCTTATTCATTTTTGATAAAATAATTTGGACTATTTTTGGTTTGACAAGCAATAGGAAGAAAGTAAAACATGATTCATTTCAAGAGAATAAAAACAATACACAAGCAAGTCTCACAACCAATTAAGAATTATGCGAATTCTAGGTTATTTCACGACAAGAGTCTATGAAGGATTCTTATTAAGGGACCATAACTGAATACAAGAGCAGCTGGGTCTTACAAAAATAGAAGTTTAGAGCATCCTTATAATTGATCAAAGACGGGAAGTAGGATTTAAAAATATAGTTTCTACCAAAATAAGTTAATAGGATAGCAGATGCATTTGTAAAAAAAGAGCTTACTAGAACTACTATATTGAGCACGTGTCCTACAAGATTCCAATAAGTACTAGCTTTTGAGAGTTTAGGATTTAATTTTTTAATAATTTAATTAATTATTTTAACTTTAGGCTCCGCCCTCTCTTGCATCAAAACAAAAAAAGACGGGGAGCTGCATGAATAATAAAGTGAAGTAAACTATTGTTGTAGAAGAAAACAAAAACCTATTCCACGTGAGGGAGAAAAACTGTCTTAACGGAGATTCCTGCGACCATGTCTATGATTGTCTAGAAGGAAGTGACGAATAAATCTAAGGGCAAAAATCTAATCTGAGAGGCTGAAATCTTTATTTTTTTTATTATTATAATAATAATAATAATAATAACAATCTACTGCTGATGTTGGAATCTAAACATTGGAGACATGGCAACATTCTGAGAGTTGTACATTTATTTGGAAGCTAGCCTTCTTAGATTTATGGCAACATTCTCAGCGCAAAGAGGATGAGGATCTTGACATTTTACCCCCAATTTTCATTTTTCTATTCGATTGCGGAGCACCGTTTTGGCAAAATATTCTAACACCCACAACTCCCATAAAGATCTCATTTGACTTTAATCTTGTAATTTCTTTCTGGACACCCATGTGTCCCGTGCCAATGGCTGAACCAGTGAACCCACTAAACATGAAAACACAAGACAAGGTTGGCTGTTTGTGCCCTCCCATTAGCAGACCAAGCCTCTGCAAGAATTAATTTACTTTAAACAATAAAGCAGAACACTAATCAGCGGAGCCATTAGGGAATGACCATTCCTTTACAAGAGGAGTTTGTACAGTACTTTAACCCCATAATATGTCAACAACAACAAGCTTTATCCCATTAAATAGAGTTCGCTGCATGATCCGTCAATATAAAACAAATTTTTGTCCAAAGGAATGTTTACAATTCAGCATATCTACTTAAATTAAATATAAGCTTTAACTTCAATATAATACTGGAATTAGGACTCGTTATATATCTATATATGACTTCAAACCATGGCCCGAGCTGGACAGGCATAACAGATCGAACTTTATGAACATCATCGCTTTAAGAGAATTCTTGTAAAATGCAAAAGAACTACGAATAAATGCAATGAAATGATGTTAAATTTTCAGAGCCACCAGAACCATTCAGCTGCACAACAGTCTTCACAACCTACTGCTTTGAGTCGGTCTTCGAGGTGGCACTATTGTTCTGCTGATGTTGCTGTTGCTGCATCTGAATGTTTGGTTGGCATGCCTGTGGTTGCTGCCTCTGTGACTGGAACATCTGAGGGTTGATAGAATGCTGCGGGATCATGCAGCCAGACGCATGAGAATCGCCATTCAACTCAGCCGTGGCGAGTTTAAGTCGTTGAACTTCAGCAGTTAGAGCTTCATTTAGTGCTGTGAGATCAGGTTACAATTTGCAACAGCAGTCAGTTCAAGCTATAAAGCAATCACTCAGTTCAGACGATAGATAAAAACTGACACGACAGATGAGCAGGAAGGCGTTTATGGAATGCTTTTAAGCACTTTACATTAAGAGCCTATGTGCAAAGGAAATAACATGTGCGGTAAAATTCAGCAGGACGAGCATATGTAAGAGCAGGTTAGGGGAATGTGCGTCAGTACTCCTTAAAACTACAAGAAATATAGTAGTAAACCTATATACAGAAGCTAGATGACGATCACAAACTTGTAACTTATGAGCTATCCATATCTCTTCAACAACACAACTTCAAGGCGCAAGAAGTCCTTCAGACGTCTTCCAGGTTTTAGTTGGCAGAGGACTGGATGCAAATGGCCTCTTTTATCACGTGTTCCGATTTTTAAAATTCAATTGACTACAATGTGAAGTTTTGTATTTCTTGAACCTTGTTAAGTTTTAAAAACCATAGGAACTACGACAAATGATAAGATGATCCATAACCATCACGTTCCTCCCTCCCCTGGAAACAAAGAAGTCTCGCAACACCTTGTTTCAGTAGGAATATAATAAAAGGTCATATCACCTCACTATTGTTTTTAACTCATGAAATACTCACCACTATGTCCAATCAATAATATTAGCACAAAAAATTTATAGTTGACAAAACGTGAGTAATCAAAATAAGAGTTTCTATTACTCAAAAGAGACAAAGTGCGAAAACAGATAGAATCTTGAGTAATATACATAAATGAATTCTAAATTTGAATGCAAACAAACATCATCATAGTAGAATAGCATATTTTGCTTTTAATTTATGATGTTGATTCTTTTATTCTGAGTAAACTAAAACAAAATCTGCTTCTTAGTCCAATAGATTCTCAAGAGTAATCTACGAAAATTCCACTCCCAGCCTATACTTAGTTACCTTAAGTATACAAGCTTCAAGAACTTTATCCCTGCATGCATATACAGTATGAGAGGGTTTACTATGTACAAGCAAAAGCCATTAGCAATTGGCAACATGACCCAGAAACAAGACGTCACACTCCTTGCTTACCCAGATAATCAGGAAACAAAAATTAATACTACAAGGAAAAATTAAAAAGAGAACATAAATACCGTCTCGGAGTTTTGCCTGCTGTTCCATGGCTTGAAGGCGAAACTTCAACTCATTATTCTGGTTTGTGAGCCCCACGGAATCTCTCTGCGTTTAGATGAAGAAGAGGAAGTTAGAAAGCGTCCACAAGCACCAAATTATATAACGATATGAATAATGGGTGCAAAAATATGTTCCCACCTGTAACAGGGTCAGCTGTGCAGACAGCGTGGTAGCTTCTGTCTGCAGAGTCTGAACCTTGTGTTCTAGTTCAGAAATGTATCGCATCTTTCGTTCTTTAGAACGTGCAGCTGATTGTCTATTTGCCAAAATCCTAAAATGAATCAAGCACAATTGATCAGAGACTGGTTGGTGTTAATGTGATTTGTTAGTAAATCAAAGAAGTTACCTTTTTGCCCGCTTCGGATCTGTTAAAGCAATCTCGGCAAGTTTTTCATTGGCCATAATTTTCTTCAACTCAGGCCCACTAAATTCGCCATTTCCAAACTCCAAGCTAAAGGCAGATGAGTTACCATCAATTGAATTGGTGGGAGAAATCTGTCCAGGACGAGGACCTGGAGAAGGTGGCAGTTTAGGGCAGTCATCAGTAAAGTTTAGCTTCCCGATGAAACTATCCATTGAGACACTTCTGTAGTGTCTTGTGGTGGGTGAAATATCACCTCCCGCACTCCTTTTCACCCCTTCCTTCATTTCCTTCGAAGATTTGGTTCCAAGTCTTTGCATGTTGGCCCCAGTTTCGTTAACACTGCTTTCTGCTTCATTATCACTGCTATCACCTCCATTTATCTTTGTTCCACTCGCTCTACTATCCAAATCATCACGATTTTCATTACCATTTTTGTCATCAGTCCCAGAAGAGTTAAGTGCATCGATGTTATCCAAGTTCATGTATGCAGAGAAAAGATCATCCACAACTTCCCCTTCAGGGGATTTCTTCTCACCCGATCCCTCTATATTGTGGTCAACAATTCTGTCCCAACTTGTTTCCTTTTTAACTAATTGTGCAGACTTCGCTAAACCTACACCTGAATTTTCTCTCCCAGACAATGACCTATCTAGTCCACCAGAACCCCTTAGTGGAATAAGAGGAGGCGAAGATTGCATAACATTAGAAAAGCCAAATGGAATATCGCTGTTAGAGCGCCTATGTGCTTTACGCGGGGGTAAACTTTCTCCAACTCGTGAAGGATTACCCCTTGTAAAAGGTGAAGGTGGCAATAAAGAATGCGAACTTACATCCCGATCCTCCATAGATACATCAGCCGAAGCAGGGTCTGAGATGGAAGTTGAAGTGGACTCTCGAAAAGGAGAAGGACTTAAGGGAGGCAGAGAATCGAGCGAGAAAAATGGCGGCTGTGATAATGATCGCGAATGAGTAGGTCCTGGGCTAACATTTTGCTGTGACGTAGGTCGCGACACAGGGATCTGGGAATATGGGGAAATCGGAGGGATCTGGTGGGGATGTGATGGTGGTATGCCCACTCTTCTATTATTATAACCATCCCCACCAAAAAAATTCTGCTGAAAATGCCGCGCGCGCATTTGGGAAGGGTTGAATTGAGGTACACTGAGTTGGTCCATACTTAAAGGTTGTTTCATAGTCGAAGATGATGAAGTTCCGAACGAGGATTGAAGATTATGCGTCATGTCAGTATGGGCTTCTTCAGTATCGCCCATTTTGCTTTCGCAACTATGATATCGATTCACAAGTTGGTAACCCTGAACCCTAGTTCAACCAACTTCAGCTCCAACCAAAAGGAATACCAAATACAGTAAATCAGAACCCTGAAAACAGCAATAGTGCGCAAAATCAGAGACGAACAACCAGCACAGATACGCACTAATTAGCTTCTGACACTTAAAAGGGTGAACATGTACCTATATCATGTTAGGAAATTATAGCAAGTAATAGAGCTTAAAAGAAGTTACCTAACAAGTAATCTCCATTTCAACCGAGAAGTTAGTCAGCAATGTTAGACAAGCAATTTGAACAATGAACTTAAAATTAAGATTTAAGACCAGCCATTAATAGTAGCATCCGTCCACAAATCCAGCTCTAGCTTTTAACTTTATCTGGCGGAAATGCCGAAGAAGCAGGCGCTTATCTCTCCAAAACTAGCTCTCCCTCTCTCTCTCTCTCTCTCTCTTTCTGTCTCTCTCTGGAGGAAGGAGAAGGCGAAGGCGAAGGGAGAAAATAAAAAAGAGTAATATTTTTTCTCTCTACAACGACGACGATGACTACTACTACACGGATATCATGACTACTACGCGTGAATTTAATATGAATTTCATTTCTCCGAATTTGCATTTCGTTGGCATTTCAATTTCATTCCGACCTCATTTGTCTCTGTATGCTCTCTCGCGCAGTTTACTTATTAGACACTACTTTCAAATTATTTTCTCAAATTACAGCATTATTGTGCCTCTAAGAAATCTTTAAGGGGCACAAAGTAACTGATTAACTGCGCGACTTCCACGCGCCTACTAGTCCCGTATAAGAAAATCGCTAACCATTTTATTTTTCTGTTTTATTTTATATTTTACCTTCAACATTGTATTTCCCATGGGTCGGCTAGCATTTTCCATTTTTTCAAAACAAAAGAAAAATTAATGGACAAAAAATTGTCTTGAAGCTCAGTGAACCAACCCTTATGCTAATGAATAGATGTTTTTTTCCATTTATTCTGTGCTTTTAATGCGTACTTTTATAATTGGAGTTTTTTATATATAAGACGACTAATAAATTCTAAATACAAACTAATTATTAAAAAATTAAATTTTAAAAACTCTTGATCACATAAAGTCTTTAAATGAGAAATGCATAAATATAATAATATTATATTTATCAATTTATATTTCATCATAATATTTATAAATTAATTTTGATCTCTAAATATATTTTAAATTTATAAATCCTTAGATAGCTTTAAAAATGTGTATATTTATAATATTAATAAACTGTATTTATAGATTCTCAAATTTATTAACATATTAATAGTATCCTTAACATTAAATTTAAAGATGATGTTCTTGTATCCTAAATTAAGAGGTTTTTTCTTTGGGTATATCTGCTGTACCCGAATAGTTTCTAACTTTGGTGAAGATATGGGATAAGGATTTTTTAAGATTTCCCTTTCTAATTTTGCACTCACTTCTGTCCTTTCGTTTTATTTTAGTTTCCAGTTTTCAAATATTTTATATTGCTGCGTAAATAGTACTGGGAATTCTTGTGTAAATTGGAATGCACTAGTGTAAATGATTCATAATTTAGATTTAGCGTAAAATGAACATGTGATTTTCTTTACATCGTGAGGAATTTAAGAAATGAAATGCTATTTATGGTTTGTAAATGGTACGAGTTATTATATATTTTATATTTATTATTGTGTGCTATTGACATTCAAGAAATTAAATACACTGATTTTAATGGGAACATATCTCAAAATTTAAAATGAAAGGAAAATGGGAGAGATAAAGACGCAATCCACGGGGTATGGAACCACGTAAAAAGCTAATAAGAGTGAAATTTTATACTTTGTAAGGCCGTCAAGTCATTATTTTAATAATTAGCTTTTCGTACTTTTTGTATACACATATTGAATAGTATGAATATAAAATATTAGTCCGTTGTAACGTGTCCCTTATAACGTGTCGAATAAAATTTAAATTATAATAAAAGAGTTATTTTTATTAAGTATATAATAATATACGGAATATGTAAAAAAAATCAATTATGGTTGACTCTTCTTATGAGAGGAGTTGCCATTAGCCCATATATATTTATTTAGGAGATCAGTTTATATATTTTCTGTATATATTAAGATCTAAACTCGAAACCTCATTTAAGTGATATCTAACTATTTATCACTTAGATCAATCCCTGTTTGAAGATTTACCTACCATAAGTAGATGTGTGACGTATGTCAGATTTAGATGTAGTCGGGATAAAGTTTCAATGAATTTGGTGGAGAAAAAAAATATAAATAATTGTGGGACTATGTCTAAAAAGGGGTAGGGGTGGGGTGGAGATTTGGGAATAATTTAAGGGATTATATATCAAAATTTATATATTGGAAACATTCCCCCAAGTTTAATAAGAAATCAAGAGAAGAGATAATTTTAATTAAGATTAGTTCAGGGGAAGAAGAGCTTGGCGTTGGCATGTGTTGAGACTTTGAGAGGGATTTAGTTTGGATGATGTGAAACTTGAAATTGAAGGCATTGGGAGAGTCAGAGGAATCAAATGAAAGGGAGGGGTATAGTCGACATTTCACTCATTATATTGCTTCCCACGTACCCTGTATATATGCCGTCCCATGTGTTAGTTGCGATCTTCCTCCTAGCCGTAAATTACAATATACTCCATTTGGCATACAAGAATTGGTAGTGCATAAAGTGATTTTGAACAAGAATTTTGCATGCATTGGTATTATTTAATATTCAAATTTTATTAAAATTCGTATTTAAGAATTCAACAAATTTAAAGGAGAACCAAATTTAATAGGGTTTATGAATTTTGCTCCCCATATAGTTAGCCGAGAAAAGAATAATTTCTGTCGATCTTCCAAAATTATATTTAGATCATCATCCGTATACAGGGGTTAGAAGGTTGACGTAAAATGAATAAATTTAAATTTAACTTTATTTGTGAAGTTGTAGAATTATATCCATGATATATATCTATATTATAATTGATAGTTATGAACCCCATAATTAAATACATGATAATATAATTCAGTCAATACTATTAAAAAAAATAATTATATCTATGATTTTTTTTTAGCCGCTGAGAATGTACGTGATTGAAACTTATCCGCGGAAAACAAATGCAAGTGAGTTAATATAACAAAATATATAATATCTTTTAATGGAATAGAGTTTGATTTATTATTATGTGTGTAATTGGAAATACACAAAATTTAATTTTTAAACTTAAATTTAAATTTTATTTTTTTTAAATAAATAACTATATTTATTTAAATTAATTTTTAGACTAAATTATGATTTAAAACTAAAATTTTAGATAAGTTAGTCAGAATAACTTATAGAAATTTTTAAATCAACCAATTACTATATTACTCCTATTTTTACTTACACCCTTATTCCTTTTTTTTATACTATCTCTCCTCTTATATCTTATATCTTCTCATTTAATACTTACACCATTTCTTGTAATTTATCAATAATAAAAATATTTCTAAAAATAACTATCCAAATACTCATTTATTTAAACCATTTTCTTCCATAAACTTTTTTTTAAAAGTTATTTTTTATAAACTATCAAAAAAAATTGTCATAAATTTTAATAGGATTCCATCTTCGTTTTTCTATTTGGAATGCCGTCCTGAGAGGACACCAACCAAAATCAAGCTCTAATAACCAAAAAGTCTGACAATTAAATTAATTATTAATTAAATTTGAGTTCTTCGATTACTTCCACCATGCCAAATTCGAATCATCACAAAGAGAAGCTATGCTGCCCGGAGAGACAAAGAGGGGACTCTTGCTTTTATTTGATTGTATTTTCTTCTTGTTCTATTTTTTATTTTGTGTTTCGTGCTTCTTGTTCAGTAGTTTCAGGTTTAATTACTTGTGTTCGTTGTCTTTGTTCTGGTGAGCATTTTAGGGCCTTGTGTACTTTGGATGGATGATAATTGCTTCGTACTTAGCATTGCTACAATTTGATGGTGTTTATATATTCACCTATTAATAAAACTTTTATATCGTTAATAAAATTTAAATTTATAATTTTATAAATTATGTAGTCACTCTCTATTAATTAAATTAATATTTGTTACTGATCAAAGTATATTTTTATTAATATTCAATAATTTATTAATAAAAAAATTGCATGATTTATATATGGGAGGGCCCAGAAAGTAAGATTGAAAAGCCTCCTGTAGCTGCATTGCCTCCCCTTGGCAAAGGAATCATCAACGTGGATGCCATCATCCTCCATTCAAATAAATATCTTTAGAAAGCATCCATAAGATCTTCTACACACATAAATAAATGTGTGTGTGTGTATGTGTATATATTTTTTGAAAAAATATTTAAAGCAAAAGCTGATTCACCCCAACTTTTACACAAAGCGCGGACTCATAATTTATTTTAGTTAATTTTTTTTAACAAACTTGGATAAAGATATACAAAGTTTTCTGAGTTGTATAAAAAGTCTGTTAACATTTGACTTGTACATTACTCAAACTAATATACCTAAATATACAATTATTATTATATTCAAGTCATTGTCTTATATTAATTGTCGTACCCACAAAAGTTAAATATGTCACGAAGTTACAATTATATTTAAGTCATTGTCATGCTAAAACAAGTTAAATATCTCTCTCTCTCTCTCTGCATAAGTTACGTGTATCATAAGTAAATGACTTTATCATTTGTGTTCCTATTTCGTCGTTCCAATGAAAAAGAAAAAGATTAAAGGATAAATTTATCTTAAAAATTTTAATTTATAAACGCTGAGTATTAAAAAAAAATTTTAGCAATGTTGTTTCTAAAATTTTTTAAGTCTTAATAATATTACTCTAATCATTAATCAATATTAAATTTAATAGTTATCTAATTAATATAATAATATGTTATTTATATCATATTTTATTTTAAGTTAAGATGCGAATTTTGCCCCAGAACCTTTACGTATGAGCATTAAGTATTTAAAAATTTATTTTAGGTTTAATATTACTATAATTATTATCTATGTTCAATTTTAACTGATAGTTTAACTAAATATACTAGCTAACCTTCCACGTGCTACTTTTTTTATTTTTTTTAAGTTAAATTTATAAATATAAAAAAATTATAAAGATACATTTCACAAATTTCTGCCATTAACATAATATTATTATCAGGAGATTATATTTAATTTATGTACCTTTCTCGATATAAAATAGAGCAGAAAATATAAAAGATAACATATATAAAGAGACTCATGATAATTCTTAAAGGGCATAATGATAGAGATCATCATACATTATTTTCTAAGTGTCTGACAAAGTATAATCTATTAAGAATAATACTCTAATAACGACAAAATTTGAAGGAATATGTTTTTTAAATATTTTTTATTTATAAATATGATTTATGAACAAATGAAGTGTATGACTTATGTAACAATCAGCTTAACATATTTTGTTAAACTAACAATTAAATTTAACCTAGATAATAGTCAATGTGACATTAGGTATAAAAAAAATTATGATATTAAAAACTTTATAGGAAAATTTGTACCTCAAGCTAAAATAAAAGATAATGTCACATTAGCATATTGTCAACTAACTATAAAATTTAACTTTTGATAATTATTAAGACGATATTGTTATAATTTAAAAATTTATAAGGCAATATTACTCTTAAAAAAATTAAATACTCAGCGCTATTAAGTAAAAATTTTTGGGATAAAATTGTACTTTAACCCAAAAAAATATAAATAAGGGTATTTTAGTTTAATCTTTGTGTGTAAAATTTGTTAACCAAATATTGGTATTTTTTGCAATATTTGCACGATCAATTAAAAAGATAATTAAATAAAGTAGATAATGCTAACTAGCATTATGTGGTAAGGATGAGTTGAAAGGTAAATATCATTAAGGGTTTGAACCTTAATGGTGTACCAAAAAATAAAGAGTTACATAACAAGACTAGATTGAAAAAAACCTTATGATTTTTTAATTATTTTGTTAATAGTTGCTCTTTCGATAATGCCTATAAACGTGGCTAAATATTTAAATCTGCCTGTACATATAATTTCTTATGATCCATATATAAATTTGCTAGCATTGCGTTAACAGAATGTGACGCATGCACTCAAATAATAAATATATTTAAGCATACCATTTTTTCTACCAAATGGGATGTTAAGTACGATTAACTTCCTGATATTTTGTATTTTATTAGTAAAATAATAAATTAACTAATAATATGAGAAACATTTACGTAGATTGGGAATTGAACGTGTGCTAATGCCAATTTTATTTTTAAAAAAATGGATAAAAAATTTTAAAATCGGAAAGAGCTGGGTAGGATTATTCAAAACAACGCACAACAAGTGGAGATTGAAAAAGATGGGAAAAAAAATAGGAAAATTAATGGCGTTATGAAGTGACACAAAGTGGTCCGTGGTTAGTGGAGTTTAATGTAGGAGTACGTTAACGTTAACGTTAATGTTAATGTGAAAACGTCGATGGAGGATTTTTGGTTGGGATGAGAAATAATGACGGTGATAAAGAAAAAGGAAGAAGGAATTAGGGGTCCATGTAGGGTTGAAAATAAGAAGAGACGAGTCACATCTCTGACGAAAATACAAAAGAGGGGCGCGGGGGGATCAATCTTCCTCTTCATATCTATATTTTCTACTTTGGAAATGGTCAACCCCATTGTCGGCACCAATACTCAAAAATCACCGCCATTATTAAGCATCAACCCCTTCCCTACGGCGTCGTTTTGAAATATCAAGATGAAGCCGCACGAGTAATTCTAGTCATCGTTAGTTCTCACTACTTTAGCAAATCCAACGTTGTATTGATTTGAACATCATGGCTTTTCAAATGCAAATTGCTGTAATTCCTGCCTGCTGTCTTCCTCCTTCTATGCTTACAAACACATGTATTTACTTCTATTAAAAATAATTATATTTAAGATATTATAAAATATTAAATAAAAATAATTCTCTTAAAAAAATATAAATATAATTTGCCATGATCAATCATTTGTATTAGACCCAACTTTATTACTAACTTTATAAAGGTCCAATGTAACAACCTTAAAACATTATACATGAACAAAGACAATGATTTATTGATAATATTAGATAAGTGTTAATCTTTTATAATATAAAAAATTAAAAATTAAAATTTTATTAAGAGAAATATCTATATTTAAAATAATAATAATAATTAAATTTTATATCGATATTGCTTCCTATTATATTTTTCCCCAGCAAAGAATATTTTATTATTATACTTATAAATTTTAAAAAAATAATCTGTTCAATATGCATGAAAAATTAATGGTGGATAAATAATTATATTAAACTTTTCATTTATTATTAAATGATTATATATTTAACATGATTTAATGATAAAAAAATAGGGATGTCATTGGCATATAAATAATTTGATGGGGATCATGGACTCAATTAAAATATATGAACACCATTTAGTTAATAGATCTTGTGCCCAGGCTTTGCCTTTTTATTCCTTAAAAGGCAGACGGAGATTATAATGTTAGAACTTCCCGTTAATGATCTTATTAAATTAAATGAGAAAAGGACAGCGAGTTAAAAAATAAGAAGCCAAAAAGAGGCACCGAATGGACCCCCCGAGATTCCAACTTCCATCATTCACGGTCGGGTAACGTTTGGGATTGCACTTGCAGCTCCTCCCATTGGATGCAATACACACACACACACACACACACACACACACATTATTTTTGAATTTCCGAGAGATGAAGAACAACTTAAAGTTTATAATCATCTCGTTGTAAAAATAAAAATAATAATATAAAAAATTTAATATGTGAAATATTATTCAAACACAAAAAAATAAATAAAAAAATAATATAAAAAATTTAGGAGTTTCATAATCATAATACTTTTAAATTTAAATTTTCTTATATAGTATTCAATATCTAATATTATTAGTTAGAATCGAATATTTTCAGTCCCAAAATAATTCCCCCAAAACATCTTGTGGTCTCATGTGAACTAGATTCAAATTCTCTATTTTTTTTAAATGCAACAGCATTGAAAATTTACCTGGAGAGTTATCTCCGACGTCTAATTTAGTATAACTTATTAATAAAAATTAATATAACATATTTATATTTTATAAAAATATGAGTTTAATTCTCGCTATTATTATGATAGCTTATTTAATAAATAATATTATAAATTACTCTAAATATTATATGAACATCGAGGTTATATCTTATCTTTAGTAAAAACTGATATTAAATCTATCTAAATCTTTTTATAAAAAATATGGGTTAAATTTGAATTTAAATTATACTATATTATTAAAATGTATTTTATTTTAAAAATATTATTAGAAGAGTTATGAGGCAACATAAAGAACAGCATGAAGCAATGTAATACATAAAATTTCAAAATTAATGAAATTTTATTATATTATGTGATTTATTATTTAATAATTTTCTTTCACAAAGCCATAGCAAGAAATATTTTAGAAAAAAAAATCAGTCTAACCCTATTATAAAGATAGAATATTTGAATCTTTTATAATATTTTTTACTAAATTATCTAGTATCATAAAGTCATAAAACCGGTGATAATTTGATAAAAAACAAATTCAACTCAAAAAAAAAAAAATCAAATTCTCTCTCATTAATCTTCATTTTCTTTTTTGTGGTGACATGGGTCCCATGCGATACGTGACGTCCGGGAGTTTGACTTAAATGGTCTGGGCCTTTATGACGGCCACGTGTTGTTGAAGCGAGACATTGCTTTAGAAGCACACGTGGCATTAGATTAGCGCCAAAGGTGAAAAGCAAAGCGGAGCTTATCTAATGTTTCCCCCCAGTACTTTGTCAATCTCTGTTTTTTTTTCTGTTTTTGGTACAAAACTTTGTCAATCTCTTAAATGAAAGGAATAGGCTCCTACTGGGCCCACCTCTCCTATGCCCAAGCCCGTTATTGTGAAAGCGAAAGCCCATTTTGTCATTTCCATCCCCATTCTGCGAATACGGCGTCGTCAAGTAACTCCAATGCATCATTAATTTATTATCACTATCCCATGGGGATGTTGTCAAATCAATTCTTTAATTGCCTCCATGATTTACTCAACAAATATATGATATTTTAATTTATTAGTTAATCGTTGAGTTGGTTAGATATTGCTTTTTGACTTGATTACGATGGTGCTAAAATAATTATAAGAGTTAATCAATTTTTTAAATAAATTAATAAAATTAAATAAATTAATTAATTATAATTAATATAAAAATTAATTAAATGATGAGTATATAATATAAATTAATATTAAGATATTAAATTTAATTATAATTAATTACTTTTTTTACTTTATTTAAAAATTAACTAACTCTCCTTAGGACTTAAAGGGAGTATAATATGGGGGTTGATATATCTGTTGCATAAAATATTTTCTTTAATTCCATTTGCATTTTCTTTCCCCACGTACATGAGTTGAAACTTGAGAGTTCATCATAGTTAAAAGATCTTTAAGTTTAAAACATGCTTATAAAAATATTTATAGATTACTTTTAAACAATACTTTTATATTGATAATAGAATTTAAATTAATAATCTTAAATTTTGAATAACTCCTTAATGATTAGATTAATTTATGATCTTATTGATGGCCCAGACGATTCCCAATGTGTCCTATGGAAATGAGATTTAGAGTCTCAACTGAAGCAATATAAAGGATTACCTTCACCTATTCCTACTACTAAGAGAGGATTAGAACATGCATATGCTCAACTGATGTGTTGTGCATAAATTACATTCGTCTCCAAATTTCTTTTTTTCATACTCGTACACAATACCCATGGCCCACTATACCTTGCCCAGCCTGCAAGAAAAATACCCTGCCCAACCCAATTTTTACCAGACAGGGCCGAGCATTGGGCTGCAAAATACAGCCCATGCATTTTTCAGACTGGGCACCGGGCATAGGGGCTGCCCTACCCTGCCCATGAGCACCCCTTCTTTTATTTATTTTTTTTTTCTCTATCTTAAAAGGGAGAATATGATAGCTACTGGTGACTATAAGGTAATTTTAGAAATATAAGTAGGTAAGTTGTATCTTTTAATATTTATAACTATACTAATTTTTTTTAACTTTGTTAATTATCATATGATTACATTACAAATTATAATTATTTATTTTATTTTTTTAGATACTTTATCTTTGTCAATATTAGGGAGATTGATACAAAGTTATAATTACAAACTACTTAGATTTCAACGCTTATTTTTTATATGCAATGGATCTCAAGACTTTAATTATTATCTTTGTTCTCTTATTCTTAGTGAATTATAGATATTATTTAACTCTTAAAGACACATGAATATGGTATTATTTTATAAATTCATAATTACAATTTTTTTTCACAATATGAGCATGACATCACAATTTGGGTATGCACAACCCGCCCATGCCCTGCCCAAAATTGTTCGAGCTTTTACCGGGTAGAGCCGGACATCGGGCTGCAAAATGCAGCCCATGCATTTTTTGGGCAGGGCACTGGGCAGAAGGCTGCCCTGCCCAACCCTGCCCATGCACAGTTACCAAGTTTCAATGGCAATTAGACAAAGGACCCAAAATGATAAAAAACGGGAAAAGTGATAAAATTTAAATGACAAAATAGCCCCAACAGAAGAAATGCACTGATATAGAGAATAGCATGAAAAGTTTAAAACTACACCAAGTTGGAGTGCCAGTTAAAGTCTCAGTCATGTCCCACAACTGTGATGTTTTTTTGCACATTTTGAGACACTCATCCATCATGCATAAAGATCTATACCCCAAAACCTTGCAGGTTGATTGGTTCTATATTTCCTGTCCAAACCTTTGATGAGTCCCACGTCTTCTTCAGACAGCTCGAAATCAAAGACGTCAAAATTCCCTTTCAATCTCTCCAGTTTCGATGTTTTCGGAATGACCACGGTATTCCTTTGAATTCCCCAGCGAATAGCAATCTGGGCAGCAGTCTTCTTGTACTTCTCAGCAAGACCCTGGAATATGGGAAATGAACTAATTAAATCACTTTCACAAAGCATACAGGCCAAAAGAAGAAAGCTTAAAGTTGTAAAAACTCACTTTCAGAACTTGATCGTCCAAACATGAAACTGTACCAAACCATTCTGTGTTTGCTGCAGCACCTCCCAGTGGAGTGTGGGCCGTGACGCAAATTCCATGCTTCTGACAAAATTTGACAAGAGAATCGCGCTGGAAGTATGGGTGAGTTTCAATCTGATTAACAGCGGGCTTTATCTTGGAGTATGCTAAGCAATCTCGGGTCAGAAAGATATCATAGTTGCTGCAAGGAACTCTTTGTCAGGCGGTAATTTTAATAAATAGAATAAAATATTTCAAGATTAGCTTTCTCAAGTCAACCCTAGGAAAGTATAGACCTCAGATGAACTCAAAATGTGCATCAAAGTTTAGCTAATTCTTGACAGTATAGATGGCTTATCAGATACATCCATATTTCATTATGCATACATTTCATTGAAAGTATAAAACCAACAATGATAACTCGCTTTGAATCAGGTAATACCAAAACGATGTGTAGTATGTGAGAAAACTTGAGTAATCGGTGATCACTTGAAGAGATTCTAAGGAATAACAACAAGCATATGCAAAGATGAAAAAAATTGAGTGATGCTTCTTGTTATATTTCTCGTTCGCACTCAGTTAACATATACAAGTGTGAAGTAACATACTTTAAACTCAAGATTCCCTTTTTCTGCCGAGTTAGGAACCAATAAGATAAGGCCCCCTAACTACACCAATTAACAATAACCACAAACTCTTATCCCACTAAGTGATATTAGCTAAGTAAAGATTGTATTAAAGTAACAAATCTGAATATTCAAAAATAAAACTTGTAGTAATCGACAAAAGATAACAGGCCACCTGTTTGCAGCCATTCCTAAAGAATGTATAGTTGATGTAAGAGTTTCAAGAGTGCATTTAAAATCGTGTGAATGATGAGAATTGCATGAAAACAAACTTGGTTGTAGAATCTTTCTTCACGCACAAAAGTATTCATTTCTTCTACCACACAACGAGTAGATAAAACTTTTGTCAGAGTTAATCCTACTGGAACATAGCGATAGTTCATAGAGCCAATTGCACCTGATCCCTATGCTACGAACCAAACCCAATGAAACAAGTTCTTCCATAGCATGCCAAGTAGTTTCCAGGGATATGGTTGTGTCTATGTCCAGGACACCATCCTCACCCAAAGCACTGTCAGTTGTACCCACTCCTGCATGTATGGAGATTATAACAAAATAATCCAGAAACCAAATAAAATATAATTGAAATCACTTGCTGATACTAAGCTTGGCCAATTTAATCTGGTAGACACTAATTTAGAAAAATCGGTAAATTAACTACAAACGAAAAGAAAGAGAGTTGAACCACTTGAGAAACAGAGATTAGATGTCAAAAAGCTCATTTTTAATAGTTGTGGATATTGAAAAGAGATTCAGTTCTGATCCTAAAATTTTGGTGTCAACGTTCATTGTATCTCTGTATGCTATATTAAAACCAATTGCTTGATTTGATCATTACTGTTTTGTAGCTGATAATAACATTAACAGTTCCGACTATATATGCAAAAAAAAAGTAGACATCAAGTCAAACATAGCAAAGTGGACACACCAGTATGCCTTGTGGCTACAGGGAAGTGGACAAGATATAAATCCAGGTAATCTAAATTAAGCTTCTTCAAACTGTCTTTACAGGCCTCAATAACGTGCCCGTGGTCGGAATTCCAAAGCTGCAAGTTTACAGTGCCAAGGAAAGCTACGATTATTCTCTGAGCAACAGCATCTTAAATATCATCAAACAGATAAGACAGTCCAGGATTTGAAAGAAAATGAACCTTGGTAGTGATGAAAAGATCCTCCCTCTTCACTAGCCCAGTTTTAAAAGCCTCTGCAAGAGCGTCTCCAACTTCAGCTTCATTCTTGTAATCAGCTGCAGTACATTCAAAATCTTGTCAACAGCCAAATGCCTTATTAACACATTGGAGGGTCAAAGTGCGAGTGCTTCAATGATATGGAGCACATATGCCACCCAGAGAATAATCGTAGCAACAACATACACAATGCTATACGTTAAGTTACAGAGATTTTGTGTTGCCTACATGCAGAAGTCATGTCAGTATACAATCTTCCTTGCCCCATAACATACAAGCGACCAAACAGAAGATCTGAATAATAGATAAAACAATTGAAGAAAATAAATGGGAAGGTGTGTACTTCAAATTACAGTATTAGCATGTTTTAAAACCGTTTATTCCAATTGGTTAAGAATCAAGAAAAAATCAACAAATTCAAAGAGGTACGATCCCTGCATAGGGAAAAGAATAATAGATAAAACAAGTTTTCAAAAAATTAAGTAAATAACTGTTGGATCTAAAACAACACATAAATATCCAAGTAAAAAGAAAAAAAGAAATCGAAGAAACGAATACATCAGCGAATTTGAAGAATCCCAAAATGTAGGGGAGTTTTGAAGGATACCAGCACAATCAAAGTAGCGATAACCGAGCTTGATAGAGTTGATTATAAGATCCCTGACTTCTTGACCTTGCATGCGCCACACACCGAGACCGATGATCGGCATCTTGAAGCCATTGTTGAGTGTTATTGCCATTTTTTACTCCCACTCTCCCACTCTCCTCTCTCGTCTACTCTTTTCGTCCACTTCCGCAGCCAGTTATAGTTTCAGCTTTTATTCCAGATTCCTGGTGATGATGCTCTTTGGAGGTGGGGCCACTCCATCTCTAGAACCTCGTGTAAACATTATCAGGTAAAAAAAAAACATCTTTCGCATTTTCTAGTGAAGCTAAAGAACCATCCTTAGAGGAAGACTCCTAATTTTCACCATTTAATCATTTTAGGGCATGTAGTATGGAAGTGGAGGTATACTATCTCTAACTATTTTTTTTACTTCTAAAATGGAAACACTTTATAATTTTATTCTTAATATTTTAAATTATTTTAATTCTATTAAAAAATTAAAAAAAAAAATAAAAATAAAATATTTTAGATTATTTTATCCTAAATTATAAAATTTTTAGACAATTTATCTTTCCTAAATTATAAAAAATATTTTAAATTATTTTATTTTAATTTATAAAAAATATATATATAAATTCTATTTTCTTAACGTATCAAACAAAATTTTAAAATTTATTTTATTTTAATTTAATTCAATATTTATTTATACCTCCGTCAAAACTATTTCATCTTATTAAATATATCTGTTTCATTTTCTAATATTAATTTAATAAATTTAAAATTTATTTAAATTTTTTTATTTTTTAAATGAAATTTTTTTTTTGTTATAAGTAATTTTTAAAAAATAGTTAAATTTATCCACGATCTAAAAGTAAGATAAAGTCTTATTTCTTCTTAAATAATACTAATATAGAATAAAGTGAGTTGTCTATTATTCTCAAGTATAAATTTAAATATTTAAATATAAAAATATCTTTTTAAACTCTATAATTAAAACTATAATTAAATGATATTTCTATTAAATGTAAATGAAACTAAATACGAGTATATATTGTTCTTTTCACAAGCTGATAATTATTTGTTTGATGAATAAAGAGGGACAAAGCCCAATCTAAACCATGTTATTGGATACCAAATACGATGCTCTGCGAAATCTGGTCAATATTTTTGGATGGATCACTTGACCGGGCCTGAATTGGGTTTCGGGACCCGATCGTCTAATTATAAAACTAATGAATATATACTTTCCACGTCCCCCTTTCCTCACCCCTCACAAGGAAACATAATTGTACAGGGAAAGAAAGAGTCCCAGAAAGATCGAAACTTGGAAGATCTCTGAGAAGAAATAGATCTATCCAACGTCGTCGTAGATCCGTAGCCGATAATGGGTTCGTTCAGCGGCGATGAGACGGCACCGTTTTTTGGTTTCCTTGGAGCCGCCGCTGCGCTTGTTTTCTCCTGTAATTTGATCTCCTAGATCCCTATCTTATGATTTTTTTATCAATCGCTTATTGTTTTTGAAGTAGATTATATGTTTTTTTTTTCACGATCTATATTGTTTCCCCTTGATTCGGTGATAGAAATTGTACTTTATCTTTGATCATGTAAAAACAATTGGAACTGTTCGGCTGAGTGTTCTTTGGGTTGATTTCGGCTTGTATTTCTCTGGGAAAATTGTTATGAAAAGGATGAACTTGCCTTATGGTTTTGTATCTATGCCATTAGGAAGTAATTGTGATCAATTCAGCTATGCATTATCTATTTTGAAACCGTCATCGTAGTTCGAGAAACTGCTGCTAATCGTAAATCAGTTTCTACTGGAAATCTGAAAATCCATATGCGCGTAAATCATAATGATTCCAATCAATATGAAGATCAGATTAAGAATTTTCAGTTTGACGACCCTTGCTTTGTAAACGGGTAGAAATCCAATTCCTATCCTTTTCTAGTAAACTCAGGGGACCGGATATGTCTACAGAAAGTTAGAAATATCTTCACTTAATTTTGGAATTAGATTATAGAATTGTTTTTTTTTTCTTAAAAAATGTTCGAGATTCTCTATTCCTTTAAGATAGATTGGATCCAGACTTACATTGATTGTATTGCAGGTATGGGAGCTGCCTATGGCACTGCAAAGAGTGGGGTGGGTGTGGCTTCGATGGGTGTGATGAGGCCTGAGTTGGTGATGAAGTCCATAGTTCCTGTTGTTATGGCTGGAGTTTTGGGTATATATGGCCTTATTATTGCTGTTATAATTAGTACTGGCATAAATCCCAAGGCCAAATCTTATTACCTCTTTGATGGGTATGCACATCTCTCCTCTGGTCTTGCCTGTGGGCTTGCTGGCCTTTCTGCTGGAATGGCTATTGGCATTGTTGGCGATGCTGGTGTAAGGTATGATCCTTGTACCTTAGCTTATTATGATATATTAGTCTTCTCTTCATTTGGCTTCTTGAGAATCTCGCGTAATACTTTTTCTTAACTTGCTTTGATTTTTAAGTTCTTTTCACCTTAACCCCATAGTATTATTTGTAATACTAAATACTTATAAATTGAGTTGTGTAAGAAAGGCATTGTTATTGTAGTTGTACATTCTGTTATTGAGTAGATCAACGAGCACATTTCAGATGTCGAATGGCGTATGATTCCTGATGGAACATAAATTTGTCTTTGCTAGCATGTTCTTGTGATGTGATGAATATGATGCATCATGCGTGTCTCTCTTGCCATTGATTATGCAAACATATCCCTCATTGAGTAATTATTTTTCCTCTACAGGGCTAATGCACAGCAGCCAAAACTTTTTGTTGGAATGATTCTCATCCTGATCTTTGCTGAAGCTCTTGCTCTCTACGGTCTCATCGTTGGTATCATCCTGTCTTCTCGTGCTGGCCAGTCCAGATCTGATTAGGAAAGGAGCTTTGCTTCAAAACTATTCTTTCATTGCCTATATGTTTCTACCTTTTTATTTGGGGAACGAGGGGTAATTTTATAGATATTCTGAAGTTAGTGATGCGCTTAGACTGCACTTGCTGGCTTTAATAATGATTTATGTGGAAGTAGTTGCTGAATCAGCCAGTGGGTGTTGTTTCGTTTGTTTAAGATAGGTTTTTCATTGCCCAATAAAGCTTCTAAAGCTGACTCCTTTTCCTCCACAAGGTATTATGCCATATGATCTTAGAACTGAGATATAGCTTCTTGCGTTGTGGGGAACTGGTCCTGTAATGATTTTATTATCAATGAATCTTCAATGTGTTCATAGGCCTTTTGCCATATTAGACTTTGAAATCCGCATTATTTTTCCGGTTTAGATTGGAGGTGAACAAATGTGATTTTTGATTTTAGATAATTATGGTTTTCATAAGTGACAATTTTTTATTGGTTTATTGTGATTTTTGTTTGAAAACTTTTTTATATGGGTGGTTTTGAGATAATTGATTCCGTTTGGATTTTATTTATCAAAATCACTTTTGAACGTATAATTACCATAAAGGTATTTCTTTGATAATGTTTTTTAACAACTACTCATTATTTAATATTTAATTTCAATAGTCACATAATGTGAATTTCTTTTAGATTTTAATATGAAAAATAGTTATTTTTTAAGTAAAGCACATATCTTAAAATAAAAGTTGTCATGTCCTAAATAAAGTATTTACTAAAATGAGTATTATAATTAAGAATTATTAGCAAAATTAGTAACACAAATAATCAAACGGAATATTTAATTAAAATTATAAAGAAGGAGTGATGTCTAAATGATAGGGGAAAAATAATGGAGAAGATATTACTGAAAGAGAGGGATAGATGAGAGAAATTGTCAGTGTTTTCATCTGCACATTTTTGTACTGCAAAAGCAATTATTCACTTTTGCTATACATGCGAAAAGAAACCAAGATCCTGTCAAATTGTTTTTTTTTAATACAAGTGAGGGTTAATCCCCAATTACAGTAAGCTTAATTTTGAGGAAATAATTTTCAACCTCTATTTAGACACTAATGCCTCTAAATTAGGGACAAACTCTCAAAAAAGATGAGTCAAGATCCTGATCAAATTGTAATTGTATCAAATTGCCCAAGCGATATATTTTGGATCCCAAAACGTGATTATTAGGCTCCAGACGCTTATCCAAATAGGCAAAGGAGAGCGTACTTTTGTAAAGGAGATGCGGGAACGTCGGCTAACCCACCATTGTGTAAAAATGAATTGAGTTGAATTGGGCTCATTCATTTTGTTGGTGGATTGAGATTTTGGGCCTGTTTGAAAACCATATAAACGTTATTTTAAAAGACCTCAAAATTTTAATTTAATTTTTTTAAAAAATAAATAGTCATATTTATTTAAACGAGTTTTTAAACTAAACTATAATTTAAAATTAAAGTTTTAGATAAGTTAGTCAGAGTAACTTATGGAATAATAAAAGAATTTATGAACTAATCAATTACTATATTACCCGTATTTTTTCTTACACCATCTCTCCTACTTTTTTCTTGCACACTCTCTTTTTTATTTCTTACACCCTTTCTCCTCTCTCCTCTTATATCTTATCTTTCCTCATTTAATACTCATACACTTTTTCATAATTTACCAATAATAAAAATATTTCTAGAAATGACTATCCAAATACTCATTTATTCAAAACTATTTTTTTCCATAAACTCTTCTCTAAAAGCCATTTTTTATAAGCTACTCAAAAATTCTTTTTTTTTTCATAAGCCTGTTTCTAAAATCCTATCCAAACGGACCTTTTATCACAACTTCTTCAAGGAGAGTCTTTCTTATTTTAAAATTGTATACTTTTACCTAACATTGCGTATATTCGGCTGGAAAAATAACAATACTTCTAACTATTTAAAGTATATTTAATTTTTTATAAATATTATTTTATTATAATTTTAGTTGTGATATTTGAAGAGACATCTTAACTCCTGGTATATAGGTTTACGCATTGAGAATAATTGACAGCTCGTCGTACCCGATATTGATATAATCTAAAAAGAAAGGAGGCTTCGCTTTGCCTTTTAATCGTGTGTGAGCTCAATATCTTTCTAAAAATTCTTTTACAAAAAAAATATATTTTTTTACCCATATCCATGGGTTCAGCTAACGAAAGGGTAATACATGCAACTATTTATAATGTGTTTGATTATTAGAGAGTATCACATTATTGTGATTCAAGTCACGGTACTTGAGGAAGCATTTTAGCTCATGAATGCCTAGTTTTACACCTGAGAGTAATTGACAGCTCACCCTTCTCGACATTAGTATCGCTTAAGATGAATGGTGATTTTGCCCGACCCTATGATCGTGAGTGAGTCCAACCCCTTTGTAAAAATCTTATACCAAAAAAATTTATATTTTCTTACAAATTAGAACACAGATGGTAAAAAATAGGCTCATATCCTATAAGTATATAAATTCAATTATCACTGTCATTGTAAAAATTCATTTAATAGGTAATTTTATAAGTCATGTAATATCTCTTTAAGCCTTAGGGTTATATCTTGATTTTAGTTAAAGATTGGCGCTAAACTCACCTAATTTTTGTGTACCAATATTTTTTTAATATTTTTGGGAGGTTATGGTTGAATTATTTTGCTTTTTAATTTTACAAATAAATCTATTATTTTTTTATATTAAGGAAATAAATACTTTTCCCTCGTTTTTTATCCAGAGTTGAGGGTAATTTGTTGTAGAAAAATATTACAATACACTCGGGGACATAGGAAATGTATAGTTAATTTTTTTATAATATAATTATCTAATTAAATTAAATTTAAATATTATCTGATTTAATTGAAAGTAATTTTTCTAAAATTGTTTATTGCATTCACTAAGACAAAAAGTATAAATAATGAAAATGGATGAAAATGATATATATATATATATATTTCATCATCGATGAGCTCCAATGATATTCCCATGGTGGTAATGATTCCCAAGAGAGACGTCCCATGTGGCGAGCTTTATCAACCTCTTTTACGACACGTGTATGCTGAGTCAGCACACAAGAAACGGAGAGATAGTATAAGAAGATTGCACGGACCTAACTTTTAACTTTTGAAAATCATAAGGATTTCTTTAAAAGTAAATAAAATAAAAATAAAAATTAGGGATTAAATAATTAATTTTCTCACTTAGGTATTATTATCTCAATAATTTTATAGTATAATAACATGTAAACTCTTCTATAAATAAAAATTATATTTAATATCACTTGTAATTTTAAATTAGTAATATTTATTTTTATACTTAAAAATATACAGACCAGTTTTGGTGGCGTTGTAGGGAAAGGACCAAATATGTCTACGGTCTACCCCACGTGGGCATGCACAATATTGTGGGAAAAGCAATTAAAAAGGAAGGATTCTTTTACCATAGGGCGGCAGGCGAGCCATCATTGCTAGGAGTATTTCTTTGATTGAAAATTTATAATATTATCGTGAATAAAAACTATAAGAGTATTTAAATTTTAAAAATAATATATTAGACAAATTTTAACCTGTTATTTTAAAATTTAGGAGTAAAAGGTTAAATTATTTTTTAATTATTTATTATTATTGTAATAGAATTTACTACTTTAATCATAATTTTAATCATTTTTATTAAAATATTTACTATTTATAATAACAATTAAATTATAAATAATTATTTTGTAATTTATTATTTTTATAATAGGAATTTGAGTAATAATTTTAACAATTTTTCTTAAAATATTTATTATTTTCAATAATAATTGAGTTATAAATAATTATTTTAGTTATTTATCACTCTTATAATAGGATTTATTATTTAAGTAATAATTTTAATTTTTTTTATTAAAATATTTATTATTTTAAGTAATAACTGAGAGGCAAATATTAATTATTTGGATGTGATTTATCATTGCTACTGGATTTATGTTTTGAATAAAAGGGGTGTCCAAACCATACTATAGGACAAATATTGAGAAGATGAATGCTTATCATTTGAGACTAATGGTGTGTGTGTTAGGGCTAGAAGACTAAAATATGCTTTACAGAATTAATTAAGATATTAAATTAAAATCTTGTATAAAGTTAGATTAGAGGAATAAAAATTAAACTTCTGTCTACAAAATTCCCTATATGATGCCAAAGATTGAAAGCTAATACCTGTAAGTTATTATAGATTTTGAACCCCACTTTGACTGTGTAAGTATTTCCTCATATGAGAATTAGTTATTTTTTTAGTAAGATTTAAAAAGTAAAATAAATCAGTTAATTATAAATAAATCTAACCTCTTAAAATAAATTATTATTGTATACATTTGAATATAACTAAATTAGTCATTTAGCTCTTATATTAGTTATAATTAATTAATAAAAAAATAAATTAATTAATTAATTAATTTATTTTTTTAAATCTATCTAAAAAAATTAACTAACTCTTATAATTAGAAGTGAATGTAGTACATCAATTATATTTCAAGTCAACCTATAAGCATCATGCAGAAGGAGGTCGATAGAAATTTTCAGAATCTCTGAGGCTATTTCCTAACTGTATTTGTTCCAGCAAATATTGTTCTAACTTGATATATGAGACATTATAAAAGGTTTAAAAGGTATGAGAATTGGATCCTTTAGACACCGTCACAGGGATGTGGAAAAAAATAATTTGCTGTCCGTAGTTGTTTTAAAAGGGGTTAATATAATTTGTTTTTATTTTAATTTCTCAAATTTTAAACTATATATTTTAGTTTCTCAAATTTCTTTCTATATAAAATATTAGTTTCTATAATTTATTAAAAATTTAGACTATTTCAATCTTTTAAAAAGATAAAATCTATAATTTAAAATTTAAAAGATTAAAACTAAAATTAGTATAAATTTAAAGAATTAAATATTTTGTCAAGAACTTAATTGTAAGCTGGAGTGTGCCCTATGAGGACAATGAAACGACGTCGTGTTACCTGGATGTGCTATTTCAAATAGTTACCATGTACAAAATCATAGATTTTTGTTAATGAAGCACATCATTAAAAATATTTGAAATAGACAAATAAATTACTTATTTTATTTCCATTCAAATATATCAATACTATATAAAGGGAAAGGGGGTTTGTCACGGGGATTATTCTTTTTGGTTGATTGAGGCCCAGAGGGGGCTAAACCTAAGGCATATGAAATGCAAGCATACAGTAAGTATTAAAAAACACCAAACTTTGCGTGGTTTAAGGGAATATTAAATCGGAGAAAAAGTTAATTAATGTATTTTTTTGACCAGCAGCTGGAAAGCATTCCTTCCACATTTCCACGTACCTACTATTTATTTACAAAAGTATAAAGGGAATAAGGTATGCTGTGCATGGGAAGGAAGAAACCAAACTTTCCTATTCATTTCTAGCCAATAAAAATATGGCTTATGTTTCACAAATTAAATATCTCCCAACAATCCTTCAACATATTCAAATGGACGCTCCATAATCCCCAGACTCGTTTGAATAAATTAGCTTCTTCATGCATCCATGCAACTTACGTACCAAGTCGATTATCCCTTGTTCTTGATCTGTTCATTAAATCGCCACTAAAAAGAGATGCAGACCTTGCCTCGTTCCACGAAAGCTTCACTTGCTCCACTCGGCTTCCCTTTCTCCACTGATGAGAACAACCCTCTTCAGGAGACAACTGATGCCACCGCCACCAGAAACACTGTAACCGCCATCAATGCCGCTAAGAATTCCTTCGAGAAATCCTCATGGTCTGCCTCGCTTTACAAGATTGATAGATGGGGCTTCCCACTTTTTTGTCAATTCCTCTGGAAATATATCAGTCCGACCACATGGCAAATCCACCCTGCCTCATCACGAGATTGATTTACTCAAGATTGTCAAGGAAGCTGTTGATCCGAAATCCTCTGGCGGTCTTGGGTTGCAACTTCCTCTCATTGTTCGACTACCGGATGTGCTCAAGAATCGACTTGAGTCCCTTAACTCTGTCTTCCGATATGGAATCCAATCTCAGGGCTATGAGTCTCATTTTCAAGGCGTTCACCCAGTAAAAAAAGCAATCAGGATCGCTTCATTGTGGACCACATTGTGAAATTCGGTTCCTCGTTTCGATTTGGGTTAGAGGCAGGATCCAAGGCTGAGCTCCTCCTTGCTGTGAGTTGTTTGTGTGAAGGTAACCCAGAGGCCTTTTTGATTTGCAATGGGTACAAAGACTATGAATATATTTCTTTCGCCTTGGTCTCAAGGAAGCTCGCCTTGAAGATTATTATTGTTCTTGAGCAAGAGAGAGAAGTTGATATTATTATTGATTTAAGTAAGAAGCTTGGCATTCAGCCAGTGATTGGTGTTCGAGCGAAACTAAGAGTTAAGCTTCCAGGGACATATGGGTCAACTTCTGGGGAAAAAGGCAAGTTTGGGCTAACTCCGACTCAAATTCTACGGGTTGTGAGAAAGCTTGAACAAGTGGGCATGCTTGAATGCCTGAAATTGCTGCATTTTCATATAGGTTCTCAAATTTCTTCAACAACATTGGTCGCTGATGGTGCGAGAGAGGCTATACAGATCTTTTGTGAATTAGTTCGACTCGGAGCTCACATGCAAGTTATCGATATCGGATGTGGTTTGGGTGTTGATTACGACGGTTCCAAGTCATCCTATTCTGATCTTTCAGTTGGATATACTCTTAAAGAATATGCTGCAACTGTTGTTCAAGCAAGCCAATATGTTTGTGATCGTAGATCCATCAAACTCCCTATAATTTGCAGTGAAAGTGGCAGAGCTATTGTTTCTCATCATTCGATTTTGATCCTGGACACCATTTGTGCTAGCGAAATTGAAGCACCGACTTTGTATGCCTCTGAACTGCAGAATTTGGTTGATGGATTGTCAGAGGAAGCTCAGAATCTATCTTGCGCAGTACGACAGTTGTTTGTTTTACACGTACGGAGCAATTAAAGCAACGATGTGTTGAACAATTCAAGCAAGGGTGTTTGAATATTGAACAACTTGCTTCTGCAGACGGTACGTGCAAGCTGATTTGTAAATCAATTAGGGCAAATGATAAAGTTCGATCATACCATGTGAATTTCTCTTTGTTCACGTGCTTTCCTCAGTTCTTTGAATTTGGACTAATATATCCTATAATCCCCATTCATCATCTGGATGAGAAGCCAACAACAAGAGGAATCTTGCTAGATATAACATGTGACGTTGACGGGAAATACAACAAGTTCATAGGTAATGGATCTTGTCTGCCCCTCCATGATGTTGGAAAAAATTACTAATCTGGTTATATTTTCGAGTATAGGGCTTATGAGGAGGGAATGGGTGGAATCTACAACCTATTTGGAGGCCCCAGTGTTGTTCGAGGGGTGCAGGCCGATGATGGTTGGCATGGCTTCACGGTGACTCATGCAATGCCGTGGCCATCGTGTAGCGACCTTCTCCGGCTGATGCGGCACCGGCCGCAATTGATGCTGCACACCTTAAAGCACCGTTTACAAGAGTTTATGATACGCTGCCTTAAAGAATAATGGCTCTTAATTACTATGGCAATATATAGTAATGATTTGGATTGGGTGAAGGTTATCATTGATTTGCTAGTGGGTGTGATTGTTTTTTTCTCTGAAAAAATTGTAGTCCTTTATCAATGTCACCGTTTATTTGTGTCTTCAATTTGTTTGACGACAAGTCAATCTACATTGAGAGATTAAAAGTTCCACAAGTTTTTATTGGTTTAACTCAAAAAAATTGATTTGCGGCATAGGAAACATCTAAAAACATATATTTTTCTTTTTTTGGCCAATATCTAAAAACATATCCCATTCATCTATGAGCATGGAATGTGCTCCGCTAAGTCCCCTATATACTCTTCCTCTCTCTCTCTCGTTCTCTTCAGTTTCCTTGTTTGCTTTCACATCCATTCTGAAAATCTACAAAATTCGCTCTCACGTCTATTTTCTGCATTAATTAGTTCCGATTATACTCTGCAGATCTTTCAAAGTTTTTGGTCTGTTTCGCCCTCCTCTTCTTTCTCTCCGTTTTTGTTATATTGAATATCGCTGGCAAAGAGATGACGAACTTGCCTCATTCTGTTAATGCTTCAGCCGCTCCACTCGGCTTCCCTTTCTCCTCTGACGATAGCCCTCTTCTGGCAGTGGATGCAATTTTTGGCAAATCTCGGGCGACAGCCGATGCCCCCGGCAATACTATCACCGCCGTCAATGCCGCCGAGAATTCATGTTGGTCACCCTCATTGTCCGCCTCCCTCTATATGATTGATAAATGGGGGCCTCCATACTTTCGTGTCAATTCCTCTGGAAATATAACGGTCTGCCCACATGGCTCATCGACCCTGCCTCATCAAGAGATCGATTTATTGAAGATTGTGAAGAATGTTACAGATCCAAAATCTTCCGATGGTCTTGGATTGCGACTTCCTCTCATTGTTCGACTTCCCGATGTACTGAAGAACCGGCTTGAGTCCCTTAACTCGGCTTTCCAAAATGCGATCCAATCTCAGGGCTATAGGTCTCATTATCAAGGTGTTTACCCGGTGAAAAGCAATCACGACAGGCTTATTGTGGAGGACATTGTGAGATTCGGTTTCTCTTTTCGTTTTGGATTAGAGACAGGATCAAAGGCCGAGCTCCTCCTTTCTATGAGTTGTTTGTGTGAAGGAAATCCACAGGCCTTTTTGGTTTGCAATGGGTACAAAGACGCTGAGTATATCTCTCTAGCCTTGATCGCGAGGAAGCTCGCGTTGAATACCTTCATCGTTCTCGAGCAAGAAGATGAACTTGATATCATTATTGAGTTGAGCAAGAAGCTGTGCGTTCGGCCTGTGATCGGTGTTCGAGCTAAATTGAGGACCAAACATTCTGGTCTTTATGGGAAGGCATCAGGGGAGAAAGGCAAGTTCGGGCTCTCCACGACTCAGATTTTGAAGGTCGTGAGAAAGCTTGAACAAGAGGGTATGCTTGAATGCCTGCAATTGCTGCATTTTCATATAGGTTCTCAAATCCCTGCAACAAAATTTGTCACTGACGGCGTAAGAGAAGCGACACAGATCTATTGTGAATTAGTTCGACTCGGAGCTCACATGCAAGTTATCGATGTCGGAGGTGGTCTGGGAATTGATTACGACGGTTCTAAGTCAACCCATTCTGATCTTTCTATTGGATATACTCTTGAAGAATACGCTGCAACTGTTGTTCATGCAATCCGATATATTTGTGATGTGAATTCCATCAAGCACCCTATAATTTGCAGTGAAAGTGGCAGAGCCATTGTGTCTCATCAATCCATTTTGATATTTGAGGTTATTTCCTCAAGCATAAATGTAGCACCAACGTTGTCGGCCTCTGGACTGAAGTATTTGGTTTCTGGGTTGTCAGAGGATGCTTGTGTTGATTATCATAATCTATCATGTGCCGCCATTAAAGGCGATTACGACACTTGTTTGTTTCACACGGAGCAATTAAAGAAACGATGCTTTGAACAATTCAAGAAAGGGAGTTTGAGAATCGAACAACTTGCCGCTGTAGATGGTTTGTTTGAGTTGGTTCATAAAGCAAGCAGGGCAAATAATGATGCAGTTCGAACATACCACGCGAATATCTCTGTGTTTGCGTCCATTCCTGAATTGGTCGGAATATCACAGTTATTTCCAATAGTTCCCATTCATCGTCTAGATGAGAAGCCAACAGCGAGAGGGATCTTGTCGGATTTAACATGTGACGGTGGTGGGAAGGTGGATAAGTTCATCTGCGACGAGCGAAGCCTTCCTCTGCATGAACTGAAAGACGACGATAAATACTACGTGGGAATGTTCCTGGGTGGGGCCTACCAGGAGTCAATAGGTGGACAGCACAACCTTTTTGGGGGGCCCACCGTGGTTCGAGTGGCACAGACGAACACGTCACAGGGATTTACAGTGGCAGGGGCAATGGCGGGGGTATCATGTGGCGACCTGCTTAAGGTGATGCAGCATGAGCCGGAGGTGATGCTTGAGACCTTAAAGCGGCGCGTGAAAGAGTTTGTGAAGGAAGAGAACGGCGATGATGAGAGTATGGTTTCTGGTTCAGCATTGGCCACTCTCCTGGCTCGCTCCTTCAACACCATGCCTTATTTGGTTTCTCCATCATCTTCTTGCGACACTCTGCCTTGAAGAATAATAGCTTTTACAGCTATTTTTTTGTTTGAATTTTTGAAATTTATAATTATTTTTATTTTGCATGTTTATTTTTTGACAAAATTATTTTTATTTTGCATGTTTATTTTTTGACAATTTAATTAAATAAATAAAGAATATATTTAATTATGATAATTTTAATCCTGTAGTAGAAATTACAATTTTGTTTTTGAAAAATTGAGACTTATATCTATAATATATATCAAATTATAAATAAAGATATGTCATCCAATTTTAATTTAGTTTAATATTTTCATATTTTAAACGTATACCACCACAGGACAATGTGGCATCTTGTAAATAAAAGAATCCTTAAGTTTTAATAATTAAACAACAATGTTATGAAATAATTGCCAAAATATGAAACTAATAAACTTTTGTTGCTGTTACTCTTGAATCCCACTTCTGAACTTGTGGGTTTGGCCTGCCATTTTTATCTATTCTGGCTTCAAATTCAATCTTTTCTACTTGACTTCTCGAAGTAATTTGCTGTGTCCGAATCTATTCGATGAGGACAAGGAAATGACGTCGCGGGAACATTACACGGTATGCTGCTTTGCTCCAATTCCAGACGTCTCTCTTGGATTTATTCTCATCCGATCAAACTACATTTTTCTTCTTTTCTGGTACCGTCTTCTTCCTTCTTTTTCTTTATTACTATTACTTGATGGTTACTAGTAATTAACGTAATCTTATATGAGACTCTAAAGTTGGTTGCTAGTTTTCTTTATTTCAGCTAATTCACCTCTCCTTCCTAATTCATTGCTTCTTTTCGCGGGTTTATTCCTTGTTATTTGAGCACTCACTGTGATTGTTATTCACTGATATATAGTAGCGTCTTGGAGAGGATTGCTCATCTAGTGTCACTGTTCAAAATAATACCCAGAAAGTTACAATAGAAAATGGTAAGCTTTGCATGCGAGATTTCATAGTGTCTATGTTTTCTGTTTTCAGTTTCAAAACTCGTACTTCATTTGTTCTAATTAACTCTTCCGATGATCATATATGAAGTCGAATGGTTAATTACATATGATTTGTTGGTTGTGTTTGTGGAAGCAGTTTTCCAATGAATATGGGAATCGTGGGACATCATTCGAGCAGTCATATTGATGTTACTCTGCTGCTTTCATGGACATGGTCAGCATTCTTTTCTAGGTTTAGTTTCATAGATTTTCTAATTAGTATTGACTATACTCACGCACGATTTAGAAGTTTTAATCGGTCACCAGGTAATTAAAGCTGTAATTATTTGTTGTTTTTGTGACTGTTCATAAATGACAAGGTAAATATTGAGCTTGCACGGGAAAAAATTCATTTGTTCCACGTGAGTTTCTCGTGATGAACATGCATGGAGCTGGGAATATATACGTATGAAGTTCAGGTTCTAGTCTCCAGAAATGCAAAGATAGCCATAAATGTCAACTCTGCTGATGCAAAACTATTACAATTCTTAAAAGAAAAATTAATATGATCTTTTCTCCATCATGTAATTAAGTACAAGACAGCCTCTCATAGCAAATAACGTGGAGGTGAACCGGAAATAAGCTTGGTTAAAATTGAAAAACAAAAGTCTGCGCCAGTATTAATCGAAGTTTTTGTTTCCCTTTATTTTTCCCCTCGTTAACTATTCTAACCTCGTACTTTTTTAAAATGTTCATTAATCCTGCAGCCCCAAATTGAAAGTGGTGATAAAGTAAGTCTCCTCGTACAAACCAGATTAGTTTTTTTTTTCCCCTCAAGCTTCTGCAAATGAAGTAACTGTCTAATACTTATCTTAATTCTTCTTGTTTCAGTTATAATGCCTCCATCAGCCCTTGGTCGTCTAGGTCAGTTGTTTCATTTTTACCCTCTTATATGCCTATTCTATATATCTTCCGAAGAATATAATGGTGGGTATTAAATAACTAAACGAAGCTAATCATCATAGACATATTTACGTATCATTTTATGGTTGAAGTATACTTAGAAACTTTGTGTGTCCTTATAACAAGGTTGGAAAGCTAATATTAAATATAACCGTGCATGCAGCCATCTCTACATAGTAATTATCCAATGTTGTTTGAACTCCGGAATGATGCTGCTGATCGGGTTTCTCATTGTGGGGTGATGGAGTTCATTGCAGAGGAAGGTATGATCTATATGCCAGCGTACTACATATTTTACTCTTTTGATTTTTATAATTTTAAGTCAATTATAATTTAATTTCTATAAATTTTATTTTAAACTTTTATATTTTAAAACTCAGTCAAAATTCTTTCCTTAAATTTTAACTTATTGTAATTCAGTCATTTAAAACATAATTCTTAAATTTTATAAAATATATAATTTTATTTTCTAGAACATATGGACTAATATTTTAAATGATTAAACTATAAAGATTGAATTATATTAAGTTAAAGTTTAGGAGTTAAATTATAATTGAGTCAAAACTATAAAGATAAAAAAATTAATTTTTTCTAAAATTTAGACAAACGTTTCTTTTTGGAAGCTGCTTTTTGTTGGACTGTACTTGGTGCAGATGGTGCAAAGCATGCTTTTACAAGAGGGAGACATTGTAAGAGTAAAAAATGCAGCACTTCCCAAGGGAACACATGCTAAATTGCAGCCTCACACCCAGGACTTCTTTGATATTTCTAATCCAAAAGCTATGTGAGTTTGATGGTGACCATCATGTTGTTTTCTGTCATATGTAACAGAAAATTAAGCTCCATACATTTGTAAGGGCAGAACTCCATTGAGATATTTGATCATTTAATTTCTTTTTAAAAATCATGTAATGGCTTCCTGGCAAGTGTGATGGTACTATTGCAGAAGGCAAACAAACTTGAAATGGAAAACATGGTTGTGGGAACGCAGCATTACTTATGGGGGATTTAGACTAACGTTCTTTTATGCTTAAATATTATATTTGACTAACTTCATGTTCCTCTTTACAGCCAAGGAGGTTCAAGCTGACAAAAACCCTAAATTCCACACTTTTCTGGCAGTGGAAAACGTTTGGATGGAAAACCATTGAAGCATCAATCTCCTTCAAATGGAAATTAACTGTCTTCGGCAGCACCTGGTTCTCAAAGAAGTAGTTATCAATCACAAGGAAGATTGTTTTTGGATCCGATGTGTACCGTACAACAGAAATAGGAGAGGTAACTCTGCTGCTGCTTTCAAATATTTATATCTGTGAAAAATTGACTGTATCATGTTTAAAGAGAAATAGACATATAATATGTAAAATACTATTCTTATTCTTTATGTCTCTCTGACACTTGGCAGGGGAAGGAGTCAAATCGAGAACTCGTCGACAAGAAGACCCAATATTTCGGGCTTTTATGTGGAAGAAGTACCTCCAAGGGGGTTGATGGGATATTAAATCAAGTTCTTTTACCCAATCATGAATTCAATCGATAAAAAAAAATAAAATAAGACGTACAATCATTTAAATCTAATATTTCAAGCTTTTATGAAAAAAAAAAGTATTCTCAAACGGATTGATTGGATATTAAATCAAATTCTTTTACATATTATATATAAGTTTAATTGATAAAAAGATGAGATATGTAATAATTTAGAGTACATTAGAAAAATATTTTAACTCTTAAATATTTAAATTTATATTTAAAAATAATAAATAATTTAATTAGTACTGTTTAAAAAAAAATTTACTCTATCTAAAGTTCAAACTCTTTCTAAAAATTTTTCTTTTTACTGTACTTTACTAAACTCTCCCGCATATAACGAGAAGATGACACCGTAAGATGTAAGAAGTCTGCCTACGACTCGTGCAACTGCCTAACAGTAATAAAAGATTATTATGAGTCCTATATCAGGAATATAACATTAAAAGAGAGGCCTTCTAAAATTTTGGGCTTTCTAACTTCAATATTTTGAGACTTAGTTATTTTAAAGACTTGTGCTCGTTATAGAGAACATACCCATCTGATTGTCCGAGTATTTAATTTAAAGGTCACTCATTTGGCAACAAAACAGAAAGAAGGAAGGCATAAGAGACACAGTTAAATTGTAGGCATAATACTTTAGCTTCTGATTATCTATTTATAGGTTGAGTTTCAAACTTCATATTATGTAAACATCAATTGAGGATTAAATTCGAGATCTTTATAAGCTTGCTGTTGAGTGTTGAGTCAGAATCACAGTAACAGGTAATCAGAAGGGTATATAGTTGAAGCTAAAGTAGCCCCACACAGTTATTTAGTATTTACATGGCGATAATTAACCCTAATTGTACTAACTCTATATTTTAGCTCAGCTATATGGAAAATCCACTTAGTGGTTTTGATTGCACGTCTTTGCTTGAATTCTGAAATTTCCTTGGTGATGATGCCTCTGATATTTGGAAATGCCGATGCCCTGAATCCAAAGAATAAAGAATGTAGAAGTTGTTGATGTCATCAAAACTGCGTTTATGAAAGAACTGCTTTGAGGGCATCTTTCACATAACGATATTTGAAAGGGAAAACCAACTCCTTAGCTTTTGTAGGCACCACCTTTTGCCCTTCTAAAACCTTCAAACAACTTCAGAGATTTAATGCAAAGAGGACCATATGGGCAGTAAAGAGATACGCATAGAAAAATCCAGTGTATAGAAGAGAAAGAAACCAAACCAATAGGGAAAATCAACTAAAAGTCTCTATTTAGAAATTTTATTGGGACCTATTATATTTTCATACACACAAAGTACTAATACTTTTAAGGATTCCATATACTACCTGAACTTGAGTTCTTTTGACTAATAAATTTTTAAACACAGGCATTTTCACCGATTTTCTCTCATAAATAAATCCATGGACACACCAGATATACTTTTTACTGGAACCTACGTCTACCTTGCTACACTCTTTTTCTTTACCTTGATACATGTTAATTCATAATTAGTATGATCTACTAATCTTTTATATACTTGTCTAGCTAAGAATTCTTTGTGACTACAAGGACAGAGCAAATAATAACCAGAGATGATATAGAATTTTACCACGGTAGCACCTTCACCGAGGACAGCCTTGAGAGCGAAATCAGGTACAGGCAGCCAAGATGGGCGACCAACAACATTTCCCAGTTGGTCACACAATTCTGCCAATCTGACTGGGTTGGGCGCAGTTCCATTGACAACTCCTAACATAGAGCATAAGCCAACAAATCCAATAAATAAGCGACTCTTGACCAAGGCTCATAACAATTAATGAGCAGGATCAAGATTCCACATTAATGATAATACTGTTCAAGTATTAACAAGAAACACTTTTTCAACAGAATAATGTGATAACATTGTTGAAGAATGGCTTTGATGGCAGTTATATCAAAGGTATACAAGTACGAAAATTTGATAAAGGAGTGTTCACCTTTATATGATGGATTTAATAATGCTTCGTAGACTAAGTTGACAATGTCATCCACATGAATCCAAGAGAACCTGGACAAACAAGTGATCAGTCAAATTTGCACCTTCCTAAAAATAATAACAAACCTAGAACCAATGCATCACAATCCTGCAATATTACTATAGCAGATTGGCAGATAAAATAAAACAGCTTATGAAACAGGATTTGGTTCCAAACTTCTTCATGTCATGATAACAGACCAACAAAACCACAAAATAACCTTTTACAAGTACAAGGTAAAGAGTGTAGTACCACTGTTTTCCGCTGACCAGAGGTCCACCAGCAAACATCATAAAAAGAGGGACCATTTTAGCTGCAGAGGCTCAAACATGTATCAGTTTCACCTATACCAGAATGAAATCAATGCGAGACGCACATTGGTTGATCTGCACATACCTACTGCTCCACCATCTTTGCCAAGAACAACACCAATGCGAATTAGAGCTAATCTTACATCTCCATTTACTTTAAGAGCTGTTGATTCCCATTCCCTACAAACCTGAAAGAATTTGCGCAGCTTCTGTCAAAGCAATGTATAGTTGCTCAAGTGCAAACTACAACAAACTGCATCTATTCTATTTTATCATTATAACTTCAAATACACAGTTTTTCAAGCCATAAGGGACTTTGTTCATCAATTACACAAATTTTATTTACCTCAGCCAAGTAATCCTTTCCTGAGGGACTTTGTTCATCAAAAATTTTGGTCTCACTGGTGCCTGACATGGCATACGAAGAATAAAATATTAAAAAAGAGATGAAGAATGTGCAAAACCTGCAACCTCAACTTAAAGAGTCAGGTGTGTGTAGAACATGCTCTACATTTGCTAACCAAAACATTTCCGCTAAAATTTAATGCCAACAATCAAGAAGAGTATTTACTAACAGAGAAATAACTTTGGGTACAAGCATACCATAATAACCAACAGCTGTTGCACTGACTAAAACTATTGGCCGAATATCGTCTGGTGCACCGTTTATGCATTCTACAACCTTTGCTTTGAGACTAAAGTGTCAGACAGAATAAGAATTCAAAACTCTATACACCTCTTGATTCTTTTGATATGCACATTTCAGAAAGTAAAATATTCGTTTTCATTATTTTTGTAAGAGAATTGAATGCTAACCTTTGACGTAACTCTAATCCTGCTCTCCTTGATCTCCTTTTTAATCTTCAGCATTGGCATAAATATACCAGTTTAATGTTATGCGCGTGCTCAAATTATCAGCAGTTTAAAGCAGGTGAAGAGAACACAGAGGTAAGGACAAAATGTACTGTTTCACATTGTCTAAGATTCAAGTCTCACAAATATTGTTTTGCAAATTTACATTTTTAAACAATTGTTCGAGACCCCACAGATAGTCAAATATAATTAACATAAGTCGAAAAAGAATATGATTATACCTCAGAAGACCATCTCGTACTTATGGGCATGCCAGCCAAATTCACAACACCAGTTGAACCATGAATGCACTCTTTCCATTCTGACTCGCCTGCTATCTTGATTCCTGGAAAGTCTTTTGCTGCAAAACCGAAGGGCAGTATGAACAGCTCATTAGTCAAAACAAAGTGCTATACTGTATTAAGATGCATCTTGGAATACAGAAAGAACTACTTTTTCTACCATTACTAGGAAAATAATAGAATTCCTCAAGGGTAGGAACCCAAATTGATCTATAATTGTTTAGTGACAATATGAATTACGGTACTTAGACATGAAGATATATTATTCTGCCATGTTTACGTGAAATGGATGCGTAATCTTCATCTCTTGTCATAAACTAGAAGTGTTTGATGAGTATATATTTTTGCAAGTATGTGCGTGTGTGAGAATGCAAATTATTACATTTAGTCATTACCTTCTTACCCGGAAAAATTTGTTCTGCCTTGGGTTTAGAGCGTGTCAAGACACGAACTCTATGATTGTCTGAAAAAAAAAAAAAGAATAATTAATTTGGGGAAGAGAATGTCAGCTTAGTTATTCAATTATTTACAGAATAATATTAACAGAGTAATATAACCACAACGCTGTCATGGTGAAGGATTTTGAAGAGGGACAATTAAGAGTTGACGTCAAATGTATGTGAGAGCACACTTAACTAAGGTAACAGCATAACTTGAACATACATTAGAAATGATATATTATCTATAACATATTAAACTCAAATGACTGAGCTAGTTGGAGCCTTGGGTAGAGAATAACCTGCGTGCAGCCTTTGCACCAATCTTTTACCAATAAAGCCTGTTGCTCCAGTTACTGATATGATCATTTGTTTATCCTGAAATCACTCAGTGGTCAATGCCTATGATTTGAAAGAAGCAAAAGTATACCAAGATTATCCGAAACCTAATATTATGGACCTAAAAAATTATTCAGTATAACAATGGCAACCTTTCCTAACAAGCCCATTAACGATGTTTATAAACCACGAGATATATGAAATGAAAATGAAGTCCCCGACTATTCCTCTTCAAATTTTGGAATTTGAAAATCTTATAGATTGATCCATATTTATCAAGATCAGAGCAGTACTAAACGGAACTAATCAACTTCAATCCTAACAAATTGTCAGATTCGCCAAAACAAGATCGAGATAAGGCTAACTTGAATGGCCTAAAAAGCATGCTCTACTAGAAACAGAAGCTACTCAATTGCACCATTAGGCTTTGAATATCATCCTGAGATATTACAACATTTGTTCTCATAATGATGGTCCCTTCAAAGTCAAATAATAATGAGTAACATCTTCAGATTACATGCTTCAAAGTTGGATAAAGCGCCAAGCAAACAGAAGGCATAAACTTTGAACATATACCTTCTGGGTTTCATCAGAGCTACACCACACCTTGAATCTCCCACCTTTGGGGGTCTAATAAAGGCGAAAAAAGAAAAATATGGAAATCAATGAATGCGTGAAAAAGTAAGCAGAAAAGAGGGGAAATGAAGAATAGAGTATAACGAAAATGCATACTGGTGAGAAGCGTGGAGCCAAACGGAAGGAGGAAGAGACCTTGTGAGACCCCGAGAGAACTGTAGCTCCAGAAATTCCCATTGATGATAAAGCCTTCGCAGCTAATTAAGTGAGGTTGTGGCGGTACAGAAAAGTTCGAGTCCTTAGTTTGAAGGGAGGAGACCGTTCAGTGGAAATATGTAAATATAAACTTAATAAAGTAGTCATGGGTCGTGTTTGAGTTCAAGCCACACCAAAATCTTCTCCATTATCATATCCATCACTTTCTTTCTTTCCCGCTTAGAAGTGGACGACGCCGTTATTTCACACGCGCAATTTTTATTTTATTCAACATTTCAATAATCATAATGTACCTCTTCAGCATATGATCACTGGACAGTAAACTACCACTATAACTGCTGCATTTGTTGGTAATATTCATAACGACTTTTTTTTTTTTATGAATTTAATTGCATATGTTGATATTGATGTTCTGGCCCCAAAAGAATTGTCTATGTTAATGCATATAAATTTATAAGTATTAGTTTTGCCTGATAATATCTAAAATAGGAATCACTTTTAATAAGAATATACTTATATTTAATAAAAAAAAAGTTTTATATGTAGCAGTTTTGTATTAATAAATATACCATTAAATAATCCATCAAAATTAGCAATACTTAAAAATAAATTTTAGCTCTAAGTGAGTCAAACTATTCACTATTTGTAATTAATACAACTATACCATTTTTTTTACATAACTATACCACTTTTGACATGTTGTATTTTTTTTTTCTAATTTTGTCCTACAATTTTGACATGTTAGGTGGATTATTTTGAAATTGTATAATACAGTATCACTCTTAAATATTAGTGAAGATGAAAAAAATAGTATTCTTATTCTAAATATAAAATATAATTAGAGAATTAATCTTAATTCTAAATATAAGATATATTTTCTAAATTTAATAACTTTTTTTAATTATTCTTATTAATACTCTCTTAATAATAATCAAATAAAAGAACGAGAGAATGAGTTAAAGAGGAGGATTATGTTACTTTAGGAAAATATGTTATAATAATTAATTTAACTAATTTTTTTAATATAATTAAATTAGTTAAATATATCTCATATTTATAAATAAAAGAGTATATAATAAGAATGTGTGAATAAATAGAATCACAAATTTAAAAAGAAACTATTTTTTTTGCTAAAAAAAATTGTTTTTGATCAGCAAAACGCTATAACCACTAATATATGAATCAAGTAGGTACCATCATTCGTAGGTTTAATTGGTGAAAGAGTGAGACATACAATTATTTAGAGCGTGTTCGATCCATGAGAAGTATCACTTTGTTATGGTTTCAATTGCGACTTTTAGGGAGACATCCAAACTCCTAGATGTCTAGATTTACGCCTATGGGTAATAGATAGCTCGCCCTACTTGATATTTGTATCGTTTATGAGGAAGGAAAACTTTGACATGTCTTGTTTTTTTTTTGGTAAAATATTTTTTGGAAAGGGGTTGGGCTCACCCACGATCCAAGGGTAGGGCGAAGTCTCCCTTCCTCTTAGGCGATACCTTAATATTGAACTCGATGTGGATCGAACACACAACCTTGTGATCTGGAGTCAGACTCTACCATTGCGCCACGGATCCACTTATTGTCATATCTTTAAATTATAGATGAGCCTAACTTTTTTATAAAAATTTTTGTATAAAAAAAAATAGGTAATCAGGTTTGGCCCAAAAAGTAGCTTATTCCAGTGGACTATCTATGAAGAAGACCAGGAACTTCCATGTCCATAACTTGACCCGGCCCATTTAAGCCCATAAAGGATTTGCTTCACCTTCTCTCTGCTGAAGCCTGAACAAAGACGAAAGTAGCGACCGGTAGTGGTGGACTGGCATGATGCAGTGGTTTGGTGCAGTAGCGAGGCGGGTGGTGATGACGGGGAGGCCGGCGGCGACTGCGACGCCGTCACATGCTGGAGCGGCGCTAATATTGTGTGGGCGTGGGGACAAGAAGACAAAGAGAGGGAAGAGATTCAAGGGATCGTATGGCAACGCAAGGCCCAAGAAAGAAAAGAAGATTGAGCGCATTAAGGATAAGGTCGAAGTTCCCAGGTCTACTCCTTGGCCTCTTCCGTTCAAGCTTATCTGATCCTAAGCTAAAGCGTAAACTGCCTTCCTTCTTAGCCTTTATTTTAGTAGGTTCACCTCTCGAATCTGAAGGAGCGAAGGGTTTAACTTTCATACGTTGTGAGCTGTGATTAACTGTATTCTTATCATACTCATTATTGAATTTGATTGGCTTCGCGACTATCTTGTTCTATATTCATTTCTGTTTCCTGTTTCATTTTCGTGGATATATACTTTAAAAAATCCAGCAGAAAAGTCTATTCCTCGCTTTCGAAACGTCAATGGATTATCTCCTGCAACTATATAATGCTCACTGAAAATCGGATCCTTTTGAGCATTCCTTTGTGACATCCAAAGGAAGGTCGAAATTTTATTGATTGTCGATAAATATATTGTTTTGATGATTGTAGTGAAGAAAGATTTTGGGTTCATGGGCTGTTATCAAAATCCCAATCTGTTTGGCACAATTTATCATCAACTTGGAATCGGGTGACTTCATTGGAAACTATTATTAGTTGGCAGTGTATGCTTCCTCTGCTTCGGTTCATTTACCTGACAACGTTTCCTCAGGGCTTCGGCAATTATTTGAAAGAGTTGAGCAAGTCAATCAGAACAGATAAAATGTTATTAGTACAAGCGCTATTTAAATTGGTGAGCATATGACTGAATGTTTACAAGACTTATTCATTCCCTGATAAAATATGTAAATCAGTCGAAATCACTTGAAGACTTATTTATGCACATCATACAAATTGTGATTTCAACTGATTCACATCATTCAGCTAAATGCGCGTTTGGTTTCTTGAGTTTCAAAGTCGCCTTCTTATTGTTTTGTTAAATGACTCTTGTAGTGGTTTCAGTTTGTCTACCCGTGCACTCTGGTATACGGTGAACAATTGAACATGGCTGACGTATCTGCGAGTGTAGTTTTAGTCTAGTCCTCCTGAAAAATAGAAACTCCTTTATCTTTCTTTTCACATGAAATTACGTATGCCAGCTATTCTAACACGAAATTCATGGAAGCGAGCTTCCATCCGTATTCAAAAACTTGAAGAGAGATAGACCATAGGGCAATTTCTGCAAGCACCGAAGCCAGATCTACTGGTTCAGGCAACTAATGAAAGCAGAAAGGATCAAACGCGGGTAATTCCTTGTTTGCCTACCTGTAGTTTGTGCCAAACAGCAGACAATTATGCTGAAATATCAGATTTTAGGTCGTGGCTTTGCTGAATGTCAGCGTCTTCTGGGAATTGTAGCTCCTCTGACAATCTAAGAAACAGGTCTACAATTATGGGAAGCCCTACCACCATAAGCAAGAAGGCAAAGAGCATGATCAAAGCCCCAATACGCGAGACCCATTGGCTATGTAAAGCTGGTCTTCTTCCTGTTGCAGTGGCAGCTTCATATCCATAGCGAATTGTCCATAGCAGCAAGGCCATGGCTACCAGAGAGCTGACAATTCGCAGCAATATTGCCTTAGTAATGGGGTTGGTGTTAGGGAAGATCTTCCTAATCTTGGCTCTGATTAATTGGTAGTGGGAACCCATCATGTTGGTGTAAGAAATTTATTGAGAGCTTTTGATATTAAATCATACAGTCTGTGTCTGAATTCTCTGCTTGGAGCATGTTTTTGGTTTTTGATTCCAATGAAACGACATTTTGAAAGTGGTGGGTGTGGACTGATCCTTTTAGAGTTATGGTATTTATGGGGATGGTGATGTTGATGAGGGATAATATTTGGCTGGGTGGGGTTTTAATTAATGATATGAGATACAAACTGAAAGAGATTCCTTTGGTGGGGTTTGGATCCACATGAATAAATAAATGATAAAATACCTCTCAAGCAGGGAGGGTTAAAAGAACAAGAAGAAGCAAGTTTTATACGTTAGTTTCGTTCTTATTGATTCTATACTTTGAGAGATAACTGTTGGATTTATGGAGAGGATGTAGAATTTCCTTAGGGAATGGCAACGTAGTAGGTCATTGGAGAGGACGATGGAAGTTAACAAGAGCTGTCATGGCGGTAGTCCCAATATGTTGAATAAGCAAACGACATTGTTTCTGCTTCGGGTACTACGTTGTTCTTATGTACGTTGAACGGGGCTGGTATGCACAACCTAACTATGATCATAGTTCTCTTCACGCGTAGCATATGCCATAGCGTTGCAATTCAGATGAATGCAGCCACCACACAGACACCTGCTTGGCAGCGGCAACCTGTATGTATTTGTGAGCAAGATGAAGTTAAATCATATAATTTTCTTCAATAAAATAAATATGAAATTACACTCACCTTCTTTAGTATATTCTATTTATTGTCTACATTTTTTATTGCGAGCCCCTCCTCCATTATATAGAAATTTAAAAAATTACTATTTTTTATTTAATCAAGAATATCCTAAACTATTAAAAGTTTGTCTCTATTAATAAATACATTTTTTAAGATTCGAACAGTTCTCTTTTTTACAAGAGTATGGCGCTTACCATCCTAACAGCGGTAAAAAAAGATAACTTTGTAAAAAGTAAAAAAGAAAAATTGGATGCTACGTTGGACAGCATTTACAAAGGAGGGGGGGTTAGTAAGTCAACAAAGCCTAGAAATTTGAAGGTATTAGATAATGAATTACACTTGACGTGGCACAACAAAACTAGAGGCCACCATGCCTAAAGAGAAGAAAAAGCAAGCGCAACTCTATATCAAATACTAAATTTAGGCCATAGTTTCACTCCCATTAACAAAAGAATGCGCAAGAAATATATCAAAAGCCTACAGAAGTGATGCAGTGCTATTTTGACAAAGGATAAGATCTTCTCCTTGTCTGATGCTGATAGGGTGTGGAGAAGCTAAGCCCAAACATCTCCTTAAAAACCTTCCCCTGCTCTGTGAACCACAACAAAACTAGAGGCCACCATGCCCAAAGAGAAGAAAAAGCAAGCGCAACTCTCTCTCAAATACTAAATTTAGGCCATAGTTTCACTCCCATTAACAAAATAATGCGCAAGAAAGATATCAAAATCCTACAGAAGTGATGCAGTGCTATTTTGCCAAGGATAAGATCTTCTCCTTGTCTGATGCTGATAGGGTGTGGAGAAGCTAAGCCCAAACATCTCCTTAAAAGCCTTCCCCTGCTCTGTGAACCACAACAAAACTAGAGGCCACCATGCCCAAAGAGAAGAAAAAGCAAGCGCAACTCTCTCTCAAATACTAAATTTAGGCCATAGTTTCACTCCCATTAACAAAATAATGCGCAAGAAAGATATCAAAATCCTACAGAAGTGATGCAGTGCTATTTTGCCAAGGATAAGATCTTCTCCTTGTCTGATGCTGATAGGGTGTGGAGAAGCTAAGCCCAAACATCTCCTTAAAAGCCTTCCCCTGCTCTGTGAACCACAACAAAACTAGAGGCCACCATGCCCAAAGAGAAGAAAAAGCAAGCGCAACTCTCTCTCAAATACTAAATTTAGGCCATAGTTTCACTCCCATTAACAAAATAATGCGCAAGAAAGATATCAAAATCCTACAGAAGTGATGCAGTGCTATTTTGCCAAGGATAAGATCTTCTCCTTGTCTGATGCTGATAGGGTGTGGAGAAGCTAAGCCCAAACATCTCCTTAAAAGCCTTCCCCTGCTCTGTGAACCTCACCAACTTTGCAATCACTGAAGCACTTTCTATTATGTGGTTCATATCAGTGTTGCTCCATAATCGCTTCGCCAGCTGCATCCTCCTCCGCTTTGACTCCAATCCAATTCCCCACTTCTTGAACAGACTTCTCCTCTCTTCCTCTGAAAACCTTCTCCTCATAAGCTTCACCAGCATTTCTCTCTCCCTCCAAAGAGACTTCTCACTGTGTTAATATGAGAGAAAGAAACAATCAACATTCCATAGAGGAGATCCTAATATCAAGAAAATGTATGTGTTATTTGGTGTGAATGCTCAAGTAAAATGCACAAATAGAGAGGGAACCTGGAAGAAAGTGTGGCTATCTGCCCATCCTTCGGGTTCTTATTTTCATGAGAAAATGTTTCTCTGAGGAAAGACAGTCTTCTAAGCTCTACCTCAATGTAAATGGAATCTGTTGGATCACCCCTGAACAGAAGAAAGAAGTATGTCCTGTGAATCAGCGACACGCTACAAGCTTGCCACAATTCGAATATCTCCTTTTGTTGTCTCTTGAACCGTAGAGGCCAATCTAAAGGAGTTCCAGGTGCCTCTAACATTGGGTCTATCCCTACATCTTCCACATTCTTCTGAACCTACAATTGTGAAAGCAGAACTTAGTCAAGAGCATAAATTGTCGGGACTAATGCCGAGCACCCAAATGCAATTTTTAACCACCGAGTCCAATGGCATGAAGAGAAGGAAAAACAAAACAGAGTTTACAGATGTAATTATGTCAATTCATGAAACATGTCTTTCTACAGAAGTTCAAGATTCTCCAAGTTCAGTAGCTCATTAAGCCATAATTGTGAAGAACAGCTAAATGCAACGCTATGACATAATGCAAGAGATAAACCAATAATAACAGTCAGTAACGGGTTCCTGCAAATTTAAGAAATAACGGCAATTAAAATAACTTAATTCTTATTCTTACTTGACCATCAACAAGCTGCTTCCCATACTCAAGTTTGACCATTTCCTTCATCCCAGCAACAAAAGTTTGGACGCTAGTAATTTGCTCATCAGCAGATGTTCTCATGCTGTTTACCCGTAATTCTTCTCTGTAAGGTGTTCCAATAGATGACCGAGAATCATTCCTTGACAACCTTGCGGCATCACCATAAATTAATGGAGGTAGCTTTCTCCGTAAACCTTCAGGTCTTCCAAGGAAGCCTTTCGCAAACCCATTAGCCGGTGTGTTCTCTGTTTCCCCTGACCTCTCAGGAGATCCAGTCGTGAGATGTTCTGTCCAACTCCAGCTCCTTGTTAATTTAACATTCCTAGAATTTGACGAACCAATGGTCATTTCTACATCATTCGATCTCTGCTCCATAGCACCATCTGCTGAAGTGTCTTGGGTTTGACTAGTTTCCATTTCTTCGTGAAGAGGACTCATCATTTCCTGACCAGTATTACCCTCTCCCGACATTGGTGGTGCCATATCAGGTCTTGATGAATCAATATATTCTGAGTTTTCTCTGTTGGAATCATCCGTCTCAATACATTGAACTTCTTTGCAATATTCATCAGGGCATTCTGTACAAGCAAAATCTAGTAAATGTATAGTGACAAATCTTGAATACCATATTTTTTATCAGACTTTTTTATACTGGCGGATTAAAAAAAACCTCACCATCAGACTGGAGATTGGACCCTTCAGGATTACTTCCATTGTATCCATCATTAAAGTGAGGGTTGTTGAACTCTCTAAAGCGTAAATCATGATGAGGACCATAAATGATTGGTGACACTGAGCAATCATCCTCCCAGGTATCATCCACGTCCTGCCAAATGGGATGTAAAAATTTGAAGGGAAAAAGTAGGAAATACCTTAATCCCCTATGTGCAATAAATGTTTTGGTAACTAGGATATAAAAATTACTTTTGTAGATTTATGGTCATTTCCAACCATCCGTAGCAAATCCTCAACACGAGACTGTGCAAGATCACGCTGCTTAGTTAGCGCCCTAATCTCCTTTTCCATCTGAAAAGCACAAGTTCAACCAGTAAATTATGATCTTTTTGTATGAGATATAAACTGACTAAGCAATGGAATAGCACGAGTTCAACAGAAATGTAACCTTTTCAATCTGGAGGTCTTTCTTTCTCAGTAGTGGTGGATAATCACAGTTGGAGGTAGCATGCACAGGAGTTCTCAGCTCGCTCTCCAACCTTGCCACCTCCTTTTGTAAATGCTTAACCAAGGCCTTATCAGACATCACTACGTTGACCTGTGCTTTAGTGGTCACTTCCTTTGCACAACAAGCAAAAAGAAGCGTGTTTCTAGTTTGCTCGACATGGCTTCGAGCAGTGCTCAAAGTGCAAATGATGGCTGTTCTTGCATTGCCACCCAAGCAAGGCTGCAGTATGCGAGTCAACTTGGAATCTCTGTAGTTGATGTGGCCCTGTCTCTCCTTACTGCATCCGATCAAATTGTCAATGGAAACTTTTTCTTTGGTAAACAAGAAAAAAAAAGAAAAGGAAACTGCTAAATTTTACATATGAAAAGCTTTATAATAGGAGTATCTTCATCTGATAAAGTTTTCTAATGGCAAATCCCAATTAGACACTAGAAAAAAATAATAGTATTCAGCTCAAATTTTCATCTGAGTGACCCTCACATTATACTAGTCTTCATCTTATCATATCTCCAGAAAGGCTTCAATTGCTGGTGGATTTTAACAAAAGCTATCCAACTGATATATGTTATACAATTGTATGAAACCTATCGTGTGAACAGCTAAAATAGTAAAATACTTCTAATCAGTTTCGCATAGGCAGATTCACAGAACACTCAAGGCAACCATACTGCCACCAATGTCACAAATGATAAATTAGGTAATTAAGAGGTTAAACAGCTATGATTTGAGAGGTAGACAGACATCAAAGTGCTGAAAATTTAAGTTCTCTAAATGTACCATCGTAAATGCTGACTACAATAAGAAAACATAAGAATCAAAGGATGACATTGTTAACGAAGGAATAAGTATAACACCTAAGCTTCCTAATGACAGTTCCAAGAGTAAGTAAACTCCGATTTATATGACATCCTTCTTTCAATCTCGCTCCAGCTGATAATGCCTGAGATGCACGCTCACTCCCGGCCAAATCAATAAAATTCTGCATAGAAACAAAACAAATTTAGTTGATATAAAATCAGAGCCACATTTTGTTTAAGGGGAAGTTATAAATATACACATACCACACTGGCCGTTAAGGTGGTTGAGTTGCCTTTGCCCAAGAATTCTCGGGCAGAACTTTCAACAGTCTGCAAGGTTGCAAACCATGACTAAAGTTCTTCAAGTAAAAACACTAAAGCAAAATGTTTTAAGCAAGGAAGGAAAAGGAGCATACCAGTATGATAATTTGGTGAGATCTAGAACTCTTTTCATTCAGGTATGTCTCTCCAACATGTCTTTGGGCTGCAATAAAATAGCAGGTAATGTAATTATCCAAATCATCTCAACAAAAAGATTATGAAAAATCCTCTACCTTCACAAAAAGACAGGAGCTCTTTCAAATGTGCCAAGTCCCGTAGAGTCTCTTCAGTGAGTTTCTCTACAATGGTTCCTCTCTGATTATAAAGAGAGATCATGAGAACAATTTTCATTATAAGAGTTCACTGAATAACCTTTAACTCAATATTAAAGACATTTACCTCAGGATCATCCCGAAGCCTTAGTGCAGTGTTGTCTGCGCTAAGAAGGTCTCTGATAACTTCATTATAAATTTCAATTGCTGAGAACTTCAATACAAATGCTCTTTCTTCATGCTAAAACAGTACAGAAAAGGATCAATAAACATTGAAAATTGATAGTTCTGACAAAAAAAATGATACTGAACAGTTTAGTAAAAAAAAAATCAATGAATCAGTAGTTTTACTCTATTTATGTAGTCGAAAATATCTGCTACAGAATACTCAGTTACTCCATTCATAGTGTATGTCTTTCCACTGCTTGTTTGTCCATAAGCAAATATGCTTGCTGAAAGAATATAAGATGCATATAGTCAGAGCATTTGGGGGGGGGGGGGTTAAGCGGAAGTAAATTGAAAGTAACCAGTAAACAGCATATACTTACAGTTAATGCCGCTAACAACTGAAAGAGCAATTTCTTTAGCTCCTTCCTCATATACCTGCTTTGTGGAGCATTCACCTTGAAACACCCTGTCTAACTCCAAATTAAAAACCAAAATTAAAAAACACTCTTTATATGAAAAATGTACCTCTAATACAAATATGCCTTAAGAAATAATTTCAAACACTATCCTGCAATAGAACTAAATGTTATACATTTTTTAGTATAATAAATAGGTAAGAATTAAAAATGAAAAGAAAACAAACAAGAAATATAGAAGATATTGGCACTTTAGCAACTGATGTACAAAGATTCAAATAAGCAAGTCTTGTAGAATTACGAAGTGATTTGCATCATCATTCACCAAGAAACCATTTTCAAAAACTGAACCAAGGATTATAAGGTCAAGAGTGCATCTCCTCACCAAAGTATGTCAAAGAAATGGTCTTGATAGTAATCAATCAATTAACCCTTTTTTCTCTGGGTAAGACAAAGCAATCTTTTACTGCTTTTACAAACACATCTTAATATGAATGCGTGTGCGTCAGTGTGTCACAAATTTGCCTAATTCCTGAGTTAAACACTTATTCCGTAGATCCCAATTCTTGACAATGCTAAGAAAACAACACATCATATAATTTAGATTTAATGACAACACAAATTTCACAAAATTAAGGCAACTTCATGGATAGATATTTACTTACCAAATGTGTAGGCACTTGGAAATGTGGAACCCTCCCGCAGCGTATTCCGGTACAATATGGTAGTATCGTTGATGCATTCCCAATCTGCTACTTCATTCACAGCAATTTCCTTATCACTCAAAGGCCTCAACCTTACTAGCACAAGAATCTTCTCTTCACGGCCACTCACACCATGCATCCTCTCCCATTTGACCATCTGTTCTCCATCAATGGCCCCCATTTCTCTCTTCACTTCTAGCGTGATATTCTTCTCAGCTAAATTCACAAGTTATTCAGAACAAGCCCATGGCCTGAAAACCCTAATAGAGGAAAACGGGGAATTTCTTTGTTAAATTTATTCTTACTTTTCTCAAGTCTAAGACAAAGGAAATAGCTGGCAGTTAAAAATACTACGCCCCTAATTTGAGCGTTATTAGCAAGAAGCTAATCATGGATAATAAACACCAAACTCAGGAGATAATGACCCATTAATTTCAGTTGATAAATCAATAAAAGTGACAACAAGCTAACTTTAGATTGCATCCAACCGCCAGAAGGAAAGACCAAGACAAAATAAAATGCTGACTAATTACGTTTCTATCATAAAAAACTTAACAGTTGTTCGCACTATCTAAGAACCCATAAAACCTTTTTCCTTCCAAAAAAAAATAGAAGGGAAGACAGAGAAGACCTATCACCGGTTGTTTTGCTAAATCTTTGTTGCCAAGCTCACTTAGAGAGAGGGGGGAAAAGGCAGGAAAAATGAGAGGAACCACAAAGGGAAGAAAAAAAAGAGCCGGGACCAAAACATAGAAAGTGAGATTTCGAATATTAATCCTTCCTTTAACAATGACCAATTGTGATGTAAGAATAGAAAACTTCCGATAGGAGCGACCCGCAATGCTTGAGAATGAAGTAAGCTATTTTTAACGTAAATTTTGCATTTGACAGTGACTTAAAAGTGTTCCAAAGGGCTGGTCCCAAACAGACAGGTCCATCCTTTTTCACTCTCATTACCTATCTGTTTCTCATACAGAGAGACGCTTACTTATTCTCCAACGATCTACTTTTAAAATCATGATATTAGTTTTTGACTGAGAGCGCAAACTCGAGAAATTTACCTCAATTTCCACGTCATTTTCACGATGCGCTAAGCGAAAACAACCAAAACCAAATTCACAGAGCAAAGCCGTTTAAGTAACTTCTGAAGACTACACTTCTATCTGCTTCTACCATGATCCACAAACCAGAATCGGATAAGAACGTGCTCTTCTGTTCGAACGAGCTATATCACCGTCTGATTCAACCCCAGTAAACACCGTCTTCGATTAGTCAATTCGAAATAATCAACAGCAGAGACTCAGTGGTCCAAGAGTAAAATGCACGCATTAATCTCGATGGTCCTCCTCAAAATTCATTACACACCTTCCGAAAGTCACTCACTTACCTCTTCAAAAATCCCCAAAAAACTGCTCAAAGCATTGAGTCACTCAACATCCAAGAGCCACTAACATCATCTGAATCCTCTCGGCAAGCTTTGACGAATTTTCTCCAGAAGTCATCGACAGCCAGTGTGACGTAGCTTCCAAGTCCAGAACTTCAGATTTAGTTTAGCAAAAAAGAAATGAAAAGAGAGAGATGCTGAAGCTTTTATCAATGGGAATAAAGTGACAAAGAACAGAGAAGTAAAAGGAAAAGAGGAAGTACCTGAAGGAATAGAACAGTAGAAATAGTCCAAATTTGCAAGACCCACGATCTGGAAAGAAGAAAACTACCAAAGTGACGACGCCATGTGTGAGAGGGTCGTCGGTTCCTTCCTCAATCTCTCACTCGATGGGAAGGAATGGAGACCAGGGAACTGGAATATCTGACGGGGCTGTCGACGCCGTTGAAGTTTCTAATTATTTTCATTTACGTTCTTTTTGTTTTTATATTCTACTCGCATTAAATTAAATTTATATAACTAATTAATACTCAGTATAAAAAAGTTAGTTAATAAAATAGATAACGGTAAAAATACCGGAATCTCATTGACAAAAAAATATTGAAGTCTCAATTTTGAATTTTCACTAATACTTGATTATCTTGCGCATGTAAGACCGTACAGCCCAATTTACTAATTTTAAGTTATTATGAAATTTGTTAATATTAATTGAATGCTACAGAACATTGGACGATTACATGAATTAATATTAAAATCTATTAATGTAACTTCTAAAAAACAATGAATAATATAAAATACAAAATTTATAAAATCATAAATAATATAAATTTTATTTTACCTCCCCCGTTTATTTTATATAATAAATTATTAATTACTAGTATTAGTTGCTACTATTAAAAAATGAAAAATAGCACTCTCCCATCAGCCTCAGGTGGGGGACAACCGGACTAGAAATGCCTGAATGACCAATTTGCCCTTGTGCAGCCTCTACCTTGGTAGATGTCACGTGAAAAGAAGGAAAAGTGGGGAGGGACGGTTGGCCCATTTTGCGAAACCGGGGAACTGTATCGAAAGTACGGTTAGAGAATCGAACCGTATGGAATATTTATTCTGTCAAACTTCTAACGGTCATCTCATGGAATCTCTAACAATAAAAAAATGCCTCGTCTTTAATTTTAGAGATTATTCTCAATCTTAAAAAAAAAAAATCAATCGTTACAAACTCAAAAGGAAGGCGTCTTATAATAAGTCATAATATATGTGAAGCAATTTAAATTAAAATCTATTTAGCAATAAACTAAAAATGCGATATGGTTCTCAACAGTGAATTAGTTAAAATTTGTTTGAGATGATTTGTTAAAAAAGTTATTAAATATATCAATAAAGATGGTAGATTAAATTCTTTTAAAAAATAGTATAAAAAGAACAAAATTATTTATAGTCAAGAAAAAATGGACATTAAATTTTTGATTTGATACCACTCAACAATATTATTATAATTTAGTTCAATTAAAATTTAGTATCTGAATTTTAATTTATTATAATTTAACCCTTATAATTTTAACAATTTAAAATATTAATATCTAAATTTAATAAAATATTTTTATTTTTTAATTTTTAAAATATAGATATCGATATTTTTTATAGTTAAATAATATAAATTAAATTATATCATATCAAAATTTAGATATTCAATTATAATTAAATTAAAATTATAATGATTGAATTTTGATTAGTTAAATTTTAAGAATTGAGTTATAATATGAAATTTATAAAGGTAAAAAAAATCCAAATTAATTCCGTCTGGGTCCCACGTATGGGAGAGCATTTTCAGAATTAATTGGTCCTTTGGTGAATGAAGGGCAAGGATGAAAAAGAAGAGGAAGCGGGGACGAGGGGGTTGCTGTTAACTATTAACTATTAACTTCCAACAAATCTTACGACATTAAACATTGACTTTGACAGTACCCCACCAACGTTGCTGCCTTTCGGTGCAAAAGTCATCCATAATTTATTACACCACCTAGCCACAACATTAATTCCCTCTCTATCTACTCAGAGGAAGCTTTCATGGTTTTTTTACCCCTTTTGATCCAAAATAACCTCAATTCCAGAATTTGGTTCATTTTATTCACTCACAACGACATATGCATGCATGCATGCAGGGGCGTTTTGATTAGAGTTAGTATTCCGAATCATCGTGTTTTGATTAGTCTTATTAGTTATAATGCATAAAGAATATGAATATCATTAGTTTGAATTTTTATAGTTTATATATTTTGTTAAGTTGTAATTTGTTATTATATCCATTAAATATAACACGTATAATTTGTTATTTTATCTCCGGTAGAAAATACCATACGTCAATGTTGATGAGCTGTTGAGGTGAAATACAAACAAAAAGGGAAATTAATTAAAGCCAAGTTATTATATGGATCTTAGCTAAATTACCTTAGATTATACCACACGCACCTATTTATAATGATTAGTGACAGAGAACTGAAGATCAAAGCAACATAATTAATTTAGAGACTCAAGTATACAATGATATGTTAATGAGCTTTTTTTTTAGATTTATTTATTTATTTATGTATAACTAATTCTTTTTTATTTTCACAAAAAATTATAATTTTCTTAGAGCCCTTGTCTGGTGAGCACTTAGACACAAGTTACAAGATTTTCCAAAAATAATAAAAACATAATTATTTTAGAGGGCCTTCAAACAAAGCATAAATAGTTCTCTTGCGTATTAAACTTACACTGAAATATAAAGATATTATGAGGACTAAATTCTATCGACTTGAACAGAAGGTAAAACTTGACGATGTCGCGGGACGACCTTTTTGGTTTGGCTCAATCATTTCTTCTTTTTTCCAGAACAGAACAGAAAAAAATTCAAGTGAAAACTAAGGTGATGTGGCTCTATTACTAATTACAGCCTACGGAGCTACAATAAGTCCATGGCAACCATGATTATTATGTCTTAAAATTCTTGCTTGATAAAAGTCAATGGCCACCATGATTATTATGTCTGAAAACTCTTGCTTGATAAAAGGCGAGTTACATGTATATAGAAAAATTAATTTATAGATATTTATATTTTTTTTAATTCTTAATTTAGTATTTTTTTTCTTATAAATTATTTAATTTTATTATATTGCCATAATTAATTTCTATATAGAAACTAGTGATACTAATATAGCAAAGTTATAAGAGCTATCAGTATTAATAGAAAAAAATTAAATAATTTAATAATGAGTAAAATAAGCATAGATATTAAATTAAAAATTAATGGAAAGTTTAATTGTGCGCAATAGTTTTCCATATTAAGCAGATGAAAACAAACCTTAATTTAATTTCCTGACGATTGTCACAGTCATATATATTTATAATCATTGTTCCGGTTGTTCTATCAGCCATCAGCCATCAGCAATCAGCAATGATTGTCACACTCTTCCTAAGGAAATAATTTTTAAATTATATAGTTTATATTATATATATATATATAGTTCCACTCGAACATTATCATAATTATAATTTGCGTTATTTTTTATGAGATCTGATCAATTCTTTGAAAGTTTCTCTATTTGGCAATTTTATTAATATTTATCGTCATGTTATATAAAATGAAGCTTTGTTTGGTTAGTTGTGGTGGATTGGTTCAAGCTGCGATAGCTCCGCAAATCAAGTTGGAAGCATCATGCACTATAGAGAGAGAGAGAGAGGACAATGAGAAAGACAACAACTATGCCAGGTGTTCTTTTTCCAATTGGCATGAAACAACTACATATCACGATGATTTATAAATCACAATTAATAACTAGACATTAATTATTATATGGCATCCCAAGTCAAAAAAGCAAAGGCAACTTTTCTATGTTTGGTTGCTTCATCCCATGTGTCTTTGTTTGTAGTAGGTTAAATAGAATGCAAAAACAGAATAATATAAAATAAAAAAGCAACCCACCCCACACTTGGTTCTGGCTAGATTATTTATTATTATTATTATTATTATTATTATTATTATTTTAGTCTTAGAAATTAAATCATAATTTTTATTAAAATGTGAACGAAATTATTATGAGAATATAATACAATAAACCACTTCCATGTTCACCCAAGAAAAAAACCCACCATTATTATGTGTCATGATGCAAAGGCAGTGTAAGTGCTGACAGAAGAAGAAAAATGCGTCCTAGAAAAATCAAACAAGAATTCTTTTTTTTAAAAAAAATAGGAGTGATTTATAAAGATGAATTTATTGTATATAATTTAGATAAAATTAGATAAATAAATAAATAATAAAATTAGATTAACCAATATTCATGATATGCAGAGTCTTTTTTGGATGGCCAGAGTGAAGAATCAGTTGGAATGATATAACATTTAGAACGTGAAAATAATACGTTAAGAGAGATTTAACAATAAAAAGCTAGAGGAACTCAATTATAAAAAATAAGCAACATCAACCAGATCAAACCAATATTAACTTAACTTTTTTTAGAATAATAAGTTGCACGTATAATATTTTATCTATTGAAGTCAAAGGCAAGATTTTGGTGGGCCCATTAGTAACTAGATTTTTCAATATAAAAGCTAGCAAGTGCAGATGGAGCACGAGTATTATAATAAACATAGGACCTATACTTTATGATTAGATTCAATTAAGTAATGATATAATTAATTAAGCCAAGTGGTTTGAAAGGGAAAACAGCTTGGGGAGTATCCAGGAGACGAGCAACCATTAAGAGCAATTTTCTCTCTCTCTACTTTATAAATAGGATCAGAAAAATATGCTATAGTCATTATCCAATTAATTAAGTGTAGAGATTTTGTTGATCAAGATTTGTCTAATAGGCAACAAGGATCAATTATTTGATCTCTCAAATTTTTGTTGTATTCAAGATCGAAGGAGGAAAACATGCTCTGAGATTGCAAGGACCACAACACATGGACACAAACAGTAGGAGAGTGAAAGTGGATGGGAGGATGGATGTTGGAGAAAGAAATCCAAAATGAAGAAAGAGTATTGATGAGAGCACATGCAGGAAAGAGGGAAAGTGCTGGGGACTCACACTAAAGACTCTTTAATTAGAATTGATATCCACATATGCTCTTTTCTTTTGTTTTATCAGCCTTCTACGTACTGTCTCCATGTGCCTTCCCTCTTCCCTTTGCAGCCTTTTTAATCTCTTTCCCATTCTTCACTTTTCTCACACAAAATCACTTCAACATACATCACTTCCTTCATTTTAGTTAAATAAACAGAACATAATAACGCTTTGGAGTAAAACATAACTTTAGGGGTTTAAATAATAATTTATTACGAATGATCACAAGGCCTTTTCCTGCGTTCTCAGTCAAATTAATAATTAATTGACCCCCAGATCAAGCAAGTAATTTCATGTGGTTACCAACTACATAAGCAACTTGTCATAACCAGGGAAAAAAAAAAAAGAACTCTTCTGGATTTATTTAGTTGCCTTTTATTGCCAAGGGCTTTAGCTGATACAGGCCTATTTGGTTACTCGAAAGATGATTTAAAAAGGGAAAGGAAAGGAATGAACATGGAATAAAAAAAAACAAGAATATTATCAACCTTAATTTTGTTTGGTATTATATGAGAGAAAAATGGGAATGTTTTGACAACTCCACTCTTTAATCTAACACACCCACTTGCTATTCATGTTAATGTCTCGAGACTCCTAAATTCATCCTATTAACATATTAATGAAACACACACTTCAAAGTATTCACTCATTCCCAAAACAAACAAACACTTGCTAGACTCTCAACTAAGAGACAATATTTCAAAGTTACTCATTTCCAACAGAAACCTTACTGTCGTCTTCTTCCCATGCCTGTGACAATAAAATACTCCCCTTGGTGGCGAGCATACATCGGATACATGTATACTGGGGCTTCATAATTGCAAGCAACGAAAATAACAATAAAAAGCAAAAGCACATTCAACAACTAATAGAGGCGGATACAATTAGCAGATAGATATGTTCCTTAAATATTATGTCCCAGATTTGAATTAGGCCATGTGTATGAGAAAATTTTTGTTAAGAGAAATAAAATTTATTTCAATGATCTTTATATTATAAAAGAAATAGTCTCTAGTTATCTGGATTTTTTTTAAATAAAAAAGCACATTCATGAAAAAGAGAAGAAGCCCAAAGCACAGTTTGGGCCAACTAAGTGGTATCCCAGACAAGCACATGAAAACCGCTCTTAATTAGAGCAGAGCCCACGAAGTAAGGAGCCAGGAATGAGTGCACAAGACGACCCAGAAGGTGTTACAATATATGGGCTTTATTTTACAGAAGAAAAGTGAAAAGACCAAAAGAGAGCACAATTATCGGATGTAGAATAAAATAATAAAAAGATAAAATATATAATTATTTAAAATATATTTAATTTTTAATAAATATCATTTTATTATATTTTTAATCATAATATTTGAAGATACATCTTAATTTTTAAATATCTAAATTTATATTTAAAAATAATTAATAATTTATCTTATTATATATTTAGATGGATGGTGAATTTAATTTTTTTTAAATATTTTTATAAAAAAAAATAAAATAAAAGACAGAAAGCATCTTGTGGGACATGGTGGGGATGTGGGGAGCAATCATTTCTGGACAAGTGAAAATAATAAAAAGCTGACCATGACTTAGAGGGCTTATAACTTTATGAGTAGTATTTCTCTGAATAAAAAAATTAAAATTAAAATATAAAGAAAAAATAGAAAAAGGAAGAAAGCAAAAAAGAGGCTGAGAATCTTTTTTAAAATATATATTTAATATTTAATAATTATATAATTATATTACCTAATATAATTCTTAAAAAATAATTAATATTAATTATTAGTAATTCTAATTAATTAGAATAATTCTATATTTTTTAAAAATAATTATTATTTGAACTTTATAATTATAAAAATAAATTAAAAATATTTAATTAAATTATTAAAATATTATTAAAAAAATTATTATAATCATTTTTATATAATAATATTAAATAATATTCTATTTATAGTTTATATAAGAATATTTTTAGTAATTTTATTATTAGTGTTTTTTATTTATATGAGTTATTGATAAAAATGATTTATTGGATCTAAAACAAGATAACATATAAGAATGTCATTTATTACTATTCTTACTTTTTTTCTGATAAAATATCTAAAAAAATAATGGAAAATGAAACTAATGATTCTTGCACAACATATTTTTCTGTTATAGTTTAAGTATAAGTAGTTTTATGGAGATGTTCTGTTAAAATAAAAAACTTTATATTATATATGCTACCTATTTTCTATTATATCTCTATATTATATTTAAATTTAAATTTATGTATTTGTATTATAAAATATAATTAATATAGAATTCATTCATTAAATTAATATATAACTAAAACTAATTAATTTATTTTTTTGGTTTTTAACTAAAAAATTGACTAGAATTAAAAAATAGAATTTTTTTAATTCATTGTAATTATTTAATCTAATTATATTAATTTAATATAAATTAATATAAAAATAAAAAATACAATTCATCATTAAATTGAATACATAATCCCCTTATCACATATTCTTCTTTCTAAATAGAATAATAAAAAAAATAATTGCAATGAAAAGAAAATCGTCTATTATCTACCTATATCTTCTAAACTTTTGATATAGATTCAAATTTTACTGTATGCAAATTATTTGCATATATATATATTTATTTTTTTCTATGTTAAAAAAAGATTTTTAATGTTTTAAATTTAATAAAAGACGATAAACTTTTTGAATAGTTTTGAGCTTAATAATTTAACTTATGTATATAAGTTATACACAATTTATATTTTTTGACTCTCTTCTTTTAGAATATTATAGAAATTGATTTAATTTTTATTTTTAATTAATATTAATAATAAATAAAATTATTACCATTGTTTGTATATTAATATATTTATATTGCTATATTATTTAGATTTCTATCTTCTAATTATAAAATTCAAATATTCTAATATAACTAATATAAATATATATAATAATAAAAAAATACTATTATTAAATTTATTATTTATTAAATGAGATTTTTAATCTATTTTTTTTACTTGTGCCTGAATTAAAAAAAAATCTTCTATTCTTAAATAGCTTCTTTCAAAAGGGTTCCTCCTTTCTAAGTGAATGTCTTAGTAAAAAGATATATTTTTTTTTAAATTGAAGTTTATTCGTTTTATAGTAAATATGTAACTCAATAAGAAATTTCCTTATCTATCAAATTTCTAATGAATCAATATAACAATACATTCTGGTATACATAGCTATCATCTGTTCTTCCACAATAAAAAAGCGCTGATTAAGATTGTTTAAGTATCTTATACAACCGTTGACATTTTGTCAACTGATTTTAAATAGTTTTATCGAGATTAAAAGTAAATTGTGTAAAAATTTCTAATTTAGTAAATTGTATAAATTCTAATTTTAATTTACTAACTACCTGTTACATGGTTTTAATTTGAGCCGCATATCCTTGTTGTGGAGACAGAAATACCCACATTAATCACTTCTGATTCCATCTTCAGAAGACGCTAACATTTGCCTACTTCACCGCATTCTTCACATGCCCTTCTTTCCTCTACCACACTAGACATTACCACGTTACTTTCTTCCTCCAACCTGTTCTTTTACCCTACCCCCTTCCGTTTTCTACTTCACGTTTCTTCAGTTATATCCACAACCTTACCTAATCAATTGGCGTCCCTCATAACTGAAATTACGTTATATTTCAAGAATTCATAAGAGAATTATTGATACCCTTACTAAGAAGAGTTTGACTATCACAAAGATATTATATGTTTGCACTCAATATTTAGAATCTTTAATTTTTATTGATAATTTAGAATTTAATCCTTATTTAATTTAAATTACTTGTGTTGGGCACTCAGCCGTCTCTTATGTAAAAAAAAGGACATTGGCGTTCCTCATATATGATTGCACTTTGGGATTTCGTATCCTATGTTATCACGCTAATCATGAATATATTAATTACTCACAAGGCACTGTATCAATATTTGATTTCGTATTAAAAATTATTTATATTTAACATTTTATAATATTTTTAATTTCAAATAAAATTATTTCTAATAAAAAAATACGTCCTGTTGTCAAAAAAGGTTTTCCATACAAGACAACCGAGGGAAATGTTTTAGCGTCAGTGCTGTAATTTTTCTTGAAGAATCGAAGTGTTGATGATGTCAAGCGAAGTCGTGACGTGGTAAAGATTGATACGTTCATGTGGGGGGAATATATTTAGGTACCGAAATGAGCCTAGAGGGCACGAACTGGCCTGTGGGACCAACCGTTGGGCAGCTGTGGCATTATTACAAAATAATTGATACTATCATATATATTAAGAGTTAAATTTAATTAATGAGACGCCAGTAATTAGATTCTGCATAGCGATGGAAAGTTTTTCAATTTTTGAGATAAAATTATTTTAGTTAAAATCACGTTATTATAAAACGGGTCTCTAAATACACACTTGGCCAAATGGGTTTGGCCAATAATAGCACCCATCCATCATGACTTGTTTGTTCAATTTAGGAATCAATGTTTTCGTCCCTTTTTCCAGCAAAGTCTTGCTGGTTGCTTGCTGCGTTTGTGTTTGTCGCTTTGGCCTTCTTTTTTATTAGTAATTTGCTTTGCTACATCTATGATCCATTGTTTATCATATAACTTTCAAAACATTTATCCAAAACACTACACATGATAATAAATAGGTTATGTCGCTTAGATTTCACCTAGTTCCTCTATATGATTTCTGTTTTTTTTTTTTTTAATGTATGGCAGTCTGCGCCGCTTGTGTTTTTTTTCTTTTAAAATAATGAATGGGTTCTTTTTAGGCTTCAACCAAGAATGTTTAACTTAAATCATAAATATTTGATTGCCTAAAATAAATAAAATTATAAGAATTAAAAAATGACTTGATTAATTTTGATATTGGGATAATTTATTGGACCAAAGGCACGCAGATTTACGTTTCTGCCCTGATGTTGTGTTGGTGCTCCAAGCGAGTGGTCGATAATATTAAACGGAGCGGCGAATCGGCGTGCTGCGACCACCAGCAAGATACTCCTGCTTTCTACAATTTCTTCGCTGAGTCGAATCCTTTTCTTCTTCTTCTTCTCGCGATTCGCGCCCTTCCTTCTCGTCCTCTATCCACAATTCTTGATAAAATTTGTTAAATCCTGGACATCCTGTACATTTTATCTGTAAAAAAAAAATACTGAAAGTGAAGAAGAACCGGTAAAAATTGACGCATTGAAGGAGAAATGTCGACGGAAGCCAGTTGAAAGTTGGAATATCCCAAAGTTGAGAGCATTGGAAGCGATAATGCGAACACTTTGTGATGTTTGTGAGAGCGCTGCAGCGATCATCTTCTGTGCTGCAGACGAGGCTGCTTTATGCCCTGCATGTGACGAAAAGGTTCTGCTATCGAGTTCTGCTTTCTATAATTTTGGTTTCGATTTCTGGATCTAATTCATGCTTTTCATCGTTGCATTCGCTTATTGATTTGAGGCTCTGTTATACTTGGTCGAATCTTCATGTTCAGAAAGAGCAATTCCTTAAAGGAAATGAAGTTGCTTTATAATTGCGTTTCAAGGAGTAACTGCAGCACGAAGTTATTAAATACTTGTTTGCACTTTGAACTTTCTGTTGGATCTTGCTGAAAATTTCATATACACAGCAAGATATATGACTACCTAGATTGGTATCATCATTAATTGTCATTTTGCTAGAATTAAAGCCGCTACTCTCTCTGATTCTCTCAAATTTTTAAATTTTTACTCTTCTTTACTATTGGTTTGCATTGACCTTCCTTTTATATGTTGCGAACTGTTGTTGCGATTGCTGGCCTTCAATGCGTTGTTGCTAACGTTTTCCTTTTACCTTGATCCTAAGATTACCTATCCAGAATTTTCATCTTTTTTCCCTGCTTTATCCCTCTTATTTATTATTGGTATGCTTCTGAACCATTTTGTCAAATGCCACTTAGTCTGTAGAGCCTAAATTTGGAGATTGATCCGCTTGATCGAAATAGATGGCATATTCATAGTGTTGGAGTTGAGACTCTTGAAACTAGTAAAATACTATTTGCTTAGTGATATTTAAAGTCTGAACCAGCCGTTTGAGAATACTTTTTTTCAGTCTTCACCGAACTCTATCATGTTAAACAACAAATCCTGCATGTGAATTTCGTATTTCGGACAGGATTCTGTGGTAGCTACAAGAGGCCCACTTGCTTATGCTGATCCTGAAGTTCCCTTGGCACCATCATTCGTATCAAATTTAATGAAAGTACTAAACGGTAGAGTTTTTCTCTGATGCAATCTTTTGTGATTCACATTTGAGTTTCAGGTCCATACATGCAACAAGCTTGCTAGTAAACATGTGCGAGTTGGGCTGGCTGACCCCACTGATGTTCCTCGCTGTGACATATGCGAAAATGCACCTGGTATGGAAGGCCTTATTTTTTTCCTCTTTGGCTCTGATGCAATGTTGAAGGGTTTAAATTTTCACCATTCCGGTTGAAATTTGCGTGTAGCTTTCTTTTACTGTGAGATAGATGGTAGTTCGTTGTGTCTGCAATGTGACATGATAGTACATGTTGGTGGTAAAAGAACCCATGAAAGATATCTTCTATTGAGGCAAAGAGCTGAGGTCTGTGCCACACTACAAGGAAGCTTCTGAGTTTCTAGCTCATAAGTAGATTTTCTGAAGTTTGTTTAATGTTCTTTGGGCATTTCTCTTTAGTTTCCAGGTGACAAACCTGGTCGATTGGAAGAACTAGGGCTGCAACCCCTTGATCAAAATCAATTAAAGAAGGACCAAAGTCATCCCCTTAAGCTAATAACAAGAGATGGCCTGCATAACCATAGGGTCTCACCTGCCCCAATTCTAGAAAATAATGGTGATCATGGAAAGATGGATAAAAAACTAATTGATCTTAATACTAGACCACAACGGTTAAATGGACCAACATCGAACAATCAGGTAATTATTTTCCAATGCTCGTGAATTTTAGTTCTTTGATTTGGTGCTTTGTTGTATTTTCCATCCCCTATATTACTTGGTTTTCTTAGTTTGCGTAACAAGAATTGGTACTTGGCTTGGTGAAGTATTATATATTCTGTTTTTATTTTAGGAACCTGAACAGGAACCGGCCATGGATATGTCAAATGGCAATAACAATGAATCTGTGGTACCATTAGGATCCTTCAAACGTGAGGCTGAGAAGAAATAAAGGTGCATCATATATAACAGGCTTTCGTTTCTCTGAATTCTTTTGCACAGCTTACGTTTTAATTTATGCGGAAATTATTTGTATTCTCCAAATTTAAACTATTTAAACTCAAAGTTAGTGACGAGATTGCAATTCAGTTTTCAATCATGTTATCACAGGTCAACACATATCCAATTGTTACTTCTTACAAGAATCTTTTTTAACATTTTGGTTTTGCTTCTAAACAGATAGCAGTTGAAAAATGTTGAATCATTAAGTAAATTTATCAAGACACTTTTTTGTTATATATAATTATTCTTTGATGTAGTTTTTTGGGCCAATGTTGATGTGCGTAATATCTACTCACGTCAGTACTCGCTTCTGTTTCTAGTTATTCTATTTACATAATTGGAAAGGGATAGAAGGCTACAGAATTAAATGATGCGTTGGCATTATTTTGGGGATGAAGGTCGTGGTATTGTGCTAATAATATGTGAATGATGCACACACCATTGCCATTCCGGGATAAGAATGTGTTATGAATGACATTTCTTCAATGGAAAGATAAATGCTGTAAAAAGAAAACTAAGGATGATAAGAGAGCATAGTGTAGGAACCGAAGAATCTATTTAAACAAAAGTGAACTTTTTCTTTTTGATTGAAAAGTGAACGTTTTCTTTATTTTGTTCCTCTCTATGCTTGAACTCCTCCAAATTTTTTTTTAATTGTAAGGTGTTATTCCCTCTCAATAAACCTAGCTAGGGTCTGCTGAAATACACTTAGTGGTTTTTAGCTGATAGTTAGCCCAGTACTGGGTCAAGATTAAAATGTCTCTCTCTCTGTGTCACGTGCAAATATTTTATCTATCACTTGTATGTTTCAATTTCATTTGTTGCATTCACCACTTTCTTCTCATATATTAAATGTAATTTTTCTTTAGCTATGTTTTGTAGGTATTCTTGGACTGCTGATTTTCACATCCTGCAAATTGACGACATTAAGAATTCATAACCTTCCATATCCATTTACCTCTATCATTTATTTAGTTAAATTAATCCCCATGAGAATTTTACTAAATGAAGATAAGTTTTAGAGCTGTAACAAAACGATCTCTCAAGACAGTAAATACTAAATGGGTCTGTGCTGTTATGAACTCTAATGGAGTTATTGCTATTTGTCATCTCCTGCATACCTAACAAGCAAACCAAGTGCAATTTTTTTGCCTGAATAAACGAGAAGAATCATAAAAAAAATAGAAATGTAAAATTATTAATATATGATATACAACAACAATAACAAACCTTATCCCATTAAATGTGGTCGGTTATATAGATCATATGATATCATTGTGCTATATTAAAAACTAAATCTTTGGATAGGTATAATAGTATTAATATATGATATAAAAGTATAATTTTGTAATGCTGTTGTTTTACTGTCGAATCACTGTTTATTTTCTTTTTTGAGTAGCATAAGTTTATTTTCTTTTTTTAGTAGCATACTATTTTTAAAAAAAATACTTTGAACATGGGTAAATGCATGGGACACCATTTTAGGGTTACTCGGAACGAGAAATGGCCCCTTCTAATAATGTAACAATAAATAGTCATGAAAAATGATCAGATCTTCATTTTAGCGAGTTCTTATTAATTCATGTTACAATTGATACATGATACATTCTTAGTACTTGCGTCCTTTTTAAGAGGAAGAAATTCCGAGGTTTGTAACAAAAAAAAAAAGAAATTCCGAGGTTCCTTTCATTCTACCTCGGGAGGTCGAATGAATGGGAGGAAGGGGCATGGATTAGAAAGTAATGAAAGCAATAATCTACAATATTTATCCTTAAATTAAATGCATTATAATTATGATTAGAAAGAAGTAGGAGCTGAACAAACTGAACTTTACCGAACAAGGACGTACTCATACGTCACGTAAGGAAAAATCTATGATAATTATCATTTTATATGTAAGAAGCACTCGTTTAGGAAAAATCTTTGGTTACTTTTACTCCGGATATAGTTGAGTAACATGTTTATATGGATCTAAATTATCATGAATAGAGAATGATATCATAGAGATGTCCTTGATGGCTAGGGTGAATCTATCTGTTATATAATTTTTACACATATAACCCTTACAATATAATAATAAATATATATTATAATTGAATATTCCTATTACTTAATTAATGTCAATCGACATGATTAATAAATTAACAAATTTGGTCTAACACTTTGTTCAGGTTCAAATCGTTTACTAGGCAAGATTAGATCCTTCGCATTCAATTCTTCTGTTTTTATCAATATTTGAAGTTAGTGAGACACCCCATTTATCCCTTTATTCCAGCTCCACGTTATCGAGATTCCGAGTAAAAAAATAGCTACATAGGACCTTACCAGGGGGGAAAAACAGGGAAAAAGAGAGGATAAGGAATTGCATGGCATTTCATACTTTTAAAATGTGCTTTCTAGAACTTGTGCTTTGATTTGGTTCTGTAATATATCCCAATGGGATATTTCAAAAACACTTCTTCGATTAGTTAAAACTCAACAAGACAAACGCCTTTTATGGTTTCTTCATGATTAATAATGGCTTTTGGAACTTGAGATGGAAATGAAAGCCAGTTTTAGTATTACGATTATGCATATCCAAAGTACTGGATTCCTAACTGATTAACAACAAAGTTTTTTAGAGTTACAATATGTAATGATGAACAAAAATAGTCTCCAAGTGCATTACACACATTCTAAACAAATTAGCCTTTGATCCTCCATCACCATTCATCTTCATCTACTGTTTACTTGTGCTGGATCTGATCCTTCATGAAAAGTTTCATTCATAGCATTACAAAAGCAGAGCTTAGTAACTGTAACTCTTGACGAACAGTCCCTTCTTGGCCTCCTCAGATTCACCTTCACCAGTGTACTTGCCAAGTTGAGCAAGCGAGTTGGCCCTGGCACGGATCAGGAGAGCCTCTTGCGCGGCCTTCACGTTCTCCGGGCGGCCTCCCCATGTCTTCAGGCATGTGTTTTGGAGGGCTCTTGCGTATGAGAAGGACACGTGCCACGGGTTAGGAAATTGGTTCATTGCATTCAAGTTCAAGGTTGCTTCAACCTCAGATTGCCCTCCAGACAAAAACTGCATCCAGTGCACACCATTTGGATCCATTAGAACATAATTATGAGCATGTAAAACCCATAAATATGAATTTACTTACCATGATTCCGGGGACAGCTGGGGGGATTCTCCTCTGGAGGAGCTTGAGGGTGTATGCAGCAACTTGATCGGGAGTGGCCTTCTCTTTGCACTCAGCTCCAGGGGTAACCATGCTAGGCTTCAGCAGAATACCCTCAAACATGACGTTGTTCTCAGCAAGGTAGAAGAAAACCTCAGCCCAAACCTTCTGAGCTACTTCGAAGGTCCTTTCAATGCCATGCTCACCATCAAGCAAGATCTCAGGCTCCACAATTGGGACCAAACCATTGTCCTGAACAAGTCAATGAATTCTAATCAGGATCTTTCGGTAGCCGAAAAACATCATCAATAAACAAATAGAGAAGAGTAGTAAATCATAATGACTTCAAAGCAGACCAATCTCTTTGCAATTCCAAGATAGCTACCCCTTTAAAAGAAAAAAAGAAAATCAGCTGGAAACCAAACACGAAGACTCTATTTCCACATGGAAGTAACCCCTTTCAATTTTTGGTTGTTTCTTGAATGATTTAAATGGTTTTCTCACCTGAGAAATGGAGGCGTAGCGAGCCAGACCCCAGGCTGCTTCCTTCACTGCCAGAGCAGAGGGACCGTTGGGGATGCTAATAACAGTACGCCTGAAATATTGATTGAATAGCAGTTATTATGGTTTGAAGTGAAGTTAAAAATGAGAATGACATTCAATTTTTTCAGGTTTAGGCTCTAACCATTTGGCGAAACGGGCACCTTGCTGGTAGTATGCAGCTGAGCGAGAGGCAAGACCATCAAGACCTTGGCACCATGATTCGGCTTTGGAACCAGCCAAGGGAACCAAACCCTATTGTTATCATTCATATACAATTCATTAATATATTTACATTGAATGTGTGTGTTTCTACGTGCATGTTTGTATCTAAGGGGTGAACAATAGATTCCGAACAATTAATTTTGCGTGCAAACTTTTATGAGTCTGAGATTTTCTTCACTCATCAACTAATAATATGCTCAAGTTAAATAAGCACATAACTATATGTTTTTTCAATAACTCTAGCATATATATAACTTCCGTTTATGAGGCATTAAATAGCTTCAGATCAGTTATACAAAACACTTATCTGAAACACCTGACGTGGCAGAGTGGCCAAGGGAGCGAAGAGTTAACAGAAATTCTCAAACTGAAACAAGCTTCATCCTTAAAGGAAAAGGTAGTTCATTTTTTTCAAACAGCTTACCTTGTCGACCTTGATACCAGGAACAATGTTTTGCTCAGCAAGAACATCAATTATCTTCTTGCCATCAACAGTGGATTGGTAGAGAGTTTCCTCAAATAGAATGGCACCAGAGATGTACTGACCAAGGCCGGGAGCTGACACGAGCAAGGTACGGTATGCCTGGCGGTTAGCCTCAGTGTTCTCAAGCCCAATGGAGTCCAAACGCTTCCCACAAGTAGCATTTGACTCATCCATGGCCAGAATACCACGCCCTGGAGACGCAATTTTTTTCTGTATGCACACAAGAAACAAAGCACAGAAAAGGAAGGAAAATATCAATGAAACATTACATTGACAATGTGAAGTCCATTACTTAAACGGGTAAATGAGGATGATTGGAACTAAGCAGCAGCCAGAAAATATACTGAAAGGAGAGAACTTTCAGTGACACGAAACATCAACCATGTGAAACCAATTGTTTAGTGGGTAAACAAGTATAACAGAAACTGAACTTCTAGAAAACACAGAAAAGGGGCGTGTTAGGATAACTGGAACTGTGTTTCATCAAATAAACAAGAGAAAGGACAACAATTTCTGTGAAGCCTTCCATCGACCATGTAAAATTCATTTCTTAGGGGAACAACAAAGATAATGGGAACTGAGCTTCATCAGAGAATAAAGTGAAAGACACCAAACATAAAAACTCAATGAAGAATTTTATCAAACACGTGAACGACCATTGCTTGGTGGGTAAATAAGACACAGAAACATTTCCGTTAGCCATGTGATATCAATTGCTTAGTGGATTCATATGTTTAACTGGAACTGAACATCAAGAAAGCACAGAGAAAGAGGACAAAAATAATCAGTGAAACGCAAAATCAACCAGTGGATATATAAGAATAATTTAACTGAACTTCAACAAGTGAAAAGTAACACCGACAATGTGACATCCTTTCTTAGTGAACATATAACGATAGTCAAAATTACATCGAGCAAGCACAAAGAAAGGAAAAAACAATTCAGTAGAACATTTCATCAACCATGTGAAGTCCATGGCTTAGTGGGTATATACGGATAGTTAGAACAGAACTTCATGAAAATTTCTTGGTAGGTAAATTTCACAAAACCACGACATCAACAACGTGAAACGCATAATTGAACCTAAACTCCATCAAAATAGCATGTCTGAAACTAATAATCAGAATTCGAAGAAGTAAACCAAGTGGTTTTATGAAGAGAACGTACCGCGGTTTTGACAAGCTCACCTTGGTAGGCACCAGCTCTGACAGTGAGGGGCATGGTGGTGGAGTTGCATCTTACAAGAACCAAAGAAGATTGCCGAAGGGATTGTCCCTTCACCCACTCAGACTTGTCAAGAACAGGGGATGACTTGAACAGAGAAGCAGAAGCAGAGGCCATTGTTAGTTATTCTCTTCTCTTCACTGTAATCTTATCTCTACCCCTCCACTGCTATTGACTTCCTTACCACAGGCACTCCCTCCTCTCTTGTATTTATACTTCCCAAGTGATGTCTCATTTGTGGCTGCTGTGAGCTAAGCTATCTTCCTTCGACATGTGGATGATAATCTCCTTCTGAGACTCGGCACATGCCACCCTGCATACGTGGTTGAAATGGATGGTTTTATCCTCACCTCGTAAAACAGGCCTGAGAAAATTCTTGAAAAATGAGGGGGGAAAATGGGAAATTTTCTTTCCTCATTGTGTTACTGGTGCAGACAAATGGTTTACATGCACGAGAAAGAGTCCAAATTAGTGAGTGTCTTTTATTCGGAAAGTCAGTATGAGGTTATGAAATGCCTAACCCTTTTCTTGTCTTCTTCTCGGTGATTAATGGTTGTGGTTTAATTGCATGATTTGGTGGGATTGAGCTCTTCTCTACGGTTAATAGCATGCCATCTCACAGTCCACCACCATGTGATTTTCTTGCGTCCCCTGCCATGTACGCCGGAGGATTCTCAATATGTTTTCTTTTTTTCTTTTTTCAACTTAAATTGGGTGCTGTGAGAATTTACTGTGTCTTATATAGTCTCCTCTTGTATGTTAGATAACTCAATGATATGAGCTGAGTTATAAGAAGACGTATATATCACATTTATATGCGTAGTTTAATTGAATTAGTCCGATTATGTTGAATAAATAGATCTTTGAAGAATATTAGTAAGCTGCCTCAAAAAAGAAAGTGAATGACAAGTCACACTCGGATGAAAAATACAGGACAAGAAGGTGCCAATTTGAAATTATTGAGGCCAAGTTTCAAGCAGCATGCTAGTTCACGAGCAAGTTTCTGCCGAATGTAGTGAATGAAGTAGCAGTGGTTAAAACAAATTTTCCACAACAGTTGGGTAAGTGAGACTCCAAATCTACCCTTCCAAACACTGACCTAACCTCAAATCGTTTACAATCGTAACTGTTTCCTCAGCCTCTATTCAATGGAGACTTAACATGTGGGCATAAACGCCATTGACATTTAAATGATATCTGATAAGAGAATATGGGGATGAAGAGATTAGTGCTTGAATATGAGGGTTCTATATCTGGTAATAATCTCGTTACAAAAGGGTGTGACAAAAGTACTATTCCTTGACACTTACTGTTTAAGGAATCAGAAGCATGTTAAAGAATGTTTCCAGAGTGGATACACGAGTTAGAGCTAGAGAGCTTAAAGCTTTATAAAGTCCCTACTTCAAGGTGGCATGTCCTGCTCGATAGCTACTAAGAACTTTTAGTTAGAACTCATGCACAAATAGTCCTCTTTGGATGACCTAATCTCAATAAAAGCATTGTGACAAGCACAACATTCCCAAAAACCAATAGTTAAAGTTGGAGAACTCACTTTTATAAGATGTCTATTTCAAGGTAACATTCTTGATGAGATTCATGATACTAAGATATGCGGATGAATTATTTAGATAAGAGTTTAAAAAAATTATAAAAAAAATTATTTTTAGATAATTTTTAGAAAAGAATTTTTAGAGAAGAGTTTATAAAAAAAGTGATTCTAAATAAATTAGTGTTTGGATAGTTAATATTAAAATAACTTTTATAATTAAAAAATTACCAGAAAATATATGATTTTATTAAAAATAAGAGAGAGGAAAGAGTATGGAGAAGAAAGAGGAAAGGAGAGAGCATGTAAGAAAAAATAAAAATAAAATAATAATTGTGTTAGTTCCATAAACTCTTTTACTAAACTAGTCTCAGTATTTTATTTAAAACTATAATTTTAAATTATAATTTTATCTAAAAAATTCTATTTTTAAATAAATATAACTATTTATTTTAAAAAAAATAAATTAAAATTCAGATTAAAAGTTATTTTAAAATTAAAGTTTGTAAATTTTCTAAACAGTCACTTAAATGATAATGTAGGCCAAAAGGCTTTTAGCCACGTGTCATCTCCAAAAAAGCAAAATTTAAAATATAGTATCGTTTTGAATGAGTGTTATCACTGTGTCATAATTATAATTATAATGTATTGATTTAATTTCGCATTAAAAATTTATAGAGTTAAAATATAAATTTATTTTAAAATTTTTTATTTAATAATTAGTATCTAAAAATATTTTTATAAATAAAATTTTTTAAATTATAGCAATATTACTTAAAATTAAGGTTGATAAAGTATATATTTTATACTTTATTTTAGGTTAAAGTATATATTCGAACTTGACGTTTCTCCGGCATCGTCGTAGCCGCCGGTGAGGTGCGTATTGTAGGTCCACCCGTCACTGAGACCCGAATTGGCCCGCCAGCTCATCCTCTGGTCCTGAGGCAGCACCCCCGAAAGCTGGCCCTCAAAGAACAGTATCGCCTTCGATAATGCGTCTTGGTAATCGTGTGCGGCTCTCAAATCGAAGAAACCGACAGCGAGCAGGGGAAAGACAGAAAGAAGATGATGATTACTACGGAGATTTAGAGGCTCATTCTGGATTTAGGGAGTGATCCTGATTCAGTGGCTTAACTGTTATTTATAGCGTAGTTAGAGGGGATTCACGGGCTTAGAATTGAAAGCGAGGGAGAGACAGAGATGTGATTCTGGAGGGAATGAACCAGGAAAAAAGAAAAGCGCAAAAAGGTGAAAAACAAAGCAGTTTATTCTTTATACTTTCCACCAAGAAGAAAGGCCAAAATAGATCCTACGAATCACACTGCCGTTTCTTTTGGTTTTCTCACTCCGATACTGGGCAGGTAATACATAAAGAAAGAAGCAACGAGCCTCCGGTTTCATATACTTTCTAGATTATCTGAAATGTAATAATATTTTTGGCATAAAATTTGATGCAGCCAATGAAAGTATAGATGAAATCTATTTTTTTAATTTTCATATATATATATATATATATATTGTCATATCAAATTTATAAGTTTAGAAAATCGTATGCGCTATCAGAAGTACTTTTACAAGATCCAACAAAATTGTTGGATTTTGCAAAATTCTCTCAAACGAAATCAGACAAACATGTTGGGGATAGAAACAATTAATGGGAGGGGGATGCACGGGAAGAAGATCTTATATCATGCCAAAAGACCAACTCCAAGGGAAAATACGACCCTTTTATGATAACGCGATAATCCCCCTCACTAAACTTAAGTTGGATACATTTGGATCTAATGCCTATCAACAATCCACATGCATGAATATAGGAACATGAATATGTAAAATTATGTAGATGACAATTGTGTCCCAACAGGGACGGGACGCATACAATTACACTTCTAACAATCACATAGCACACATACCATATAGTAGAACCGAAATCTAATCAGTATCATCTATCGCCAATATATGTAATATAAAATACATAGGAAGCAGGAAGCCACATCTTCATAATACAAAAAATTGGAGCTTGGAAAGACTCGCTTGCATTATTGGAGTTTGAAACATCTCTTTTCATTACTAAGAATCGTCGGAATTATTTGGCATTATTCTTGGAAATTTTGGCTGCTCCTGCTTGTTTGAACCTTGAAATACCCTTTTGTGTATTACTATCGGAATTAGCAAAAACCTTGAAAATATTGAATTTAGTATTGTGTGTGCGAGACATAATCCTTGCGTTGTTGGCCCTAAATTTGGTTGCTGACTGAAGTACTCTCTTATTACATATCATAATTACAAGGGTCGCTCGTATTGTTTGAAGCCTAACACCTCAATATATTGATTTGGATAATGAGAGAAATAAATATAGTAGAAGTTCAAAATTGAAATTCATTGGACACCAAAATCAAGACAATGAGTTGCATCACTTTGGTCGCCTGCGATAAGGATATAGAATGTCATCTACGGTATCCTTCACGTAGTTGCCCACCCTGTACAAGTTTCTCACAACGCCTGATGCTACTAAGTCTGCGTTTCTCAGAAACCTGCACAATAAGAATCTTCTTTTGTTAGTAATAATCCCTTCACCTTTTTGTTTCAACCTAGACTAATATATTGTGTACTTGCCTGTTAAAATATTCTTCTTTAGGGGGGCTTGGAGGTTTATACTTCCTTGGTTGGAGTTGTGGTTGTGGTTGAGGACGAGGTTGAGCATTTTCACGTTCTGCACAAGACAGGAAAAGAACCGTGAAATGATAAAGCGTTCAACAATAAGAGTGTAAGGAAATAAGGACAAACGAAAAGAAGAAACAGGAAGTATATAAAATGCAATCACTTGAATCGCCACTAGAACAAGAGCTTCAACTGCCAAGTATTGGTGATAAGTTCCTTACTGTGAAAATGGCATTGCTAGTAGAGTAAATACATATATTATCGAAGATATGATGATGATGCTTAATGGCACACGGAACTGATTCCCCAGCAATACATTCACGATGTTATCATTACTCCGGTTGCAAGCTAAGAAAGTCCACTGGTAATATAGGCAGAAGACTATAATACTTCCAAGCAAACAGTGTGGAATATTTGTAAACTCTCTGATTAAGCTAAGATTCTTCAAGGGTGATGAAACAAAAACAAGAAAGTTCCCACACGAAATGTTTGTAATTTTTATAATTTAAATATATAGCTAGAGAGTTTACTGCCACTAAGGTTTTTAATTCTAACAATACGATCTACAGGGGTTTGAAAGAGAAGGAAACAACTCCGAAGCAATGCGTAAAAAATAATACCAAGAAATGCATTACCATCATTTTTCTGAGCAGGGGCTGGAACATGTCCGGCAGCCGCAGATGAAGGTACTTTATCTAGCAACACCTGAAACAAGTGGTAATAATATCAGAAACTCAAGCAACATTTGCTTGGGAACCAACCGTAAAATTACTTGTTCCAACAATCCAATCCACAACTCTCTCCCCTTCTTTTTCCCAGCAACTCTCAAACAAGAAACCATTGCGTTATTTTGGTTCCTTAATATCTTGTCCCGTCACCAGAATTTTTTATTAGTCCTCACAGTCACATAGCTAAACCGGATATAGGATGCAATTAAGGTCAGTCAATCTGTTTGTTGACAATTGAAAATGTTGTCCCATAAGGAGTAACTGAGAAAACACATTTGGAATCCACAAAAGGTATAACCACATGCAAAGCTACATATCTCATTTTCTCTGAGGCCAAATTTACCAATACCAACCAATTTTCTTCACTTTCTGAATATTTAGAACATAATATTACCCACCTCAATTTTTCATTTCTTCAAGTAAAGGACCGACCAAATTTACACTCCTCCAATAAATTGACGCTAGTTACATTGCATTATAATACAAGTCTCAATTTCATATAATGTTACAGGAAACCCTCAGTACAAAATAAACCCTGTTTGCATCTACATAAAATAAGATGGGGAAGGTTCAGATGTAAAACCTCCAGACCAAGGCAAAAGGGCAATATTGCTGTTTTGTCCTGTGGATCAGTTGAAGAACTTTTGTTGTCTACGTAGACAGAGTATCCCACACATGCATACTTGAAATCAGTAAGACTGCGGCCCTTTTTTGTTGCTTCCAACTCAGTTTCTCCCACAACAGAGGAGGGTACTGCTTAAATCCATAAGAACATCAGAACAAAACTTCAACAATTTTAAAACAGGTCATGATTAAATCTACTAAAGTTTATAGCATAGGGCAAGAAATAGTATAGCAAGGAAAGGCCTATCTGTTGATAATAAAAGCGCCAATTTTTCACATGTGATCTTTGAAGTTACTTGCGAGGCAATCAGTAAACTGTTATATTACACTATCCAAGACACAAAATGAATCCTCAAAGACAGTGCAGAAAAAAGATTTAAAAAAAACAGAGAGATCGGAAGACTACATATCAATGGCAACTTAAACTATCTCAAACCAACAATTAATGAATCCTTCTCGAAGCAGTCCCATGAAATAAGGTCCCAATATTAACCAAAAAATAAAAAATAAGACAAGGAATGACATGTTCACTTATAATTGCAGATTACAACACTTAAAACCAAATTGCGGTAGCTTAGGACCTTTTCAAAACCTTGATATGATTATCAATATGCATTCAAAACCATGTAAGCAAAGATTAAAAATAGGCACAAGTGAAGAATGATGCTAATTTCATTTTGTTAGTTTTTTTTTGGTCGAATGTTGGTTTTAGAAAAAGCAACATTACATGCGAATAACAAAGCTCATAACTTCATCCCATCAACAAAGAAATAGGTATATAATTTCATTTCCCTACATTTTATGTATTCAACTCAAGCTTTCAGAAAAAAAAAAACAGACCAAAAAATGAGAAAGAAGATAAAAGGGAGCAGCAAAGAAGAAAAAGACCTTGCTAAAGCCCTATAGAAGCCAATCCATAAGAGTGTTTAATTGGTTTTTGGCCAAAATTTCTGGGACAATGTCCAAATGAGTTAAGAAAAATTTCCTAACCTTCATTGAAAGACTCCAAATTTTCAGAAAAAAAAATTTAAAGCGCCATAAAGTATAAAGAAATATCATTGAAATGCATTGAAAATCAATGAAATACACATACATCAACACTAAAATAAAACTTGTCAAAACATTTACATTCCCAAAATTTTCAGGATAAATATACAAGTTCCGTCTTAAAAACCGAAGCCTTTGTGTTAATTCCTCATTATCTGGATACATTAGAAGAAACCCTACCGTACATCAAAGAAAGTAAATAAATTGTTAAGACCGTGATTTGATACGACTTCCTCTGTCTTCGTTCAGAAAGAGCAACATAACCAATAATGAAGCTTGAAACTTCCGCACATCATCAAAGAAACGTGAATGCAATTTCACTTCATTTTCTGAGCATACTATGTATGGAGCTTCCAAGAAAATGGAAAAATAACACAAGAAGATTAAAAGCAAATAACACAGATGGAAAACCTTGCTGAAGCGTTCTGGAGAAGCCAACGCATGTGGGATTCTTGGATTTAGATTTATGAACTGATGAGTAATACAAGCATCCTTTACACGATTTTCCCTTGAATCCTCTTGTTTGAGGAGAGCTAGAGTTACGATTAGGAAAAGGATCTTGAGTTTGGTCTCCTCCCTCTTGGTCTCTATTGTTCACCTCCATCAATTACGCACGAACCTTCTTGCCAGTAAAACAGCTTCCATATATTTACAGTAGTTTTTTTTTTTCTTGTATGGGCATGGGGTTCGGGAATCGATATATGCTCGCTCGCGGTGCGTTTTTTGGCGGTTTCCTATTTTTTTTTATAAAAACATTTAGATAAATTCCCCACAAGTCCTCCACTAAATCAGAACACAACGTAAGAGCCCTCACCACTTTTATTTATCTTTTTTTATATATTTTAAAAAAAATTAAAATTATCCATAATTTAAAAATAAAATAATTTTTTTTAAACAATATCAATATCGGATAGAATAAATTATCTATTACTCTTAAATATAAATCTCAATATATAAAAATTAAAATATATTTCTAAAAGTTATAGTTAAAAATATAATAAAATAATATTATATAATAATTAAATATATTTTAAAAATAATATATATATTATTTTTTTATCAGTTGCCCTCACAGGATGATGGGTGATATGGTTTCCTATCTAAAACGCAAACATTGAAGTCATGACACTGGCCGAAAAGAAACCAGAACTGGATAAAATTTCTCTCATCGGACCAAAAACCTTCATTTCTTTTTTCTTTTTTTTTGGGTAAAAACACATCATTTTCTGTCTAGAAAAAATAACATATTGCTTGCAGCTCAAAATTTCAATAAAAAGCCAATAAAAATTTTAGTAACTAGTAGTCATAATCACTGCTGGCACTTCTAATTCAAAAAAAGTAATTACTAATTAGCATGAGCGGAAAGGATTTGATTCATTTCAAACTTTGTTAATAAAAAAAATTACATCCCCAAACGAATCCAATGTTTCAATATGAGATTATAGTATCGAATACCAATTTTCATACATACATGCATACATACAAAGTGTAATGTAGCACTCATCCCAAAGCTAATCAATACTGTGTGTGTGCTTATTCCGATTTATTTATATTTATGGAAGTGTGTAGATAAATTATGTATAAATCTTTATAAAAACTTGGTTATTAACTTATCACCTTTACTCTTCAGGTAAATGAGCGGTGATATAAATTCAAAGATTTCAGTGAGAACAGGGAATTTTTGTATAGATTAGGTGCCTGTTTGTTTTTTTTCAAAATTAAGATTTTAAAAGTCCTTTTAGGATAAAACTTTAATTTGAAAAAATTTCAAAACAATCAGTTATATTTATTTAAATAGGCTTTTAAACTAAATTATAATTTAAAATTAAAGTTTCAGATAAATTGGTCAGAGTAGCTTATGGAACAGTAAACCACTTATGAACTAACCAATTACTATATTATCCCTATTTTTTCTTATATCATCTCTCATATTTTTTCTTACACCCTCTCTCCTCTCTCCTACTTTTTCTCTCTTTTCTTTCTTACACCCTCTCTCCTCTCATCTCTTATCTCTCCTCATTTAATACTCATACCCTTTTTTATAATTTACCAATAATAAAAGTACTTTTAGAAATAACTATCCAAACACTCATTTATTCAAAATCGCTTTTTTTCGTAATATCTTCTCTATAAAAGTCTTTTTTTATAAACTGTTTAAAAGCCTTTTTTTTTCATAAATCTATTTTTAAAATACTATCGAAACAGACCCTAGATTAGTTATTAATTATAACATCAAGTTTTGTTTTTTATTTGACTTTTAACTATCTTCCGGCCTGGAATGGGACTCAAATACATCGGCTAAATTCTTTCTCAAATTAACTTTCAATTTTTTTTTCTGCGTATAATTCTTACCAGTTACGCGACAGACAAATCAACACAACAAAAACACTCGAGGGCCAAAAAAACATTCATATGTGAAAAGGCATAATCCTACTGTTATGGTTGAACTGAAGGCAAAATACCATAAAATTTCACTTTCACATATAAGAAACGTCAGGATCTCTTGAAAGCTTCATCCCATTCGATGTTAAAACGCTTTTATAGTTCCTCTTTCGAACAATTACTTATAGTCCCAACTACTCATTATAGTTCTACGTAAAGCCACCTACTCTCACCAGCAAGCAACTTCACACATCTCAAAGAAAGAGAAAATCAAATGAAAGGAAATTATTAAATAAAACAAAAATTACATGAGATGCTATAATGCACAAGTTCTACATGTACGAAGAATCCTTGTACAATGTTGAAGCATGTAATGGGAATATACTGTACAGTAAGACACGACATGCTATGTAAGTCCTACGACTCAATTGTGCAGATAGTCACAAAAAGCTCCTTTCTTGCAGTGTCCACTCTCGTGAAACCTGCACACTCCTCTCTGCCCCCCGAAAGGAGGCCCTGAAGAACCTCCTCCCCGGCCGGCACTACCAAACGAAGATTGCCTGATCCATGTTTTATCTCCTCCATAGCCTGATTCACCACCATGAGGACCACGATCCCTATGGTTTGGGAACCTGTCTCCATGATGATTTTGTTCATTTCCCCACATGCCTTGGCCCCCAGCCGGCGCAACCCAACCAGCATTGGCAGGATTAGCACCAACAGGTGCCAGACCTTGACCAGGCACAACCCAACCTCCATTAGCATTAGCATGGCCTTGACCAGGTGCAACCCAACCAGTAGGCATTGCTGAAGATGGTCCCTGACTGGGAGCAGCCCATCCTGGATTTGTGTTTCCCGGTGCCGGACCCTGGCCAGGAATCCAATTCATGTTCATATTGGCAGCTGGAGGTCCCCCCCAATTTAGATTTGGATTTCCAGGCATTACCCCCCAACTAGTACTTTGATTTTCTGCAACAGTCATTCCCCAATGCACGTTCGGTGGCAAAGAAGCAGGAACGTTAGGTTGATTACTTGAAGTTGGCGGTCTCAGGTCTTGAATGCCGGGCATGGGGAAATTCCCCATTGAATTTCCAGTGTTAAACGAGGTAGCATTCTGGATAGATGAAGCATCGGCCCAGTGGCCATGAGCCAGTGGTGGTTGGGCAGGCACAGCAGCAGGATTATTTGATTCTACCTTTGAATGGACACCTCCCCAGGCCTGTGGTTCACCCCCTCGTATCTGAATTGCACCAGCCATTTCAGGTTTCTGAACTAAAGCAGATCCCCAACCTTGAGCTTCAGCATGAGAATTACGGTCGCTCATAGCCAGCTTTTGCATACTTGCAGTTTTACTGTCAGCACCTGTATTTCTTGAGGAATCTGCTGTAATAGCTGCCACTATTGTTGCTTGAGGATGACCAAGAGGAATACCAGGATGTGGGGCGGGAATCTTGGCTGGTTGTGAACTTGAACCACTATCAGCACTTTGCACCACTTTCTCTGCAGCGACAGGGGCCTGCAAGCCTCCATGACCTCCAGGAAAAGGACTCCCTACAACAGAACCGGCAGAGTGGACAGGAGTAGGCGACCATTTACTTTCAAAAGTCTGTCCTTTAGTCCCATAAGAGGTAGTCTGAGGAGTAGGAGAAGGAAGATTCCTTGATTCAATTCTAACACCAACATCAGGCCCCCGAACATTTGTAGGCATCTTGGGAATATCAACTGTCATTAGAGAAGGTCTATTTGCTACAGAATTATTATCTTCAAATCTCCAACTTCCTCCAGTGGTTTGGCCGAGAGAACCCATAGCATTATGTGAATTATAGGACCCACTACTCTGATCAAATGTTGATCTTCCTCCAACTTGAGCATCTACACCTTGTTGTGCAGGCAAATGAAGCTTCCCAGAGTGTGAGGCTGAATAATTTAAATTATGCACCATCTGACCCTTCGGAAAAGTTTTATCCACTGCTGATGGTTCCTTAGAAAAGTTTCCAACTAAGGCATCAGTTAAGAGTATAGACTCGTCTTGTTTCTCAGCGGTTCTCCAAATTCTCAAATCAGCCGGAAAATATCCAGTGTTATTCCATTTACGTAACTGTACCATTGAAAATGGTCCCTGAACTTTTCCAGATGGATCCTTATAATGCCACATCTTGTCTGTTTCATTCATTTTCACAGATGATACAGCAGAAGCATTGGACACAGTAGTAGAAAGAGACTCGGATGCTACCACAGGCTGGATACTTTTGCCACTACTTTCTAAGCTCGAATATAGCTTTTGCCCCTCCCAGCTGTTAGATAGTTGTGTTTCCCTATCTCTCCCCCAGAGGTTTTGAACATCATTCAATACGTCAGAAGCATTAGGCACATCATCAACTCTAACAGAGAGTCCCTTATTAGACAAATTTCTGCTTAGCTCACGATTAATATTAGAATACTTCCTTGCTCCACTCCATGTATCATTTGCATTAGAACCACCTGTTCTAGGAGAAACCATTTCTCTAACCTTTCGATCAAATGCAGTTCCTCTAGGTCTCATGTAACTCTCTACAAGCACATAAACAAAATAAATAACCTTGTAAATTTTGTAGAAGAGGAAACACTTCATATGTCAAGGACCAATTCAACAGCGAAGGTCTATTATAGTCTCTAACAGGCCACCTTACACAAAAGTCCTTTGAACATGAAGTGTATATAAAGCACAGGTATGCCATACCTTGTGACGAAACTAAACTGTAAGTATGATAATGGAAGGCAGCAAGAATCAGACTCAACCACTTGGGCAGAGTTTTCGATAATAGATCAAGAAGATCATTTCAACTCAAGCTTGAGTTGTTAAGTAAAGGATTGCTATAATCTCAAATAATAGATAATTTATTGAATTTGCAAATACCTAGTCGTTTAGGATCAGTTTCTTCTTCCTCAGACTCATAACTTGGATCCATATTAGGGTCAGCGTGTATTTCTGGAATTTCCTCCAATCTTCGTTGACGTTCCTCAGGTGTTTTTAAAAGCTGCAATTTCTCCACACATTCTCTGAGCGTGAGATTAAGTCAAGGATTATCTCAAAGTAACACTTAAGAGTTCTTGGTCAATTTTAAATAAATGAAAAATTGTTTCATGAATAAATACTTCAACAACCTATCATAAAATAACTTGACAAAACGAAATACTTATGATCAACAAAATAATCAATATAATATCGAATATATAGCGTATTATATTATTCATAAGTCATGAATTATGTAACTTGCTTTAGACTGTAATACACGAGAAAACATGTTTAGCATCAAAATGAAAAGTAGTAGCACAACAATAGGTACATTATCCTTAAAAATAAATAAGTTCACAAGGGAAGGATATTCTTTTCTCCGTCCTTTCTCACTGGCTCTATCACGGAGGTGACTTAGCCTCACTATCTCTGTTTCTAGCCACTGCAATAAAAAAAACAGAAAGATAAGCATTATATAACAAGAACCACAAATTATACTTCAATTAGGCAAAGATGAAAAGTAATATGAATTAAAAGAAAATGGAATGAGCAAGAAACACAGAACAGAAGACATTCAATATAACAATTCAAACTAAACAGGACAATTGGCTATATTCCAACATGAATTATTCTTCTTTGGCAAGCTAAGGAACCTAACAAAAAGGTCAAGAGGATTTGTAGAGTTCCCTGACGATGGCTGCAAGACCTCGATAGATTTATACCTACAATGACCACTAAGCAATTTTTTCCAGAAATGCAAGAATATAATTGGACAGGGGATGTATATGATGCAGACTAAGGTATCATCAGATGTCTAAGTTCCACATTAAATAGTATGGGATGATATATGACGTGATTAAAACTGTTGGTTCTACCACCTCAATAGCCAGCATTTGGCAGAGGGATCCCCACCTCACTTGAGTGTCCGCTAGTGGTTGGCAATTTCGAAAAGAGCTACTTGCCTAGGGTTCTAACCGGTGGAGGGGATTTGACCAATGAAAAAGCCAAGTGAAATGTTGCAAAAGTGTATCCAAATGCATCAACTCTCAAGGGAGCAAATTCATGTTGACTAGAGTACAACAAATTCTCAACCAGAAAATACAAGAAACAGGCAAAGTAACAAGATCCCTTCCAAACTTAGTGCTATCGAGCTTTCCAGTCTCTACATACAAGAAATATTGGTTCCATTGAGAAACACGTGAGCAAAGCCCCAACGAGAAGCCATGTGTATAAATCCATCCTGTAACAAATTTAAAGGTGAAGTATGCCTTTGAAAATGCAGGCTCTCTTCTCCCAGTAGCAAAATGGAACTAAACTGAAGTATCAATTTCCAATTTTGTCTTTGAAGTACAGTAGCTATGCCTATAACTCATGAGCTAAGTGCTGAGTCAACTAGTTATAACCAGCCTAGACCTGGACTAAGGCCAAATAGGCTTAACATTATAGCAGCAGCAAAAGTCGCACTAATGAAGACAATCCAAGTAACCAATAAATTCAGAAGCAAGCATAAGAACATGTCATGATGTTAGGTTCAAAAGAAACGAAGGTACAAAAGACCACGACTCACATCTTTTACTCTGACCGCTTGCAGTGCCATGGCTTTGTCTTGAATGTCACCCTACAAGCACACATTAATACTTAGCACAGACTAATGTAAGGAAGCCTTAAAGCCATGCTTGACTGAACCAAAAATTACCACTGTCAGCCGATTTATCAACCCACACTTTATACTCTGGCGCAGCCTCTTGCATTCATCCTAACAATTAAAAGGCCTCGTCATTATCTTAATAAAAAGATAACCAACCTCTACCACAAGTTATATAAATTTTCAACCGATAATACCCCAATACAGAAATAATTTTATTATTTTGGATGTCAGATGGTTAAATACACAATTGCCAATGATGCCTTTAGCTTGTATTTTGAGAACAAGGACCAACCAGCAATAGATATTGTTGACTTTAAAACGATAAGTCTCACTTAAATATCACCCTCCATGAAATATTAAGTGGTACAGAATTATTTAAATTATAAAAATTATACTGTTCATAATAATAAAATAATAAAATTATGTCTGTATTGGGGTATTAGATAAAAAAGTATTTCCCAGTTTTAGATCGAAAAGGATACTTCTAAAACAACGCACATACTCGGACAAAAAGGAAGGTGAGGTAAGAAAACTATTATAAAAATTAACAGTTCATTTAATCACCTCTGTGAACTCTTGATTTGAGATTATATCAATTGATACAACCTCTTTCTTGTTTAAATTTAAGATTTCTAGCAAGGTATCTGTCATCCTTTTACCAACTTTATATGGCTCGGCTGCTTTGCATGTTCCTGAACACGAAGACAATTAACATAGAACCACCATGAAAATCTTATTTCATATTGAAAAGTAATAACAGAATGAAGGGTAATATTGCCCCAATATTTACCTACAACCTGAACCAGCCTATACAAGTCTTGCTTCTGACCACTACCAGAGATCCTTATTCTCACAAAAGACCCAACAACTTTATCATGAAACTTATCTGGATCTTCAAGTAATTCTTCCACCAAATTGCGTCTTAGATAAATTAAATTAATATTATGATTATCAATAGCTGCGTAATCATCAGTATTGGATTGAAGTCCTCTTTCATCACTTTTTTTTCGTGTTTTACGTCTTTTGTCTTTTCCAGTCTTCGGATAGGAATCAATATTGCCATCACCTTCCAAATGATTAACTTCAGTATCAACAACACTCCCCTGTTGATCTTCAGTCTGGGAATCTTCTTTTAGTAAGAAATGGGATTCAAGAAGCTTTAACATTTCAAAATGACCCACTCTTGGTTTACCAAACAAATTTTGAAGCCTTGCATCACAAATTATTTGACTTTTTCGGCGAGGATCACGGAGCTTGTTTCTTTTAATATACTCTAGCAGAAGAGCCTGCACATCAAACTGAGATAGAATAGATTTGTCACCATTTCTCATGTGCATAACAAACTCCAAAAGCTCTTTTGATGCCCACTCAGACCTCTCATCTGCAGATGGCCCTTGGTCACCAATCAATGCCATCGTGCAATGTGAATTCAACTCCTTGGAACGGGACTTCAATCGTTTATTGTCCTTTCTTCTTTTAACACTACTGCTTTCTACATTTTCATAAGAGCTATCTGAATGTGATTCCCCGTCATTATTAGCATCATAGAGCTCATCAGGTGATTCCTGCTTGGTAAGAAGGATATCCGATCCCTTCCATGGGTTTTTAGCTTGAGCAAGCTCATCATATGTTAAAGACAGCTTCCCTTTTAGATCTTTGTAGTAGTCCTTGAAGAGATACTCCCAGCTGCTTTTGTCATCAAAATCCACTTGTCCCTGCACCAAGCATGCAAACTAAAAAAGATGACCACAAAAACGAAAAAATAAGCTCACAATCTGGAATTTCAATGACGTCAGAATTAATATATGCTTACTAATTGCCACCACCATCACAGGAGACAATGGGAACTTAAAAGGCTATTGTGAACAGAAAATTCTTAAACGGATAAATTCTTGATGCATAGCCAAAAGTGTATCATCTAGTTGTACAATATAAATTAAAAACTACTCCTCACGCTCACCAAAAAAGACAGAAAGAAAGAATGTGTTACTCACTTCACAAATACATCACAAATTCACCAGCTGTAAACTAGTAATCAAAGCATATCACGTGAGAGAATGGGATGTAACTTAGGACTGGCAATATGAATGGAATTAAGAAAATTTTAAACCTTAATTTTTTTCAGAAGCCTATATCAGAAAACCCCAAATTCAAATTGCCCCAATAGTCATGCCATGGGCAATGCCAAAAAGTGCAAAAGGCACACGCCACATCTGTGCCAAGTGGAGTTGCCCAATTATCCGGGGCATAGGGCATCGATTAATGGCACATCAACAACTATGACCACCATCAAAGAGTTTTACTTCTTTTTTTTTTTTTTACAAATATGAAATTGTTATTAGGGAGAACAAGCATTGAAACTAAGGAGGATAAGACATCCTGCAAAGGAAAGACATCAAGACAGCAAAAGACAGAAATATAGTATTCGTTAACATTTGCATCATGCTAAAGGAACAGTTGTACTAGATAAAATGTCAAAACAAGAGTAGGAAGGGATATATACCATGTCTTTGTTCCCCAGCTCATTCTGTTCAATCAGCATTACAGTCCTCATACATGTCTCGCAAAAGCCATTCTTTCCCCTAACACACAAGATGACAGCATCTTTGATGCACCCCTTGCACAAAGAGAACGTACAGGTATAGCACATGTAGTAAGAATTCTTCCCACAGCTGCTGCAAAGATGCCAACCTGGAATCATGATAATCAAAAGATATGTCAAGTCAGGTAAAGCATTCTAAAAATGAACTTTAGCTAAGATTTGGTATCTCAATACTTCAAATAAACTCATTTACATTTTGAAATAAAAAAATTAATAGTAATTAAGCAACTGTTTCCTGCTGAATAAGACAAATGCCACTGAGACCAAAAGATAATAAAAATGAAAGGAAAAATTAAAAGAAAAACAACAAAGAATTGGGACAGAATATAAAGGATAATAATTAGAAAAATTCCCAATAGATGCATCCATATATTTACTACCCCTCCAACTTGTATCTGGAAAATATAAAAACAGTGATAGATCAGAATAAGAATGAAACATACCACAATTCCATTTACCCTTTGCTCGAAAGAATGCATCATCACGATTAACGCAAGTAGGATGATAAGCCTTTGGACATCCCCTGATTAACACCAAAAAGCAATGAATTTGCCAACTATACTTAAAAAAAAATAAGATAGAGATGTCCTGATAAATAAATATCTCACCTGCGATCACAAAGCACAAGCTCACCCCCATCAAAGCATATGAAACAAACATCCTCTTCCACCTTTTTTCTAACTGGAACTCTCCCTGCATATTTTGAGCTCTTGCCACGCTTCCTCTTGCCACTGCTGACACTTCTACCTTGCTCCTCAGCCATCTCCATCTCCTCAGTCAACTCAGCACCCCCTGTATATTCTGCCATTTCAGCAACATTTACTTCCTCTTCCATCAAATCTGCTTCATTGGCTACCTCAACCTCTTCTGCCTCTAGGACCTCCTCCCTTCCATCAGCTCCATCTGCATCCTCTTCCGTGTCAGTAGTACCTTCGCCTGTGCCAATCACATTCAACACCTCTACTGCCTCCGCCTTATCTTCAGCCTCTATGCCAATTCCATCTGCCTCAGTTGTATCACCTAGGGTGGAAGACACAGTTCCATCTTCAATCTCCATCCCCGCTACTACTTTCTCAGCTTCCTCATTCTCATCTGGCATGCCATCTTCACCTGCCGCTTCATCCAGCTCCCTGATCTCTAACGCCTCAGTTGTCTCACCTAGGGAACAAGCCACATATGCGTCTGCTGGCTCCATCCTAGCTACAACTTTTTCCGCTTCCTCTTTCTCATATGACATGGCAGCCACATCTACCTCCCTTTCAACAATGTCAGCTACATCTACGTCCTCTTTCACCTTTGTAATGTCCTCAGCAATGTTAGCTGCATTAGTTTCCTCTGCCACCTTCGCAGTATCATCAGCAATATTAGAAACATCAGTTTCCTCTTCCACCTTCTTATTTTCCTCAGCAATGTTAGCTACATCAGTTTCCTCTTCCACCTTTGTAATGTCCTCGGCAATGTTAGCTACATAGGCTTCCTCTTCTGCCTTTGTAATGTCCTCAGCAATGTTAGCTACATTGGTTTCCTCTTCCAACTTCCATGCCTCCGTTGTTTCAGCTGCCTTGCCTAAGCTGCAAGCTGCATACGTGTCTCCTGTCTCCATTCCCATAACTACTTTCTCGGCTTCCTCATTTTCATTTGACATGACAGCCTCGCCTGCCTTCTCCCCCAACTTCTCGGTCTCCACAGCAATGTCAGCTACGTTGATTTCCTCTGACACTTCCCTAGAAACGTCAAAATGGGCCAACCAAAACGGAGAATAAAATTACAAAGGTGTCTATGAGGCAGTAAGGAATGATACAAGCCTACAAACCATGCACTATATACAAAAAGAAAGTGTACAGCTCTATCTTTCCATGAAAATAACAGTATCCCAACGCCACCCATAAAAAGAATAACAAAAAGAACAATTTGTGAGGAGATTGACATGGGAGAAAAAAACTAGACGAAATATCAACAAGAAAGTCTCACTGATGGTATTCCACTTTCTGGTCATTGGGTTTACCCTTTCATATAATTCAAGTAAAACAGGCAATTACTGTCTACCAAGAACCAACCTGGGAGCAGGTGGAAGAGAAGGAGAGGGGGGCTTCTCTTCGGCTTCATCACAGTGTAGGAGGGTCTTCGCTTCATCAGCGTCATCTCTCCCGGCGAGTGGCATGTCTTCGACGGTGGCATGCGACGGCGACGGCGGGATGCCCTGTGATGGCGAAGGAGGATCCTCTGCAGGGTTTGTCATTCCTGTGGTGAAATCGAGCTACCGATTGCAAATCGGGGGGCATCAGAATCTGATGTGATTTTGGGGGTTTTTTTTTTCTCGCTTTCAGCTTTTTTGTTGTACTGAATGAATTAATTAATGGGTATTTAAAATTGAACCAAGCCCAATTGTTTTAGGCCAGCCGATTTCCATTTATTTCTAGATTGTGCTAATAATATCCGGTCTGCTAGGGAACTCAAGACCTGACATTTTAACTTTGGGCTTGATGGGAGCTCGAAAACGTCTCCGTTCAATAAAAAGAAAACTTTATACCAAAAAAAAAAAACTACCATAGGGGAGTTTATCTGGGTAATAAATAATTCAGTATCATTTAAATAAGATCTTAAATTCAAATCTTGGCGTTTACAAAAAATTTCTGTTTAGAGACTCACTCACCATAGCCAAATGCTCGACGTGGGTCAGATATGGATATAGTTAGAGTAAAACTCCAATAAATCAGGTGGATAAAAAAACTACAATTTAACTTTGGGCTTGATGATGGGAGCTCGAAAACATCTCCGTTCAATAAAAAGAAAACTTTATTATATCAAAAAAAAAAGAAGACTTTATACCAAAAAAAAATAAAGAAAACTACCAACGAGAGTTTGTCTGAATAGTAAATAGTTTAGTATCATTTAAATGAGATCTCGAATTTAGATTTTGGCGTTTATAAAAAATTTATGTTTAGAAACTCATTCACTATAGCAAAATGCGCGACGCGAGTCAGATCTGAATATAGTCGGAGTACAGCTCTAGTAAATCGGGTGGATAAAAAAACTACAATTTAAATTTAAAATGATGACTAATGAGTAATGACTTAAATTTAAACTGTAGTAAAAATAAATAAGCTACAGTCTACAGGTGTTCTTTTTTAATTTATCCACGGGTATCCAAAGTCATAGTGCAGTTTCATAATTTTCTTTGATTTATTTTTCTAGAATTATTATCTTTCTGATAATATACCATCATTTTTGGATGAATAGAAGATAACAATATTAAAAGTTTCACAAATTCAATGAAAACCACTTCAGAAAAAAAAAACTAGTCAATCCACAAAATAAAAATAATAATATAGCCCTCCGTGTGTATTGCTGATGCAAATAGAGAAGGTAAACGAAACAAAATAGATGTAAAACGAGAATTACATGGACCTCCACAAAATTCTTGTGACATTTGATAGGGTTTTGGTTGGTTGTCGTTTTTTAATAGGGACCCATGAAGTGTAAGCTTTGATGTGGCGACGTCGTGAAGGAACTCTAATTACATGAAATGTTTTTTAAAAACAATCCGATAATAAGAAATGAAATGAAATTTAATAGTTTTAATATAAAATGAATAGTAGCTTTTACGTAATTAATTAAGGGTGTTCGGCTGTATTTTTACGCGCTAGTCAGCCTTAAAACGCTTTCTACAAAAGGATTTGGAACAAAAAGTAGGGGGATTTAGTGAAGGCAGTGGGGGCATCTATCAACATGGGTGCGTTTCGTTTAGTTTTTAGATAATAAATTATAAAAAAAATTAATTATAAAATAGTCTTAGATAATAGATTTAATATAAAAAGTAATTTTAAAAAAATAAATATTTATATGGTTATTATTAAAATAATTTTTTATAGGTAAATTAATACTAGAAATAGCATGAAGTAAAATAATAAGTATATAATATAATTTTAAATTTATCTTTTATGTTTGATATTAAAGTAATAAGTAATATGCATACACATATATATATTACTAAAGTAATTAATAATAGATAATTAAAAAATTATATTTATATTTTTTCCTGTACATAATTAGAAATTTAATTTTATATATTTTAACTAATATAAATAATTAAAAAGAAATAAAATTAGTTAAGATATATATAAATTAAAAATATAATATAATTTAACAAAAAAAGTAGTCGAACGAGAGGTCATAGTAAAAAGAGAAAGATGAGAGACAGTAATATATAAATTAATATGATAATTTATATAAAGTAATATATAATTAAATAATATATATAAGAGAAAAATATTTATTGAATTAATTATTAATTAATAGGTATTTATATTTTTTATATAATATAAGATTGTGTGTGTGTGTGTGTGATGTCTGATTTTTTGAATGGGAGAAAAGAAAATATGTTTTGTGGATGGTATTCTGGATAAAAAAATTAACATTATGTGTGTGATTGATAAATAATAAAATTATTGTTTTAAAATGGCTTTTAGGCTAAATTATAATTTTAATAAATTTTAAAACAAACAGTTTTTAAAATAAAAAAATAATTTATGGACTATTCGATAATCATGTTGCCCTAATTATTTTTCACTATTCCCTCTCTCTCCTTCTCCTCCCTCTGTCATCGCCTTCTATTGTTCATCTTCAACTCCTTTATTGTCAGGACATCATCGTGTTGTTTGAAGGTTTAGTCAAGGCGTCATTGTAGATTTACTTCTTTGTCATCAGGACATCGTCGTATTGGAGGAAAAAGATGCTTATAGTGGTCCTCTCTTCTTTAGCGTCATAGTCTCTCTCTTTTCTTTCTCTCTTCTGTCGTCTTTCTCTCAATTTTCTTCTCCATACGTCATTCTCGCCTCCGTCTTCTTAACTGTTCACTTGTGTTCAACAAAAAAAAAAGATGAACATGCATTGAACAGTGGATAGCATAGACAAATAGGTGATAGGATATGAGCTGTTGAACTGTAATTATTTTTTTATCTCATATTATTTCTGATAATTTATCGATTATAAAAATCATTCTCGTAATAACTATTCAAATACTCATTTATTTATAACTATCTTTTTTATAAACTATTTTCTAAAAGAACTTATTCAAAAACAATTTAAAAGGTTTTTTTTTTGCCATAAGATATTCTCCAAAAATCAATACAAATAGGCCATATATAATAATCATCCAACCACATTTGTACTGTGCTCCCAAGAGTAAGCGAAATTCACTTTTGCCAAAATCATAGTTTTGTGCTAAAAAGTGCTTTTGTAAAATGTTTACATGCTTAGGTACTATATTTTGAAATTATGGTTCTGATCTCCAGAATTGCTTTTTGTTTTTGTAGTTAAACATGCACATATATTTGGAAGGAAAACGGGAACGTTTGCTTTTCATGGGGAAAAGTCGAGGGCTGGAGCTGTCGTAGAGCACCCTTCCGTCGCGTTTCGCGTTTGGCGTTTCGAAGGGAAACGCCAGACATATACTCGTCTTCCTTTTCAATATTGGGGAGACGAATTGTAATTCTCATGATGTCTTGTATATAAAAGCAACTAAATTTGTGAATTTTTCTACCTCAACATTTTGAACTTTTTAATTCTTAGTCATTTATTTATACAATAGTTGAAGATTAAAGAAAATAGCGTACGTACTAATTTATGTTGAGATATTACTTCTTCATAAATGCCCGCAATCTCACACTCAAAGTTTGCATACATTAGCTGTATTTACTTGGACGTCAAATTAAACCAATGAGCAACAAACGGTAAACTCAATCATAAGCGGGCATCATTTTTACAGACGGTAAATTCAACCATTCCCATAGCTTCAGTCAACACCCAGCAATTTACAATCAGTACATGAGGCTCAGCTGACCCATTGAGCTGGCAGAATTCATCTACTTTCCCTACAAATGGGATTGAGCAACATCATCTAGTCATCTATAATAAAAAGACCAAACATGTCCACCACCCGTACACAATCGTTAATTCATCTACTTCAAAATTTAACATCAACATATGTAATTCTACACCAAAATAAAAACACCACACAAAGTGCAATCGGAACAAAGCCTCATCAGGCAACACAAAAACATGTGATAACACATCTCTGGTCAGTTGCAAATATCTTATTCGAAGAACAAGCATAATGAAATCGTAGAATACCAATAGATCCGCATATGTATCTAGCAAGCAAAAGATCAAAACCAAACGCGTACGCTATCAAGGTTCAATCTTAAGATTATCCAAAACCTTGAGCAACTCGAGCTCACCAAAAATCAGAGAAAAATAATCCTATAACCTCGAACCCACCACTTGTCATCCATCAGTACCTCCTTGGGTAACGATCCATAAACCGACCCGAAGGGCACTCATATGCCAGGTGACCTCGGCCCCCACAATTGTGACAAATCATTAAGGGTCCCATGCAATCCCTACTCATGTGACCCAATTGCTGGCAGTTTCTACATACCACATCCCGGTACCCACTACCACGAACACCCCCACTGCGGTCTCCAAGAAGATTGGATTTTGGACATTGTCTAGCCACATGCCCAGAAACATTGCACAAGTTACAAATGGGGTCGTTTGGACAATCACGTGCCAGGTGGCCAGTCTTCCTACAGTTGTTGCATGCCTTCTCATTTGTACAGTCTGCAGCAATGTGACCCTGCTTATAGCAGTTATTACACAACCTCAAGTCCCCTGGAGGCAATGGAGGAGCAGTGCATTCTCTGGCACGATGTCCGGCTTTACCGCAGGTATGGCAAATGCCCTCATTTGGACAGTTGTTGGCCATGTGGCCAGGTTCTCGACAATTCCAGCACAGCGATTTCATTGTGCATTCAGAAGCAATGTGCCTAACAAAGTATTTAAAAGTAAAGCAATACAAATTAGCCACGGAAGTCAAAAGGCATGATAATGGATACAATCGAAACCAACATACTTTACAGTACGAAGAATATCATTAAATCAATTGATCAATTATAAAGACACAGAGAATAAGTTGCAAACCCAGGTAGGCCACAGTTGTGGCAGATTGCAACATTAGGGCATTCTCTAGCATAATGGCCAGGCCTTTTGCAGTTTTTACACAAATTGTCACGGCTGAAAGAAAAATCACATAAGTGTTACGATTACACCATAAGAGTTTATATATTCTAAATCAAAAGGCTTGTCATAGGACTCCTAGAATCTATGCGGTCAAAAATTACTAAAACACATTCATGAAATCTCAAATCAGTCAACGCAATAAGCACAGGAAGAAAGATGACAGATTATTCAAAAAATAAAAGATAAAAATAAAATTTGATATATTATATAAGTTCCAAAATTAATAAAATATCTAAAAAATATCAGAGTATCAATTCTCCCCGTGAATAAAAATTTAATCCAGAAATAATGCATGTAGATTCTACACAGCTCCTTATAGCTACCGCATTCTGTCTTACATAAGAAAGCTATCACGACTGTAAAATTCCCAATAACCCTCACCAGGTCTAACTTCAGATATTAGAGAAGATATCATATAGATCCAAGGCCCCTTTTAGAAATCATAGTTTCAATCATCTTCAGCTTCCCTAACCAGTGCATATAGTAGACAATGGTAACAGTAAATAAATAGTTAAAATCTAAAAAACCTGAAGCCCCCACGTGAATCTCTCCTGTAAGGAGCCTCACGATAGGAAAATCGGTCAGATCGGATCTTCCGATCCATTGGACTCCTGCTCCGGCTCCGACTCCTGCTGTCTGAACTCATTTTCAAAATTTACCGTTCCTAACTTCTACCACAAATGACCAGCAAACCTACTAACACAACCAACACCACCTGCCGCCGCCTCCTCCCTGTCCACATCACAACCACACATCCAAGATCATCCACAAGCCAAAAATCCCTTACTTCCCCTTCCAAACATTAAAACCCCAAATTCCAACAGTAAAGAGTATGCAATTTTCGACAAGCAATCCATCTCACATCAATCAAATATCACTGTATACGGCACCAAAAAAAAACGGGGATTAGTCCTTGGCCCACATCCTTACGTTCCCAATCAAGATAAGTGTAGATAAAAGAAGTGGGAATGATATCACTCCACCTTTTCAGTAATTGGGCACATGGTTATCTATTAATGAATATCAAAGACTAGGAGATTTGCACACAAAGGACACTAAGTAAAAGTAAGCTTCATGAGCAATATTTCTCTTCCCGCAAGGGTATACAGAAATAGATCATAGGAAGAGACAACTAAGAAAAGGAGAAAAACATAAGGTGAACTCAAAAGCCAGCTGATTCTTGCTGGTGGAAGTTACAATTCACAATTGTATTGGATAAACGCACATGCATTCTTGGAAAGCCCATTGTCCATGATTGGAACCCATTGTCTACGAGTGTAATAGGAGCATCCGTGGACAAAAGGATCACCCTAAGATGATCATCTCGTGGCTATTGAGAACGAATCAAATCAGATGGTTCTATTTATCAATCTTTTCGACCTCGGTTCCGTAGGAGCAAGTCATAAAGATTGAGAAAAATTGGCCATTCACAACCACCGATGAAGGATTCCTCGAAAAATTAAGGATTAGTAATCCTTTTTAAAATGAAAAATCGAATGGATACAGTCTTGGACATACGCGAGGAAGGTAATCAAAAAAGAAAGAAGAACTCATCTTTCTTTTATCACTTAGGAAACATAAGCAAAGAAGCAATTCAATTCGACAACATATGTAACAAACCACATACAATTGAAAGGATGGAAAAATAAAAAGAAATATCAATATCCGGAAATGGGAGAAATGATAACGCAGTCGCGTCCAAATAGTAAAATTACAAAGCGGGAGAGGCAAAACTAGACAAGTAACCCTAACCCTAAAAAATAGCAGAACGAAAAACGCAAAACCTCAAGATAAAGAGAGGAGAAGGATAACGAACCTGAGTTCGGCTTCGGGCAGTAACGGTAAAGTATGAACGATATCTGGGGAATGATATAAGACGGAAACGGAGGCGAAGATCAGAGCATGTTAAAGATTCAAGAGGAGCGAGCCACGGACCGCAAAATATTCTCAGATTTGTGTTTGTTTTCCTTAATAATAAAAGGGCTTTAAAACAAGCCTGAAGACTAGCAACAAGTACGAAGCCCGGGAGTGTAAACCCCGTGGAATCTAAGTTTACTTCTTCCAAGGTCCAATTTTGTGGCCCATATGTTTTCCTCTCTTTTTTTCAATAATCATGTCTATTTTTTATTTCTTTTGTGAATACCAGTAATAATTGAACTAAAAACCTTTGGGTCAAGACTCAAGACCAAGCATAGAGGCTAGATCACGAGGACGAGTTTTACTGGGGTGAGTATACGTTTTTCTTTTTCTTTTTTTTTGCTTTTTTGTTTTATGGGAAATTATCTTTAGGAAAATCCCAATAAAGTGCTATATAAATTTTAAAATTCTAAAAAAAATTATATAACCATATAAAAAGATATATTAGTCACAAATATTAATTTTTAAAAAAATAAAAAAATACTTTTAAATTATAAACATTAACTAGAATAATAATACAACTAATAATATTTATAATAATTTTAAATATTTTAATAATGAGATTAATTATTTTTTTGACAAGTTAGTGATTAAAATAATTATATTAGATTCTATAGTATTAACTATTTTAATAATAAAATTAATAACATGTGTTATAATTTTAATTATTTTGTTAATAAGATTAATTATTCCATTTGACAAATTAGTGTGCATGAACATTAATTATATTAATAATAAAATTGATAACACGGTATAATAGTTTTAACTTTGATAATAAAATTGATTATCCCTCTAAGTTATAGGGCAATTTCATATTTTTTTATGAATATTAAAATCATATATTGATATTTATGATAAATTTATCATTTTACATATTTAAATATTTTTTTTTAATTTTATAATTCAAATAGTATTTTATAGAGATTCCCCTATATCTTTTGTTTTCTTTTGTAAGTATTATCTTTTATTATTAATTGAGATATAGTTAATTTTTTTATATATTAATAAAATTAAATAAATTAAATAATTATAATTAAATTTAACTCTTCAAATCAAATTGATATTATATATATATTAATTTATCTAAATTAATTAATTAATTTTTATATTATTTATAATTAATTTATTTATTTGATTTTTTTAATCTATTAAAAAATTAAATAAATTTTATATTAGATAATTAATATATCTTTATTTTATATTTTTGCGTTCATTTAAAGCAATCTCGTGATTAGCAGTCCTTTTAATAGCTCTTCCACGCAATCTTATCAACAGACATGGAATGGAATCCCTGAAATCATCCAGTAGTGTCTCAAGTCTCAACAAGAACCACCTCACCCACATGCAATCCCGTTACATTGTACACGTCATGCACTTGTCCTTATTAATTTCACCGCGTTCCAAACGCTATACCGTGGGCCTATTTAAATAGATTTTTTTAAAAAAAAATAAATAATAACTTATAAAAAATAATTATAAATAAATTAATATTCAGATATTATTATAATAACTTTGATAATTAGTAAATTATTAAAAAATATATATTATAAAAAAATAAATTAAATATTATTACTACTTAACTACTATAGATCATCTTCTTCATTCTATAGCAAGAACTCTAGAACAATAAGCATTCTATAGAGACTACTAATGAGCAACAATGGATGAAAGTGAGTAGTGATAGACAATTGCAAGTAGTGACAAAGAAAAGTTAGATCTGGACAACTAGCGGCAACTTCTATTAAGCATTCCATGTTTTTTTTACTTCAATTGACGACTAGCGATAATGACCAATGATAACTATGTATGTGAACCTAGAAGCGAAGACCGTAGTGGACGTAATGACTAACTATAGTGACACGGCAAAGAGAAAAGAGGGAAAAGAGATGAAAATGTGTTAGAAAAAATAATAATAAAATAGTAATTAAATAGTCTATAAATTCTTTTATTATTTTAAAAAATATTTTAAATAGTTTATATAAAACTATGATTTTAACTATTATTTGATTTAAAAGTTTTTTTTATAAATATCATTATTTATTTATTTTAAAAATTAAATTAATAATTTAGGCTATTTTTTTTAAAAATTTAAGTTCTAAAATTATCCAAAAGAGGCCATCGCAAATAACAAGAACAGCCATGAGGGGACCACCCGTGTCTCCAAGCCACCATCAATTGCATACACGACTAGTATTTCATTGACTCATGGTCTCAAAGTAAACTCTAGCTTACCTTTATGAGTCACTCAGTAATCACTCGAGCAAAATAACGAATAAGAACCTTAACTTGATTTTAAATTAAGTAAATCAAGAAATATGATAAAAACGTATATTATCAAGTATGGACCTCATTCCCCCTTTTACGAGGGGAAATATGTACGCAACAATAGAGGATTTTCTTAAAATATGGGAGAGAAAGAGAGCAACAAATTTTATTATAGTGCAACTCATCGCGTATCAAAGATAAAATTTAATGTCTTTTTGTAAATGTTTTCTTAGTTTAAACTCGTCTCAAAGAATTGTTTTTCATGAAAATACACTAGCACATCGCTTTGGTATATATAAATTATGAGAGCATAAATGAAATTGAAAACATGTCCCTAATTTACACATCTTTCGCACGTTAGATCAAAGGTTTCGAGGAATCTAATTCTACCAATTCGGCTTGATCGTAATCAATTCCATGCTATGGCCCATTTAGGATTAGATGGAATTCAAAACTTTACTTGCTTAAAATCCCAAATTTCAAAATCGAGCACTTAACGAGCTAGGAGAATTCAGTGAATAATGATGGGTTCCACTTACCTCATCGACTTTTAGAACGAATATTTGTGTACACATTTTAAACGGTGCCTGAATCATTTACCTCTACTCATATTTTGCTCATCATTACTTTATGACTAGGTCAACTTTGACATTCATTACGCTTGACTACTTAGTTCCATGCATGGTGTTATGTTCTTAAGATAAATATGATATATTTCATTTTGAAGTTGTCACATTAAAGTTATAATTATGTCTTAATCTAAGAAGAAAAAACACATGTAAGCAGCACGAGCCGAAAGCACCTACATTGAATAGAGATTTAAAATTATGATTATTTCATATTTCATATGCGTATTCTATTGCTGACCTGGGCATGCAAACACAGTTGACTGCAGAACAAAGATGAATAATTCAAATGCTATAAGTTGAAAGAGAGAGGTAAAGAAATAAAGTCACGATAAATATCAACAAAACCTAAAGAATATGGCTAAAATGTACTAGTAAAGAAATTTCGATGCCCTCAACTACACCTAATAAATAAGAATACAAACAATCAATTCCTTCCTAATTTCCGTTACCTGCCTAGTTGACTAATGACTAGCACTACAAGTCTACTTCGAAAACCACTATCTATCTTACAAAACCGAATCCGGTTGGACCGGACGTGATTCCGAATCTAGGAATTCAGCAACTCGGAACAGTCTGAGTCAACTCACATTCCGGTTCGCTCATTTCCTTCTTCTTCCTCATCTCTAACACTTTACGATGGCTGTTCGAGTGAATATCCCTAGAGAAAGTTGGGCTACAGGCTGGTCTATACTCCGGAAAAAGCCGACCGGACTTGAACCGGACCCCACAAGCGTTACACAGGGTTTTGTGGCCAAGCGGACCTGTTCTCCATTGCGGAGTTTTCTGCACTTGGCAATGGGTACACCGACGCTGAATCTGGGACCCACCATTACTACCGGCTTGAGCCTCCGCCCTTTTCTTCTGCTTTTTCAGGGGCAGCTCCGTAACGCCATGTCCAAACGCGATGTTCGGAGCCGCGCCGACGGTGATAAGAGTCAACGACGAGGAAAAGACCGATGAACACGAAGACGGCGGCGAAGATGGCCGGGTAAGCAAGGGGCTGAACGCCCTGGCTCTTCTACGCTTGGTGCTTCTCGCCTTGACGGGAACTCCAAAGGGAAAACAAGGAGTTTTCGCAAAGACAGGCCTAGGTTCCGGTTCAGGCCGGGTCTTCTTTTCCTCGGAACGGACGGGGTACAGAAGCGAGAGCTCCGGGACAGAATCGTCAACGAAATGAGAAACCCATTCTAAGTCAGCCAGATCATCGTCCTGTAATAATTTTAAATGAATTATGTTACAACAAAAATTAAAATTTATAGAAGTAAAATAAAATTTTTTTCTCTAAGCGTAAAAGTCGAGGATAATGACTCACCGGAACGGCGAGTTCGTTAGAAAAAACGATGTCAGAATCGCCGGGACCGGAAGAGGAATTAGAGTTGGTGTCTTCTTCGCTCCGGTCATGCGAGGAGGAACCGGAGAGACTGTCTTTTTCCTCGTCTTCTTCTTCAAATTCAGGTTGAAATTCACTCTGAGAGAAGTCGAATAGGTCATCCACGGAGAAATCCTCACCGGCAACGCCGTTATTCGAATTCAAACACCAAATTTCCTCGCCAAAGGCTTGCTGGGTTGATTTCAGACCCGTCAATTCTCTGTGCAAACTCGATTTTAACGCGTTCGCTACCACAACCTCCATTTCTATACACAAATTTAATCATTATTTCAACAAGTCACAGACAAAAATTTCTAACAGAATTCCCACAACCCACTTCCCCCTTTTATCTCTCTTCTATAAAATTTACCTGATAAAAATGACGAAGAAGAGAAAACCGCACGAGAGTTTTCGTAGGTTGAAGCACCGGGACGAACGAGGGTGGGCGAAAATGGCGCTGGGTTATTGGTTTATCTTTATCTTTCTTTCTCCTATTCTTTTACTATGCATGTAATGTTTTCCAATTTAAATATGCACTACCAAAAATTTCATTGAGAGCGATATTCTAAGCTGGCGACATTTGGCCATGTGAGGGGAAGCGCTTGACTAATATAAATATATAAATATAATAAATGTATTAGTTTTATTTTGGAAATGGATCTTTGTCTCGCTGATGGATGATTGATTCGTAAATTGGAAATTTCCGCGACGATTTTTATTTATTGACCGTACCAAAAAATGGTGGCTTGGTCCAGTCCAACCAGTTTAAAACAAAAACGTTAAAATCACACGCCGGTTTTGACTGTTACATCCAGCAAATCCACCGTGGTCGTCGATCAAAGCATACTCGTCCTGGAAACCAACGGCTGTGATTAGACCTAAGGGTGTAAAGCGTAAATTGGCGCTAAACAGTTTTCATAAACGATGTCATTATGAAAGTCCCAGGAAACCACCCAAATTACGTTGTGGTTCTAACGTCTATGCGAAGGGACATTGAAAACTGACCGTCAAGCTTTAGTTATTTACGAGAGTGGGATTGCTCGGCCGCGTTGATCGCGCCTCGTGCTAGGCTGATTTTGTAACTGGGTAATGCAATGCAAAGAAGGTGATAACCACATCGGACAATTCACTGTTTGGCCAGTGAAGCATCTAACGGCTGACGCTTTGAATTTGATTTTAAACGAACGGTGAGGATCTGTTTGAGACCTGTTACTTACGCTTAAAAGTCTGAGGTTGTTAGATTCGTGGCCTTTTGGAAGCATCGACTCGTGTCGTTCAGCATTATCCAGCGCGTTGCTTTTGGAATGATGATCTATGCACTCGTAGCAATAGCTGGCATGCAAAATGCAACTGGATATTATGCATTACTCCAAAAAAAATTGGGGGGTTGAAGGTAAATGGATTTTTATATTCAATCTTTTTAATATTAAAGCAAAAAAATTAATATACCGCTATAAATTGTACAAAATTGGCTAAATTTATACCAGCTTACCCTGAAATTTGACTTATTCACAAGTGTTTCTCTTCACTTCTAAAACAACCAAAAAAATCCTTGACTTTTATACTTACGCCCAAAAGGCCTGAGCCACTGTTTGATATTTTTATGGCACAAAGCGAGGAAAAAAATGAAAATGATAAGCGCTTGCTGGTATTATTCCATTTTGAGGCAAAGCATAATTCGTAGGAAGTGTTGTATCAAAAAAAAAATAATAATAATTCGTAGGAAGCGTATACTTCGTGCAGACACTGTACCACCTCACCATTCTTTTGAACCAAAGCGGCACGCCACCACCTTCACGTGAAAGTACATTATAGGATTAGTCTACAAAAAAAATGGAAAAATAACAAAAAATATAGGGTGGTTTTTGAAATTTGAGAATACATAAATAAAGTTTTTTTTTTCACACCAAGATGCGCCAAACACGGATTGCTGTTAAAAAGTGGAGTCACAAAAAGCAAGTGATGGACGACTAGAAGAAGGATAAGCTGATGGAATGAACATGTGGGAGAGTAGTGGGAGTCCACAAATATCTCCATTACGTCATGGCGCATGAGCACTCACGTGGTAGGTGCCACGAGATAATGCTTAACTACTCGCTTCCCATTAATTGACTTTTCAAATTTCAACTTGCTTCACCCTTCCTCGCTGGCCAAATCAAATTTTAATGATAACCTATTTACTACTACTACTTTCTCGATCCCCCTCCCCCTCCCCCTCCCCCTCCAAAAACCACCCCCAACCCATTCAAATTATTTTATGGTTGATCGTGTTGCTGATTTCAGACCAAAAAAGGAGGGAAAACAGAACAAAAAAGTGGGTAAAAAACATTAAAAGGATCATATAACTAACCTTTTGAAATCTTCAAATTTGTTATTGTTAATTAAGCATTTCAATCCTTTTATTAAAATCTGAAGAAAGAAAGAAACAACTCACCAAAAAGCTCATATCCACGTATAAGTTGTTGAACAATGTCCTGAAAAATTGAGTTGAAAACCCTGAAAAGTTAATTAAAATGGCTTTCAACTGAGGTTTTTTATATATCCAAATTTCAATTTTAAAAAATATCTAATCTAAAGTATGGATATGAAAAAGTTGCTTGTTTGCGAATTATTACAAGTGAGCTTTTTTGAATTGTTGTTAACTTGACTTTTCTGGTAAACAAAAAATTTCAACTTGACTTTTTTGAATTATAGGTAAAATTGTACCATAAATAAAATTAAAATATTAATTGTATATGAGAAGTAATATTAGAATATTATGTATTATTTTACTATTTATTAGTTGTAGAAAAAATATTGTTTTATTATTGAACATGCATTTTCCCCTTATCCTAGTTTTTAACTTGTTTATCCATCCATGCCTTTTCAACTTCACAAGTAGTTACAGCCCTTGAATATGTTTCGTTATATGTGATTTGAGAATTTAATAAGATAAAATGGAAATGATTTTCTCGTTATTATAAATAGTTTATAATTTATTTTCAATATGATATTAGGACAATTGAAAATGATTAATTATTAAAGACAATGTCTAATGGTAATTGTATTATAGAGGGTGCTTGGTAACACGTTTTACTGCTTCTCAGTAATTTGTGTTCGCCCCAAAACACGCTCTACATTTAACATGTAACTAATTATTTACTTAGTTTTAATTATAAAAGTGAATTAATATTTTTAAATAAATTTAAAATATTAAATTAATTAATTATAATTAAATCTAATAATTTGAGATGAATTAATATTATATACTATTTATTATAACTAAATTAGTTAATTAACTATTATATTATCTATAATTAATTAATTTAATTTGTTTAATCTATTTAAAAAAATTAACTATAGATAGTATTAATTTTGCCAATATGAATGTTAAATTAAGGATCTTAAACTCATTTATTTACAACTTTATTTCATTTCAGACTCAATACTAAGTGACATGAGGAACTTCACAGAAAATGTACTGCTCAGGCTCCTCAAATCACTCAAGACAAAGAGTTCATACCAAAATAACAATTCTACGTACTCTTCTACCATTGACAATGATATAAGCCTAACTTAGTGACTTTGATTCCCACAAAAAAAGAAAGCCATTCCAGACAGTCAACGACGCCTATTGAAGAAGGAAATGCACCCGCTAATGGTAAACTAACACGTGTTTTTTTTTTTTTAAATGAAAAAGGTTGCTATGTTATGAGAGAGTCGCAAAATGGAGGTGCCAAGTCGCTCGCTCCCTCCTATATTCGCAGTCCGTCCACAGAAAGAGAAGGCTTGCCGAAAGGTACGGTGGAATTGAGTGGAATTATGCCCAAATGTGAGCAAGTTTATGTGAGAATTATTATGTAGTTCTATATAAATAATTTAATTATTAAAAAATTTGATTTATTCTGTATTAAAAATTGCCATTACATTAACGATTAAATTATTCATGCGGAACTGACTAAAGTCTATTATAGTTTCTCTATATAGGCATAAGATTCACAGAAATAGTCGGATTGTATGCGACGGCATTAGTTCTATGGTTCCAATTTAACCATTCCATAACATCCAAACCCTGCTACAAGGTTGAAAGATATTTGGATTGACTGAGGTTTTCGATACTGCCAAGGCATGGTGACGTTCGATAATAGCAAGAATTCCCCTTGGAAAAGGGATTAGACTGCTCTTAGCTCTGATAGAGGTCGTGAAACCTCACATGATCGGCTGGCCGAAAGAGGGATTCAAGGCTCATTTAGTTGCTAGAAATAACGAGAATGTGATATAACTAAATGTCATTTCCTCCTATTTTTAATATAATAATTAATTAATTTAAATAAATTTTAAAAAATAAATAAATTATTTAATTATAATAAATATAATATGATATTTTAAAATATTTATATATAATATTATATTATATTTCACGGTAAGTAGATTAATTTTTTAAAAAATAATAAATATTATTTATAAAATAAAATAATATCTTATATTTAAAATTAAATTTAACTTTCCAATAGTGTCCTAGAAAATTAAGCATTTCTTTCGTGGATTTTACAATTCATAAATGAATCATAAATTTTTTAATGAAAATAAAGTAATAAACGAGTATAACGAATGATAATAATAAAAGCAAAATGTAAAGCCCAAGAGCGAAAATGATAGTCAAATCCAGAGTAAAAAGCCTAAGTGAGGAAAGCCCGATTAGTAAATTAGATCTGTCCAGTTCATAAGTCAATCAGGTAAAATTGTCCAAAAAATAAAAAGCTCAAGTGAAGCCCAAACCTAGTTCATACCAGCATGTACATTTAGTAAGAAAAAAATTTATAATAAAAATATAAATATAAATAAAATTATATTAAAAATAAATTTTAAAAATTTATTTAATAAGATAAAAATAAGTGTAGAATTAATATATATATTTTATAAATTAGAGTAAAATTGTATAAAATATTTTTTATAATTTAAAAAAAGTTAAAGTTGCGCAAAAAATTATAATTTATGATAAAATAGCATAAAATATTTTATTTTTATTTTTATTATTTTAATTTTTAATTTTTTTTTATAGAATTGACTTGAAATTTTAAAAATAGAAGTACTTTTATTTTTCTTATATAAAAAATGCCCTAAATGACGTTGAGTCTTCGATTTTGACGACGTACACGCAACTGACGCAAATCTTAAAATTTGATAACCGGACCAAATTGATCTATAGATCAGCTTTTCAACCTAGAGAAGAAAATAATATGATAAGTGGCAACAATAAACCATCTAATTAAAGACTAAAAGCTTACTGGTCACTACACATCTCATGACTCATGATATGAACTTTGTGAACACTGCAGAAAAGTAGATAAATGCGCGCACCAATCATGCTGCCGCCCTTTTGTTATGTCATGTCCCTTGGTTTTGGGACGAACAGAGCAGAGAACTCGCATAATAAGATCTATTAAAGTATAGGGGAAGTTGGCAAAGCAACGCTGGAAAGAAGGCGTAATATGCAAGGTTTTTGGTTACCGTGACTTTTTCACAAGTCCCCTTCTTTGACAGGCTTGAACAAGTTTGTGTTTAGAAATAGGATTTAATTTTTTTTAAATAAAATATTAATTTAAAAAAATTTTAAACAAATAATTATATTTGTTCAGAAATAATTTTAGATAAAATTATACTTTTGACCAAGTTACTGAAATTAATTTTTGAAATAATAAAGAATTTATGGACACAATTACTATCTTACCCCTATTTTTCCTTATATTCTCTTTTATTTCTCATCTCTTTTATCCACCCTATCTCCTATATAATCTCTTTTCCCTACATTCTTTTTTCTCCCATCTTCTCTTTCTTCTATACCATATATCATCTCTCTTACTTTTAATCAAATCATATCTTTTTTAGTAATTTAATAATATGAAAAGTGATTCTATTACTAATCATCCAAATATCTCAATTTTTAAAATATATTATTCTCAAAATATATTATTTAAAATATATTCTTTCTAAAATCTATTATATGAAAATTAATCTAAATAAGTTATAAATATATCATATCATCTATTTACATTTTATAATTTCATACATTTGAAGACATGAGAACATTAATTAATGTTTTGTGTTTAAATATTTAACAGTATAGTTGATGACAAGTAAAATTTATATACGTTCATATCTAACCTGTTTATGTAATATGCCTTTCTATTATTGATGAATCTAGGAGTTTAGATCGTTTTGTATCACTATGCTCAATTTTCATTCAAATGATCGGAAGCCATCGTTTTCGAAGAAACTACAAAACTAAAAATGAAATATTACGAAACTCCCAAAACGTATAGACAAAGTTAAACATTTTGAGAAATGTTTGAATGAGTTTAAGATATAGCAGTATCGTTACTGGCTGGGGAATAATGTGTTTAGATATTTTATATATCATGTTGACTGAGCATTGAATGGATTTTTTACATTAAATATGGATATACATATTTTTAACAATACTAATTTCGATATATCGATGAAGGTGATGGTGATATATTGACGTTGATGATTATTTTCAGAGACTAAATTTAAAATAATTAGGATAACAATATAATCTAATTAAATTAATTAAAATGACCATAAAACAAACAGAAATGTCTCTGCCAAGGAACCAAAGCCCAAAGTGCTATCCATATGTTATTTCCGATACAAGTTTGAAAAACTCTCTCTCTCTCTCTCTCTCTCTCCTGATACGGACTCATTGCTGCCGGTGGCGTTGGTCCGAAACCGATCGGCGAGCAGATTCAATCCATTCGCCGGTGAATGGATGCTATCAGAAAGCAAGCCTCCAAGCTCCGAGAACAGGTCGCTCGCCAACAACAGGTTCTTTCTCCTTCTCAAAGCAAAAAACCTATTTCGTTCGCCCGATTCCAGATTTCTAGCCAGATCTTTCATTGATCGATGAAAATAAATCGTTTAAATAGATTTTACCTTATCATTAATCCCTATGAAATCATTTTATCTTCGAATAGCTCATTTTGTTCTTCACAAATGCCATCGCCTGTTGCTATTTTTCTTATGTAATTGTCTTCTCGCATCTATCTTGCTATTCTGAATGTAGCGAACTAGCATTTAATTTAGATTATAATCCCTCTTCACACGAGCATGGTACCGGCGTGCATTGGGTCCATCGAAATTGATACTTGCGTTGCGGTAATTAATCGATAAAAGCTGCACTGCATGGATGTTAGACGAGAGTTTGAATTTTAAGATAGTAGCTTACCTTGCAAATGTATTGACCTTGGTTTTGAAGATCAGAATCTTTAAATATTTTGGAATTTGAATAGCTGCTTTGCAACCAAATTGTTTCTCGTTTTCTGCCAACGAACATTTTGCTTCTGTCCTTTGTTAAGGTGTTTAATCACATTTGTTGTTATATAGGCTGTCCTAAAACAGTTTGGGGCAGGGGGATATGGAGGTTCGGATAATGTGATTACTGATGAGATAGAGTTCCAGCAACATCAGAAACTTGAGAAACTCTACATATCAACACGTGCGGGAAAGGTTACTGGATCCACCCAACTAGTTCTTTTATTCTCATTTACCTTCTACCTCAATTGACTATTGATAACATGTGTTCTTGCTGTTCAGCATTATCAACGGGATGTTGTTCGTGGGGTAGAAGGTTATATTGTTACGGGATCCAAGCAAGTTGAAATAGGTAAGTAACGTTGGTTGGTGAAATTTCAATTAATATTTCTGACATTAATTTTACAAAACTTCATCCTGTTATTCAATCGCGTGCATCTTGTTTAACAGGAACAAAGTTGTCAGAAGATAGCAGGAAATATGGCACAGAAAATACTTGTACTAGTGGTAATACGTTATCTAGAGCTGCACTAAGTTATGCCCGTGCTCGTGCTCAAATGGAGAAGGAACGTGGGAACTTGCTAAAAGCCCTTGGCACACAGGTTTGATAAAACTTTCACATGCACGTACACACGGACATGTTTCATTTTGATACTTGCAGTCGTGTGCAAAAAATAGGGCATGAAGCAGTCTAAAGTAGCCACTGTTATGTTGTATGATGAATTACTACCTTTTTCCCTTTTCGATGCACTCCTTATATCCAAGCTCCATGATGCCAGTCTAAACATATTAAGATCCCTGTCTTCTGTTCTCTTGTTTGGAGTGAATCTTAGCAATTCCAGTGTGATTTACGGTAGCTTGTTTTCTCCCGTCCAATTGAAAGTTGAAGTGTCAATGTTATGCGTTCAATTTCCACAATTTTGATTTGAAGTCCTTCGTTGTTTTTGTGGTTCCTGTTATATATTGTACATCGATATTCAGCTCATTTAGTCCTATCATTATCTATATTTATACCCCTTAAAAGGGGGAAAGGGTTGGAAATTAACCAATTCTTTTTCCTTGGTGCTATGTATGAGTTCATCTACGAGGTAGCTGTGTTTGTAGAATTGCAGGCTTTAAATCTGACCTTGCCTCGGTCATGCCATGGTTTTTTACTTGTAACTGAACTGGTTTTACGCATATGACTATGAATTTCTGATTTTTTTTTGTCTTGTTCCTTAACTGAACTGCTCCAACATTGACTGGTTTTAACTGCCATACATGTTCAGCTTTCTCACTGGAATTATATGCTGGCTTGGATCGTTGATTTGTTCGATGTGTTATTGGCTTCATTTTTATGGCTTAATATTTCTTCTATTAAAGTCTTGCTCAATGCATAGGTTGCAGAGCCCTTAAGAGCAATGGTGATGGGAGCTCCATTGGAGGATGCTCGGCATCTAGCTCAACGTTATGACAGAATGCGCCAGGAAGCTGAAGCCCAGGTATTCTGGAATTTGATCATTCATTTTCTTTTTCATTTTTTTTATTTTATCATTTAGATTTTCTTTTATAGCTGTCATGCGTTTATTTTTAAGTTGCCTTGTTTTCCAACAAATGTCAGAAACTATTGTTTTATATTCTGATAACAGCAAAAGTAGCTTTTATTTCCTCACTGAAATTGTAATGACGCTGTCTTTTGAACCTAGATAGGCTATTGAGGTCTCCAAGCGCCAGGCAAAAATAAGGGAAACACCAGGCCATCCTGAGAATGGTATGAAATTGGAATCAGCTGAAGCAAAGCTGCAAGATCTGAAGTCAAACATGGCCATTTTGGGGAAGGAAGCAGCAGCGGCAATGGCTGCTGTTGAAGCACAGCAACAGAGGTTGACCCTTCAGCGTCTTATAGCTATGGTATTGTAGTTGTTGTTTTACCTTGTGATGCTGTAGCTATTCAATTTGATGGGTCTTAGCCAAAAGAAATTATAATTCCCCAATAATCCAACATTCTTTATTTGTTTGTGAAGGTTGAAGCAGAGCGTGCCTATCATCAGAGAGTTCTCCAAATACTTGATCAGCTTGAGGGAGAGGTTAGATACCATATTTCTTGGTCTTTTAAACTATTATTTTGCATTTTTAGTTGAACGTGACATCAGAAAGTTAGGTTATTTATTTTGCTGTTGACTATTTAATGATATGATAGATGATATCTGAACGGCAACGTATTGAAGCCCCTCCTACTCCTAGCATGGAGAGCAGCATGCCTCCACCCCCATCATATGAAGAAGCTAATGGTGTCTATGCTTCTCAGACTCATAATGGATCAACAGATAGCATGGGTTACTTCTTAGGAGAGGTTTGTGAATATTGCAAATAATGTTATTAAATTGCTTGTAGCATAATAAGAGGCTAAATACCAGTTTATGAGTTGTGATTTTACTCTAATTGTAGGTGATGTTTCCATACCATGCTGTGTCTGATGTGGAGCTAAATCTTGCAGTTGGGGATTATGTTGTTGTTCGGAAGGTTTGTAGCTTGCTGAATCCTAAACATGATATTGCAAATAATGTCTGTGATTTCTATTTTACTCCAAGGACTCCCTCTCTGGTAGGAGGAATGCTTTTGATTTGTCATCAAATGGATTACAAGATTCTGATGTGGTTTTTCACAGGTGACCAACAATGGATGGGCTGAGGGTGAATGCAAAGGAAAAGCAGGTTGGTTTCCATTTGGTTATATTGAAAGAAGGGAACGAGTCCTTGCAAGCAAAGTGGCGGAAGTGTTGTAGGTTTTCCTGTTGGGTTTGGTTTCTTACCCTGTGGATTTTGTACGTGTGTATGCTCTATTTTGTGCTTGAAGGTGGATAATGCGCTCTTGCCATAGTATGGATTGCTTTGTGATATATATACATACGCTTCCCCTTGGGAGATTATCAATTGATATGAATCTCTGTCGTTAGTTTTCATTGCATGAGAACTGTTCATTCTCTAATTTTGTACCTGGAGTGTTGTTTTATTGAGCCTCGTCTCTTTCCTTCGTACTCAGTTAAGCAAGTCCAGAACTATAAAGGATATGCGGACGCAATTGAAGCTTGTTATATAACGGGTAGATCCAGGTTTGGGATTTCGAATTCTTTCCTTATGCAGTGCTAGTACGGCATTTGCTGGTAACTTTGATTCATTCTTTTAGGGAGTTTTATCCCGTTGATTGTGATAGTTTCGAATTATGCATTTGTTCATCTTCGGCTAACTTCGCTGATGTGTGTGGTAGTTTATAATCATTTTAGCAGAACGGTAAGGTGATTTAATTTCGGGGTATCTTGTCAGGGTCTGAAGTCTGACTGTCATTTTGAACGAGAATGACCAATGATTTTTACATGCTATTTCTTGTAGCATCCTAGGATTCTGTTTGGATTCATAATTTTTCCTACAGTTGTTATAGCATGTTTCTGCATTGATTAATATGTTTAATATTTAATATATTGTGCAAAAAGATTGTGATATCATGATATTGCATGAGGTTTAACAAAATTAAATTTAAAATAAAGTGAAATTTAAGATGCAATTGACGGTTCAAATTCTAATAAAACTAAATTAAATGCAATGTGGAATGAAGTAAAAAATAAAAGCGCTTATTTATCAAAAAATGGAATTGATTGGAGACAGACATTATCAAAAAGCTTTAGGTTGTGTCCTCGGCCGTGAATAATAATTTGTATTAATTGAAACGTTAAAGAACACCATATTTTGTTTGAAAATATTTTGGTAATAAGCGAGGAGATATGTAATATATTTAACTTTAGTAGCTGATATATAATATATTGTTACCACAGCTTTTAGAAACAAATTTTGACAATAAAGACTTCCTCGTGCCATTTTGACTAAAATATCTTTTGGCATAAAATAACAACAGTTAATATTAATTTAAAGAAAAATTAATCCATTAGTTTACCTTAATTTTTATAGAAGTTTTTGTAACTTATTTTGTTTGAATTGGATTCTCATTATTTAATATGTAAGTTTTAATTTTAATTTTGTTGATAACATTCTGGGGCAAAACAAGAGGTGAGCGATCTAAATAGCTGGTATATGATACACGAATTCTATAATCAACCTCTGACAAAATAGGGTTTCTCGTGGTCACCTTTACTAAAACAACCAGCGTGCGACTGAATGATCAGCTTCACAAAATATTTTGATTGGCACCTCTTAAAGCCAATAATGCAGCTCCATATGCAGCCTCTGTGTGAATTGCGCGACTCACAGGCAAGCCGAGCACCCTCTCTCGTATCTTAATCCACTTTCCGTTCTTAGCTCCACCACCCGCTGTGAACACTTTCATTACTTGGGTAGCTCCTCATACGCCTTTGCCTACATGCCACCACGCAGCACCTTAGGTTCTTTAGTTAGTTCATGGGGGATTTGGATCCTCCCAAATTCATAAGAAATTGATATCGACAGTTTAAGTAATCAAACGATGCAATATGGATGGAACATGCATCAAGATTTACACGTCCTAATGAATCCCACTCACGCATTGTACCGCCCTTTATCTGAGATCGATTCTAAGCAATTGGGAGGATCTAAATCCTTCCGTTACCTCTTTTTTCTTAAATTTCAAAAAACAAACGACGAGGGAAAAATATTATATCGAAAGAATGTCTTAAGAAATTGAGTTTTCTTACATTTAAATATGTTGAGATTCTCGCTCTGGACTATGAATGAGTGGTTGCTCAAGAAAGCTCAAAACTTTTCATAATAATGCAATTTAAACTACCAACTTGAGAATTTTACAATGATGATGGCAAAAAGTTTCACCCTTATAACAAGTAGAGCACTCTGAAGAATTATTTAAAGCAAAATATGAAACTAAAAGACTAAAGAGAACCATCAATATTATTACCTCTATACGTGCAATGGATTCCAAAATCCCATGCAAGTACTCAACATCATTCTCCGGTCTTGGCACTTGGCAGGAGCCTGCCCATCAGTAGAATTCGATCAGTTGGGGTCACGCCATGTACTAGTTTGAGTATTTTAGAAGCCCAATGAGATCAGCGATTCTCTTGTAAGCTAAATTGACTTTGTTACAACTTCAAAAGAGTTAGTCATCAGAGAAATCTTTAAAGCTACTCTGTTACGTTACAATCTTCACACCTTCTACCTTATTTCATTCGACTTACCAGAATTTCGCTCATTTATCCAGATTCAGAATCAAAGAGAAAGAAACACACCCAAAAAGTTACTATTGAGGATTGCATCTTTTAACAATGATAATAAGTATTACTCCTGTTACCTTAATATAAAATCTAATCATGAAGTTAATTTTAATTCTAAATATAAAAAATTTTCTATATTTATTAAATTTTTTTAAATTACCCTTATTGATTCTTCTTACAAGAATCAAATAAGAGAAATGAAGTTAAGAAAGATGATTAGGATATTTTTAAAAAAATATATTATATTAATTAACTTAACTACCTTCTTTAATATAATTAAATTAATTAAATAGGTCATATATTAATAAACTGATAATAAAGTACTGTTTACTCTTTAGCCCCTCGTGGTTTGAAGCATCTTATTTATATTCCACGTGGTTTGTTGTTTCACTGCCATTTAACCACCCTTCAATAATGGTTTTCCTCAATTTTAACTGAAAAAATAAAAGTGAAAAATATTGTGCAATGTTATTGTTGTACTTTCATAGTCTTGAAGGCATTAATGAAAGTAGCAAATATATCAATGTTGAAATGCCCACCTAATCTCAACAATAACTTTGGAGCACTACAAATAATCAAAATATGAGTATATATTATTTTTAACGCGATTATATTCATTAAAAATTATATGTAAAATACTTCAGGATAATTCAATTGTAATTGCTTAAACCACAAGGGGCTAAACTGTATTTTACCCATAATTATGTATATAAGGTCTTAATCAGACTCATGATTACTCTTATTTGTTCATGGAAGTAAATCGTATCAAGTACCTCGGAGACAAATTTGGATCTGACACCGGGAATCTCTCCCCGGCTTTTGGCAAAGGATAGTAGTCCAAGGGGGAGGCTTCCAAGGGATTGATCTGTTCACTTAGTTTCTCTAATTGATCATCAGTGAACAACTGCCTAAGAACAGCTCCACCGGAGTTTGAAGCACCACCAACAAGCCACTTATCATCCAGCCGATGACTGTAGACCCCAAACCGAGAATCCTCAATCCTAGTATTACTCAATAGTTTAATAGCAAGTGTTGAACCCAGTGAAGTAACCTAATCAAGAATGCGCGTTATGAAACAAACGTGTCAGAAAAACACACTGATTGTGGACACAGTTCTTGGAACACTTTAGAGGCAACATTTAAAGAGATTGTTTAGCAGTGACACTTCATGCAAAATCATCAATAGACCAAACAATGGCACAAGAAAATTTCCGTCGTTGAACTGATTCCCGCTGTACATCTTTCTTGGATTCTAAAAGGCATACAAAGGTTAATTGTGAACATTTTTTTATGTAATTTTAAAAAATATGATACATTAGAAATAGTCGATGTTTTTTTTTTCTGGTTCGATAATTATAAGAGAAAAGCGCAGTAAAACCCTTACAGCGTCACCAGGTTGAGAGACACGAGCTGCAAGAAATGCAGCTATACTGTCGGTGGTTCCTGTGCATACAACACAGTCTTTTTGAAAACCTGAAAGGATACGCACTCTAATTTAAATGTTTAAGCTCCAAAATTTTGATTAGCAGGAAACATAAAGAAATTCAGATGCTTACTTTTTTCTTTTGTTTTTTTTTTTTGTGTGGGAGGGGGGAAGCGAGGGGATTTTACAATACATTAATGAACAACAGATACATGTGGAAGTCCAGATGAATCAGCTAATGAGATTTAGTTGCAAGCTAAGTTACATGCTTCGTTTCTTTTAATTTCTGTGTTAACTATTCAATTTGAATTATATGTTTTCATAGACCCTACATTCTCACATGGAATACACATTCTTTGAACCTAGTTCCATTTACAAGTGTAATTAATAAAGGGAAAGCATACCAGATTTAGTTCTGATGTCTTCTTTTAGATTAGAAATTGGAGTTCCTGGAGCACAACTGAAGGCAAAAGATGAGAATATGGCTGACGGACTAGCCATGCTGGATATGACTCTACTTCGGGATCATAGCCAACCTGCAAGACATTGAAAAACGATTGGGTTTTCCAAAATAAAAATTTTATCACAGACATAATAATTAAGTAATATTAATAAACGTTCTAGGTGCAATTTTACCTTCAGAGCATTGTTATAATCGGAAACCCCAAGCTTTCCATGAAGAAGCCACAAAAGCCAGTCTGCTTGGTGTAGCAACTGAGCAGATTTTTCGTTTGAATCAACATGGTTCCACCTTGAGACGAGTTTGCACGGGGTGGAGGAGCCAGTGCAAACTGTATGATTTGGTGGAGCAATGGATTTCACCATTGGTAAAGCATCGGGACAACTCTCATTGTAAAGGAAAGGCCTCCCTAATGGTTCTCCCTTATCACTGCGATGCTCCATTCATATTCTTCCTCCAGAAATAGTCTAAATATATAGCAAGAGATATATTGAAAAGCAACAAATTGCAAGTCGTCCACCTATCAACAATGAGTGTAGTTGCAGAAGTCCCGTCAATAGAAATAGACATAATATGTTTGCGGACATCTAACGGAATGTCTTCAAGTAACAAGAATAATGTCTCTTTCCATGACCGTACCCAGTCCTGCGCTTCTCCATTCTTTCTAGACAAAAGAAACAGGAATTCTATTACCACGGCAGTAATATTGGTAGCATAACATCTATTAAGCACCGATGCATATAAAGCAAGACGCATTGTGTAAAAAAAACTAGATGTTTCTGTAGTTTCATGGAGTCTACTCATCAACCTAAGAGCAAGCCTAAAGGTTACTAACATCTGACAGAGGTAAAGAAACATAAAAAACAACTAAAACCTATACCGTGACGATAATTTAACCACCACTTCTTAATTACATCACGGACGACGCCTACGAAAGAATAGCTGAACTCAGACATGAGTTGTTCAGTCTCTTTTCTTAAGATCCTCCGACTCATGTCTGTTTTCATTTAGAGAGCACATCCTGTACAGCTTCCTATCGCTGAACCAGAACAAGATCTTCATGTTGATTCGTATATGTGCTTCTTAACATGTAATGCGCATAGTAATTACATTCTTTCAGTAAATTCGGTGAGATTTATGCCACATTAGACATCAATAAATTATTTGCGTGTAATCTAGAAAGCACCAAGACTTGTAAAATAAGATGCATTGAGTCTGATGATGAAACTCCAAAATGTAATATGGACCCTTCATATTTTTGTGGTGCCATGAGTGTCTCTATGGTGTTGCTTCTCATATATGTGCTTCATGCACATAGTAATTGCATTCTTCTCATAAATTAATCAGAGGTGTTAAGACTTATATCGTTTGAGCATGCGATTTTAAAAACTGAGTATCATTGATCAGAGGTCATACAACTTATCCGCCAAACAAAAAATTATAGTGATACAACTTATCTAATTTCTCCAAAATCTGAGACCGTGTTACTTTTAATTTAAGTTATTTATTCAGCAACATGATATAGCATCCTGTAATAATACTCTCACCAGAACATTCTACAAAAAGCTCGGGTGAGAATTTGAAAAAACAAAAAACGAAGCAGTGTGATGGTGAGAGAGAGAGAGATCCGTGCCTTGTACAAAGGATACTCTCTCTTGGCCTCGGCTTGAATTGTGCCGTCCTTGTCAATGGCGGAAAACCTCGCACCAGATGTGCCAAAGTCCAGACCTAGATAAAGCCTCTGATCACCTGATTGAACAACCACTTCTGGCCTCTCTTTATTGCTTCCAAGAGGCATCGCTATTTCCCTTCGTTTTCTAGTAGTATTGCATAACCTATTTCCTGAAAAATCAATTTAAACGATCATTATGCTCCGAGTCGTCAAGAGAATGCATCCACCGGTGCTGAAGAACATAAACAACACAGTTATGCTCCGAGTGATCGGAATCCGAAAACTCTAGGGGTTAAAGAGCTGGCAAACAAGGATCGCACTGAAGCTACAAACAGAGAAATATAGCACCAGATCTGGATATTGACGAACCAGAAACTAAAATGGCACTAGCTGGATAGGTCATTGATATAGTACCATACTCTTCTTCCACCCAATTGCCGCGGACAAGGGACTTCAGAAACAAAGGTGGGAAAGACACCCCTCAAACAGATTTCCTTTTATATATACTTCAAATTTCAAATGTTTGCGTCAATTTGAAATATCCGACCCAAACTATTTTTTTTTACAAAAATATTTTTAGAAGAGGGATCACTCACGGGATTTTTTTATTTTATATTTTTTTAAAAAAAAAGAATTTGATTCACCTTTAAAAAAATCTTCTTTCTTGTAATAAACATAACAAATCTAAAATTACAATAAAATAATGTTTTTTAAAAATTAAATATATTTTAAATAATTTCATATTCTATTCTTTTAAGAGTTGAACGTACTCACGCATTCCCATGATGAAGAAGAGTATATTTCTCTATGACATGAATGGGCCCAGTGGTTGGATTGCTTCAAGAATTGGCCCATCAAACTTACTATGCCCGAAATGCCAGCCAGGTTATAATATATTCTCAAACCCTGTAAGAATGCTACTCATATATTTGAGGTGAGAGCTCTATCCTGCCCTCATCCAGGATTCAACTTATCTAGACCTACTGTGACCCAAAAAAAAGCCTCAAATCCTAACCACACTTGCTTTTGAGATTTTCCCCTCTCAATCAACAAGACGTATTAGCCAGCGACGCTAAGCTTTAGCTTATTAAAATTGATCGGCGTCACTGTCAATCAAACGTTCTGTCCATGTAGAACCCATATATATAATTGAGTTGTCAATTTTGAAATTGAATTTTTGCAGTGTCATTGGTGTTAGAAATGGTCACCGGTAATTAAATAAAAGCAACATTCACAGGTCCAGGGAGATGGGTATTGGATTTTTTCTTTCAATTTTACAATCGAATTAACGCTTTGGAAGTTCACATATACGCTTCATATTGCATGTAAGAGATTTAAAGGGAGGAATGGTACAGAGAAGAAGGGACGGGACGGGACGGGACGGTTCTTTCGTTAGATTGAGTCCACGTCATATGGGAATATGGGACGGGAGAGGCACATGCAGGAGACGAGCATTTTTTTGAATTTTGCAGAGTGGTCCTCTTTAGCTGTCACCTCCACTTTTGAAACTCGCTAACGTGCTGCTGGGGTCATCTTCAGATCCTGCTCAATAATGTGGGTTCCAGTATATGCATATAAAATGCTCGTAATAAAAACAAGATAATCACACGAAAGGTTCAGAGTAATAGAATATATAGAGCCCTTCTATGTATAATTTTATTTATTTAACAAAAATTTGAGACTATTCATTTGATCGCGATGCCAAGGGAGCCTACCTACGTCGTTTCATTTGCTTAGATCGTGCAAGGGAGAAACTATTATACGTGTAAAGTATATTTTATTCTCCATTATTTAGTTCCATTATATTCTCCTCATTTTCAACACACGAATGGGTTCTAAGTTTGTTTGGTTAAGATACAATTTTGAAATAAAAAAAATAATGTTCATTGTAAACTAATTATCCGGAAGAAACAAGTCTCGTGACATAACCCGTACAAATCATCCGACGAGTTTAGCTTGAAAATTTTGAATGATCTTGAACTATAATTGGAGACTGTTGATTTCTTTCCAAAATAATGGATAATGAGTATTCGTGAATCGCATTTTATTTCATTTTATTTCTTAAATCTTGACAAGATAAACAATCAACATCGCTGGTCGTGGCCAGTGGGAGTGGGTGGCGTGGGGTGAATCTTGAAGTCAGGCACAAGAAACCAATCATTTTTAGGACTTGCATTGGACAAAACTTTCTTCCATCTAGTTTGATATAAGAATTAATAAATATTATTTTCTATATTCTTAGTTTCTCACCATCAATACTAATAGATATAAAAAATAAATTTTATATTTAATAACATTATTCATAGGTCATAAGCACTACTTTCTCTATAGTGTATGAAACCGGCATATTGTCTGATATAAATTTTTGGTGAGCTTTATCTTGAAATCTAACATATAAATTTTTGTCTAAAAAATATACCCAGTTAAAATTATTTTGATAGCATATCACTTGCCAGCTGAATAATGTAGAGCGAAACACTAGAAAATCACATCTAGTGTCTCACTCTACATTATAAAACCTAATAATAATGATATATTATTTTGATATTTAATATAAAAATTATTTTTTTCGTAAAATATGTTTTATATTAAAATTTGAAAGAATATAAAAAATTCATGTCACGGTTTTCTAATGCGAGAAGAAATTAAACGAATGAAGATGGTGAAGACGAGCATAGGCGTTTTATCTTCAAAAGAGGAGTACTTAATTATTTGGTCTACGTTCTCAAGCCAATAAAGATGATAAGAGCTTTAAAACGCGATCTTTCAATGAACTTTTCCCCACTTTCTAATGTAGATTTTTTCAAGCAGAAAGACGCTTTTAAACTAAGACCTGTTCAAACAATAAAAGGCTAAAGTCTCTCTCTCTCTCTCTCTCTCTCTCTCTCTGTATAGGGCGGAAAACTTTCTCAGAAGAAGCTGTATGCTCTTTTATGAATTTAAATCTTATAAAAGGGAAAAATATATATGGTGATTTCAAAATATTAAAAAGGAGTAAATAAAATAAACGGAACAATATGCAATTATTATTCATGTTGGTACTTTGGGCTTGTGTTTTTTGGTCCTCCTCAAATAGATTTACTAGAAACCTAGAGAATAAGACGGATTCTCCATTCGGTAAGGCGGTACGGGTATTATTTATATTGTATTTTTGTTGTTGTACATTTATATTTTACTTAATTAATCCGTTAAGTGTAGTAATTAAATAATGTTATTAATAATTATCAATACAGGGAAGTTCCACATCAACAAATGGGAGATGGTGACGTTTGCATTCTGGGCCCAAGGTATAACAACTCCTCCTCCTCTAGTCAAATTCTGCCAATAAAATTTGATGGAATTTGTTTTAAAATTAAGTTTTCATTACAGGGACATGAATGTTTCATGGGGAACTCTTTAAAAAAGATTTTAGAAAATGAGAAAATCCAATTTAAAATTGTAAAAATTGAAATTGACAGAAAAGGGTGAGGACGATTCCGACATTTTAAAATTCAGTTTGAAATGACTGAAATGTCCTCCCACGATAAAAAAGAATAACAGCGGGGAGGGAATCCATGTTTTTTTGCCCGAGTTTAAAATCAGTTTTTTTATTATCTCTTAATATATCGATTGAAAAAAAATCTTCCTACAGCAAAACGTTATTCCATGCTCATATCCTTTGAATACCCATCCTGGAGAAATGCTCCTGATAATAGGTCTTAATATTTGAAATGAAAAAAAAAAAATCTTAATATGCTTAACATCGGTTGTTTATTATCTTGATGTATCGATTGAAAAAAACAAAAATCTTCCCGGAACAAAACAAAACATAAATCCATCTTCATCTCCTTCAAATACCCAATATGGAGAAATCTTATTGATAATATGTAAGAATCAATCTTTAACTCTAAAATCGAACAACAACTCAGAATCAATCAGTAGCCAAATGCAGTGAAGACATGCTCAGCCTCACTCATCGTGCTTCTGATGCCGTCGACCCAATTCGGCCGGCGTCGTGATCTGTCATCGATGCCATTCCACCGCGGATGGGGGGGGAGGAGGAGGCCGGCGTCGTGGATCTGTCGTCGACGCCATTCCATCGCGAATCTGGTCACAGATCTGGATTCCCATCATATTCGATGAAATGGAGAAGAGGAAGGTTGCGTGGTTGAAGATATTCGTGGCCAGGCCGTCGAATATGAGTTCGAGTCACCGATCGCTCATATAAATGCAGAAAGGGACGAGAAATGATGGCCGAAATGCTCTTGGCCTGCACACTGACGAGTTTCGTCGGCCAGCTTATCTTCAATCACCATGTCCAAGATCAAGGTATGTAGTTGAAACCATCAGAGCAGAAGAAAAGAAAGGCCGGAGGATGACTGGGAAACATTCCCAAAATGGTTTGCCCAGTGGAGAGAGAAAGAGAGGGAAGGAAAGCGACTGAAAAGAGATAATTGGGTTTTTTTTATAACGAGAGATAACATTTTAGACATTTCATGCTGAACTTTTAAAAATGTTAAAATGGATTCATCCTTCTCTGTCAATTCCAATTTTTACACTCAAATTAGAATTTTCTATTTTTTAAGTCCTTTTGAGAAATTCCCCATTTCCCCATGTTCCATTTAGCATTCGTTTAGTTTATGTTTATAAACTAATTATGCGAAGTTATTATTTACCACTGAGCCTGAATGACAAATATAATTTTTATGCTGCCCAAAATTACACACACACATATAATAATAATTTAAGCAATGAAGAGTGATCTGGTGCCAAATATATATAATAATTAAAATGTTTTTTTATCATTTTAATTTCACGATAATTATATTTTGTTAGACTTCACTTCGAATATGGCAGATGCAAAGTGGTTAACCGACAATGAAATAAACCCTACAAAAAAATTAATACTTAACTCCAATAAAACAAAACATCAAATCAGTTGCAATGAATTTTCTATGATGGCAACTTAATTGTATTAAAACTCATATTTATTTCTCATTAGACATGGCCAATGGGGGCCGTTAATGGAAAGCAAACAGGATAAAAATATATATATAAATAAAAACCATCGCGGCATCCCAATTTGAAAATCTCAACAAAATATGGAATAAGAGTTTAAAAAATAACTCATACAAAAATTTTAAATAATTTTTAAAAAAAAGTATATAGAAGTAGAATAAATTTTAAATAAATAAATATTTATATAATTATTTTTAAAAATATTTTTATTATTAATAAATTATAAAAAAATATATGAATATTAAATGATGAGAAATAAGAGATGAGAGGAGAGAGGGTATAAAAAAAATATGAGATAGGAGAGAGGATATAAAAAAAATAAAAGAAATGAGAGAGATTGTAAGAAAAAGTAAGAATAATATAGTAATTAATTAGTTCATAAACTCTATTATTGTCCCATAAACTATTATAATTAGCTTATTTGAAATTTTAGTTTTAAAACATAATTTAGTGCCTATTTAACATCTTAGTTTTAAAAGTCCTTTTGGGTAAAATTTTAATTTAGAGAAATTTTAAACAAACAGCTATATATTGTTCAAAAATGAGTTTAGACAAAACTATAATTTAAAACTATGGTTTTGAATAAACTATTGAAACTATTTTTTAGAACAATAAAAGAGCTTATGGAATATGTAATTACTATTTACCCCTATATTTTCTTATATTCTCTCCCATCTCTTATCTCCCATCTCTTTTCTTTACTCTCTCTCCTCTCTCATCTATCTTCTCTACTATATCTTCTATCCCCTCCCTCTTCTCTACATTATCTATTATCTACTCTTTCTTCTTTACTCTTTCCCATATTTTTAATCAAATCATATCATTTTTAGTAATTTATCAATATAAAAAGTAATTATACTACTAATTACCTAAATATCTCCATTTTTTAAATCTATAATTCTCAAAATCTATTTTTCTCAAAATCTATTCTTTAAAAATTAATCTAAATAGACTTTTAGTCTAAAAATATATTTAAATAAATATAATTATTTATTTTAAAAAAATTTAAAAATCTAAATTTTATTTAAACTTAAATTTAAAATCTTCGCAAATAAACACATAGTATCTACCCGGCCCCGGAATCCCCTCTTGACATTGTCTTCACCCATCCCTCCATATTCATTATAGGCCGTTGGTATAATTTATAGATAATCCAATGGTTGAGATCAAATATGCGATGCGAGCAAACTTGTTTACATATCCTGCCATCACAGAGCATTCTGTGAGCTTATAGGGGCAGAAGTTGCATGCAATAAAGTGGAATGGACTGAAGTCATAACAAGAAAATGATTTTGAAATTTAACTTTACCACAACGACAAAAATTAAATTAAATTTTACTGGTAACAATATATTTATACCCTTAATTTAATTTAATATATATAAAAATTATTAATTCTTTTATATTTGTTATTAGTTGTCTAATTTATTATTATATAAGGTTGGCCAAGGGAGTGAAAAAAATAATTCCTTCAAAAAGTCAACTGCACAATTGACGAGGCTATATGAATAGAAAATAGTTTGGCTTCAAGAGAAATAAAAAAAAAACATCTAAGTAAAAAAATAGGTTAAGATATAAATTTGATTTTAAATTTTTTACTTAAAAATAATATTATTTTGATTTTTTTTAATTAAATATCACCCTAAAATTTTTAAAATATATTAATATTGTCTTAATCTATTAAAAATTAATATTGATAGTTGAAAAATTGATATTTATTATCAATATTTTAATAGTATAGGGCAACATTGATTCTTTTAAATTTTCAGAATAATATTAATTATGATTGAAATTTTTTAGATAAAATTTATCCATACAAAAAGGTACTTTAAAGTGATAAAATAAATAATACAACTAAATAAAACCATATATACAAATTCCACTATTATCTATTTTTATACGGTAAAGCGATTGATTTATAAACATTTGAAAAATTTCGACGTTTTCAATCTTCCAAATAACAAGAGTGACGTGAGATGCAGGATATTGACAAATTTCCTCTATTTTTTGTTTTGGTCCCGTACGTGTCCCATTTACGTGATGGGACTTGGAAGATATCCCAAAACATACATGTTCAGAAGCTCAAAGACTAATTTAAACTTCCAAGTTATGTTTGGACTAGTAATCTAGTATTGGAATCAAGTGATGCTTTTTTCCTATCAAAAATCAACTTAAGCTCTTGAAATTATATAGGTCAGATGAATATTCAGATTATTTTTTTTATAAAAATATATCAAAATATGTACTATATTATAATAATTGACTTTTAACTTAATTTCGATCTACCAAATACAACTGGAATAAAAGCTAACAAAATTGAATGCAGAAATTAACATAGCCATACGTTAGATCTAAATGAACATAATTGAATAATAAAAATAAGCATTTTTTTTGGGTGTTTTATCCCATAACGTATATATCATTTCTTCTGTAAATAATTTTTTTAAAAAATGGGTTAGATTTATCTATGATTTAAGGGTAAGGCGAAGTCTCCCTTCCTCCTAGACGATACCAATATCGGGTAGGGTGAGCCGTTTATTATCCTTAGGCGTAAACTTAGGTATATAAAAATTATGATGTCTTCTCAAGCGCCGCGACTGAAACTATAATAAAGTGGTACTTCCCATAGTTTAAATACATTTCAAATAGTCGCATGTCTTATCCTTTCGTCAGTTAAACTTATAAACGGATATAACGTATATATCATGTATAATATATACTTTTATGTTTTAATTTGGGCGGTAGGCGTATGGCTGAGGATCGAACCCCAAGCCCAGTGCAATATCACTAAAAATATATCGTGCAATTAAACTAAATAATTTTTAGCTGTATAATATATACTTTATGAACTTATATTACTTACGTGTTATGAATAGCTCGCACTTGATTGCGTGTATAATCGCATTTACACACGAGTTAATGTTTAGATAGTCTACGATAATTCACAAAGTTTACATCAAAGTATTGAAAATCATATTGGTTAATAAATTGGCGAGAGCAATAATTCAAAAGTGAGCAATGCAAAAAGAAATACATATTATAACCAAACAAAATTATTAGAATACAAATACTATATATTTAGTTAAAATATATAAAAATATTCTATTATGTACAGTTTAAAAGAGAAATATTTAAATACATAAAGACGTTAATTTATAAATAAATAATATATATATATAGAAATACATAATATAACTAAACAAAATTATTAGAATACAGATACTATATATTTCTATTTGTTTAAATTCAAAACAATACCGTTTCATGTCTTAAAAAAAAAATCCAGTCAATTCATCTAAACCTTTTGACCGGAAGTATAAAAAAACTGTAATATTAATACAGTAGGTGAAGAAGGTTTAGTTCTCATCCCAGGTCAACTCAATAATTTTGATTCAAGTCCATAATGCTTCAAGATGAACACGTTTAAACATTTTTTAAGTTGTAATATCTGGTTGTAAACTCTTAAACTAAAATTTTTAAAAAATTGTTAGCATAGATTTTAGTTTTAAAAAATTTAAAATAAATAATTATATTTATCTAGAAGGATTTTTAGATTAAATTATATTTTAAAATTTAATTTTTAAATAAACTACTAGACTAATTTATAAAATAATAAAATGACTTATAAACTATCAAATTATTATTTTATCTTTATTTTTTTATCTTCTCTATCATATATTTTCTCTCATCTCTCATCTCTCTTCACTATTATCTACTATCTATCTTTTTTATCTCTCATATTTTTAATAAACTAATAATTTAATAATTTTTTAATTATAAAAATCTTTTAACAAAAATACTTATTTATTTAGTATTATTTTTTTTTATAAATTATTCTTTAAAAGTTATTTGAATTTAAAAAATATTTTTTTATAAATATTTTTTTAAATTCTTATACACGCTCACGAAAGATACTAGTACTATATAGACAAGTTGACTTCCAATGAGTCCCAAACGACGTGGCCAATTCTCTCAGTTATGGATTGTACGCACCAGGATGCCCACCTATCCATCCTACAATCTAACCGCTGCGGAGCCCTTATTTGTTCACATTTTCGACAGTTCTCTCCTCTCCACATTCTGACGATCATTTTTCGATTTATTAGAGTCCCCCGTTCACCAGCTGTCGCTCTCTGACCGCGAGTAGACTTCGTTTTCCCCACACGGCGAGTAGGCGTCGTCGGGGCAGCCCTGATCAGTACTTTTCCAGAACCGGTTTTTGTTGTGTTCTGCAATTTTTACTTTTATTTTTAGTTTGTCTGGATCGGTGGCCGCTGTTATTCCCGCTCAAACATGTTTTTTTCAAAGACTTTTCTATCCATTATTTATCTCCGAGAGCGGGGGCTTTTCCCATTTCAAATTAAACTCCTCAATCCCTCCTCCGCCATGTCATCATCCGGAATATCACGGTAAATAGTGAATCTTTCATAGTTTTAATATTAAAAGATATTCAATTTAAATATTCCATCATTACTTTCCAATTATAATCCTAGTGGCTAACTTAAAATTTCGGTAAATTAAACTTTAAATAAAACAGTATTCATTGATTGAAATGCCAAAATATATGCGGCCGATATCTCCATGTTCTCCTTCCCCCATTAAAATGGTAAATGATAAAATACTTCAAAATTAAAGACAAATTCAAATTCAGACCACCTTCTCCATTCTATCGCCCTCTCTCTCACCAGTTATTGATCTTCATCTTCACTCAGCAACTGTCTTTGTCTTAAAGAAGACGAAACAATCTCCCTCTCTCCTCTCGTGTTTCTCTCTGTTTGCCTCACAGAATATTATCTTAAAGGGGGTCAAAGGAAGGAAGCAAGCAAGGGAGCAAGAAAAACGAGTGTGTGCTGTGTGCCAAATGTTCTTCGCTTTTGTTTGTATAGCCATGTGAGCGTTCTGACACATTCGCTTCCTCTCCTTCCTTTTTTCCCCCTCTCATCTTCCTCATTTTCTGCTGGTTTCAGCTGAGTCATCACCTCGGTGACCGAACTGGATGGCCTCATCCTCACGAGCTAGGAGCAGCTCCCCATTTTCGTATCGGAAATCATCGACTCCTTACTCGTCCACTTCCTCATCTTCGTCCTTCATGAGCGGAAGGTTGATGCCTCGCTCCAACTCTTCTTCTGCGTCGTCGTTTTTCAACTCTGGCCGATCCATGACTCCAAGTCGTAGTCGTAGTGAGTCAATGTATCATGGTCCGCGCGGTTTTGGTAGTAATTCTCCTGTTGGGTTCGGGACGGAAGAACTAATAACCGAGCCTGTGGATACGCCGAGGTCGGGGGATAGCATTTCGGTAACGATTCGGTTTAGACCATTGAGGTAATGCTTAGATCTGAGCCTGTGGTATCAGATCCATTGGCGGTGGGATAAGGGGGGATTGAATCTTTTGATTTTAGAATTATATTATTTGACATAAATGTGATTGAGCAGTTCGATTTTGGGGCATTTGGTTGCAGTGAGAGGGAGTATCAAAGAGGGGATGAGATCGCGTGGTATGCAGATGGTGATAAGATAGTGAGGAATGAGTACAATCCATCTACTTTTTATGCATTCGGTATTGTGCTTCATTCTGACTGTTTCTCAATGCATTAATTTTGTGGTGTATTCATAGAGAGCAGTTAGATATCTACTGGCAAATTTACGATCAATTTGCCTTACTTGTAGCAACATAGAACATTGATTTTGGGATTTTGGAATGATTAACTGTGGCAGATAGAGTTTTTGGACCGCACACGATCTCAGATGAGGTGTATGAAGTAGCTGCCAAACCCGTAGTAAAGGCCGCCATGGAAGGTGTCAACGGTATGTGATTTTTTGTCTCTGGACTGCACCCGAAACTACTATTAATAAGTGGACAAAGTCAAATTTATTACTTGTAGTTGATCAAGCTAGTTGAATTCAAAATGTAATTTACCACGATCATCGCAGGAACTGTATTTGCTTATGGGGTGACGAGTAGCGGTAAAACACACACTATGCATGTAAGTGTCGTTTGTTGGCTTGATGCAAATCTTCCTTCCCTTTTCTTTTAGTTTTATACTGAATATGAAAGTGTTGTGTGTCGAATTATTATTGCATTTCAATGTATGTCATTCGGATTACACCCAATTTAGCTACAGGCCAAACATATTGAAGAGCTATTCAATTGATTTTGTGCAGGGAGATCAACATTCTCCTGGTATCATACCATTGGCTATAAAAGATGTATTCAGCATTATCCAAGATGTAAGCGTTCTTTCAGACTTTGTAAATGTCAATTGTGTTGTTTACTTGTGATGCTTATCTCCAAATGGCTGCGTAGCAATGTTCTTTATACTATGGTTTGAAGTGCAAATATAACAATGTCTTTGTAATTGTTCTTGGCATTGGCTATAATAAAACTATTTATCAGTTTTCACTAAACATTCTTAGTTTTTGAATTGAATCGGTTCCTTAGATGTTGTTCGAGCCTCGATAATCAATTAGTCAAGAGGTTGATTTATGGTGCTCTCCATTATCTTAATCAAAAAGTTTCAGCACAAGGCCTACGCTTTATCTACACTTCAGGTCCAAAAGATTTTTGAGAGGAGTGTTGGAGATTATAATGAAACTATTTATAGGTTTTCAAAACTGAATTTGAGTTGAATTGTCACTTGATATTTCTGTTGCACTTTGCTGTACTATTCCCCTTTTGATTGTCTTGGATACAATTCTGTTTCTTTCCCACTTGTTTAGTCTTTATTCTTTTTCCCTTGGAGCGATATGTCTTGATTTTTTAGAAATCTTGGTAATTGTCTGGGATTTATCAAGTAGTCATTCCTTCAACTTAAAATGATTGTGGAAGTGATCCCATTCTTGTTGATTATATTGATGCTTAAGTAATATTCTTGCAATAGCTGACTGAGATTATGCTGTAGACTCCAGGAAGAGAGTTTCTTCTCCGAGTATCCTATTTAGAAATCTACAACGAGGTACAAATACAGAAACTTGTTTACATCATCTTTATGCTTCATTGCTTTGATTCGTGTGTGTGTGAGTGTTGGGGGGGGGGGGAGTGTGACTGAGATCCATGCTTTCAATGTGGCTGTTTCTGGCTATGAGAGCTGGATATACTCACTATTAATATTGAGCCTCTACAACTTCACAACACTGATTATCACATCGTGCACGCTAGATTATGTTGTATTTATTTAACAATTTGCTGTTTTAATAAATGCATTCTGTCTCTGCTTGGGATCAGGTGATCAATGATTTGCTTGATCCAACTGGCCAAAATTTGCGTGTTAGAGAAGATGCGCAGGTTCCTCACTTTATTTTGATTTCATTTGTCTACTTAAAGGCATTCCTACTTAGATATTCTCATTTGCATGTGGAATACAAAATAATAAATTGATCACCGATCAATTGAGGTTTAGCTTCTCTTTCTTTCTTTCTTACACCCTCATCATTTTACCCCCATAACTTTGGTCAATGGGTGGTGCTCATTGTATTAGAATTTCAAAAACAGTTATAGATCGTGTCATTAGAGGAGAATCTAGGAAATTATTATTGGTTTTGATCCGTTAGTTCTTTAGAAAATTTCCCTTATTTTCCTTTCTCAACCATTCAAGACACAATCGATTATATATGTTCTGCTTGTATTTCAGGGCACTTATGTTGAAGGAATAAAGGAAGAAGTTGTTTTGTCTCCAGGGCACGCACTTTCCTTTATTGCTGCTGGAGAAGGTGTCTGTGTATAGATAATATTCATACATTTTCCCCTGTTTTGATACAGAAATTGTGCATAAGTGGTGGATTATCATAATTTGTCAAGCTTGTTGTTTAACGCAGAGCATCGTCATGTTGGGTCTAACAATTTTAACCTCTTTAGCAGCCGAAGTCACACAATTTTTACACTGGTAAACATTCTTGATGTAGTAGCATTAAAAGTTGGTGTCCTATATTCCCCTTCTGTGCCATCTTTCATGTTATTCAAGTCTCAGCCCAAGAGGTCTCTTTTAGTTTTTGAATGACTAAGTTGCATGTGAGCATGTGCCGGTGCTCACTGCTCTACAAGTTGACTTGCCGTTTCTTGGATTGAAACCAATTCGTCTGTGTGACTAAAATGTCTTGTGTTTGTTCTTTGGAGCGAAACTTTCTAACATTGATTTTCCAACACATTTGTAGATGATTGAAAGCAGCGCCCATGGTGATGATTATGATGGAGTGATATTTTCTCAGCTGGTATGGTGAAAACTATTGTTCTTCCTGAAATTGTTATATTTATACGTATTGGATGTCTCTTCTAATTTTTTTGCTAGTTTCCCTCTATCAGAACTTGATTGATTTGGCTGGATCTGAGAGCTCAAAAACTGAAACAACTGGACTAAGAAGAAAAGAAGGATCTTATATAAACAAAAGTCTTCTGACACTTGGAACTGTAAGTGTAAAATTTACGTATTTTTGTTACGGCATTTTGTTTGGACATCTGATGTTCAATATGCGTAGTTTGCAGTATTTTTTATGGGTAAAGGATGAAGCAAATGTTTAAAAATGAAATTGATACACGTGACTCTTTTTTTTGGGTAAGTTGGCAGCCAGAAAGAACGAATTTGGTGGATTTAAGTGTGTTAATTGTCAATTCAATAATAATAATCTGCCTCGCCAAGTCAACTATTGAATAACACTCTTGCTTTGCGGTGCAAAAAGCTTCCCATTATGTTTTGGTTAGAGTGGAAAGAATATGCACAACTTAGTTGAAATGTTTTCTTGGGCAGAGGAACGAAATTGAATGTTTGCCTTTATTTTATGTGTTTTTTTGTTAAGGTAATAGGTAAATTGAGTGAGGGGAAGGCATCACATGTACCATATCGAGATTCAAAGCTTACCCGCCTCTTGCAGTCTTCCCTTAGTGGACATGGCCACGTTTCGGTGAGTTTGTTATTCTACTTTTAGTGCATTTTTATTGTCAAAATCAGATAGTCAAATTTTTTTACGAGCCATATCTAATGACCAAAATTTGGTTTCCATACAATTACGGTGTGCTACTTAAATGCTGCAGTGATTTTTCAATGTTTTTTTCTGGTTTCCTACCAATATATGTATATAATTGAACAATGAGTAATAGATTGCCAGCATGAGTATCTTCTTAACGTATTTTCTGACATGAAAACTTCAGCTTATATGCACAGTCACTCCGGCATCCAGTAACATGGAGGAAACTCATAATACTTTGAAGTTTGCTAGCCGGGCTAAACGAGTAGAAATCTTTGCCTCACGTAATAAGGTCTGCTTAATACTATTAATTAGCCATATAGTGGCAAGTCCAATAGCATGCGCTTGAGGTCCCTGATTCTCTCTGAAATTATTTCTTGAACAGATCATTGATGAAAAATCTCTGATTAAGAAATACCAAAGGGAAATTTCAATCCTCAAGCAAGAACTTGATCAACTAAGGAGGGGCGTGCTGGCTGGCGTCAACCATGAGGAAATACTGAGCTTAAAGCAGAAGGTTTTTAGCTTTCCTGAATTCTATTTTATATTCTGTTGTTGCACTGGCATTTGTGGTTGTGCAACCAGACTACATCTGTTCTCATGCTGTGTTTTTATACGAGTAGTTGGAAGAAGGTCAAGTAAAAATGCAATCAAGATTGGAGGAAGAGGAGGACGCCAAGGCTGCCCTTATGAGTAGGATCCAAAGGCTAACGAAGCTCATTCTTGTTTCTTCAAAGAATACAATTCCTGGATATATGCCTGATATTCCGGGCCACCAACGAAGTCTATCTGCTGGCGAGGATGATGTTAGTGCTCCCTTCAATATTATAGTGTAGATTCTATTCCACTGTTATTAAGAATTTTGATGCATAAAGTGCTACTATGCAATACTATAAATTTCCGTAGCCAACAGACTAAGTTTTTCTGCTGTTTACCCATTGGTTCGTTTTAATTACAGCAAAGTAGTGATTGTTTCATCTATTACAGGGTCATAATTTGGTCTTAAAATTTTTCTAGCTTTCTCCGGTTCACAATATTCATCATTTATAAGAGTTTTGTACTTAATGAACCTTTTGTTGTGTAGCTACCATTTTCAGGATAGTGTTGAAACATGTAAATAATTTTTTCCCTTTTCCCCCAGAAATATGATGCCCAACGTGATGGGTCTCTGTTGATTGAAAGTGAGTGTCAGAAAGACGCTTCTGCAATGTCATCAGATATATCTCATGACGGTAGACATAGAAGGTCATCAAGCAGATGGAATGAAGAGCTCTCCTCAGCGAGTAGTATTGTTACCGAAGTTACACAAGCTGGGGAACTAATCAGTGGAACAAAGCTTCCTGCGGTAAATTCATGATTTATTCATATGTGTCTTATTACCTAATTTGCATGACACAAGTTTCAGTCAAATGAGTAAAAACCACAAGCAACGAGCTGGAGATTTTAGTTTTGAACCGCCACTGTTATAACCAAGAAACAGAAGTCCTCAGACTACATATCAGTCCTGTGTCTAGTCATACATGTTGGAAACCTGATAATTAGCTTGCAAGATTTATTTTGATTAAATCCTTTGTTGATTTTTACCTGTTAATGACCTGTACTTCTAGTCCTGGGTTATTTCCCTCATTTCAGTTTTGTACTTTCAGTGGTAGGTTACTCTAAGATCTAGTAATAATTTAAAATCTTTATGTTGACTGCTTATGCAATTGTAGGGGGGCATGACAATGTCTGATCAGATGGATCTTCTTGTAGAGCAAGTCAAGATGCTTGCTGGAGATATTGCTTTCAGTACCAGCACTCTGAGGCGCTTGATGGAGCAGTCTGTAAATGATCCTGAAAGCTACAAAACTCAGGTGCTCTGCCTTGCTTTCCAATCATGCTGCACTAACGCATTATGTAGATGTAGTGTGCATGCAAATTATATTTGTTTATGAATCCAAGTCTGGCCATAACACATAATTTATCGGTTTGTTGGTATCTTTGTCATTCTTATTTGTTTAGTGAACTTTGATGAATTCTGTTTGGTGTGATTACTAATACTAGACATGGTTTAATACACTTTTATAAGGCACAGGTGTGCCATGTTAATGGACAACCAGGGTTCTAGAGTCCTTTACCCTGGATTTTCTTTCCAACATCTGCGCAACTATTATGGGGTTAATATTTGAACAAAAAAAAAGTCCATCTTAGCCTCTTGTAAAAGTGCTAGATTGCTAGTGTGGCTGATATACGTTCGTATGTGCTTTGAAGCCCTTTACGTAGAAAATTTGAATGTTGATTACAGATTGAGAACCTCGAACACGACATCCTGGAAAAAAGGAAGCAGATGAGGGTGTTAGAACAAAGAATAACTGAGAGTAGTGAAGCTGCGACGTCTAATGCATCACTGGTTGAAATGCAACAGGTATCAGTGTTTGCATTTACGTTCTTATTTATTCTGTTAGTTATGAAGGTTTCATATTCTTGCAAATAGTTAGACAAAGTCATTTATTTTATTTCATTCTTGTGTGGGTATATTGTAACAGACTATCACAAGATTAATGACTCAGTGTAATGAAAAGGCCTTTGAGCTGGAGGTAAGAACCATTTTAGCTATATTTGGGTGTTTCCAGAGGCATCAATATATTTCTCAGCGTGCTGAATTTTCCGGCACTAATATGTGCAGATAACATTTTCTCTGTCCTGTATGTTGTAAATTTTTATTTTGGCTATTGGGTTCCTCATTCTATTTTAATAACTTTTTACAATTTTTATAGCTAAGATCTGCAGACAACCGTGTCCTTCAGGAGCAACTTAATAATAAGGTATGTATTTCTTTTTCTTTCCTTTTTCCCTTTTCTTTTACCCTTAAAGCTTTCCCAGTCAAGGGTGATGCAGAAATCTTATTTTTAATTAAGTTGTTTCTACTGATAATTGACATCCTCCCTCCATGTTCTAATGTTGTTGGCAGTGTTCTGAGAATAATGAATTGCAAGAAAAAATAATGCTGCTAGAGCAGCAACTGGCTGCAGTTGCGAGTGGCGGTTCATCAGTGTCGTCTGAACAGTTTGTATCTGGTGAACACAGAGACGAGTTGAAAAAGAAAATTCAGTCCCAGGTATGTTAGAATTTTTTGGTTTTATAGTTGCATACCTTTACGGATCCCGGGCCAGATGAGACGGGCCTTTTCTTCAAAAGCTTAAAAGTACTTTCGGTATAAAGTTTCCATTTTAATGTATTTGAGACGTTAAAATTTTTGAATCTTGGTTTGAAAATTTTCTTTGCTAAAAGAGGCTTCACCAAATATAAGCTCTTAATCGATCAAATGCAATATGCGCTGTTATTTACTTCAATTTGACCGTGTTTGATTTCTTTCTCTTTTTCCCCCGTTTTTATTTAAAAATATGATTTTCTAATTTCTGATTGTCATATACCTCGCCTTGCTATTGGCTTTCATAAACGAAACACTATTGGGAATACTATTGTGTGCGAACTGCGAAGCTTGAACTGCATATACTACAATTTTCTCTCTCGTCCAATTAGTTTTTTCCCATTCTATGCAACTTCCTAAATAATTGACACTTTTCTTCTCCCCCATTTACAGGAGATTGAAAATGAAAAACTAAAACTAGAGCAAGTTCAGCTATCAGAAGAAAACAGTGGGCTACGTGTGCAGAATCAGAAACTCTCTGAAGAAGCTTCTTATGCCAAAGAACTGGCCTCTGCTGCTGCTGTGGAACTGAAGAATTTGGCTAACGAAGTGACAAACCTTTCATTGCAGAACTCAAAATTGGAAAAAGAATTGATGGCTGCTCGTGACCTGGCCAACTCCAGAAGTGCTGTTCTGCAAACCTTTAACTGTGTTAACCGCAAGAACAATGACGCAAGATCCGGTAGGAAGGGAAGGATTTCAAGCCGTGCTAATGATATGTCAGGAGATTCTCTAGACGACTTTGATTCATGGAGTCTAGATGCAAATGACTTGAAGATGGAACTGCAGGCTAGGAAACAACGAGAGGCGTCTCTGGAGGCAGCATTAGCTGAGAAGGAATTTGTAGAAGAGGAGTACAGGAGAAAAATTGAAGAGGATAAGAAAAGGGAAGAAGCTTTGGAGAATGACCTAGCAAATATGTGGGTCCTTGTTGCAAAGTTAAAGAAAGAAGGGGTTGCTGTTCCAGAATCTAACACTCAGAAAGGTGATGGGGCAGAACAAATGAATGATGAAAAAACAAATGGCATCGAAATTAACAATGTTCCTAAAGAACAGGTTTTCGATGTAGCAAAGCCAGATAATGAAGTTTCCACAGAAGAACCCCTGTTCGTTCGTCTTAAGGTGAAAAACTTCTGCAGTTACTAAAAGCATTTGTACCGTAGAAAACTTGAACTGATCTTAACACTGCCAAGCTGGATCTCCAATAATCTTTATATTAAAAATGGTCTTGGATACGGTTTTTTTATCTGTACGTTATGATTTCAGGCACGCATGCAAGAGATGAAGGATAAAGAACTCAAGAGTCTTGGAAATGGGGAAACCAATTCCCATGTTTGTAAAGTATGTTTTGAATCACCGACTGCAGCAATTCTTCTCCCATGCCGACACTTCTGTTGTAAGTTTTCTTATTTACTTCACGTTGCTTGGTCGTTTCCTTCAGGTTTGCGTTCTTGATACTATTACTGACAACCCTGTTGTGTAACTTTGCAGTGTGTAAATCTTGTTCCCTAGCTTGCCATGAGTGTCCAATCTGCCGCACAAGTATATCAGATAGGCTTTTTGCTTTTGCCTCTTGACCTCAGCAAAAGGTCTTGATTTTTTTTTTTCCTTTTAATGACTATGAACAATATTTAATTCTGTACAACATCTACAAATATAAATAAAATTTGGCATGATTTTTGCAGGGCTGGCCTCATTGAGTTGATATTTTCCATGCGACAATGAGTGTGATTCTTTCATTAGTTTGCTTATATGTAAAGGTATATCAAATATCTTCCTTCTCTTACTCTATCCCTGCCCAACTGTATAATACTGGGAGAAAAGGGGGTGGGAAACGAATGTAAAAAGAGGAAACGGAATGGGTGTAAGAAGCACTGCTAAATGACGCGCATGAACAACGTTGTTTCATGTAATACACAGCATAATTTTGTTTGTCTCCGTTCATACTTTGAATAATCGGATCGGCAGTTAGGTTCCATTTTCCAACTTGGAATATGAATATATGATTGCCGTATCAAACATTGTTGCTGTTAGTGTAGCGTACCAAATACTCGATCGTTCTGATGGTTCTTCATGATGCTATGGAGAGATACATATGTAAAAGAATTTTATGTTTATGATATTTAACATGTTTTCTACATGGCTTGTTAATTATGTGGCTTCATATAAATTTGATTGATTTGATCTGTCGATTAAATAAGCAGATTGTTAGTTCTGGGCGTTTGGCCCCTTTTGCTACCCAAAAAAATAAAAATAAAAGCGCAGATTGCTAGATTGAAGATCAAATAAAAATGACTTCTATATATGTTTTCGATTATAAACTATCAATTATTCTGTTATAACTAATAAAGTTGACAAATAGAGTAGAAAAAGTAATCTTGCACAACAAAACTTTCTTAGTAAATATGCAAGATAAAATTCTAATAATTTAAACGATACAAGTAAGTTTTGACTTATTATAATTTCTCTTGAAATTTAAGAACTAATAGATCCCCATCAAAGGATTTATGAAAATTAATCATTAATCATTTGATAAATAAAACCATACACTTGAACTTTTTGTAATAATGGTAGATTGTTCATCGTTAGCTTGATCTTTGAGGGTCACGATTTAACTTGTAATTTAAATATGGCCGGTTTTTTTTGGCCAAGAAAATGTGAAAGTCTTTTTATCACATGAATGCATAACCATTCGAATTGAACTTCAGGTTAATCTCCGGAACTGTTGGTCACTCCGATTTTCAACTTAACAACTGTCAATCCTCTGGGGAAAAGGAATCTAATCAAAAAGTGTGCACAGGTGGCTGGCTGGCTTTATTTTTGAAATAAAAGTTCCACCTTGTCTTCTTGTGCAAAGGGACCAGTTCTCGTACAAATTTGGCTCATGTTATTCGTAAGGAGCAGAAGAAAACGAGATTCTTCGTGATTCGTTTCAAGCATTTTCCATGTCCACCGACACAGCGAGGTACTCCCGTAAAATTGAAGGCAGAAATTTGGCCTCGATTGAAGAAAATTCACACTACCATTATTCAACAAATTTAGGACGGTAAACGGCTTGCTATTCTTTTGGCGGTGTGTAGCTTTGTGCTATTTATCACCGTTTTGACTTCACTCTCATTCTCTCAACTCAAGGACCTGTGTGAAAAACAACTAAAAGATGGCATTCCAAAAGGAACATTTTGTTTCGATAAATTAATATCTGAAAATAATATTTAGATATTTATAATTAAATAATTTAAAAATAAAGATCTCTTTCAAAATTTATATAATAATGACATATACAATTTTAGATGAGCTATCTTTAATCCGACTCAATTATATTTGAACATGATATAGTGATACTCTACCAATATAGTAAAAAAGGTTTTTTTTTAGTAATGATTTTACATATTGCTAATTCATATTTATCTTCAGGTCTTAAACGAGAGCAACTCTCAATGAGCGGTTCAAGTTTTATATTTGACTTAAATATATTATTACTATTTACTACTCATATTCCTTACAAGGCACGTAAATCTCGTTGCCTATTAGAGATTCCGGGAGTTCCTCATATCCACGGAACTGCAAGCAGCAAACTTTGAAGTTTGAATGGACGCCATCATCAAATGCCAACACAGAATTAGTTGCATTGCAGGGTGTAAAAATAATCTTTCAATGTGAAAATGGTTGAATAATAATTAAAAAACCTAACAAATATTATAATTTCTTTCCAATTATCTTGTTGGTTTCTTATTGACCTCCACACTAACGAAAAGTACTCCCCGTCAACCATTGCTAAAAGAAGGAAAATAAGAGTCTGAAAACGCAAAATTGAATATTGTGAAAGCTAAGAATATTCCACCAGAAAATAAAATTGAAAAAAATAATAAGAAAGAAAGAAAGAAGAAAGGAAATGGAAATAACTAAACAAACGATATCCTCCAACTGATTGTACAGATTGTTTAATGAACAATTAGGCGAAGTTTTCTTTAGGCATCTCTTGAAATCCAACCAGCGAATTGCCAATCTGAGGAAGATTCTAGAAGCAAAAATTAAAGTTGGAGGATTCATCTCGAGCTTCTAAACAAATACGTACTTGCTTCAATATCCTGCTCCTCAAATGCTGGCATGTTCTCATACTTCTGCAATATATAATAACACAAAAGAGTTATTAAGAATAATGTCATATGAAAAACAAACATCTCTCCCTCTAATTAGTTGTAGTTCATAGGGTTTATAGCAAACCTTACAGAAACCATTAAGTGGAGGGAATGAAGAAGCATCAAGAAGATCTTCAAAGCAGTAACCAGGTATGTTCTCGATCAAGTATTCTGAAATGCTGCTTGTTGAAACTGAACAGGTATCACTAATTATGCACTGATCTTCCACGTTGCCAAAACCAGCCGTCGCTGATGAGGCTAATAAAGAACTACTCATCACCATTGAAGAACCGGCATTCTCACTTGAAACTGATGATGACGATGATCTGTGTCTCTTCATGTTATTAGATTGAGATTCATTATTGCTTGAGATAGAAGCAGAGAGCTTCACACCGGCGAGAAGAAACCTGTTATGCTTCCGAGTATGCTCGCTGGCTCTGTGAACCGGAACATCGCATTCTCTGCAAAATATCGCTCTGTCTTCTTGGCAAAACACATACGCTCTCCTCTCCTGCAACAACAAAAAAATGCCCAATCACCATAACATATCACAAGCGTATTCTGATTGATTTCAGAGATAGAAACAAGAAACGGCAAGCACCGTATCTGTTTGATTAAAGGCCAGAGTGAGAAAAGGCGAAAGAAAGAGTAGCTTACTTGGCAGATATCGCAGAGGGGAGAGGAATTGGAGGAAGGGTGTTGAAGAGAGAAGCGAGAATGTTTGCGAGAGAGCTTGTTGGCATGGTGGATGGTACGATCACAGGCGAAGCAGAGAGCAGCTTCGTCGGAGGGACAGAAGAGAGAGGCCTCCGATCTGTCACACACATCACAAAGTATCTTCATTTCTCTGTGAATCTCTCTAATGAAGAGAAAGATATGGGTTTTTTATACGGGAATTGGGAAGCAAGCTGCAAAAGAGAGAATGAATACAAAATAATTATGGGCGTTTATTAGGCTTTAGTGGTCCACAAAGAGGGAGAGAGGAGCTAGGCTTCTTCATTATTATTCACTTTTTCTGACTATCAAAACCATGGACCAACCCCACGAATACCCCTACCTTTCTCCTTCTCCTCTCTATATATAATATTTTAAAAATACATAAAAATAAATTTCGTAATATTTTTTAATCATTTTTAAGATTTATACTTATGTCGTAAAACGTAAATTAATTATCTACAGATGAGCATAGAGTGGCTCACTTGGATTTACATGAAGATTAATATGAATATACTATTTCTACCAAATAGCTTTAATCTTTTATTATACTGATATGAATCGTACTACTTGTCTTAGCTAAACTCATGCATTATTATAAGAAGATCAATTGAGCATATCTTCTCTGCTGATTCTTGGGGGAAGAATATATTATTTAAGATTTTAAGGCCTCCAAGTTGATGAGTGTTTGGACCAGGGGGTATTATTATATTCAAGTTATAGAGAAAACTGAAAAGGGTTTCATTCACTCTCTTTCTGAGGGTATCTGAATCTTAACTTCTGAATAGTGTCGACTGTCGAGTGTGGGCTCTGAATTATGATTCTGAACTTGGGAGGCATTTATATCTTCACATTTATTAATCTAGACTCTAACCACTTCAAAAATTTTGCAGATAAATTAAATAGAATCCTGTGAGAGGTGGACTTGATGAAGCCATCACAACCGTGGGCCCCCAGCAAAGTATCCTAAGATATTTTATTTTATTAGTCAGGATAGTAAGTAGCTCAGTATCACGTAAGCGAGATCTCGAGTTCTAGTTTTGGCGTATGTAAAAAATTTTTGTTAGAAGATTCACTTACATAGCTAGGTACACAATGCGGATCGGATCTGGATATAATCAGGATAAAATTCTGATAAATTGGATGGACAACAAAAAAAAAACAAAAAATTATCTTGCCAGTAAGGTTCTTTCATGCATTGTATTTTTATGAATGAATAAAAAATTAAGAGTAATTATTATTATTTTAAATATACAAGGCCACAGCAAAAATCGTGCAAGAAAAAAAAAAGAGACTACATCAAATTAAAAAGACAAAATGTCTCTACATTCTAGAAGTACGTCTTTTGAAATTCTAATACCTAGATTATCATGTACGTTTGATGAGCAAGCCAATTTATACAATTATTTACCGATATAAAAACATAATCATAAATAAATACCCTCCGTTAAAAGTAATTATCTAATCTAAATCAAACAGGAAAAGAAGCATGGGCAACTTCTGTATGTCTGGGCACGTTGTCGAGCTACATTTGGAATTAATAACAGGTGGGAGGATCGGGCTATTCACATTCTTTATATATAGAAATATATGTGTTTGGTGATAGGTACACCTAATTTAGTAAATAATAACATTAGATATAATAATTTTTTGCACATATTATATAATATATATAATTTTTTTTTTCAAAACAGAAGAGATCGTATGTGCTGCTTTAGACAAAACATAGATAGTCACACAAACACAGATTGGCGTGTTGGCAGAATGGGAAATATTTGAGAGATTTTGCAAGTTGTCAGCATGAACAAGGTAAGGAAAGTCCAATGGAAGTTGGTATGAATGATAAATAGTTTGATATAATTTAAATGAGATTAAATCTAAATATAATCAAGATAAAATTCTGATAAACCGAATAGACAATAAAAAAAAGAAAGATAAGGAAGAAACGTGAAACTTATAAATGTCATATACACCCCACATGGACGATGAGGTTTTTGAACGAAGAATTATGCACTTTTTCACGAGTGCGTCTCGCTCATACTATACTTTCACAGCCATGTGGTAGGCCACTTGTACGTAGCTTCAACGAAAGTAAGTACCTTATTAGATTGTGAACGTTAGGAAAAGGACCAAAATATCATAGAAATTTAAGGACGTGATAGTTGAAAACAAGCATTTGAGTGGGCAGCAACCAAATTAAAAATATGTTGGTACGACACTCTAGTCATTTATATAAATCATTTGCATCTCATTCTTGTTTATCAAAAAAAAATACATTAAATTAATATTTTTTCACTTTTACTTTTATTAAAGAAAGGGTTTAAAAAAATATTAATTACCCTGTAGCTGACCTATATTTAATAGGAGTAAAATTAAAAAAAAAAATTATTTTATAAATAACTTATATTTAAAATTATTTTTTTATACAAATAAGCTGGGTGGTGTGTAATATGTTTTACATTGGATCTTAAGATTTTCTAAATGGCAATGTTCATGAAATCGAACATTTAATATGTGGTGATCTTAACAATAATTTCCTCGCAAAGGTTAATCCGATCAATGAACATATGAATTTTTTGCACGTGGATAGCTTATAAGTATCTTTTAAGTCATACTTTTAAAAGTTTGAGGCTTGAGCTACCAAAAAATTTAATTCATATAAACTTTTTATCTATGATATTTCAAATATGAACATTTTAATTCTTCAATAGTACTCTTAGTGTATTGAATGTTTTGTGAAGGGTATAATGGGTACGTGAGGTATGACAAAACAAAAGAAATCATGCTTTTTATGAGAATCAAAGTAAAAAGTAAAAAAAAAAAACTTTTTCACTGTAACAAAAGTTTTATCTTACAGCCTAGGAAGCTGTTTTCACATGTCCACTGATGAGTCAATGTGTGTGAATGCAACATCCGTCAATCAACGTATTATTCACAGCCTGAAGAGCTTTCAGGGTAAGAATATGGACTATTCAAGTTTTGTTTTCAAATGTGTTCGATAATTTATATACTGTTTCAGCATATGTAATTCTTTTACTTGTGAAATAATACTTGAGTGCGCATGTGTATTATCCCTTTAATTCCTTTTAGTTTAGGAATAATATAACTTTTAATCTCTAATGTCTTTTTTTTGTAATTATCTATTTAATTCTTAAACTTTTAATTCAGTCCAATCACTAACAATAAAGTCTAATATCTCTAATACACTGGAGAAAAAAAAAATAAATCCCCCATAATTAAGTTACCATGTATTTTAGAGTTGATTAGACACCTTACCATTCACATCAGCTCAAAAGTTAATTAAAGGAATATATTATAAGAAGATAAAAAAAGTTCAAAGAATTTTAGAAAAGAATATCCCGAGGGATTCTAAAAATTATTATATAATAAATTAAATTAATACTCTAATATTTATACATATATGTCTAGAGAAACATATATATATATATATATATATATATGAAGGGCCATTGTTGTGTTGGCTTTGGGAAATTGCTAATATGAAGTAATGACATGTTTCCTTAACCCTATGCTTGAATTGGATTGAGGGAAAAGAAGAAAGGGAAAAAAATAGGATAAAAAAATATGGAGAAAATAAGTTTTTCTCTATTTAGATAAAAAAAAATATGAAAGAAAAAAAAAGAAAGAAAAAAAAAGTAGATCCTAAGTTCTATTTCTCCTCAAAATTTTCGCTCTATCTATAGAGAGATTTTATTATTTAACTATCTATCATCTTATATACTAATTTTTTATTTTATTTTTTCTCATTTATTTAAATAATATAAAATATTATATTATTATTTAAATTTTTTATTCTTCTTATTTTCTGTCTTCTTATTTTTTTTTCTTTCAATTTTTCTTTCGACCTAAGCAGAGCGTAAAAGTTTTCGGAGAATCACAAGTTTCCCCAACGAGGCAGGGAATACAAATTTCATCGACATCAACCGGCTACCTTCTTCATCTCCGGCTTCCACCATCTTCATCTCCTCATTGCCTTCCACCCCGAGAAAACCAAAAGCGAGCCCCTCTTCTTCCGACTATATAGCATGGTGCAGATTTGAAATTTAATTTTTTTTTGAAAAACCCAGCCAGATCGAAGATGGAAAAAGTGAGGTTCAAGCAAATATTAATGGCCACCTATGCTTTGAAGGATGACCCAGCTTTGAGAACCCAAACCCAGACCTTCGATGACCCAACTTCGTCGTGGAAAATGAAACCAGGGACGAAGTTGACGGCCGGAAGAGATCTGCGACGGAACCCAGATCTTTGATGACCCGACGATGAAACCAGAGACGAAGCTAATGACGACAAAAGATATCTGCGACGAATGACCCCAACTTCGTTGAAGAAGATGAAACCAGAGATTAAGCTTATGACGGTGGAAGAGATCTGTGACGGAACCCAGACCTCCGATGACCCAACTTCGTTGGGAAGATGAAACCAGAGACGAAGCTAATGACGGCGGAAGAGATCTACGACAAACGGAAGCTGACGTTTTTTGGTTGGACGAGTTTTTTCTAATAAAAGTATCTGCATCATGTTGCCATAAACTTCAAAATGTCATATTTGATTCTCTCCTTTTTCAAACATTTACAAATATTATGATCTCAATTTAGGGGCTGTTTGGAAACATGCTAAACCTAAGTTTAAAATCTAGGTTTAGCCTTAAATCTCAGTTTGGGAAAATTTTTCACCAAACAGCAATTTTTGTTCAAACGGGTTTTTGGACTAAACCATAGTTTAAAATCAAAGTTTCAGATAAGTTGGTCAGAGCAGCTTATGGAACAGTAAAATAGCTTATGAACTAACCAATTACTATATTACCCCTACTTTTTCTTATACCCTCTCTCATCTCTCATACTTTTTCTCTATTTTCTTTCTTACACCCTCTCTCTTCTCTCCTCTCATCTCTTATCTCTCATCATTTAATACTCATACCCTTTTTCGTAATTTACCACTCATAAAACCCCTTCTACAAATAACTATCCAAACACTCATTTATTCAAAATCACTTTCTTTCTATAATCTCTTTTAAAAAAGCTATTTTCTATAAGCTATCTATAATCCCGTTTTTTTCATAAGCTAATTTGAAATTTTTTTTTCAAACACACACTTAGAATATAACATTTTCCAGATTCTTTTTAGGAGATTTTCCATTTTAGAATCGTTTTTAAAGTGGAGGAAAATAAATTGCACAACGGAGAAAACTGTGGGACGCTATTCAATATGGGCTTCCATTTTCGGGCCAAATCATGCGCTCCTAATTCTCTAGTGTCTAAATATGTATTTTGTAATATTGGGCCTCCGGACAAAGTCGGAGTTTATATTCCAGAAGTTCTTTTTTTATCAAAAAAAAAAATCCCAGTAATGCATATGCCAATAAAGATGCTTATAATTATATATAAACAGAAAATTTAAAAAGAAAAACGTAAAGAAACAAAATGTAGGAACCGACTTTCAGATGAAGGCATATCTCGAGATTTGGTTGCGCGAGCTTGAATGGTCATTAGACCGTCTCCCGCCATACGGTCACTGTTCTTAGTTCTTACTGCTTTAACTTCCACAATGGCTGCATTCCCTGTCACTACTTCTGCTTCTCCGTATCTTCTTCGACGTCGGTGCCTCCCTACTCCTTCGCGTCCCACACATCTTCAGGTACTTCAGTATCAATTGTATCTGATTTTTATCATGTTCTGCACATGGTGAGATGAAACTTAATTTTATACAATATATGTTTTCCTTTGGTTCTTGGTGGTTGAGACCAAGCAGTTGATGGGAGCAGAGTTCATATATACGGATTCCTTGCCCATAATTGTGTATTTATTTGATGTTTACTACATTTTGTGGCTTTTTCTTTCTTGATTTTCTCTATTCTGATGGAACTTTCAAGTAATTCTGCTTAATCCTATTTCCTTCTCTAAATTCAGGGTTCATTGGCTCAACGTTGCAATGCTATTTTCTGGATGCAGAGGCTAAGCTCGTTTCCTTTGAATCGGAGAAGGAGGTAATATTCGTAGCTCGACACTGTAGTCCCCGTAATAATTTGACTTGTTTACTTGCTAGCGCCTACTCTTATTGCACTTGAGTTACTAATTCCAACGAGTCTCATGTATGTTTTATTTTAATTTCCAGTGTTTTGTTGCACTGTTCTTTCGTATTGATAATGGGATCGGTGGTAAATTTACGTGTTTGGATCTAAAGCAGGAGAACTTTGATATGTGCAGTCGATCAAGATGCTGAGGAAGCATTCAAGAAGACTGTGGAAATTGATAAGCTCATAGATATGCTGAGGGAGGCAAGTCCTCAGGAAGTAAGAATATAGATATCAAATTTCCCCCAGCCCTCCTTTTCATATTTTCCTTACTTTTGGTAATTATTTTTAACCACATGGATAACGGATCGGGTTTTGTCTGTAATTTGTCTGTGGCGGTGCTATAATTTCCCCCCTGGATATAACATATCTTATTTCGTAACTGGCTATCAAATTCAATGCTTTTACTTAGCATTCATAGAAGGCTATTTAGTTTGTTCTTTGCATCATATTGGCGATGCAATTTTGTGTTCATATATGAATGAGATTATATATGATGTTATTCCATTCACGCAGAACCACAAGTATTTTTAGTTTTTTACTTAGTTCACTTCATAATTATTTTAAATGACATTATTGTTATTTTCCCTGTAAACAGCTTCAGAAGCTTGTTGTTGAAAATATCCTTGCGTTCAATCCAAGCTTTTGGATCCGCCTGGCAGCAAGAACTGATACTTGCAAATCTGAGGATGATAAAGCAGGATTTTTAATTTCTTAGAATGTTTCTTTATTCAGTCTCTTCATACTCATGCCATTATGTAAAAGTTGCTTTTATTTATTTTGAATGTGCAGAAAGATTATGAGGAGTTGGCTTTAACTGTAATGAACGTGGTGGATCGATTGGTTCATAAGACCAAGGTACTTTCTTAACTCCGTTAACCTAGTAGCCAAGCTCGTTTTATTCTCTTTGATGCTTCTTTTGATGATAATCCTTTATATTATTTGACTCAGGAAAAAATAGAGTCTTCTACAGATGTCCTTAAGGGAGTACTAAAACCTGTGGTTGATGATGTTGTTGAAGAGATTCCCTGGCCTCCCAGAGATCCTCAGGCCCTCAAATTGATGCAAAAAGCAAGTTTTCACTTTCTCTCTAAATGGAGTGACATATTTTATTGCATAATGGGACATCTTATACCCTTCAAAATTAGGCTGTTTTCCTGCACTTCCATTGAGTGAAGAGACTAGGTGCGAGTTGTGATAACCCAACACTAATATTTATAATTAAATCACTTATTTGACTATAACGCATGGATGTCTTACCAACGTTATGCAAAAATCTCAGCAAATGTCATATCTTTCAATCTTCATTCAGTGAGCTGAAGTATGCATGAGAGGCTTTGAAGATCAATGATCCACCATCAGTTTTTTGGGAAACTGAATTTGATAAAGACTGAAAGTAGTTATCAACAATAAGAACAGTAGAGCGATCTAAAGTCTAAGCATAGCTGCCTACATATTCTGATTTAGTAAACATAAATGAATTTCGCATAATCTACTCTTTTCTGAAGGCAAAAGTGATCAAACTTCATGCAGATGAGTATATTTTGTTTTGAAGTTTTCTAATCTAAATGAAGAGCATATATGTTGGTCAGTTGTACTCAAACATATATTCTTAGGGGAATGATGATGAAGTCCCAGAGAAGAGAATTAATGACCATCAAGTCTAATGACAACTGAGCAGCATATAATGACAAGTTACATGATAGGAAATGACAATATATTTATATTACTCACTTGTCATTAGGATTTTTTAGGGATTAAATCTTTTCCTTAGAACCTCACAGTCATTCTCCCTATATTCTTTCAACAAGTACTATCAATTTTCCAACTTATAAGTTCATATAATTAGGAAATAAGTCAAAGGGAGCAAGAAGGGCAATTGGACGAAGGATTTCTTTCAGAAGTTAGTGCACAGTTAAGACAGGTAACTCTTTTGCTGCTTTTTATTCAACCAGCAATGATTTCAATTTCTGGTCATTCTAAAATCAAAATATAGTTCAATTCTTGGGAATAATATTATTATGTTAATCCGTTCTATGTTAAAAATTTAACATGTATGAGGTATCAGAAATTAGCATAATTTTTCAAAGCTTCTTTCCTAGAGCACTCAACTGCTTATATTTTCATAGCAAAAGAGGGAGGGATTGAACTGCTTAGGCTTCTTTTTCAGTTTTTCCTGCATTTATATTCGCATTATTATTACTTAGTTTTCTTATAAATTTTCAGTTTTATTAAAATTACCCTTGTAAGTTCATTGTATAAATGCAGCAACATATGCATTACTGAGAATATTTATGTTTACATCGGTTTCCTTTTTGTGCCTCATACGATGTACTCAAAACACAATAGTAATAATATTATCTTGCCTGCAATGTGCAGGCAAAAGAAGACGGAGATAAGCCCGGGCTGGAGGCTATGTTGCAAAAGGTCTTGCAGCTCTATGCTTCCAAGGTTCTCTCAAAACGTAGTTATGCCAAGAAAGGTATGTTTTATATGCTGATGCATCATACTTACCACAGGAACTTAGGTCTAACGAGATGAATATTTGCTTTTGGAATCGTCACCCTACTTGAGAACTCGGCATATATGTACCTTGTTACAGGATTATGATGATGACAGGATTCATATTTAGAAGAATTATGTAAATAATATGAAAATATCTTACGAATCAATTTCTCCAAATTCTGTATTGGGAAAAGCAGGTCAAATTTAGTGGGTCACTAAGATTTTCATTGTTTTCCATGTTTGGATAATCAAGTTTTATTGATCTTTGGTTTAGGTTGAGACTTCATTTTGTCCATATTCTGTCTCTTTCTTTTCTGTTATCTACTCTTTAAGTGCAAAGCATGAAAATTAATCTAATCTATTCGTGTGACTGTCTGTCTGACTATAGTATATCCTTGTCGCTTGACATAAATATTTAATCAAGTGATCACGAAGCTCTGCGTGCTCTTGTTGCAGGGGAGGAAGCCTTTAAGGCCGAGCAGTTCCTTGAAACTATAATCCAAGGTGTCTTCATCACCGCAGAGTGTCATGTCTTACGAAATGATCTTATTTATGTGCTCAAGTGAAGGTTCCCAGGCTGGACTTAATTATTAAAGAATTTCCTTTGATGCATTTGAATTTCATTTAGGTTGATAAATTTGCGGGGGTAAAATGAGTTAAATCAGTATAATATCATGAAAAGAATGCCAGGAACAGTTTGTAGGGTCTCCTGACTGTGCCTGTAATGTAGAGTTGAGTTTTGGTTAGATGAAAGGCTTATTCAAAAGCTTCGTTGGAGACTAATATATTAAAGACATCAACTTGGTATATCTACTGTTTCCTGCAGCTTCTATTTAAGCCTCTCGATGATCAGAAATTTCATCACTATGAGTGGAGTATCTATATTGATAACGAGTCCATTTTTTTTATCCATATGCAGTTACATTAGTCCCATTGACCAATGATTGTTTTGTTGCAGCCCCTGAAGAAGAATGGAACAATATTTTGATCAAAGGGTTGACAATAGGCGCAGGGGAAGTTACACCTGAGGAACTTAATGCTGTCGTGAAAAAACGAATTGAGCGCACTTTGATTAGAACTGTGAGACAAAACACTGCCCCTTGTCTGGAGATTTAATTATTCTTCGTATCTTTCCCTTCCTTTTTACTGATGCCGTTCCCTTGATTTCTCCATGAAAAACAAAGGAGGGAGGTTCTTACCAGCAGCGCATTCTGACAGAATATCTGAAAGGCATCGAATCTAGAGCTGAGGAAATTGTTCAAGCTTTTCAGGGGAAACGGCAATAACATTTTTTTCAATAACTGAAGACCAATTAGATGCCATTTATTACGATGATATTCTGCTTGATGCAAGAGGTGATTCTCTCTTTTGTAGAGGATATAAAGCAAATCAACACTTGTCGGTCTTGGAGAAGTTTAGACCAGCTGTCCTCTGGCAGGTAGTAGCCTTAAGAATAGGATCTGATCACTTTTAGCTTGTCATATACGCAGTAGTAAGCCATGGATTAAACTATATCTCCTGGAACAAAATAAGGGTGATATTTAAAGTTCGAATATGGCGATAAATTATTATTCCTCTTGTATAATTGGCACGTGGATCTGGATGTGTATTCTGTTTCAAAGGATTGCAATTTTAAGTTGAGAGAAATGTTTGCCTACGTGCTCAAAAGTTGGAATCTGCTTGAATGGAATTCTCGTAATGGTCTTTTTTCCCCCGGGCCTAAGGGTGATATTTAGTTGGAATCTGGTACTGTTTTCTGCCGCCAGAGAAAGGTCCGCAACGGCAACGGCAACGATATTTTCTTAAAATTAGCTTCAAAGGAATAAATAATTGCCAATAAACTTGATTTACTCTTTTACTCCAGTAGTCCAGTTTACTTCTTGTTTTACTTTACTTTCTTTCTATCAATTTGACCATAAAAATAAAATTAAAGATGTTTGGATTTTCGTTAGTGTGAGGTTATTAACTTATTATCATATTTTGGTAAAAACTTAAAAGTTGTTTCTATTAAAACAAGTAAACTACATTGGTCTCAGCCAACGTGATTTCAAGCATCTTTATGAGTACAATAATTCATCTGATTCTTCTATCCTTTTGGGTTTTGGCCAATAATTGCATTATAGCTCAACTGATGTTTATTCAGTTTTCATCAATTTTGTCCTTTAAATTTCATCGTATTAAAAATTGATAAAACCTTCTTGTTTATAATTCCTCTAAAACTGGCAATATATGCTATGTTATATTTCCAAAAATGTTTATAACCACAAAATGATTAAAAACTAAAAAAGTGTACCCTGCCGTGAAAAATTGTCCAATTTCTTTATATTAATTATTGAATATTGATTGCCGGGAAAAAAGACCCTTACCTGCCATTTTATTTACCGGTTGCGCGAGGTAGAATAGATCATGACCGTTAATGTGGAATCCAACGGCCATAATCAGTGCAATTCTGACGAACTTCAAGCATTTTAATCCAGACCCCAGAAATTACCTTTAATAATTCCTCTCCTTCCCTCTCTTGCTGTCTCTCTTTAAAATTAGGACACGATCTATAAAAACACTCAGATCTAGGAGGTGCCTGCAATTCCTCCTACTTTTCATGATCCTTTGTTCTAGTTTCGTCTCCTGTTGGAGTTTTCTCAAGCTGATGGATTTATATTCTGCTGTCGTTTTCGAACTATTGCCTAGCTTTGAAGTTTAATGTAGAGCTCTCTATCCGACGACTTTGTTGATCTACGTCGAATCAGTGATTAGTGTTTCTTGTTGAGTTCTATTTGGGTTTGATTTAGCTGGGTGGGGCTTCTGTGATTTGTTGGATTCTTCAGGGTGTTTGATAGACTTGGGTACCACGGGAACTGATCTTTGGACGACGTGATCCTTGAAGATGTTGACGAAGTTCGAGACCAAGAGTAATAGAGTAAAGGGACTGAGTTTCCACAGTAAGAGACCGTGGATCCTGGCAAGTCTTCACAGTGGTGTGATCCAGTTATGGGATTATCGCATGGGCACTCTCATTGACAGATTTGACGAGCACGATGGACCTGTACGAGGTGTCCACTTTCACAAATCTCAGCCGCTGTTTGTCTCTGGAGGTATCTGATTTACTTTTCATTTCCCTTTCCTTCGAACTTGTTATTGCGTATCCGATAATTTAAACTTGTAGATATGCTCCTTTGTTAATAGAGCTAATCTTATTGATATTGGAGGAAAAATCGTGGCTCATATTATTTAGAATAGTCGAATACGTGTAGATCTAGCTTATTTATTACTGATTGCTGCCCTTTTAAAAAATTCAAATGTGTAATATTTGAACGTTAATATATACATCCAGCTACTATGAGATCGAGGTTCAGGTCGAGATGACAATTCTAGTCCTAGTGTGCCGTTCTTGTTTGTATCTGATGACAAGGTTGAGATCGTTATCAACTTCCTATATTTTTTAATGCGATATGCATATATCAGAGCATGATATATTTTACTTGTTATTTCATTTCTCTTGGTTTAGTTGGATCGCTTCAGAATAAATATTAGGCATTGATTTGTCTCTTGGCGTTTAAATTGTAAATGGTTTTAGTTGTGTTTCAATAGTGATCCAATGATTACTCAAAGAAACTCGGAATTTGGAAGTTTCTCTGCTGGTAATGCTGTAGAATGAGAAATGTTTTTGATAGAGAAGAGTTAGTCTCTTGTCATCAATCATAATTTAATGATTATGGGATGTTCTATTTATTTCCTTTTGGCAGGGGATGACTACAAGATAAAAGTTTGGAACTACAAGATGCATAGGTGTCTGTTTACTCTTTTGGGGCACCTGGATTATATCCGTACTGTGCAGTTTCATCACGAGTTCCCATGGATTGTGAGTGCCAGTGATGATCAGACAATTCGAATATGGAACTGGCAATCACGTAACTGTATATCTGTCTTGACTGGCCACAATCATTATGTAATGTGTGCATCTTTCCACCCTAAAGAGGACCTCGTTGTTTCTGCCTCATTGGATCAGACTGTTCGGGTTTGGGATATTGGTTCTCTTAAAAAAAGGTCTGCTTCTCCTTCTCCTTCAGATGATTTGTTGAGACTTAGCCAGATGAATACGGATCTTTTTGGTGGTATTGATGCTGTTGTTAAGTATGTTTTGGAAGGTCACGATAGAGGAGTCAATTGGGCTGCATTCCATCCCACACTCCCTCTCATTGTCTCAGGAGCAGATGATAGGCAGGTTAAAATTTGGAGAATGAACGGTAAGCCTCAAAAACAAGAAAATCTATGTAACTGCTCTGTTTCTTTTCTCTCAGCTTTGCTATTGGATCTTTTCTTGGATCCTGGTTAATAGTTGGGTTTTTTTTTCTACTCTTGTCACCGTTTACTCAATTTATGATGAATATTAGGGTTTTAGGCCCCTTGAAAAGAACGTTATAAGGAGATTGTTAGCTGAGATTTTTGGTTGAAAGTAAGCACATTCGCATTCTGTTTCCTGTTTTTAGCCATAATATATATTGAGTAACTTCTTTCTTTATTTGTTTCGCATGCTATTACTTTTATTATTATTTTGGTAAAGCATGCCATTATTTTAAAATAAGAGTAATAGAGTAGCTTCTCATTTTGTTTACAGAGACAAAGGCTTGGGAAGTGGACGCTTTAAGGGGGCACATGAATAATGTATCATGTGTTATGTTCCATTTAAAACAAGACATAATTGTCTCCAATTCTGAGGACAAAAGTATTCGAGTATGGGATGCAACGAAGAGGACTGGGCTTCAAACTTTTCGACGAGAGCATGACCGCTTTTGGATTCTTGCTGCACACCCTCAAATGAATCTGTTGGCAGCTGGTCATGATAGTGGTATGATTGTCTTTAAACTGGAGAGAGAACGACCAGCCTTTGCAGTTAGTGGAGACTCTGTGCTCTATACTAAGGACCGGTTTTTGAGACACTATGAGTTTTCAACACAATGTGATACACAAGTGCTTTCAATTCGAAGACCTGGTCTCAATCAAAGTCCAAAAATGCTTTCCTACAGTCCAACTGAAAGCGCTGTCCTCCTTTGTTCAGATGTAGATGGGGGATCTTATGAGTTATATATCATATCGAAGGATGGCATTGGTAGGGGTGATATGCAAGATGCAAAGAAAGGAGCTGGAGGATCAGCTCTTTTTGTGGCTCGGAACAGGTTTGCTGTGCTTGACAAAAGTAACAACCAGGTTCTATTGAAGAATCTGAAGAATGAGCTTGTTAAAAAGAGTGCTCTCCCAATAGCCACAGATTCTATATTCTATGCTGGAACGGGTAACCTATTATGCAGGGCAGAAGATAGGGTGGTTATATTTGATCTTCAGCAGAGGATAATTCTTGGTGAACTTCAGACACCCTTTGTCAAGTATGTTGTTTGGTCTAATGATATGGAATGTGTTGCCTTGCTCAGCAAACATGCCATTGTCATCGCGAGCAAGAAGCTTGTGCACCAATGTACTCTGCATGAGACAATCCGTGTAAAAAGTGGAGGCTGGGATGACAATGGTGTTTTTATTTACTCAACTTTAAATCACATCAAATACTGTCTTCCTAATGGAGATAGTGGCATAATAAAAACACTTGATGTCCCAATTTACATTACAAAGATTTCTGGAAATACAATCTTCTGCTTGGATCGAGATGGGAAAAGCAGGGCCATAGTTCTTGATGCCACTGAGTACTTATTCAAACTTTCTCTGATGAGGAAAAGGTGTGATCTTGTTATGAACATGATAAGAAACTCGCAACTCTGTGGGCAGGCTATGATTGCTTACCTACAACAGAAGGGTTTTCCTGAGGTTGCACTTCATTTTGTTAAGGATGAGAGAACACGGTTCAATTTGGCTCTTGAGAGTGGGAACATTCAGATAGCAGTTGCATCAGCTACAGCAATTGATGAGAAAGATCACTGGTATCGTCTGGGAGTTGAGGCTCTTCGCCAGGGTAATGCTGGTATAGTGGAGTATGCATACCAGAGGACCAAAAATTTGGAGAGATTGTCATTCCTTTATCTTATAACTGGAAACATGGAAAAACTTTCCAAAATGTTGAAAATTGCTGAAGTCAAGAATGATGTGATGGGTCAATTTCACGATGCCTTATATTTGGGTGATGTCAGTGAACGTGTCAAGATCTTGGAAAATGCAGGCCATCTGCCTCTTGCTTACATCACTGCATCAGTTCATGGGTTGAATGATGTCACTGAACGTCTCGCAGCTGAACTGGGGGATAATATTCCTTCTTTCCCAGAGGGAAAAGTACCAACTCTCCTGATGCCCCCATCCCCCATTTTGTCTGCTGGTGATTGGCCTCTTCTTAGGGTTATGCGAGGCATATTTGAAGGTGGGCTTGACAATATTGGTCAGGATGGGATTGATGAAGAGGATGAAGCTGCTGATGGTGATTGGGGTGAGAGGCTAGACGTGGGTGATGAAGATGGCTTACAAAATGGGGATGTGACAAACATTCTGGAGGAGGATGGAGATGCAGCTGAAGAAAAAGAAGAAGGAGGATGGGATCTTGAAGATCTTGAACTTCCTCCCGAATTAGATACCCCTAAGAGAGCTGTAAACACCCGCTCCACAGTGTTTGTTGCCCCAACATTTGGCTTGCCAGTGAACCAGATATGGATCCAGAAATCATCTCTTGCAGCTGAACAGGCTGCTGCTGGCAACTTTGACACAGCTATGCGGTTGCTTAATAGGCAACTTGGCATTAAAAATTTTGCTCCTTTAAAATCTTTGTTTCTTGATCTTCATACTGGTAGCCATTCGTATCTGCATGCATTTCCATCAGTTCCAGCGGTTTCACTCGCAGTAGAGAGAGGATGGAGTGAGTTTGCTAGCCCAAATGTTAGGGGTCCACCAGCGCTCGTGTTCGATTTCTCTCAATTGGAAGAGAAGCTTAAAGCTGGTTATAAGGCAACAACATCTGGGAAATTCACTGAGGCTCTTCGGCTTTTCACTAGCATTATTCATACAATTCCTGTTATTGTCGTTGAGTCAAGAAGGGAAGTTGATGAAGTGAAGGAGTTAGTCATCATTGTTAAAGAATATGTCTTGGGGCTGCAAATGGAGCTGAAGAGAAGGGAAATGAAGGATAATCCAGTACGCCAGCAAGAGCTTGCAGCATATTTCACTGACTGCAACCTTCAAATGCCTCACCTGAGGCTTGCCTTGCTAAATGCGATGACTGTCTGCTACAAGGCAAGGAACCTTGCCACGGCTGCTAATTTTGCCAGGAGGCTGCTTGAGACCAATCCCACCATTGAAAACCAAGCTAAGACAGCGAGACAAGTGCTAACTGCTGCAGAAAAGAATATGACAGATTCCACTGAATTGAACTATGATTTCCGGAACCCATTTGTGATTTGTGGCGCAACCTATGTGCCAATTTATCGAGGACAGAAGGACGTCTCTTGCCCATATTGTAGTTCCCGGTTCGTGCCTAGTCAGGAGGGGCAGCTATGTACTGTTTGTGACCTTGCTGTTGTAGGTGCAGATGCTTCTGGTTTACTATGTTCTCCTTCGCAGATACGATGATTAATGTAACGGACAAGAACCCTACTTCAACCACAGTTTCGTGTCACCATTTAGGAGGAATGAGATTGTTTGCTTCCCGACTCTTAGCATATATAGGTAACTGATAGCAATGGCAAACAAGTTCCCCTTGGCTTGTTCATCTCCTTTTTGTGTCCATCTTCTTACTTCTATTTAGTTGATAATGGTTTCTGATATAATGAGGTAATAAACACATTTCGGTAATTCAACCTTTGGCTATTCTTGTTCGTGGTTCAAAGACAAGAATGCTCGTGTTTTTTTTTTATAATTATTTTTCATATAGGGAGGAAAACTTGTGAATGCAAGCAGGTGCCGTTGGGCAATGTTTATTTTCTCTGACAAATCAATGTTTGAATTGATTGGCTGTGAAAGAAATACTTTGGTTGGAGTAGTTATAAATGAAGCTAAAGTCTTGTTGATGGCAGTTTCTCAGAGCTGTATGTGAGCGACACGCAGTGATAACTTTTGTATAATATCCGCTTCGAGGTAGGGCTTTGCATATTTGTCGGTAAATTGGGCGGTGACGAACGTTTTGCTGTTGGGTCTTGACGGAAAAAGAGAGCCCAGAAAAGGAAGTGGGGCGGGAAAATCGTAGTAGTATTTTTTTTCCGGACAGAAAATCGTAGTAGCTTGTCCGCTTGATAAGTTGGAAATGGGTTTCCAATGGGGATTATGTAGCAGTTACAAGTTGTTCCTTTGTTGAAGAGGTTAAATATGTAATTATTTAAAAACTTGTTTAATTTTTAAAAAATATTATTTTATTATAATTTTAATCATAGATTTATAATATTTAAGAAGATATTTTAGTTTTTAAGTGTTTAGGTTTATGTTTGAGAATAATAAATAATTTATTTTATTGGATATTAGTATAGTTTAAAGGAAGAAAAAAATTTAGCTCTATTCTTAGAGTTTAATATTTTTTTAAAAATAGTTGTATAAAAAAAAAAAAAAGAGTAGGCAAATTAGCTTGAAATAAACGTGGTTGCTCAAAATGAGGTGCCAATGGTTAAATTGACTAATGACTGCGGTCTGCAATTGTAGTTATGAAAACCGGATCAAAATTTGTTAAAAAAAACAAACGGTGAACTTGTGTCAGAACTGGTCTGGTCAAGGAAGAAAACCGATACAAGACAGGCAACCATATTTAAAATACTTACATATAAACATTGTGACAACCAGGTACTAATAAGTATTGTTAATAGTCCTATAAATTCTTTAAATGCAAAAGTATTTGTTTAACTAAAGAATTAAATTTTATATAATTTTTAAAAAATAAATACATCCCCCCTCATTTCAATAAAATTTCATTCATACATCCTCCATATTAATAAGAAATCTAAACACAACTTTGGAAAAAATTATATAACATAAAGAAATATCTATTAATATAAAGTAACACTTTATTTTTAACTAATATCATAATATAAAATTCTCCAATCAAAACATTTTCTATACAGATTTTTTTTTTTCATACAAAAACTATTTATCATGTATTAACAACACGTTGACATATTTATCATTCTCCCACCCCCAAAATATATTAAGAGAATATTGCAACATGGGCAACCAAGTTATTAAGAATTTTAGTTAATGGCCAATACCTCAGTAAATAGTATAAAATAAACTCAATAAATACAAATTTTATAATTAGCAAGTGGATTTAAATTTAAATTTAAAAATTTAAAATAAGAAATAAAAGCAAAATATGAAGATGGAGGAATAAAGATATAAAAAGAAAATATTAGGTTAGGTGGAGTACTAGTACATTTTTAAAGATATATTGATGATAGTCATATTATCACTTAAATCGGTTTAAAGTTTTTCTTTTCCAATTTTGTAGTTAATATAAAACATAGCATCATTTTGCAATAAATTATTTTTCTTCCTATATTTTAATGTGATATAACAATTATTTTTTTAAGAAATTACATTTCACTCAAAATTTACATCAAGAGGGACATGCTCTAATGTAAAACAATAATTTTATCTGTTAAATATAACGTATTGTTGATGCAATTTTTCATTGTGAAAGTCACTAACAAGTATCTCAATTAATTGGAATAGTAGAATAAGAAAGAAATAGAGAGAGCGGATGGAGGAGAAGAGCTGTGACTATTATTGGTAGTAGTATATTTTGTTCACAAAGAGCCTTGTTCACTAAATACCCAATGAGACTAGCATACTTTCCTTTTATTGACACGCCTTGCCTAGGGCGTCGCTGCTATCCCACCGAGATATTTAGCGTGGATCTTAGGGTCTTTTGGGGTTAACGTCCTCCTCCTCGACTGTTTTCTGGGATTTCCTCCATCATTTGCCTCCACTAGGAAGAGGGGTCATGTCATCTGGGTCCGAGTAGACAGGCCAGGAATGGCTGACATGAGTTAGGCTCAGACATGGACTAGGCCATCTTGGCAGAAGATCCAACATTAAGTCCCCCATTCTTTGGGCCCAACAAGGTTGGCCCAAAGAATCGTGGCACTTGGGTCCCTGCAGGAGTAGTGGAGAGGGTGGATCCACATCTTCTTTCACCCGTGGATCTGGACCGTCGAACTCCAATTGATTTGGACAGTGGGACATGTGCTGGAGTTGGAGGCGGAGGCCACTTTGTCCATCTTGTTTGTCTTTTTGCATTTCCAATTTCATTTACAGTTAGCCAAGCTTTTGAACTAACAGCGGGTCGACATTACAGTTGGATAACTCATGCGACACTTGGTTCCATCTAGGATCTTTGCAAGCTGAGCTTTTACTTGTTTCCATTGATTCATTTTCTGTTTCACATTGTCACAACTATACATTGTTGTGTCATTCTCTTGCTATCTTCCTCCCATTTGATTTGAACCCACACGCAAGCTAGTACGTCATCTATGGTCTGGCACAAGTACTTGGTCAGTTCCTTATACAGGTCACAGTTAGGTAGCAAGCCTTTGAGGAAGGTGGTCACCGCTATATGAGGGTCGTAGTTGAGTATATTTATCTTGTGTTTGTTGAAATATCTTACTTAATCTCATAGGAGCTTGTAATAACTCTGAATCACATTGTACATGTCGTTTAACTCTTTCTCTAGTTTGTGATTATTGAAAAAATTTCAGATAAAGGCGTTGTTCAATTTTGTGAACAACCCTATTGACTTTGTTGGCATGTTGTTATACCACTTCAGCGTAAGGCTTATCAAGCTGGACCCGAAACCTTTGCACATACAAACTTCCCGTATGTCACATAGTATTATGTTTGTGAACATCTTCTATTTGTATTGTGTCATGTGCTCGTCGGGGTCTGTCGATCTGTTGTGAGGGTGTATGTTGGGGAACGTAAACTTCATAAGCATCTCGACGAGGGCGATCGCATCCGTGAATTCCAAGGATGCGATGTACCATGGTCTCTAGTTCCTAGAACTTCCTTTTCTACTAATCGATGAGGGCTATAGTGCTCTTTGGGATTGTGTTTTTATATGTGTTTTTGCTAGTGTCGTTTGATGGCTTGTCTATATCCTCATTCACGTTCATTAGTTTTAGGTTCTTTTGTCATATAGCCACATTTTCCTCTTTGACTCGTTTCAGGCTTTTCAGTTATTCCTCTACCAATTCTGATTAGGCTGTTAATAGTTATATTTGTTACTGTATTAGGGCAACCAATGCTCAAAGTTGTTCATAGAAGTTCTCCTTGCTGTCGACCATCTTAAGTGAGGTCTTCGCGGATGGCACCAAACTATTGATATAATTTTTCGTCGTATAGGTCAATAACAACGAGTATCTCAGTTAAAAAGAATAGTAGAACAAGAAATGAATAGAGAGAGAGAGATAAATTGGAGGGAAGAAAATAGCTTTAACTATTATTGATAAGAGTATATGTTATTTACAACGAGACTTGTTCATTAAAAGTCCCTTAAGACTAACTTATTTTTCCTGGGTCACTTACACTATATTTGATATGAATAATTTGAAAGGGAGGGATCACCCTCCCCTTGTTTAGCTATGCAAATTTTTTAAGAGGAGAGAAAAAATTGTTTAAAATTTTTCCTCCCTTCATAAGGTTTACCTCCCCTCCAAAATAAGGGAAATTTAGAGGGGAGGAGTAATATTTTTATTTTATATTATTAATATACTTATAATTTTTTAATATTATAATATTATTCATATATTATATTTTATTAAAATATTCTATAAAATAATATAACATAAATTTGTCTATATAAAATTTTTTTTCTCTTTTCTTTTTGAACAAAACAAATTAATATAAAAATCCTTCTCTTTTCCTCCTTTAATATTAATTCAAACAAAATAATAATAAAATTCTCCATCTCTTCTTCCTTGAACTAAACATAGTTACTGTGTCACTATTATCCCCCTAATATCCTGAGCGTAGATCTCAAGGTCGATGGGGGTTTAACATCTTCCTCCATGATTTTTAAGATTTCCTCCATCGTCTACCTCGTCCACCAGAAGGCTGGGTCACATCGTCTGGGTTCGAGAGGGTAAACCAGGGACGGGCTAGTGTGAGTTGGGATTGAACATGGACTGGATCTTGACGAAGGATCCAACACATATCAGATCTAAAAAATGTTAAACTTTTTATCTAATAATCAAGCATACTTTTATGGTCATTATTTTTTTTATAATTATTAATTATTATATATTGATTTAATAAGTTTTATTATAGTAGATCATCGATTGACTGTTTTAAGATCAAATATATGATTATGATTCAATTTTAACTTATTGAATTAGAATGAAGTAAATACTAAGGTATGAAATTAGCAACAGTTTTTTTTATCTCTTTTATAATATATGAAATAAAAGAACATTGGACCACAATTGCAGGACACCAAGTTGTTTATAAAATAAAATATATTATTTTTCCTACTTTATTCAGTTGGTAACTATACTTCGCTGTTCATCAAATAGACAAATACTGTCCCTAATTTTTCGTACTTTATCCGATTGGTAAGTATACTTTGTAGTTTATCAAATTAAATTATTATTTTTCCTCTTTTAATATTTCTACAAAGTGTCCGTAATTTTTTTTTTCTTGGTTTTCTTGTGTATTCACCTGGTTTTCTTGGTTTTTTCTGGTATAGGAATTTGACTTCATCAATTTCTTTCCTCTGCTTCTTTAATTTTATTTTAATCTTGTATCGATTTCTTCATCATATATATCATACTTAAAAAGTAAGCTAAACATGGACAACCGGTGATGGCCCATAAAAAAAGAAGAACAACCGCGACATGGCATGGCATTTTCCATTCATCCCTCATCGTTCCAAAAGTCAGTAAATGAAAAGAGAAAACATAAAATGAAAAAAAAAACAAAACAAAAAATAGAAACAATAAGAATAAGACAGGTTGAAATGGAACTGTGCAAATAAAAAAGCGTTTCGAAATTTCCATGTGTGCAGTTCTTAAATTACAAAATTCCACACTCTCTCTCCCCTTCCCTCCCTCCCCATTGTCCGCTAAAACTAACAGGCACTACACAAGCCGGACCCAGATCTCATCTCAATAGAGGTCTGAAAATCCGTCTCCTCTCTCCACTTTCGATCCAATTCTCCTCTTTTGCTAATCTCTGCAACTTCTATCTACATATATGCATGTTAATGCAGGTCTGTCGGTGAACTTGATCATAGATGCGTTAACTTGTTCGTTGAACGTGATTTCTTCACGGTAATTAGATCTGAGGTAAAGTTTCTTTGTTATCATATGAACATTGTGATATAAATCAATTGGGTGATTCCATGCCGTTTCCCCCCCTCCCCTGTGTAATTGGTTGATACATGTGGGAAAATGCTGGACGATTTTGATTCTTATATGGGAAATTTTAAATCCCGTGATTTATTTGGCTTCATGGAGTTCCTTTTTTTATTCAACATAATCGTTATTGATGATTTTACGGGTGAATTGCGTTTGCGGTTGGAATTCAGCTTGATCTGGTTTTGATTCTGATGGAATGGGAATTCTAATGCAATTGGATTGTGTAGAGACTGTGCTTGTGATACTGTGATTGAGGAAGATGTTGACGAAGTTCGAGACCAAAAGTAATAGAGTAAAGGGGCTTAGTTTCCACAACAAGAGACCGTGGATCCTTGCGAGCCTTCACAGTGGCGTGATCCAGCTATGGGACTACCGAATGGGCACCCTGATTGACAGATTCGATGAGCATGATGGGCCAGTTCGAGGTGTTCATTTCCATAAATCTCAGCCTCTCTTTGTTTCTGGAGGTACATTATTTACGGCGCCACTGTGTCACTGTGCTTGCTATATGTTTGATGACTAGCTTCGCTGTTTAGTATCTGATCCACTGATTCTTAATCTGAGTGATCATCAGATAAAGAATAAATGGTTGTCCTTGCTTTCCTTTTCTTCTTTTGTATTTCTATGTTAATATGTATAAAGAAGAATGCAAGTTTAGAAAAATTACATACTAGATGCCTCCTATTTATTTGTGCTCCATGGAATAATTTGCCTTGTCAATTTAACTTTTGTTGCCCCATCTTATTTCGTTACACTTTCGCTTTGGTGTATACTTGCCCCAGGATGGTGCAACAGGTAATACCAAGAGCAATAAGGAGATGAAATGAGCTTTGTAGATTGTCAAGATTTATTTGAGCTGTCTTTAATGCATGGGATGTACTTGGGCCATAATTGAATTCTTTGGATTGGAAACTATGTGACTGATATGAATTTAGGCTTAGACAACATTTAAACTTTACGTGTTGTCCTGATGTTTTGGATTTTTTATTTTTATTTTTTAATGTTTGGGTTTTTGCGGTTTCTTGGGATGGGGGGATTTTCATTTCTTATTGGGTGCATGTGGCAAGGAGGGATTTCACTTCTCAATGATTTTTATTATTTTTTTTCCTGTGTACAGGGGATGATTACAAGATTAAGGTTTGGAACTACAAGTTGCACAGATGTTTGTTTACTCTTTTAGGACACCTTGATTATATTCGTACAGTGCAATTTCATCACGAAAACCCATGGATTGTGAGTGCTAGTGATGACCAGACCATTCGCATTTGGAACTGGCAGTCACGTACCTGTATTTCTGTTTTAACTGGCCACAACCATTACGTTATGTGTGCTTTGTTCCACCCAAAAGAGGATCTTGTTGTGTCAGCCTCCTTGGATCAGACTGTTCGCGTATGGGATATTGGTGCTCTCAAGAGGAAGTCTGGGTCTCCCGCAGATGACATACTGCGACTGAGTCAAATGAACACAGATCTCTTTGGTGGCGTTGATGCCGTTGTTAAGTACGTCTTGGAAGGTCATGATCGTGGTGTCAATTGGGCCTCATTTCATCCCACACTGCCCCTCATTGTCTCAGGAGCTGATGACCGGCAAGTGAAACTCTGGAGGATGAATGGTAGGTATATAAGTTAGTTATATACTTTATACAGCCTGAATAATAATTAATTGGAAACATATATGGCTTTTCATTTCTTATTCTAAATATTGAGCAGTCTACATTTTTACCAAGCGATTGACGCTAGTCTGATTATTTGGATTAGTTTTGAGGAACTTGCATGTATTTTTTGGCAAGAAATTACAGGTCCAAGGCAGTTATTACATGAATTAACATTTATAGGCTTTGTTTTACCATAAAAGGGCGTAGTACTTAAAACTTCTAAGTAACTTTTCCTATGTTCTTAATAAAATATACTTTTTCCCAGACACTAAAGCGTGGGAAGTTGACACGTTGAGAGGGCACATGAATAATGTTTCGTGCGTTATGTTCAATGCCAAACATGATATCATTGTGTCAAATTCTGAGGATAAAAGCATTCGTGTATGGGATGCAACAAAGCGGACTGGAATTCAAACATTCCGCCGAGAGCATGACCGATTTTGGATTCTTGCAGCACATCCTGAAATGAATCTGTTGGCAGCTGGTCATGACAGTGGCATGATTGTGTTTAAGCTGGAGAGAGAAAGGCCAGCTTTTGCAGTTAATGGTGACTCTATGTTCTTCACAAAAGATAGGTTTTTACGTTTGCATGAATTTTCAACGCAGAGAGAGACACAAGTACTCCCAATTCGACGACCTGGTTCTTTAAGCCTCAATCAAAGCCCAAAGACTCTTTCTTATAGCCCAACTGAAAATGCTGTTCTTCTTTGTTCAGATGTTGATGGTGGATCTTATGAGTTGTACTCTATATCCAAGGACAGTTTGGGTAGGGGTGACATGCAAGAAGCAAGGAGAGGCCTGGGAGGATCTGCAGTCTTTGTGGCTCGAAACAGATTTTCGGTGCTTGACAAAAGCAACAACCTTGTCCTAGTAAAGAATTTGAAGAATGAGCTCGTTAAAAAAAGTGCCCTCCCAATTCCCACCGATGCTATTTTCTATTCTGGAACAGGGAACTTGCTGTGTAGGTCAGAGGACAGGGTTGTTATATTTGATCTTCATCAGAGGATTATTGTTGGTGATCTTCAAACCCCTTTTATTAAGTATGTCGTCTGGTCTAACGATATGGAAAATGTTGCCTTACTCAGCAAGCATGCCATTATTATTGCAAGCAAGAAGCTTGTGCCCCAGTGCACACTCCATGAAACAATTCGTGTCAAAAGTGGAGGCTGGGATGACAATGGTGTATTTATTTACACAACATTAAATCACATCAAATACTGTCTTCCTAACGGGGATGGTGGAATAATTAAAACACTTGATGTCCCCATTTATATTGCGAAGGTTTCAGGAAACACAATATTCTGCTTGGATCGGGATGGTAAATGCAAATCTCTTGTCATTGATGCGACTGAATATATTTTTAAACTCTCTCTGTTAAAGAAAAGATATGATCTTGTCACGAGTGTGATAAGGAATTCACAGCTTTGTGGGCAGGCTATGATTGCTTATCTACAACAGAAAGGATTTCCTGAGGTTGCCCTCCATTTTGTGAAAGATGAGAGAACTCGGTTTAATTTGGCATTAGAGAGTGGGAACATTCAAACTGCAGTTGCATCAGCTACAGCAATTGATGAGAAAGATCATTGGTATCGTTTGGGGGTTGAGGCACTTCGTCAGGGAAATACTGGTATAGTAGAGTATGCATACCAGAGGACCAAAAATTTTGAGAGACTGTCTTTCCTTTATCTCATCACTGGTAAAATGGACAAACTTTCCAAGATGTTGAAAATCGCTGAAGTTAAAAATGATGTGATGGGTCAGTTTCACAATGCCTTGTATCTGGGTGATGTCTACGAGCGTGTTAAGATTTTGGAATCGGTGGGTCATTTGCCTCTTGCTTATGTCACTGCATCAGTCCATGGGCTACGGGATGTCGCTGAACGTATTGCAACTGAACTGGGGGAGAATGTCCCACCTTTGCCTGATGGAAAAATGCCATCCCTTTTGATGCCACCATCGCCTGTCATTTGCGGTGGTGATTGGCCCCTTCTAAGGGTCATGCGAGGCATCTTTGAAGGGGGCTTTGACAATATTGGTCAGGCTTCTGCTGATGAAGAGTACGAGGCTGCTGATGGGGATTGGGGTGAGGAGCTTGACATGGTTGATGTAGATGGTTTACAGAATGGAGACGTTTCTTCAATTTTGGAGGATGGAGAAGTGCGTGAAGATAATGACGAAGAGGGTGGATGGGAGATGGAAGATTTAGAGCTGCCTCCTGAAGCTGACACCCCAAAAGCTTCCTCTGGTATGCGATCTTCAGTTTTTACTGCCCCGCAACCTGGCATGCCAGTAAGCCAGATATGGATACAGAGGTCATCTCTTGCAGCTGATCATGCTGCTGCTGGCAATTTTGAGACTGCAATGAGGCTACTGAACCGACAACTTGGGATTAAAAATTTTACCCCCTTGAGATCCATGTTTCTTGATCTTTATAGCAGCAGTCATTCCTATCTGCTTGCATTTTCGTCTGCTCCAATAATAACACTTGCAGTTGAAAGAGGTTGGACTGAGTCATCTAGTCCAAATGTAAGAAGCCCACCTGCTCTTCCTTTGAAATTGTCCCAATTGGATGAAAAGCTCAAAGATGGTTATAAGTTAACAACAGCCGGGAAATTCACTGAAGCTCTACGGACAATCATTAATATCCTTCATACAATCCCTTTGATTGTTGTTGAGTCAAGGAGAGACGTAGATGATGTGAAGGAATTGATTATCATAGTCAAAGAGTATGTTTTGGGTCTGAAGATAGAGCTGAAGAGGAGGGAAATTAAGGATGACCCAGCACGTCAGCAGGAACTTGCAGCATATTTCACCCATTGCAACCTTCAGACCCCTCACTTGAGGCTGGCTTTGCTGAATGCAATGTCTGTCTGCTACAAGGCAAAGAACCTTGCCACAGCTGCAAACTTCGCCAGGAGGCTACTTGAGACCAATCCTACTATTGAAAACCAAGCTAAAACTGCTAGGCAAGTACTGGCAGCTGCAGAAAGGAATATGACTGATGCCACACAACTGAACTATGATTTCCGAAACCCATTTGTGACTTGTGGTGCAACCTATGTACCAATCTATCGAGGACAGAAGGATGTCTCGTGCCCATATTGCATGTCCCGTTTTGTGACAAGCCAAGAGGGGCAGCTTTGTGCCGTGTGTGATCTTGCAGTGATAGGTGCTGATGCTTCTGGATTACTCTCTTCACCTTCCCAAGTAAGGTGATTGCTCTGTTGGTCTATGGGGAGCATTTTTCAATTCATTTCTGGTCAGTTTTTTGCAGAAGATACAAGCCCATTGGTCAACTAATATTTCCTCATAGAAATTAGGTATAGCCCGGAAGAAATACCGTTTTGAGTAAATTTCTTTATTTGTTTTTAGAAAAATATTCTCCTCCTTTTACTTTCCCTTTCTATTAAATTGGATTTTTTCCTCATTGTAATAAAATTGTCATAGTTCGGGTGGGGTTAGTTTACCGTACAGAAAATAGTGAATGGCCTCATTTAGATGAGATAATGGTTCTAGGGTTACCTACCTTGCTTGAGTTGCGGTTCTTGCAGATTCATTCGGCAAGATACCTTGCATTTGTGTTTAGTCGAGGTTTCATTAATTTAGTTGTAAGACAATGCTGCTTCTATCATAATTCAATAACTCCCTATTCTTTATTTGATTGTCGGCGCCACTTCATTGATCATCAGTACTCTATGATTAATGATTGAATTGTAATCTCTCTTTATCCTTAGCCTTTTCTACTGTAGATGATTGTTGGCTGCCCTTAATTCATTGTGTTATATATATTTATTTATACCAATATATATATATATATATTTACACACATAATTCATCACTAGATCCGACTAATGTCAGGATTTGTAAGTTATTGTACATAGAAACTTGTCGGACATCGAGTTCTTACCTGCGTGTTGAAATTTCACAATTGTAACACGTCCGTCTTGGATTTGTTAAGAGACCAGCGAACTGATATTGTGCTTTATTACAAGTAACAAGTAGTGCTTACACACGCCAGATCGAAAATCAGCAATGACTTGGTTAGACTCTTTTCATGTACCAAGATTTGTTCTAATAATTATAGACATTAGCAGGCTGCCTCACCGCCATAATCAGAATTCCATCAATTATCAGCTTTTTGTTTTTTCCCGTTATTGTCATCATTCCGTCTTTGATTTCTTGCCAAGTGTACTTACAAATACTTTTTGTCATAATTCCATATCAACCTTTAAATTAGTAACCAAAAGATTGTTATGTGAATTTTGTCAGCTGAGATCTAACTGCCTATGTGTAAGGTACAAAAGGTTTATTTTCGCCGATAATTTCACTAACATAATATTATATACTCGTTTTATCTTTAATATATAATTTATTTAATTATTTTAATTATATCAATAAAATTAATTAAATTATTTTCTTAACATTTTTTTCTTATTTAATTATTATTAATAGAGTATTAATATGAGTAATTTAAAAATAAATTTTATATTTATAGTCAAACTTATTTTTTTAATTATGTTTTAAATTAAAAATTAGAGAAGTATATACTCATGTCTTCCTAAGTTTAGTAATTGCTTTAAAAACCAGGAGTGTGGAAAGAAAAGGAAAATAATTTTAAAACTCAACTTGTTAGGAGATTGTATATATGTTTCTGGTCTTTTTTATTAAGTATAGAAAGTATGAAATACAAATATTTTTTTAATTGTTAATTTTTGAAAATACTACTAATTCTAATTACGAGATACAGTTAACTTTTTAAATAGATATAAATTAAATAAATAAATAAATTATTATTAAATATAATATCTTGACATAAATTTATATTATATATAATTTTTAATTTATCTAAATAGTTAATTTTTTCTTATATTAATTATAATTAATTATTTTATTTTATCTATTTAAAAAAAGTTAATTAGATATTATAATTAGAATCAATAATATTTTGATTTAATAAAAATATGAAATTTAGCCAAACTAAATTTGAACTCATCTCAAATCTAAAATCATGTTGTTATGGTGTGATGAGACGTATTTGCTCTGATCTTAAAGTGAAAATTAAAGAAGTTTTTTTTTTTTTGGGTGAGGGCTAGGGAAGCCCTGTCTCTGTCAAGTCGGTATTGATTTTTTTGCGCATATGTTAAAAAATGTTAATATTGTAGCATCAAGCGACATAAGACATCTACAATTTATAAAAACATGCCAACAATCAGAGCATATAATTAATAGTACCATATATTTTTATTAAAATAAAATGCGATCATTATAGAAAGTCAATTTATGCTGCAAATGTTTGTTTATGAGAAAATTACATTTAAGCCTTGTACAAAAAATCTAGTTATAATTTTTTTTAAATAATTATCAAATAACTATAAAATTCTATAGGATTGGGATCAATTTTTTTTTTAATTATAAAATGATAGAACTATTTTTAAAAAAAATGTATCAATTTTTTTGTCCCCAATTGTTATTCCTTTTATTGAGAGTTAACATTCATATTGCTTGAATTATTATTTTTTTATATTGACTTGTCATTCCTTGAAATTTTTTATGAATAGTTCTATTATTTCATAATTTAAAAAATTAACTCCGAATCCAATGGGATTTCACAATTATTTGATGATTTCTTAAAATTTTTGTACAATTAAATTATTTGTATAGGATTTAAATGTAATTTTCCCTTTTTTTTATTCAAAGTGCTGCTGACAACTCGGTTGAAGCATCTTTCAATTTATTGTTCTGACCCCATTTACTCCATTACAAATTATGCTTCAAAACACTAGTCCTAATTTGGCCATTTACCCCTTGAAATAGAAGAAGAACAAATTACAAGTGTCTCTGTCTACTATGTCTATATGCTTAATTAACCCTAATTCTCTATAATCTCCCGTTTGTCCCTTAATGTAATACGTCCCCCCAAAAAAATACATCCAATATAATTTCGCACAAATCTCCAAAGTAAAAAAAAAATCATCGAATTGATCTATTGATCAAGTGCTAAGGGTTGAAAGACTTATTATGCAAAATTACAAAAAAAATAAAAGGAGTCTAAATTAAAAGACAGTATATAAATGACCACCTTAAAAGATCGTTCCAAATAAACGGAAAGACTCTACTTATGCTATAAGCATGAAAGCGTATAAAAAGCTATCTTGATATGACAAAAAATACAGAATATTTAAGTGGCAATTGAGTAAAATAAAATATCGCCACACACACATTTTCTCCCTATATATCCAGTAGACTTGTGTTCCTTTAATTTTCCAGTAGTTCTTATATTATTGATGTTTTTAAGTAGAATAAAAGTAGTTCTACACACATCATCGACTGTCAAAATTGCTAATACAGTGTTATATTGTATAGGTCATATGATAAATCCTCCAATCGTCCAAGTTAATACCATAATCTTAAATCAATATATTGGTCACACCCACACACATCTTGCTTTGATTCGTATGTAATTCAAACTAGAATTGATTCTCCTGGTGTGAATAGTTTTCCATGGCATAAATGTAACTGTCCATTCTTGAACTCAGTACAAATGCTTATATATAATAATATATTTATTCATAAATCTTCCAAACTAAAAAGGAAGAAAGTTCTTGCTTCCTTTATTAGACCCATCATCATCATCATCATCATCATCATCATCATCATCATCTCTAACAGAGAGACTATTAAAGGTGAAGAAGCTAAGAGAGCAGGAATTGAAAGAGTGATCTTCAAAAACATATCTTGAATTTGATCCTATGAGAGATGGAAGAAGGAAGAGAAGTAGTGAGGAGCAGTACTGGGAATAAGTGCCAAGACTGCGGGAACCAGGCGAAGAAAGGTTGTGAGTACAAGAGATGTAGAAGTTGCTGTAACAGCAAAGGGTTTGAGTGTGAAACACATGTTCACAGCACTTGGGTTCCTGTAGATCATAGAAGACGCCATAGAGAGCATCATCATCCTCATTTCCCTAAAAGGCACAAACCCTATCCACCAGGTTTGCCCTAATCAACTCTTTATTCCCTTTGGTTGGTTAATTTAGTTTGGCTAGAGCTTGAAAAATTAGAACTCATCATATTTCTCAGTTCTGCTTAATTAATTACGACCTGATCGACTTGCAAGAAGTGGGAATGGTTTATTAGCCATGAATCTTGAGTAAGTGTGTGGTTTGTTTCAGACAAAAAGGATCAGTTCAAGTTTCCAGGTTTGGTGAGTATGACGGCGATGTTTCGGTGCGTCCAAGTGAGATCAAATGATGATTGGGTGAATGAATCTGCGTACCATACGGCACTGAGGATTGGAGGGCATGTGTTTTGTGGTCTTCTTTATGATCAAGGCCCTTCTCATCAACAAGACCATGGAGTGGCTGAGAGTTCTTCAGTTCCTCTTCTTCAGCATAACAATCTAATAAAAAACGTAGCAACACAGACGACCCATATTGATGCTGCAACAATGGCTCCTCCATTATTATCATCTTCTTCTTCTTCTGCCCGTGACTCTATCTTTCATTATCCAACATATCCTTTTCCCCGACCTCCTACGCCTTATTTCTCTAACCCCCAACCTTAGTTTTTCATCTTTCTCTCAAGTCTCAACTCCAGCCAAAAAAGAGACACGGCGTTAATTAGAATATTTATTTAATAATTGGTGGGTCGATTTTATATACTTAATTAGCGTCCTTCTTTTGGAGGCTTTAATAATTGTTTTTGATCATTTAAGCATGACGATCCACCTGTAAGCTGCAGCTATAGATACCTTATATAGACGTATGGGAGGAATATTTTTCTTCAGCAGACTCAGATCATATATATATCTTCCATGGATTTCACTATGGAAAGCCGAGAGTTTATAGATTTAATTTATTACGGGATGAATTTCGTTCTATGGGTGTGCTGATATTATAATCAGAATAACTTAATTTCAAATTACCGTAATGAAAACATGTTCCAATCTATGAGGAGTGTAATCAACGTTGATCTTCATTCGCTTCAAATCTTACCACATTGCTGCTTATGAGCTTCGTCCAAACATGTATGCATGACCAGTTGAACCAACGCCCGTTAAACAAATGGACTTTCCTTAGTTATGCATGTGTGAGAAATATGTGTGCGTGGGTGTTGGTTTATTCACATACACACCAAATGAATGGACATGCGCTCATACTCCTTCGCAAAATAACAGTGCATTGTATACTCAATAAAAAGAGAGCAATGATTTATTTTAAAGTCTCTTAGTACTAAATCCTTTTTTCCAAAAGATACAGCTATAATTTACTTCCAAAGTCATTTCTAATAATTCACACATGTTAATAGAGTTATTTAAAATTGGTTAATAGTGTTAATTTTGTAAGAAATTATAACAACTTTTCAAAACTATACAATCATTAACTTCTATCCATAAATTAAATTATTAATTGTTTTCATAATCTATCTCCTCACACTTATGTTATATTGGAAGGACAATAATTGTATGGATAAAATTTGTAATGTCATTTTATAACATAGACAAAAGGGATTGACCACGAGAGGTGCGTTACTAATCTACACAGTAATTTATTGCTCGGTTCATATTTATTTTTTAACTTACGACTTGGTAGTCAGGGATAGAATTATAGGAAGGGCATGGGCAACGGTCGGCTCTCCTATCAACTAGAATTCCCTTGTACTCAAACTACCTATATAATATTTAGTTTTTTTGTACTCAAATTATTATATTTATAATATTATATTTTATCTGTTATCTAATAGAAAAAAATTATTAAAAGTTCATCCCTCTAATTCTAAATTTATGATTCTGCTACAGATGGAAGCTAATAGCGTAGCTCACTCACCAACAAAGCCGCACTACACAAGAGAAGGTCTTGGACTACACAGAAGATAGATCATCGTATACTATATTCGCTTCTTTTAATTTCGTGTTTTTTCTTTTACAGTTACTTTAGCATCTATGTCCCTATGCTATGTGAAGGTTTTGCAGTTTGTCATCTCAGGTTTTTGTCATATCATGATCATGATGTTCTTACCGAACTTCGTGTCCCTTTTTATTTGTCCCCATTCCTTTAATTCCATGGTGCGTAACAAGCAAAAGTTGTGAAAGACTAATGATTTAGTATTATTAAATATCCAGTTCTGTATCACTTGGATATCGGTTTGCGTCGTGTACACTTACCTCAAACCCTAAAGTTTCCAGGTGCCTCTCTCAACGAGCGACGACATATAATCATAAATCACATAACTAAAAGGTTAATATTCTGTTTGAAGATCGAAGGAACCTAACTAGTCTGTTTAAATACGCATGGGCGCTAAACACGACAACATAAATTATTGTTTACGTGGACGTTCGCAGAGATTTTGATACGCCTTATTATATTATGTTACATGTATATATAATGGTTGTTATGTCTTTATATATGTATTTCCTTCTAAAATTATAGTTTCAAAGCATATGAAAAGGGAAACACGGCATCTTATGTGTTAGCTTTCTTGGTAAAGCAACAAAACCATCTTATTTATATATCAAAACCATGTTTTGCATGAAAAATTAGCAACTTAATTAGGATAATATCATAATTAAAAATCTGCACACATTTTAATGGAATTCAAATGAATAAGAAATATAGTTACATGGGGAGATTGGGGGGAGCCACACAATCAATAAACATGTATAAAAAACGGGAAAGGAAATTAAAAGAAGAAAAGGCAATGAAAGGTTAAGCATCTTGCATGGTGGGAATGAGTTGAGGTTGGCTTTTAGGGCAAAGAAGCGCATAAACTGTGTGCGCCCTATTAGCTTTTAATGGAAAAAGAGGGACTCACCCTTAGCTACCATGAATTGATTGATGCCCTCTCAATTATGACACACAGGCTTATTAATTAGGAATATATCCCTCATTTTACTTCAAAAGGTGGAGCCGTCCATACCAAACTTCTCTTTTCGTGGGCCATTCTTAGTACTTAATCATTCTTTTACAATACACTTGCTACTGTATAAGAAGGTTTAATACACTCTTTTTTCCCACTCAAATTCACCATTATCTTAGTTTTGGCTATTCAAGAGTAAAATAGTCTAAATTTGACCGATAGTTTAGACAAAAAAAAATTTAATGAGTAAAAATTAGAACGAAAACAAAACAAATTTAAGGGGCTGAAGATACTATTAATTGTTATAAGAAGTAGATCCAATATAAGTATATAACTCACTTTGGCAAACAAAAAATCAATAAATATCACTATATAATATAACAGGGCTTACCATATTAACAACAGTATAACTCATTTTCAAATTATATACAATACATAAAATACGGTGGCTCCCATGGCTTATTGGATTCGTTACTAGAATAAGGAAAGAGCAGTGAAGTAGCTAGTAAAGCGCGTGTCCATGCTTTTTATTTGCTGTAATACTAATTGCCTAATTCCAATTTTTTGCGTTTATATAAGAAATAAATGTATATAAGATATTTAAATAGAGCTGGTAACATAAATAATTTTAATATATAAAGACAAGGTGGTATTAAAAACTAAATGATTGTTTAAGAAAATCCTCCATTAAATTATTTCTTTTTTTTTTGTCCATCCAATAAATTAAGAAATTTTGGATTTTATTTTTTATACAAGAATTTTGTATTAGAACCAAGGTGAAATGAATTGCCTGTTTCGGCCCCAAAAAACTGTAAAATGTAAATCACCAAATTGGATCTTTTTGTTTTTTGGTGAAACCTTCCTCCATCTTTATGATGTCATGTTTCTAAGGCCCACAACATGTACTCGGGCCTTTCTAAAGCCTCTTAGTATTACACTTTCACAGCCCACATTCAAATGAAGTCGGCCCAAATATTCTGGCGGGAAAATCGTGTCTTCGTCCCGCCATATCTTGCTCCAGAGAGCGTTAGGAGATTTACTTTCCCTTCTTTCTTTCTCAACTGGTGTACTTGTTGCTTTCCCAAATACTCATGGCTTCCGAGTCTTCTCCGACGAATTTCAACAACGGTTAGCACCTCTTCTCCTTCTACGTCCTTCTTAGTATTTAATTTCCGTCTGTATATGCTTACGACTTTGGCCAAATTATGCAGGTCCTTCCTCTCCCGATGATTCATATTCCAGCCCAATCGGCAACACATTATCCTCTCCTGGGGATGATGCTCGCCACAGAGGGCGCCGGCGTTCGTCAACACCGTCTGCATTCGCTACTCCTCCGTCTAATCGATCTCGATTCGTTTCCTCCGATGCTACTCCAACTCCAACGAGGTCCAGGCAAAGGGGAGGTGGTCGGAGAGCGTCTATGTCCACCCCTGTTGCAGCCACGCCCACATCCACTGATGACGTTCCCATGTCATCAGAAGGCGGAGAGGGTTACAATGGAGACGATATTAGGCCTACCTTCGTTTGGGGTACTAATATAAGCGTCGAAGATGTGAATGATGCGATTCAGAGGTTTTTAAAGCACTTCAGAGAGCAGTCATCTCAGAGCGACGGGCTGCATATGGAGGGGAAATATGAGACGGCTATCAAACAAGTCATTGAAATGGAGGGAGAGTCACTAGACGTCGATGCACACGATGTATTTGATTATGATCCGGATTTGTACACAAAAATGGTCAGATACCCGCTCGAGGTTCTTGCAATTTTTGATATGGTTCTGATGAATATGGTTAGTAGAATCAACCCGTTGTTCGAGAAGCACATTCAAACTCGAATTTTTAATCTAAAAACCTCGACTTCAATGAGAAATTTGAATCCATCTGGTGAGTTTGGTTTATCATTCAGTCTTTTTTGGTAACTTTAATGTGGCGCTTGTATGATATTACGAATGGTTTGTTAAGAATGCTTATTTTTTTCTTAGATATTGAGAGGATGGTATCATTGAAGGGAATGATTATTCGATGTAGCTCAATTATACCAGAAATCAAGGAAGCTATATTTAGATGTCTCGTGTGTGGATACTGCTCAGAACCTGTTGCTGTAGAGAGAGGTAATTCTAATGGACATTTCTATGTATTGCTTTAAAGAGTAATATATGTCGTTTCACATCGTTATAATTTGATGACTTTTTTAGGGCGAATAGCTGAACCTACTAAATGTCTGAGGGAAGAGTGTCAAGCCAGAAACTCCATGACACTGGTTCACAACCGATGCAGGTAATGCAACCAATAGCTTGTTTGTGGGAAAAGAGCCAATAATTTGATATTTGGAAGAGTTTTTATTTCTCTTGGATAGATAAGCCTATTCATGAAGGAATCAGATTTGGAAGTCTGTGATGAATGCTAGTCAGTTTCTTTTTGAAAGGATTCTGGTGAATAACTAAAAAATAATGGTAACACATAATTGTCTATGGGTGTACATGTTAGGAAATTAAGAACTTAAAAGAATCCCATATGGGGAATTGTTATAGTACTGGATCATTATTCTTGTGAAAAGAGTTTAACCTTTTCTATGATGATAAACAAAAATTTCCTATCTTCAGTCCACATGTATGTTAACTGCTTTCAAGTCTCGTGCAGTAATCCAACTGGAGCTTGAAAATAAAATCCCATATATCTGGTCATTAAGACTAATTGAGTTCATTCTTGAATTTTAAGACACGCACATTGCTTGATGGTAGGCATAGTTCAGTACAGTTTTTGGAAATAAAATATGTGGGATGGATACAACTATAGATACAACGTAAACGGAATGAGGGTTGAGGCCAAAGCCCCTGTTTATATTGCTTTTATTATTATTATTATTATTATTTCATAGCTACTCATTTGAGGTTAGAGTTTAGTTCTAGTAACTATGGAACTTAATAGATCTTTCCTCCAAAATCAGTTTCACAGACAAGCAAATTGTGAGGCTTCAGGAGACACCTGATGAGATACCTGAAGGGGGAACACCACACACAGTAAGCTTGCTGATGCATGACAAGCTAGTGGATGCTGGAAAGCCGGGGGACAGAGTTGAGGTCAGAATATACTTTGGCATGCTGTGTTTCAAATAACTGCCTTTGTTTGTTTATTGGTGCCATTGATTTGTTTTCTCCTTCATTAGGTGACTGGTATATATAGGGCTATGAGTGTCAGGGTTGGACCAACTCAAAGAACTGTTAAATCACTGTTCAAGGCATGTATTATGGCTTTAAATCCTTAATTTAATTATATTTGAAGCTCCGTAGTTCATCATCAGATTATCAATGTTTTCTAACTAGAGTTTTTTTTTTTTGCCCCATTCACATTTTAGACTTATATTGACTGTCTTCATATTAAGAAGACTGATAAGTCAAGAATGATGTCAGAGGATGCAATGGATGTTGAAACTAGCCTGGGCAACAGAAATACAGAAGAAATTCATTTTGATGAAGAAAAGGTAAAGTTCTTAACCATGAAATCTACTGCTTGTTTTTATGCATTTTAGTCACGTGCTTGTCTAAGTTGCAGGTGGCTCAACTAAAAGAGCTCTCAAAACAGCCAGATATATATGAAAGGCTGACAAAGTCATTGGCTCCAAACATCTGGGAGCTAGATGATGTGAAGAAAGGTCTTCTTTGTCAGGTTAGATATTTTCTGTTTGCAGATTGATATCTTGTTTCACGGATTTACCTTTAGTTTGTTTACACTTTCTCTTTGCGGTGCTTGGACTGATGGCTAATAACTGCCTTCATTACAGCTTTTTGGTGGAAATGCTTTGAAGTTGGCATCTGGCGCTAACTTCCGTGGTGATCTTAATATATTACTAGTTGGTGATCCTGGAACCAGCAAGTCCCAGCTGCTCCAGTACATACATAAACTTTCGCCACGTGGCATTTACACAAGTGGAAGGGGGAGCTCTGCTGTTGGACTGACTGCTTATGTTACCAAAGATCCTGAAACAGGCGAAACTGTATAAACTATATCCACATGTTATTATAGTATCTTCCATTTAAGAAACATAGGCGACCCTAAACATGTGCTCCATCTTCAGGTTCTCGAGAGTGGCGCTCTAGTTTTAAGCGACAGAGGCATCTGCTGTATAGATGAATTTGACAAAATGTCTGAGAATGCCAGAAGCATGTTACATGAGGTTGATTGCATGTTTTCTCTTTCTGTATACTTTTGTGAATAAAGCATTTCTTGTGTCATGATTTTATTAGCTCTGCTTTTTGAATCTCTATAGCCCTGAGTCTTGATTTATTTCAGGTGATGGAACAACAAACTGTATCAATAGCAAAAGCAGGTATTATTGCCTCCCTCAATGCCAGGACTTCAGTGTTGGCTTGTGCGAATCCCAGCGGGTCACGATATAACCCTCGCTTGTCAGTCATTGACAACATACAACTTCCTCCTACACTTCTGTCCAGGTAGGTCGCTGTTAGAAGTTCCATTTTCAATGGGCTTCAATATTCTCTTTTCATGCTTTTAAATTATGGTAAAAATTTGTTTTCTTTCAAAGCTCTTGATATAACAAAAAAGATATTTTATTTAACACCGTTAATTTTTTATTAACAGTTACAGTAAAAATTTGTTTTCTTTCTAAGATTTAAATTCTCTTTATATAACAAGGCAAAAAAAAAATCTCTTGATATAACAAAAATATTTTCTTTAATGTCTTTAATATTTTTATTAAGAAAAAAAATGCTTTTTAAGTTAACTTGCTATAATAATTTTAATCGCCTCGTTAGGGCAACAAAGCAAATTAAAAATAATGTTTATTATTTTAACCTTAATTTTTTCATAAGAAAAAGCATATTGGGTGGTTTCCAAAATATCCCCCGGTGCCCCTAGATTTGGACATTCCAAATGAGTTCTTTTTAAAAAAGAAGGAATACTAAAATTCTTATAAAAGAATTTAATTCCATGCAAGTTTTTTCCATTAAATAAACTAAAAGTGAAAGAGGAAAATTTGGACTATATCTACATTAAAAACTTTTAAAAAAATTGACTAAATTGACTCTAACTTAGTGTTAATTTAAAGGACTAAAAAATTACTTGTACCCTTGATAAATAAATTACAAGCTTGCCGCCTGGTTATGCAATTTGTAGTATCTCGACACCTTAAGTAAAATAATTAACATTTAGCCGTCGCAAACTTGAGCCTTGCCTTTATGGAGTTCATATTTCATTATGAAGCTAGTAGGACGCTACTAGTCATGCTGAACCTAACTGATTCTATCCATCAAGAGTTGGTGGCTAATACAAGCCATGTTGATGGGTGAAAAGATAAAGAATAACAGAAATTTTTAAAATGTTGCGGTAGTTGTGAACTGAACTTAGTTGATGTGTTCTTGCTCAGGTTTGATTTGATCTACTTAATTCTTGACAAGGCTGATGAACAGACAGATAGACGACTTGCCAAGCATATTGTTTCCTTACACTTTGAGAATCCTGAGGTCTAATCCTGACATCATCCCATTCAAGGTTAAGGTCCAATGGTCATTGCTTGTCTTACTAATAATGTTGTATGTCTATTTGTAGAGCTTAGAGCAAGATGTGTTGGATCTCCCAACGTTAGCTGCTTATGTGAGCTATGCTCGAAAGCATATACACCCACAACTATCTGATGAAGCTGCTGAAGAATTGACTAGAGGTTATGTTGAGATAAGAAGGAGAGGCAATTTTCCAGGGAGTAGCAAGAAGGTATTTTAGATTAGTTTAACTGGCAAGATTTTGACTATCCATGAATTTGTGGAATGCAACTAAAATGAATGATTCCACGCACAAATTATGAAAATTCCAGAGTACATGTATGTTCTTGATTTGAATATCACCATTTATTCTGTTTTTGTGAAAACCTCTATCCGGGGAATTATTATTTCTTATTCTATGATATGATTATAAGATTGTTCTCTAATATTGCAATTAAGATTTTCAACCCTCTGCTAAGTATGCTAATCTTCCGAATGAATTAAACAGGTGATAACAGCAACACCAAGGCAGATTGAGAGTCTAATACGGCTCAGCGAAGCCTTGGCTCGGATTCGCTTCTCAGAATGGGTTAGTTATCTTTTGCTTAGTTTCCTAGTGAAACACAGTTTAGGAAATCTTTGTAGTACTCTTAAAATACCTGATGGACACAGGTGGAAAAGCGGGATGTAATGGAGGCATTTCGGCTTCTAGAAGTTGCAATGCAGCAGTCTGCCACAGATCACTCTACTGGTAGCTTTCCGAATGATGAGCCTGATTCTTTTATATATACCCAGACAAACAAGATCAAAATGTCCTCACTTTTGATGTCCTTTATTTCTCCCAGGAACCATTGACATGGATCTTATTACTACTGGAGTTTCTGCAAGTGAAAGGATGAGACGAGAAAGTCTGGTACAAGCAACTCGCAACATAATCATGGAGAAGATGCAAATTGGGGGACCATCAATGCGATTGTTGGAGGTATGCTAACTTACCCTATATGTTATTACGTTAAGGTATTCTAACGACTATCTGAAGTTTGGCATGACGTTCTAATATGTTTACATTTGGTCATTTAGTTACTGGAAGAGTTGAAGAAACAGAACGCCAGTGAACTCCACCTCAGTGATGTAAGCCTGCCCTCTCTTCCCCCTTCCAAAAGAAATTTTACTCTATTTTGTTTGTATACTCCCATTTGGAATATATCATTTTAATTAGGCAAATGCATGTTTAATGCAGCTGAGAAATGCAGTTGCTACTTTGGCCAGCGAAGGATTTGTTGCTCTTCATGGTGACAGTATAAAAAGATCGTGATAAATTGGAGGACCATATGACCCTTGGATTTTATATTTCAAGGCGACTACTAGCTGATGTAGTTCTTTTAGGGGTGACAAGCCGAGTTCTGAGGGAAGTAGTACGGCGCCCTGTAAATGGTTGCATTGGTAGGCGGTAGGCTTTTCATTGTTGTTCTTTATCTTAGAGCCGCCAAATTGTGCGCAAGGCTTTCTGGGTGGTTGAAAGGGTGGAATGCGAGTCAAGCGGCACAGCTTCGGTATTTTTTTTTTGTCAAAATGTATTTGAATGTGTTCTTTTCTTAACAAACTATCATGAAGAGTCACGATATTATTTATAAACGTTGAGTCATGACTGTTATATGAATTGGCATGTTAGCTGGTTTCAGTGTTTCAATGGCTTGATGCAAATATGTAATTATAAACAGAATTCGTCAAATGTTAAGACCAAAATAGCTGTTTCTTTGCCGACGGATATGATATTACTTGTGTTTGGTTGTCTAGTTGTTTATAAAAAATTTATGAGATTATTTATTAATAGAATAACTCCTTGTTATGGGATACAAGTTGTTAAATACCTTAAATCCATATGTTGGCCGAAGCTGAAGCAGGTGTGTACAGGTTTTTGCCATTTCTGTTCCTCAATTACACAATTAAAGTGTAATATCATCTTTTCAGATTAAAACATCTTGTCAATACCGAGGTTGGACCGTGGTTTCTGTTTAGAATATGCATCTGTTATTCAAGGCTTGTGTATAGGGAATATGTGTTTTATTTGTTAGGAAATATACCAACGTTATTGTACTAATAACTATAATTCAGATTACAAACTCTACATGTCTTCGAGCTGAAAATACTACTTAAAAAGAGCTAAACTCTTGATAAAATTACTGATTTTGGAAAACGTAATCACTATCAGAACATTTACCCCTAAGTTAAACGCATGCTTGTATTGTGAGACATCATTGGCATAACATCAATGGAAAGCAAACAATGACTTGATCATTAAGTTTCTCTTCCCTCTACTTTAAACCAATTATACTTTGGAGTATAGCATATCGTCTCGCGGCTTTGAAAATTATTATCAAGTTGTTTCTTTAATCAGGCCATCAAGTTTGAATTAAATGTGACAAAAAAAATGCCAAATTTAAATTAAACATTGTAATATAATACTTAACCACACAACATAGAGTAGTGTCCTTTTGGAGGCAACTCTTACTATACCATGTGATTAAAATAATGCAACACAAATGACATCCTTAAAGTTCCATAAAATGTTTAATAAAAAAAATAGATAACTAAATGTCATTAAAAACTATTTTAGCTTTAATGCTTATGAGATATACTCCATTTATATACTCACTTCAAATTTCCTGCAACACACAATACCCATAATTTATTTTAATTTTTTTTTGACAAACACATCCTTATTTACACTATATTTTCCCCCCTAAATATATTCAAAGTTCTGCTAGTACTAAATGTAAGCGCCTCGTCTAATATTACTTAATAATTAATGTAGAGAGATTTAATGATTTATATTGATAGTCAGGCATATATTCCCATACATTACTTGAAACATTAGATGAAGTGAATTACTCATGACTTGTGAATTGTGTGATTTGCTAAAAAATTTGATATGATACTACTCTGTTCTTTAATATAAAATTTATTTAATTAATTTAATTAGATTAAAAAAATTAATTAATTTATACAAATTTTTTATAAAATATTTTAATAATCTTCTTTAACTTTCTCATTTTTTTATTTAATTATTATTGAAGGAATATTAATAGAGATAATTCAAGAAAAGATTAATAAAAATAGGAAATATATATTATATTTAGTATTAAGATCAACTTTTTAAATATATCATATATTAAGGACTGAAAGAATATATTGATATTGATATAAAATTTATTATTGACTAGACATAGCTTTTTTTCCAATAGAAAGGCTATGAAATACCCCTCAAATTCTTAATATATGACATAATTAGGGAGTTAATTTTAGTTTTAAATATAAGATTTATTTTTTATATTTATCAATTTTTCTAAATTATCTCTATTGATACTCTCTCAACAATAATCAAATAAGAGAATGAATGAATGAATTAGAAAAGATGATTATCATATTTTAAAAAAATATATTATATTAAGTAATTTAATCAACTTACTTAATCTAATTAAATTAATTAAATATATATTATATTTAAAATTAGAAGAATATTGATACGTCAATTTAGAGTATATTTTGATTAGATTATGGGAGAATAAATTCTTGGTAGAATAAATTTTAAATAATAGATTTTTTTAGTATAATATATTATAGAGAATAGACTATGAATAATAGATTTTAGGTAGAACAAATTATAGGTATAACATGTTTTAGAAAAATAATTTTTAAGTATAATAGATTTTTGTGAAAACTTTATTTTTTAATCCAGGCAATAATTTTAGATCAAATAATCCAAACACATCACATTTTCCATAATACATTTTTCACCAAAACTTATAAACTATTCAAGCATTATCTCATGATAAAATTTTTACAAAAACTAATAAACTATCTAAATACTAATTTTTTTCACAATAAAATTTTTACCAAAATCAACAAACTATCCAAATACTAATTGTTTTCTCACAATCAATTTTTTATCCAAAATCATAGTTTTAAAAAAATTAGGGCGAATTACTTCAAATAATCAAGTTTTTTTAGTAAAATTTATTCTTCAAAAATTAATCCAAATACACCAATAAAAAATAGATTTTTTTTACAAAATATATTCTATTTAAAATCTATTTTCCCTAAAAAATTTATCCTCTAAAAATTAATCTAAACATAACAATTAGAAGTTTTCCCCCTAATTTATACTAAAACTATAGTTTTGATAAAAAAAAGTTATAGATAAAAATTAGCATTTGAATAACTCATTGGTTTTAGCAAAAAATTGATTGTAGAAAAAAATTAATATTTAGATATTTTATTAGTTTTGTAAAAAAATTAATTTTAAATAGTTTATTGAATTCTTGAAAATTTGATTATAAAAAATATGGGATATTTAAGCTTATTTTATTTAAAACTTTGATTTTAGATATATCCAAACACATGCTCAGGCTGAATAATAAATGAAATCAAATCATATTTACTACATCATTGCACCTTTGAAAAGGAACATAACAAGTCCCCCTCCCGCCAATGGACTTTAGCAAAACGGGATAAAGGGAGAACCATCAAAAGTGATGGGCTTTTGTGAAGAAAAAAGAAAGGCTATGAGCCTCTGCAATTACAGGTCCTGCTTTCATCCATCCATTTATTAATTAACAATTAATGATATGGAAAAAGTTGACATTATCTATAAAAAAAAGACTCTGGATTATGGCAAAAAATAGTGTAACTATGATGATAATTAATTAATAACCTCATCAACTAATTCTATTATATCTTTAACTTTTAATTATATACAAATATTTATAATAATAAATAATTAATCAATTATAATATATTTTTTTACTCCTCAAATAACATTTTGGAAAAAATCTCTAATTATTTAAGAAGACTATGGATTATGGCAAAAAAAAAAAATTGGATTTTCATGTAAGCTATAACTTGAATATCTCTAAACATCTAGAATTTTTAAAAAAATAAAAATAAAAAAATAGTTATTAATAACTAGAAGTTGTAGACAAAATGGGACTTGGCATGCTACTTACGATAAAACATATCACTCGATCACATCGGCTTCAACAGTGTATAGGTTTATGGAATAAAGATACAAGCCGCGTGAACTTACTATGGGGAAAATGCTGGAGGATGAAATATGAGAGAGATCAAGAGCTCAACGCAGGCTTGGCGTCCTCATTCTTTACGAAAACGAAAACGAAAACGAAATCGACGGGGCTCGACCATTAACGGCGTTCGAACTCACTCACCATAATTAAAAAAGTCATCGATTTCTGCCCCAGCTGCAAAGCGCGAACTTCTCTTTTAGAGTCTTACTTCCTTTTCTATCTTGCTTTATTTTTATTTTGATAGACGACGTCCTTTTCTGTCTTTCTCCGATCAGAAAGGTGACTTCCTTTTTAATTTATTTATTTATGTCGTTAGAATGTTTTGTTATTTTACTTGTTTACAGACTTAATAGGTCCTTGAATTTTCTTTTTAAGCATGATTATATTTCTATGGTAAAAAATCATATTCTATACACTTTTAAATATTAAATATAAATATTTTTTTATTAAAAATTTTAATTATAATTTATCATAATCCTTTCATTAAATTCAACTCTAACTCCAGTTGAGTCATTTGAGTTAATTTTAACTATAAAGCACTGCGCCCAACATGTTTTTTTTTTCTTTATTTTTTTTTTGGGATAAAGAAGCACATGGATTGTCCTATATTCTTAATATGAGAAAAGATGAACTAAGGTGGTAAGTAACTCTATTTTTCTAATAAAAAAACATGGTAATGAAAATTATGTGGAAATTAAATACCTTAACAAAATGCATTTTATTATAATGTGATTTATCAATGTGGTAGAAAAAATTGGTCATTTTCAAACCCTTCTAATAAAAATGAAAAAAAATTGTAATGAAAATTTCGTGGAAATTAAATTCTAATCATAATACGTTTGCCTAAGGAAAATCTCTCTAAATAAAATAATATGTGTGAGCAGTCAAAGTATAATCTTCTACGTCATGAAACGAATCATGATTCATACCATTATAGTAATCCAAGTCTTAGAGGGGGAAACACAAGACTCCAAAGTCAACTCTCGCCCCCTCCCTCTGTCTCTCGGCCTCATATTTATTATTGTATTCATCTTAAAGGCTTTAAGTCATATGCAAACAGCCGCTCGAATCTACAGTGTCCGTGATTCCATGAAACGATTCTAATTTCACACGGCAGAAAAATAGGAGTAATTTATAGATAATCCCAGAGAACTCCCTTATCATTAGGCATTCGTTGACCTGAATTCTCAGAGAACCTTGAATATTCCCCTGATTATGCCATTACCCTTGTAAATTGCATTTATTAGTATGCTATTATATATCAAAGAGACGAGGCGAAAAGGAAGGCGTCGAGATTGATTGGTTGTAGGCACCTCGATTCGTAGAGGTTTAGAATTCGACAAGATGCGTCTTCTAGGTCTTCGTTGTTCAGTAGCGGTAGCTCTGCTTTTGAGTTTGTTTATGAGTGTGCCTGAGATGTGCAATGGCGGCAAGACTAGCAACTTCGTCAGGAAAGTTGAGAAGACTGTTGATATGCCACTTGACAGTGATGTTTTCAAAGTGCCTTCAGGTTATAATGCTCCCCAACAGGTAATTTAGTGTCCCTTTTTACGTTAGAGATGTAGTTTTGCTTTTCTGTCATTTTTCTGCTCGGTTTACTCCCTGTTTTAATCCCATTTTATCTCTTGATTTGAAGCAGTCCAATCTAGTGAAAATGAAACTAGAAATGTCAAGTATTGAAATCTGAATCACATCGCAGCAAAGTGAAAATGGCACATAATTGAAAACTGTATTTTTGCTTCTCTTTTCGGGTCTTAGTCTCAGAGTTTTAATACGTGGTTGATCTGGATTTTAGGTTCATATAACACAAGGTGATCTTTTGGGGAAGGCAGTGATTGTATCCTGGGTGACTGAGGATGAACCAGGGTCAAGTGTAGTACGTTATTGGAGTGAGAAGAGCAAGGAAAAGAAGCTGGCTAAGGGCAAATATACAACATATAGATATTTCAATTATACGTCTGGTTTTATCCATCACTGTACCGTCAGAGATTTGGATGTAAGACTCTAATTGCTCAACACAACAACTCAAACGCAATTATGCGAAGCTTGAAGCTTCTACATGAGAAGAGATAGATTTTTCTTTTAACGAATCAGTGTACTTTTTTGGCAGTTCAACACCAAATATTACTATGAGGTTGGAATTGGGAACACAACGAGGCAGTTTTGGTTTATAACTCCTCCTGAAGTTGGCCCGGATGTGCCCTACACATTTGGTCTAATAGGTAAGTGTGTGTTATATGAGCATATCCGGTATTACTATGTAGTTCATGGATCACAGGTTAACATTATGTTGCAAGCATGTGAACATATATCGGTTATCTTAAAAGAGTAGCTTTGTTTGATCTTTCACTTGCTTTTGCTAATGGGTGGTCTAGTGGGGAGGGAAAGAGTAATTAGCAGAAAGTCTTGGGTACAAGTTTTTGTTTCATCATGTGCCAAAAGAAATGATCCTATGGGTGCCCAGTGTTGTAGGAATGACCAACAAAAGAAGTTTCTGCTGTTTCGTCAAGATTTAGATCTCCTTAAACTGGCGTTAAGTTTTTGTGATTAACTGAGGGAAAATTGGTTGCAGGGGATCTTGGTCAGAGTTTTGATTCAAACAAAACGCTTACTCACTATGAAATGAACCCTAGAAAAGGACAAACTGTGCTGTTTGTGGGAGACCTCTCTTATGCTGATAACTACCCAAATCACGATAACGTTAGGTGGGATACTTGGGGAAGGTTCACAGAAAGAAGTACTGCTTATCAACCTTGGATATGGACAGCAGGGAACCATGAAATTGATTTTGCTCCAGAGATTGTGAGTTTTTCATATGAACTGACTTGAGACAATCTTTTTTTGTTTGTCATTATTATTTCTGCAAAAAAATTAAAAAAAAAAAAACTGTATTGTTGATTTGTTGCAGGGAGAAACCATGCCTTTCAAGCCTTATACCCACCGTTACCATGTTCCTTATAGAGCATCACAGAGTACTAAACCCTTCTGGTATTCTATCAAGAGAGCTTCAGCGCATATCATTGTCTTGGCCTCATACTCAGCATACGGTAATTCTATATGGCGTAATGCACAATGATTATGTGAAGACGTGCTGATTCATGCTATGATTTTCATATGCACAATGCTGCCGGCCTATAGTACATTTCCCGCTTCTACATTATCAAATTATGCCGACTAGCTTTTGTACTCTATCAAGAGATCAGAGACTGATCATAATGCCATATACTTTTTTTATGTACCACATGCGTTTCATCTAAGTTATCATGCAATAGTCAATAAACAATAGATATCCTAAATCACTGGCTGACACATTAGTTTCCTTTGCTTAAAACACTAAACTTAAAAATGAGTCGGAAAAGCATACATGTTTGAAAAGTGGGCTTAGTTGGCTCAAAAATGAAAAAAGTGAACGACTGACTCAGTAATAAGTCTATTATCCGTGTCAAGTTATATTGCTTCTTATTCCCCCACCTTTTCTTTGGTGACAATGCTTGGATCAAGTGCTTACATGGGACTGCAATGCCCGTGCTTTTAAAGTGGATTCTATTATCAGTTTAATGATCTTTACATTTTCAGGAAAATACACTCCCCAGTACAAATGGCTTGAGGCTGAGCTACCAAAAGTTAACAGGACAGAGACTCCTTGGTTGATTGTTCTCTTGCATTCTCCTTGGTATAACAGCTACAATTATCATTTTATGGAAGGGGAAAGCATGAGAGTGATGTATGAGCCCTGGTTCGTCAAGTACAAGGTCGATGTTGTGTTTGCTGGTCATGTTCATGCCTATGAGAGATCAGTAAGAGATAGCTCTCCACCAAGCTGTTTCCATTTTTCTATACATAGTCCTGATTAAGGTGTAATTGGTGTCGTATTACTCTCAAGCTACTTATTTCTTTATTTTATCTCTTGAAAACTGTTAAGATCATGATTCACTAGTCTCGCCTTCAAACCTTTTGCAATCCCGACCCTAAACTTTGCAGGCGAACATTTTATGTTTTGTTAGACATCCTACCGCCAGCTGAGGGGAATTTCCTTTTTGAATTCCAAACACCACCTTACCACGACGCCAAAGAAAAATATTTCAATCATCAAACAAGCAATACTTTCTGTTGTTGCAGAAGCAATGCCACCTTACAAAAATCTATTGTTTTTTTTTTCATGATATTAATGTTAATAGTATCTGAATATAAGGACACATATTCCCTCTAGTCAAACTAGATTTTAGTGTATCGCATCTGTTGATGACTGATTCGTGCCTGTATTATCAGGAACGCGTTTCCAATGTGGCGTACAACGTTGTAAATGGTCAGTGCACTCCTCTAAAGGATCGGTCGGCTCCTGTATATATAACCATTGGCGATGGTGGAAACCTTGAAGGCTTGGCAACCAAGTAAGCTCTCCAAACTAAATCAGAAACTGTGGATTTCATTTTTCTGTTATATTAGGCTAATTCATTTCATACTGGCAATTTGTTGTGCAGCATGACAGAACCACAGCCAGAGTACTCTGCATATAGGGAGTCCAGTTTCGGACACGCCATTTTTGACATCAAGAACCGAACTCATGCTCACTACAGCTGGCACCGCAACCAAGATGGTTACGCTGTGGAGGCTGATTCCGTGTGGTTTGCTAACAGATTTTGGCACCCAGTTGATGACTCCACAAGTCACCCATCGAATTAATCAATATATATATATATATATATATATATATATATATATATATATCGATTCGCTTTGTCTTTCGGGGAACGTAACCAGTGTAATAATGTCAATTATAATCCTTGTCAGTTAAATTGGAATGTGTGCCTATGTTATTGTCAAGAACCAGCGAATAAATTAAATCTCTAGCAGTAAAGTTCTTGCTTTTGCTCTCCCTGGATATATCTCTAACATTTTAGAGCTATTTTTCCCATAACTTATTTTTCTTGCCTGTGAATCAACTCTGCCTTAAGAAGTAAGAACAACATGAAGGAAAAATAATGTACAGATTTTTAATATTTACCCCCTCCATTTTAAAATCATATCCTCAAATAATAACATGAGAGAAGATATATTAAATGAAATAAGAGAAGATTAAGTGAGGGTAAGTAGTTCAAAATGTCTTAATCTTCATTTATTAACCTTAAGGAACGTTAATGGTTTTGAAATGGAAGGAGTACAACAATGGTCCTTGTAGTAGTTGTATGCTTGAATAAACTTGTTGAGATCAGAGACAATTTTAACTTCTTTTCGATATAATTAACTAGTATTTGGTAGTATCGGGTAGGTTTCACTGGGAAAACTCTTTTTAATGTGATTTTTCAAATATATAAGGTTCAAATTCTCTACTTTATTTGAAAGAAATTCGGTTCTTTCTACCCAACCTAATTATAATATATCCATGGTAAATTCGAAAAAATATTAATAATGGTGAGACACTTAATTAATAATTTTTACTTAATTCTTAAATTTAACTTGTATAAAATAAAAATTATTAATAAAAACATATGATACATAATAAATTAACCATAAGTAATGAATAATTAAGTGGATTGCTAGAGTTTTTAATACTATAAACAGATAAAAAATTTTAGAACATTAATTTTATTATATTATTTTAGTTACAAAACTTATTGGGTCTAATCTCAAGTACAATACTTAGCCCAATATAATGGCCCAAATGCATAGGCTGAGATGGAAACGTGGTGGGATGGAAACATGTCAACCGACTGACCCAAATGAAATGTCAACCGGAACATTACCCGTCGAGATTGGCCATGCTCGTCTCCAAAGCAACATGACATAGTCATTAGTTATTTTACTCACTCTGCAACTTTCTGATTAAAATACGGATACAGAAAATTCGCATTTCCATTTTCTTTGTCAATCTAATTTCCTTGTCTGTTTTTCTCGTTTCGATTTCTCCATCAATCACTTGGAGGGAGTCAGGGAGGTTCTTGGCTTGGCCAGCGTCCTCCGATGAAGAATTCATAAAATGGCACAACAGAGTCGTGAGGATGAGAAAAGGAAGATTTATACAGATCCAGAGCTATTCTGCTGCGTTTTTCAGCCCGTGACCGCTGGCGCTGATGCTCAGTACATCGGAATTCGGCGCCTTCTTCTTCACCGGAAGGCTGTGTCTGGCGTTCTCCGCCGTATAGTATGCTTCGACCTTTGTTGTTTTCGAGCTTGGATAGTTTCAGAGTGGTATTTTGTTTAGTAGTATCTATGTTTTCTATCGGTATTTTTTTGGTATTTGGATCTAGTGATTGGATCAAAATTGGAATACTGAGATTGAGGAGAGCGCTGCTAGCTGGTAGCAGTAGAAATTTCTTCACATTCTCCTAATTAATTAAATGTGTTCGCATTTCAAAATTTAGCTCATTAGTGATCATAACTTGTTTATTCATTCATTTTTTTTTTTAACTCGATCTTACTTTTTCCTGTTCCTGCTTTTAATATATATATATATATATATATATATATATATATATATTCTTTGTTTGGAATTGCTTTGAAATTATTTATGATGCAAAATTTACTCTGTTAACTGCTTACCAAGATTTACATATTCTATTTGGCCTACTTCGGGTCAACATGGTTCATTTTCATTTTTACGGTGGCCTTCTGAGCTTTAGACGTAACCTTATTCACGTATTTCTGTTTAAGGACTGGAGAAGCAACGAGAAGGGTTATGTGGCGTACCGTAATTACATATCTAGGCCAAGGGATTGGGAAAGTTCACGAGCCCCTAGCCTCCAAGTCACTCCTGGAAACAGGTTGCTGAACTTACTGAGCATTTAATATGTTCAATTTGTGCGTTTATTGCAAGATGATAAGCGAAATTGATTTTTGTTGTTAATTGCGAAGAAACTAGGGATCTCTTTTGAGTAGACGCATCTTTTGCCTTGTTTCCCTTTCTCTTTTGTTTTAGACTATTTGCTGAAAATACATTGCCCTTCAACATTTCACTTTGCTTCCTTCTAATAAAAGATATCTTGTATGAGAAAATATTCTTTCCCATAACTTTTTTCCCTTGTTGCCATCTTCTTGTATTCATCCTTTCACTTATTTCATGTTATCTGTTTCTTTCTCATTGTTTTAGTTCTAGCAGCAACAGCTTTAGTAAAAAACTTGACTAAATTTTATGACGATGCAGCTTTCTCATTTGTGTGTGCTAGTTTAAATTTATGTTTCCATATAATTCTGACATCAGGATAATTTACTGGTTGATGCATCAGTGGCCGCTGGAGTATACTTCCTAGTCCACTCTCTCATTGGTCTGAGGTGGACAGCTTGAGTTCTGTTCGGGTATGTTTGGTTTCATGTGCAATTTTATTCCTAGATTATTGTGTCTGTTGCACTAATATTACCACACATGATCATCTCTAAGGGGGAAATTGAGAAATGTCTCCCTACCTTTTTGTGCATGCATTTCTCTACATTTGATGGGGATGGGACTTGCCCAGGCTATCTCAATGCCATATAATGGCATGCTGGTTTAATTTGCTTGATTATTTATACTTTCCCTGTGTCATGTGTCAACTCAGTGTATTTCTTCCGTTGTAGGATCTACAAAGTGCCAATCCACTATCTAATCATAGAACAAGTTTTGGCTCAAGTATAAGTGATCATGATCGTTCACGTCAACGAGGTGTTGAGGCTGCCTATTCTTTTGTAGGAATGCATTGCGTCTTTGATCAAAGCAAAGCCTCTGGTACTATTGAGTCCAAGACTTTCCACTCCTGTGTCACTGTTACTGGTCCAGAAGTCTTGTTTTTTTTGAGAAAGTAATGCTTAAAATATTAATGTGTAGTTACCGTTTTGAAGTTTGGGCACATGAGATCTGATTTGCTTGCTTATGGGGCTTCGGATGGTACCTTGACAGTATGCACTGTCTCCGAGGAACCTTCAATACTCAAACAATTACATGGTCATTCCAAAGATGTTACAGGTTGGATGACCCAACGCATTAATTTTTATCAGTACACATTACTATTGTTAACCTGCAGTATATTGGTGGCTAGGTCTTTCCATTCTTTCTGTTTTTCATATTACTGAAGAGCTACCATCCTTAAAAAAGGTTATATAACTGTCAATCAGAATTTTAGGAATGTATAAGTTAATAACATAACAGTTTGGCTACACTAGGCTACCAGTATTAAGCATATTGTATCATCACATTGTTTTGTGTCACACCAACCACTGTACGTTAGATCCTTTAGAATATTAAAGTGCCCAATTTTGGTATTCTGCTTTTGATGTTAACTTTTATCATATAAATATTTCACCAATTCTCTTTTTTGATGCTGGCTTATTCAGATTTTGATTTTTCATCAAACAATCAGTATATTGCATCATCTTCATTGGATAAAACCGTAAGAGTATGGGAGATAGATAAAGGAATTTGCATGCGGGTGATATATGGAGTTTCTTCTCAGCTGTGTATCCGTTTTCACCCTGTAAGTGCAACATACTCGTGTGTGTGTGTGTGTCGTGTGATGGAATCCTATCCTTCTAAGCTCTTATGTGGAGGACAGTGTGGCCACTTCTTTATGGTGGCGCAACATGCTCTCTCTCCTTAGTTTGGAAAAGAACTTGAGGATAATAGATATTATGGTAGCGTGATCAATAATTTAATTTCTAACATAAGTGGAACAGCAAATAATGTTCTCCACCTCTTTCCCGATGTGTGTGTTTTAACTGACCATTTTCCCACTCCCTCCTGTTTTGTCCTTCTCAAATCATTCTCACATTGCAAATGAACTTGAAGAATAAAAAGGGGAAAGCCTAAGCCTTACTGTGGACAAGGATAATTTTTTTTGGTGACTTCAAATCTCTCATCTAATAGTTTGACAAGGGACGAAGATTTTTATTGGGATCTTGTTTGGAGGCGGTATTTACTACCTAAAAGTCTGCATTACGGTCCCTGTTAAAGAAGTGTAGACTTCCTCAAAATGCAGTGGGACTATTTTGATAGCTTAGGATGCACTTTCATATGTTTGCATTATATATTCTTTTCTTTTATCTTTAGTTGCTGCTTGAGGCTAAATTTTCTATGTGGTGCAGGTAAATAACAACTTTCTTTCAGTTGGAAATGCAAACAAAGAAATCAATGTAATTACTTTTTACTTTTGCCGACTATGAAAGAGGACAGTAATGTATCTGGCAGGACCTTCACTACAATTCTTTCCCTGAACCATGTTGATCTTTGTCATTTCCGTATTTTATCTGTAAGATCTGGTGTCATTGAATCATGACATAATAGTATGGTGCTATTTGCTATATCTACTCTTCATAAAATACAGAACAAATGATTGTTGTGCTTGATTAAGTACACAGATTGGTCTTTACTGAATACAGGAATTATGCTGTGTTTGAATCTATTCTCTCTCATGCACATACTTTCCTTGAAATATTATTTGGAGACAATTTTCTGAAAAAATCACCCTGGCGCTGTGGCGGCTTTTTCAATTTTTCAATCACAACCTTAAGCTTTATTCTATATATACTCTTATAACCTTGTGATTGAGTCATCTGCTGGGGTATAACTACAATGACACTTAAAGAAGTGACGAGGAAGAAAATGTTTCTTTGGCCACTTGAAAATGAGTAATAGAATGACAGTTGACTGGATCATGTAATGCGTTGCTCCCATCATCTTACCCCACGTTATGAATGTTACTGTTTACTAATGCACATACAACTCTCTCCCCCTGCACCCCCCCTCCCCCCCCCCCCCCAAAAAAAAAAATTATGCTATTAAGTTTTCCCATTTTCAGCGATCTTACCAGTTTAGTCAAGTATTATATTAACTCATTTTTTAACAATTAATTTATTTGCCAGGTGTTCAATTTCAGCACGGGAAGGATAATTAATAAAACAGTATTTGACAGTGAAGTTACCTCTATGGACCATGATCACACAGGAAATCTGATATTTTGCGGGGATGGGCAGGTCAGCAGTTATATACATGCAAATCTATATCCCTACTAATAGGTTAATCTCTATAATTTGTTATCTACTGGCTTGAGTATTCAGGGCTGTGTATACTCAGTAACTATGATCTCCCACACTGGGGTCTTATCCCGATCTCATCGTCATCAAAGTGGCAGTCGGCACAAATCTCCTGTCACGACAGTGCAGTATAGAAGTTTCTCTCTGCTGGCTGGAGGACCTGTGTTGCTTGCATGTGCTCAGGATGGAAATCTGTCTTTCTTCTGGTTTAACCATACTTTGCCCTTACTCTAAGTTCCTTTGGTTGACTTAATTGTTTTTGTTTTGAAGCATTTACTAAAAGTTGGCTTTTTATAGCGTGGCTTTGGAGGTAAAAGGTTATTTGACTCTTCGCTGCTCACTGAAATTAGCTCCACGCATTCACAATATTCGAGCTTCGTTTTGCCCTCTCCTTTCTCTTGAGAAAGGAGAATTCATTGGTATGTTTGTATGTATTTACTTCATTTTTTCACTTCTTTCTCTTTATTTTCTTGAATGATCTCCAGTGAAGCTGCTTTTGTAAACTTTTTTTAAAATCTATCACGTCATTTGTGTGGAACATTTTCGTTTAATTCTGTTAACAATTGCTTCATCAAATTAAGAGAAAGAATAATGCCTTCACATCAATAACTAGATATTCAGCCAACTGCTGAGTTAAACAGCCCATGGTTAAGTTTTCTTTTGGCAATGGCAATTATTTATAATTGTCAGCGTCTTGATATTTTTATTGATTTGTCACAATGGCTATATTTCTGACATCATCCTTTTTGCCATGAGAAGTTGCTGGAAGTGAGGACTCAAATGTCTATTTCTACGATTTAACACGACCGAGGCATACATGCGTAAACAAGCTACAGGTTAATCTTATTATCATTTGAGGTATTGATGGTATAATTGTTCTCAAAATGACGAATTCTTCTTGTGCAGGGTCATCGCTTTCCTGTCATAGGTATTGCCTGGAACTATGGAGAAAACTTGCTGGCGTCATCTGATTTTTATGGCACAGTAATCGTATGGAAGAGAGCAAGGACAGATGTACAAATTACTTCAAAATAGCATAATATTTGCGAAAATAGTTTTGTTAACATCCTATTTTTCCGTTTCGTTTTTACCTTTTCTGGTCCTCAGTATTCTTTTGTTTAAGATTCCTGGATTTACCGCATTGTCTTCTGTATGCTTCGTTCGCCAAGGGAAACAGATGAAAAATGATTGGGGATGCATTTGGATTAGGCTTCTCTCCACTATGTTTTCTCTCATTTCGCATCTCCAACCCCTCCACCCTTGGATCAAAATTTTGAATGGGTAAGATTTAACATTCTACAAAATATATATTTTTTATTTTTTTCTCTTAATTATGTTCTAGACTATTTACATTAATTTTTCACAATTTATATTTATTAATTATTATAAATATTTTTTTATTCTCTTAACTATAGTTCTAGACTATTTAAATTATTTTCATAATTTTATATTTTAATAATAATTTTGTAGAATGTTAAATCCTACCCGTTCCAAATTTTGATCAAAGGATTGAGGTGTTTAGACAGGAAGTAGAGGGAAAAAGAAGTGGAGAGAAACCACATCTAAAATCGGAGGAGTATATATTTGAAAATTGAATACGGGGCATTCTGTCAATTTAATCAATCCATTTTTATTTTGAGTGAACATAAAATGACCCTGTGATTCAGCACAGACAATCTTAAGTGACTAAAAATTTCATTATTCCTAAAAATTCAAATTTGTAAATATTAAAAAATATAAATAATAATCGTTCGTAGAAAGATAATTTAAATTTTTAACTCATCGCCGCGTTATAAAAGTACTTCTGAATTTGATATTTGAATTCTTCGCATACAGCGAGGATGGAAACCCCAAGCTAAAAGCGTCGTTTGGCGCGAACTAAAGATTCATCAGAATATTTTGAAGAAAAAAAATACAATGTAAAATTCTAGTTCTACTCTAAAAAAATCCATAACGAATATTTCAAATTCTAAAATTATTCTGAAAATTTCAAAACCAAAAGCTCATGCAATACGAAAAAAATAAATAAACTTCAAAACTTAAAATTAAATTTTTAATTTTAAAATCTTTCATCATGATTCTACACCATAATTTTCCCCAAAAAATAAAGTCAGCTCGGCAATCTCTCGTACAAAGCTATCATTTAGATAAAAAGAAAAAAGTCCTGCCCTGCTCATAAATAAGTCAAGAAACTTTACAGAAGTCCTAGTATGAACAAGGAAAGGAAGAGAGGAGAAGGAATCTACAATAGATAATTACAAACAAGCAAACACATCCTCGACTTTCAAAGTAAACAGGATAAGTCTTAAAACCAAATAGACACGACAAACATATCTCCATACCAGTCATTCCGTCAAAGTAGAAAGGTCACAGTTCACTGCAGAAAACATTGCCTCCGTGTTTGTTTGGTACCTACCCAGGATCAGAAACGCAAGGCCTTCCCAGTCCCCCATAGTTGATCTATCTCATTCTATCCTTCTTATGTACCATCACCTTCGACGGCGTTTTGTATCCACCTGCACGTCCAGAAAAAAAAACATGACTTCCTATCCCTACTCTCTGTAATGAGACCCGAGATTCTGAGGATTTGTTGAACAGGTTCCTATCATGCTGGTTTGCTATTTTCAGTTATTCACCGGCAGAAAATTGTCAAGTATCATATAGGTTATTAATAATTTGCAAAAATACAAAAGCAAAGTTGTGCATACTGTGATATCAAAATGAGACGACGGATTTCAAACTTGAGAAATAGCAATGATCAACCTAGCATAAGAAGAGCTATGAAGGAGGAGTGGGAATATAAATTGATAAAACAAATAGACAACAGATGAAGATATCATGTATTTGCCTTCCAAGTATGTGGAAGTCAATTAGAATTAAGAGCTCGACAGAGACTAGCATTTACCTAATAATACCCCCTACGAATAATAATACCTTTGTATCTGAATGTCTCGCAGCATGAGAATTTGGCAACTTATTTTGATCTTCCGCAGAACAACTTTCACAGAAGAAGTTGTCAAGTCTTTTGGCTTCTTCCACAGTCATGTCTATACAAGCAGGATGAAACCTGGATCAAAAATATTTTGCTGAAGACAGCATTTATTCAAAGTCTAATATCCACTCCATACTCGCCTAGCTATGTTGTGGGTTCAAAACATCTAAAAAAAAATGTGGAAATGGCAACTCTAAATATTCAGACTAACAAACACAAAAATCAGCCCCAAGATCAATCTTCTCAGTCCATTCACATGGCTTTCCAACAAACCTGAAAAACTGATAACGCCTCTCAAATAAATTCAGAGAACTTAACACTAAAAGAGCAAGCTATAAGTTGCTTTTAAAGCAACAAAGAGCATCTTCTGAAAAGACAGACACTAATGATGAGTAGACAGATTTTGCTAAAGAATGAAATATTTCATCCTGAAAATTAGCATTTGAATTCAATTGTGCTGTATAATTTTACAAGGTAGTCAATATTTTAATAAGTTGGATTAGCTGAGTAAGTAGAGGTCATGCCTGCATACAAATTCAGTCCATTCCTTAATTAATCTCATTATGTACAACTACATAAGTTTCAATTTGATAAGAGCACAACATGTTCCTTTCTCATATTAAGAAAGGTTTGGTCTACCCTAAAAGCATTCAGGAGTGTCAAAAATACAATTAACACACAGAAAGTTCCCCACATCCTAGATCCTAATTATCCTTACACAAATGTTCAAAACATATTTTGATATCCATTTTGATATATGACCATGAAATTGGCAGACCCAGTATAGAGCCACAAGGGATCTTGGGCATGCCACTGCCAACCTGACTGGCAATGCTAAAGTAACCAATCTTTATTGTCATTTGTATTCATATTTAAAAGTGAATGAGTGTGCCTCTAATGCATTATATACAAAACTTTCAGTGATATGAACTTACATATAAATTATAAATTCACATAACCAATCCAGTAAATTTCCTAAAGAATTTTGTTGATTTTATTTAAGTAAAAAAATGTGTTAAAAACCAAAATAAAGAAAGAATTAAATTGAGAGAGAGAGAGATACCAGATCAGGAAAAAAGATGCCATGCCAAATTAGAAATATAATGAATTCATATATGCTCTATTTAATAATCTAAACAATGATTTGATGATTTTCCAATTAACTCATTGAATCAGAAGATTGGACTTTATTACTGCTTAGATTGGCACCACAAACATGTAAGTTTCACACACTGATGCACATGACAAAGCCAAAAAAACCAAGCAAAATGAAAGTCTAAAATACTGCTTTCCAATTTTAGGTAAAATTTAGCTCTAAGGTCATGTACAACTACTAGTATACATAATCATAAGAAACTTATTTCATAAAATTACATTCAATATGCCAGTAATCCGATCAGCATGACATTTAAATAAATGCAAACATCAGTGCACATATAAAAGTACATGCACACAGATGTACAAGCATGGGAAGAGAAGTAGGTTAGAAGAGCATGAGTTAAATGACAAGTTTCTAGAAGTCAACAGAAAATGTGGGAAATAAATGAGCCAGAACAACAATATATCATTGATGTATGACTATGACATACTAGCTGCTTAAAAAATTATAATATTCACAATGACACAGAACACTCAAACATTAGTTGAATGAATGGTCTAATGTTTTAAGAACGGGAGATTATTACACACAGAAAACATATGCCTGTGTACTTAAAGCTTACTTAGATAACCTGTTCTCCTCATATGCAACCAGAAGATAAGAGGTGAAACGGGAGGCTGATGATTTAGTAAAACATATCCAGAAGATGCAAAGGATCATCAGAACTAAGCCATAATACCATCTAGAAACCAAACCAACATAAACATGGAACCTAAACAAAGCAATAACAGGGTAAAATAATGGGATAGAGCTAGTATCACTGTACACATCTAACTTACCAATCACTACAGCCCTCACACTGAACCATTAGGTCATCAGGGTTGTAGGGCATCTCACATTTGCAATACCTGCAATGAAAATATAAAAAATGAACACCACATTATAAAACTCCTTGATTCTAAGATGATGGTGCCACTTTCAATGCCTCAATCAAAGAAGCAAATAAAAGTTACAAGACTAGTAGTAAGAATAAACATCACTACAGACTTGAGCAGGCATGCGACCATACAAGTAACAGTGTATGACCAACTTATGTTCCAGAACTCGATCACTATTAAACGTAATTGATAGCTACATGCAGAGACTCAAACTAACGCTCCTCAACGAGATAGATAGCGAACATCAAACAGAACATTATAGTAGCTTCCTAATCATCAAATGAACAGAGAATTTATAAGGACATATAAGGACAAAACAAACACGTCAACTTAATATTGCATAGCAGAAGCTAGCCTATATGGACGTTATCTAGCTATAACAGCATCGCAATAACAAGCACATAAAAATGCAATTAAGTAACATACACGGCGACTCTATCTGGATTGAATGCTCCGGTGGCGGAATTATATTCGAAACGGCAGAAGAAATCATCATTTCCGACAGCATCGAGCTTCGTGTAGCCCTTAAAACTGTGAACCGTACACTTGCCTTCGATCGTGTCGGCGCTCTGAACATCAAAGTGATCAGAGAGGAAAACCTCTTTAGAACCGTGGAACTGGCGACGGCCACCGATAGACTCCTCCGGCCGATAGTACCAACGGACGTGAACCTTAACGTTGGCGCCTCGAGAGTCGGCCTCGATCCGCTCGATCCTAGCCACGTAGGACGGCTTCGACGGCTCGGAGGGCCGCATAAAAACGCAGTCGCCGGCTAAGAACAGTGTAAAGAGCGCATATAAGGAGTGAATGTAAGAAATGGAGGAGGAAAAAAACGATCAAACAAATAAATTTTCCCAAAAAAATTGGAAGAGGAAGAAAGAAGCTCAAAAAAGTAAGAGGAAGTATATACCTCTAACGGTTTTGTTTATGTGTTTGACTGTGTATGACTCTAGGGTTCGTCTGGGAGCCTTTGGTTTAGCCATGGAGGAGCACTACAACGGAGAGGTGGAAGACGAAAAAGAGAAAAAAAAAATATTTTTTTCCTTTTAAAAATTTTAATTAAGAATTAGCAAATACCAGCCAATTTTTAGGTTCTTTCTTTTTTAAAGTTTTGGTGCTTCGCGGACTTAATCAACTTTTACATCCAGGTTGTTGTCAACGATAGTTTTCTTGACTTGCAGTCCGCGGAAAATCCATGAACGGTGATGATGAAGGTTAGGGTAGATCCCTTCTGAAACTACGGGGGCTTTTAGCACGATGGATAGAATGGACGGGAATTCACGACCGCGTCAAATTCCGTTTGTGGATTTCGTTATGGCACGCTCTCCTTTACGCAAATCAGGAGCGTCGAAGTTTCTAGTAAGTTCAGGCAATTCCCAATGTCTCATAACGCTCGACAAGAATGCTTAAAAAAATCATGTACACATTAAAATAACTAACACGTAACCATCAAGATAAAATCGCAAGATTATACGATCATTGATTTGATTTATGGACTAAGGGATTCTCATTATTTAGTGACGAAGTATTCTTGGATACTACAATACAATAAATGTAATTTACTCGAAAACACGAACAAATTACTTATAATGTGTTTGGTTCCATGTTCTAGTACCACAAACACATGATTTTGACGGATGCAGTTGTTTTCCACAACTGTTAATAGCCGCATGAATGAAGAGTTGGGTATCACTTTCTCAATCTATCCTGTCAAATTAAATAAATTTAAATGTTCAAGAACTCCACCTACGCATGTAGCCAGTCCCAAGCCCGAGTAAAGGAGGAGGGTTGTGTTAGGCTCCGACAATCAACGTAAAACTTGTCGAATCTTATGAACATAGACATACGAAGAAATTGCGCTAATATTAGGTCATTGCCTGTAAGTAACGTGCTGCATGGCTCGAGTACAGTGAGAAGTGAGTAAGGGCCGCTGCATCGTCGCCCGGATGTAGTGTTAAATGAGTAAGGGCTACCGCTCTCTTATGGACGGAGGCGGCTAAAGAAGTTAGTTCAGGAGAGAAAGATCAGATTTGGTACTTGGAATATTGGAATTATGACCGAAAAAGCGTGGAAGGTAGTGGGCGAAATGGTAAAGCGAAAGATTAACATCTTGTGCCTTCAGGAAACTAAATGGGTTGGAGAAAAATCTCGGGAATTCAATGAGTTCAAATTTTGGTACACAGGTAAAATAGGTACGAGGAATGGTGTTGGTATCATTGTGAATAAAGAGTGAAAGACGAATGTGGTGGATGTTAAAAGGATTGATGACAGAATTATATCATTAAGAATAATTGTTGGTAGGGATACAATCAACGTTATTAGTGCTTATGCACCTCAAGTGGGAACAGAAACACATCTTAAGGAAAAATTTTGGGAAGATTTGGAGGGGCTGATTCAGAGCATACCACTTACTGAAAAGATTTTTATTGGTGAGGACCTTAATGGTCATGTTGGTAAGGAACCAGGGCAATATGCAGAGACTCATGGTGGTTTTGGTTTTGGAGAAATTAATAATGAAGGGCAATCTATCCTTGAGTTTTCTCTAGCTTACAACCTTAAAATTGTCAACACGTGCTTTAAGAAGCGGGAGGAGCACTTGATCACATACAAGAGTGGGGTCCACAGGTCACAGATTGATTTCTTTTTGGTAAGGAGTCATGACAGAAGATTTTGTACAAATTGTAAAGTGATTCCAGGGGACGGAGTAACAACCCAGCATAGGTTAATGGTCCTTGATGTGCGTATTAAGTGTAGGAAGGAAAATCGACGACAGCTTTTAAACACAAGAGTCAAGTGGTGGGAGCTAAAGGGGGAGAAGAGATAAACTTTTAAGAGAACTATGTTAAATGAAAGGATTTGGGAGGCGCAGGAAAATGCTAATATCATGTGGAAGAAAATGGCTGAGAAGGTCCGAGTGGTTGCTAAAGTAATTTTGGAAGAATATAAAGGTTCTGGTCGACAAGATAAAGAGAGTTGGTGGTGGAATGAGGACGTACAAGCGAAAGTGAAGTCCAAGAGAAATTGTTTCAAAGCTATACACTTATGTAATAATACCGAAAATTAGGAAAAGTATCGTTTAGCTAAGAAGGAAACTAAGAAGGCGGTGAGTGCAGCTCGTTTTAAGGCGTTTGAAGAATTTTATAAAGAGTTAGGGACAAAGTCGGGAGAACAAAAGATTTATAAGATTACAAGAGATAGAGAAAGGAAATCGAAGAATTTGGATCAAGTACGATGTATTAAAGATGAATAAGGCAATATTTTGGTTGCAGATAGTGATATCAAAGAAAGGTGGGAGACCTATTTTTATAAATTGTTTAATAACGAGGGAGGAGGGTCGAGTTATGAGTTAGAGGATTTAACAGAAGAAGTTGAACTAAATCTGGCATTTTACCGTAGGATCCGTGTTGGCGAGGTTAAAGAGGCGCTTAAGAAAATGGAAAATGGTAAAGCTGTTGGACCTGATGGTATTCCTGTTGAAGTTTGGAAGTGTTTAGGTGAAATGGAAGTGGTGTGGCTTGCTAAACTTTTTAATGTGATATTAAGTTCTAAGAAAATGCCGGATGAATGGAGAAAAAGTACTTTAGTTCCTATTTATAAAAATAAAGGGGATATTCAAAATTGTGCAAACTACATGGGATAAAGCTTATGAGTCACACTATGAAATTGTAGGAAAAGGTAATTGAATGCAGGTTGAGATTAGAGACTGATATTATTGAGAATCAGTGTGGTTTCATGCCAAGTAGGTCTACAATAGAGGCGATTTATTTATTAAGGGGGTTAATGGAGAGGTATCGGATTAAAAGAAGAGACTTGCATATGGTCTTCATTGACTTAGAAAAAGCATATGATCGAGTGCCAAGAGAGGTTCTTTGGAAAGTTTTAGAAAAGAAAGGTGTTCGTATGACATATATCAAAGCAATAAAAGATGTATGAGGGGGTAACAACTACTGTAAGAACGTCTGAGGGCGAAACAAAAGATTTCCCCATAAGGATTGGTTTACATCTGGGATCAGCCTTGAGTCCTTATTTATTTAATCTAGTAGTTGATGTTCTAACTAAACCTATTCAAGAAGAAATCCCTAAGTGCATGCTTTTTGCGGACGATATAGTTCTTATGACGGAGTCAAGAGAAGAGATTAATTTCAAACTTGAGTTATGGAGAAGTATTTTAGAGTCGAAGGGTTTTCGTCTGAGTAGAAATAAAAATGAATATATGCATTGTAATTTTGATAAGAGACAAGTTAGAAATAACTTAGAGGTCAGATTAGGAAATCAAGTTATTCCACAAATAGATAAGTTCAAATATTTGGGATCAATGATACAGAAGGACGATGAAATTTTGGAAGATATTAATCATAGAAAAGCTACTGGGGTTATATGTGATCGGAAAATACCAGATAAAGTAAAAAGAAAGTTTTATCGGACTGTTATAAGACCAGCAATGCTTTATAGAAGTGAATGCTAGGCTTTAAAAGGACAGCAAGAGCATAAAGTTGGGGTAGCTGAGATGAAGATGCTGAGATGGATGTGTGGGCATACAAGAAAAGATAAGATTCATAATGAACATATACGGGGAAGAGTTGGAGTGGCACCTATTGAAGAGAAAATAGTAGAGAACCGTCTTAGGTGGTTTGGACACGTACAAAGAAGGCCAATGAATGCGCCGGTGAAGAGGGTGGATCAAATAGTATGGACACCGGTTAAAAGGGGTAGAGGAAGGCCAAAGAGAATGCTCAAAGAGGTCATTGAACGGGATCTCCTGGTCAATAACATATCTAAGAATTTAGTTTTCGATATAGCACAATGACGTCGTATGATTCATGTAGCCAACCCCATTTAATGGGATAAGGCTTGTTGTTGTTGTTCAAGAACATCTGTGCTGTGCTTTCTTTAATACATGAAAAAATCATCTCAAAAATTACATTGTTGGAATGGTAGTAAAAACCTAGCAGTGACAAAATTCTTAGCATGGTACAGAAGACAGTGTTCTATAGCCTGCCAATACTATTTATGATCCAAACCATTTTCTTAGCTGTTTTGAAGGTTTTTTTCCCTCCATCATTCCCTTGCGAACCCTGCTGTGAGAACTTCGATTTATATTGCTGTATAAGAATGTCAAGCTTACCTACCACGTCTTTCCCTACAGGCTCTTTATTCTTTCTTGATCGTTTCCTCGGGGCATTTTCCCCAGCTTCTGCTTGATTCTGCGTCCTCCTCTTCTTCAATCCACGATCTACTTTTTACACTTGATTGCTCTGGAGGAGTCAACAACAGTGTTTGACGTCCTACCGCCATGATTCTGGTCATCTTGGTAATTATTTGGCTTCATTGACAAGGTTTCTGAATTTTCTTTGTGACGATGACCCTTCTGCCTTTTCACTTTTACGGTTGCCCTTTTTCTGCCTTTTGGCATTGCGTGCTCCCATGGCATCTTGATTTGGCAATTTACTTGCTGATTCATCTCTTTATCGAGCACTGAATCCTTCACTGGTTTGTCATAAATCTGTAATTTTCGTTTTCTATCCTTTCCATTGGTATGGAAACTTAGAACATGGGGTTCCTCATTTTCCTCAACATTGCTGTCACCCTGAGCGCAAGCCTGCAGCTTTGCTTCCCGAAATTTAAGTGTTTGAACATTATCAACAACAAACTCCACAATCGGCCGATGATCAGGACCAAAAGTTTCTTGAAAGTCAACGAAGATATCATTAGATTAAACAGGAAATAAAACACCATGCAGTCCCACCCTACAGCTATCAGCAAAAGAATTTATCTGGATTATTATTAAGAACTCTTAGAGCCAAAAGGGCATGTTGATGCTGTGAAAATTCAACAAAGGCAACTCCACATGAACGATGTTTTGTAACAACCTTTCCTTGCTTCTCATCCTTCAAGAACTTTATCTGCAGAGGAAACATAGCACAATAAATGATGATGATCCTTAACATTTTTGAGACAACATCGAATGCCTTCAAGATATGACCTACTTAACCAACCTGCCGAATGTGAGGCTTTTGCTTGGTGGCTCTAGAGGTTCTTCTTGAGATCTTTTTCAGTCATCGACTTTGGTAAGTTGTAAATAACAAGTCTAGTTCTTGCAACATGAAAATTTGGCGATTGTAGCTTTGTTGCCTTTTTTCTTTCCAACCTACAGGCCAGAGGAATTGCGATAATTAGCTGATGCTCCTGACAGCATCTTTAGAGTAGCCATCAGAAAGAAGATCAAAGGCATAAAAGAACAATTAAGAATAACATGTAAAGAATTATCTTTGTTTTCTAAATAATTGTATTGTCACTTGCATTTCAATCCAACTAAACACTCACTCCTGGCGTTTTAACATATCACTGGCTGAAACCCCTTCAGCAGCTGAAGTTCCTTCAACAATGAGTCCTTCCTATTAACATTTGGTAGAAGACAAAAGTTAGCCCTATTCGCATATCAGTTTCACAACTAGCCATGCAAGAAGGAATAGAGAAGACAAACCTTTGCCAGGTAAAGATTGCGGTGGCCACGGTTTTCACTTTTGGCCTTCTTTAGTTCCTTGTCATGAGCTGACTTCTTATCTAGAGCCCTCAAAACTTTTAATGGCCTACCTTTGAGAAGAATACCCAAGCCAGAAGCAGCACTAGCAGTTGAAACGGCAGCATCAGCTGCATCTGCAGTTTTAAACTTGAGAAAACCAGTTCCTCTTGGCCGTCTGTATTGAGCAATAGCAAGGCATGAATAAATAATAAAAACCGGAAAACATGAGAAGAATATGATTCAGGACATACTTGGTCACCTGGTGGAGGACTGGTTTAAAGTATTCCACTTCCCCAAATCCAGAGAATCGTTGTTTCACTTCTTCATTATCACAGTCAAAGGGAAGATTACTTATGAAAACTGTTCCCTGCAAATCTTATTCTGTTTGCTTAAGATTAGATATCTTGCTTTTGTCCAAGATTTCAGGCTCAGAAACATCTGTAACCTTTTCTAACTCCTTAGATGTCTTTTTATCTGCCTCATTAACATTTTTATTGGATTTTGGTTCTTTGTTTTTCTTGGACAATATAGTATCATCATTTGCGGATGTTCCTTTGGTGGAGAATGTGATTAGGTTTTTAAGAACCTTTTTGGCAATCTCTGCTTCCTTATCAAAGTCAACTTCAGATGGTAAAACTTCATGTGAGGAGCTAGAGTCAACTCGATCAGTATCATCTTCTTGATTGGCCTGTTTGCCTGTCTCCTCAACATCATCCTCGGAATTGTCCTCTGAACTACTACCATCTTCATCTGTCACCTTGTGTTGTCCTGAGGAAACCATAAGAGATTCTTTACACAAATAGCTATGCACAGAGTAATCAATAATGACATCTGGCATTTCATCCTTTGTTTTATATAACAAGGAACTGTATAAGAGGCGAAAGTACAAAGTGTTTAAGATAAGAAGTCCTCAAATCAGAAAAAGAAACAAAATAGGAAAACACAAGAACAGAACAAAAATAGAGAAAAAAAATTAAAACTTGCTTAGAGTAATATGGCTGCTGGCAGTAAAAGTTCAATAGTTGCATCAAAATATCAAAACTTACCATTTTCTAAAGCAAGCTTAGCACTTGCATCACTGCTATATATCTTCTTTGGAACAGCCCAATCAACAGCTATGAGCCGTCTACCAAACTTTGATCCATTAAGCTTCTGAATAGCCTGCAAAAAAGGGGAAGCTTTAATCACATCATTTAATGAAAAAAAAAAAAACAATACTCTAGAAGACAGCCTTGACCAAAATTCATACATTTTCTGCATCTTGCAAGTGAATTTCACAAATGCAAAGCCCTTAGACAATCTGCAAAAGGGAAGCGAAAAGGTAGCATAAGAAAGTATAACATAATATTACATTGAAACAATTGAATTCAGCAAATCAGAATATACCCTGTATCAGAACTGCGTGGAATAAATACATCCCACACAAAACCAGCAGATAAAAACATTTCTTTTACTTCATTTTCCTTGGCCTGCACCAAGGTTTAGTCAACTGATCAGAAGTCATGACTCCAGTGAGGAAAACGGGGGAAAAGTTTATCAAGTTCTGTAATCCTAAGCATCAAACCTTGAATGGAAGATTTCTAACAATAAGCTTCCATTTTTGTGTCTTGGAGCCCCATCCACATATAACAAAACACTTCTTAGAAACTAACATAATAGTTGATATACATGTTCTGTAAAGAGGGAAAACTACATATGTGCTGATTGAGAACGAAATATTAAAAAGTAGATACTAACTAACACACACTTAAGCCTAATAAAAGGTTGGAATTCCCAAAAACCAAAGGGCAAATTATGGTCACCAGATAGCATGATTCAGCTTAGTTGACAGTAAGCTGGTCCACATTTCAAAGAACAGATTTACTCATCTCAGATTACACAGTGGGATGGAAATTATGCCTCAGATGTTACATTTTAAGCGCTTAAAAGGTTGGAATTCCCAAAAACCAAAGTGCAAATTATGGTCACCAGATAGCATGATTCAGCTTAGTTGACAGTGAGCTGGTCCACATTTCAAAGAACAGATTTACTCATCTCAGATTACACAGTGGGATGGAAATTATGCCTCAGATGTTACATTTTAAGCGCTTAAAATGTGGCTTAAACTAAGCTGAGGTTTTACTCATCTCAAATAAGCGCTTAGTTGAAGGTGAGCACCACTCCACATTTCAAAAAACAGATGCCTTTTGGCACCTAAAACCTTGTGCATAACCCATTAGCATTGTGTAACTTCTAACATATTAAGCCAATGGTTACTGCTACCAGAAACTAATCAATGGCTGTTACAACCAAACATCTAGATGTGCATTTATTGAATAAAAATAAGAGCATATAAAATAGGTTTTCTAGCTAAACTTTTAGCAGATGTGCATGCACTTTACCTCTCCACCCAATTAACGTGCCCAAACAGTTCCTTCTCCAATTTCTTTCTTATGCAGCAACGCAACAGAAGCTCGTGCTGATTTCACACTAGTGTAAAGTACAGCTGAAGCATCCAACTTACATTCTTCTTGCAAGAGACCTGGAAGAATGTTATAGTTAACTAATACTCAGACAGTACAGGTGAGAACATTCAATCCTAAAACCATCTCTTTGACAATTTCAATGTATGTTGAAGTTAAAAATGTTGCATAGACATAAAACTAAAGTACCCGAGTCCAAAACGGTAAAATTTATAGTTACCATGCTGTTCAAATTCTTCCCTAGGAAGGAGGTACTTTATAGAACACACACTGCCAATCTCCCTTGCTTGGCTGTGAACAACTTCTGCCATATCCGAATTGATAAGACCACCAAATATGACAGTTCTAGCAAGCCTGCCGAAGATAAAATGAAAATTATATAAGAAGGAACATAACTTTCATGAATGAAATATCATTTTGCAAAAAAGGACTCCCAAAATGAGGACTCTATATAAGAATCCTCTTATTTCATTATAATCACAACCACGAAACATTCTTTTACCAAATAAAAAATTTGATGGAATTACAAAGGAGAGAGTAGTAAGTACCTCTGTTTTTCAGAACAACCCCCCTCATCTGCTATATCACTACAAAGAATTGCTTTTTTCACTTCACTAGACTTCCTTGAATGGTTTTCATTATTTACAACTGAAAATTCCCAAAGAAAATAAATGGATAAATAAGATGGTTAACTAAAGAAATACACAACTAAGAAAAATGGACAGGAGCATGTTATCAACCTTTTTCCTTAATAACTGAAGAAGGATTCTCCACTCCAGAAAATCCACTATCATTGTCATCCCTTTTTGTCTTTGGGATATCATCAGCATTCTCCACTATAGCATGACAAAAGTCAGAATCAGAAAAGAAGACAAACAAAGGGGAAAAAATAATTTTGACAACATTCACGCATTTGCACATCTTCCATGAAGTATGTATGAGTGTGTCTTTAAGTGTTGCAGTATGCTGAGCTAGATTTATTGTAGCAATGACCTTGATTTGACTTTGACTGCCAGGCTTCACGGGGAGGACTAGGTGTAGCATGCTTTACTGCGATTTTCCGGCCTCCAATAGATGAACCATTCTTCAACTCAATTGCATGGTTAGCATCTTCCTCAATGGCACTGGCGATAGCAGATATTGATGAGAGAGTAACATCACAAATTATGATTAAAAGGAAAAGAGCAAAAGAACTAAAAGAGTCAACCCTTCATTTCAATAGCCAGATAAGTTAGGGGTTAATTCCCTGCAATGAAACATCAGTCACAAAGCACAGCAACTGTCATATATAGATTAAAGTTTTAAGAAAATCCTATATATATTATATGTCATGTACATATATATCCTATATTTGTATGAGTAACAAGGTCCCAAGATCATGGAAGTTTACTGATATTAGTTCACTGTCATGATGCATGTTTGTCAGATAACTGTTCAAACTTAATATAAGCTCCAGTCTGATTAATCAATGGCAGAGGCATAACTGATAACATGAATCATAAGAACTATAAGAATATACCATAAGCTGCAAGCCATAGATTCAAAATCTGGTAAACATGAAGGCAAGAGATTTATCAGAGCGCCGAAACCAACTAAGACAGATATCCAACAGAAGAGGGGGGAAAGGAAAGGCCAGCCTGGACAAAATAAGAAAGGCAGAGGAGCACGAAACTATAGGAACACTTCTCAGGGCGGAAGAAGAAGGAGAAGGATGAAAATATACTAAAAGTTCTCAGGGAAGAATAAACTTACAATTGAACATAACCAAAACCAAGATGCTGAGATGGCCCTGTCATAGTTAAACAAAGGCAAAGATATCAGAAATATATGAAAAAGATGAACAAAAATTAAATATTTTAGCTCAACTTTAGCTACTAATACAAATTATAGTAGCATACATATGTAGGTTTATTCTACATCTAATGTGATATCTATATACGTAAATACATTGTTTGATGCAATTTCGCGCCTTTATTATACTTATAATTTATGGGTATGATGAGAACAAGAATTCCTTAATGTTATGTGGAAGCGCATAAATACTTATAAGTATACTGATAATGTAACAGTCAGAGAATACTAGCACAGTAGCACCTCAACACTGGCATACAAAATCGATGGTAACATCGACAGGAGGAAAGTGGAAACACGGCCACTGTCTTCTCCCAAGTTTATCGTTAGATAGTCATGAACAACAACTGAAGAACTGAAAGAGTTCCAACTCCTACTCGCACTAAGCAAAACATTTTGTGCAAAAAGTCTAATTACAATAACAACACGCCTGAAACACCATAACAAAGATAACATGTCACTGGAGGAGTAATCATTTTTCCCTACCCTTCTGCATGACCATGAAGCAACGCCGGATTGGTCCAACATTGCTAAACGTCTCCTCCAGCTGATATTTTTCACAAAAATATGTGTGAGCCGATAAATTCTCATCAAACTCTACGGTTCACAGTTTCAGACGAACAAGGAAGTATTGAAAGGCATGTACCTGAGAATTGGTGAATGAGTAGGAAAAGTTCGAGACAAACACAGTCGAGGGGCAGTGCTCTTTCCCTCTACTTTCCTTCACTTTCTTCTTCCCCATGTTCGAACAGAAGGAAAACGCTTAACAAGCAAAAATGTAAGTTGTACACTGTAGGGTGGTAATTGCAATATCGTATTCAGGTCAGAAGAAAAGAAAAATCATGAGAAGGAGGCACCCGCCTGCTATAAGAGAATCAAATCGAGCAAGAGCCGTGAGCAAAGGCTACCTGAGAATGAAAGGGTGGGAACTTCAGCAAGCAAGCTTGTCCGATTCGAGTTGGCGGGTTGCTGCGACGGGTAAGGGGTCTGGTATGACAGTATGAGCAAATTTCCGTACACTCAATTTATCAGGATACCATCGTGCTTGAAGTTCTCATAAAAAGGTAAAAAATAAGATTATTTATTATCTAGAGTGAGGTTAATTTTAGATAATATTATTTTATTATAATTATAATTATAATATTTAAAAAATATTTTAATTTTTAAATATTTAAATTTATATTTAAAAATAATAGATAACCTATTCTATTTAATATTAATAAAAAATTATTTTATTTTTAAATTATAGATAAATTTAATTATCTTAAAAAATTTATAACAAAACAAATAGTCAGAATTATTACACCAAAATAAATTGTCAGAATTAAATATTTTACTTAACAAAACCAACTCTATCAATTGAGGAAAAAAAAGCCTAAATTATATAAAAAAAATATCCCTAAAGGCCTGAACTAAGATTAATGTATAAATAATCCATTCGTCTTTAAAACTTATAACAAATGATACCGTAATCTTTTAAGTTTATGCAATAATTCAAATAAGCTGTTTGCCAATTAATTATTATATTATTTATTAATAAAATAAATATGTTCTTTGATAAATATATTTTTTTATCTTAAGTTTAAATTTATGTAAATATAAAAATTATTTTTAAAAAAATATTTTTAATTAAGTATAAAAATATTTAAATTTAATCTAGGAGATTTAAGGAAGAATTATTCTTCCTTAACTTCAATAAGGTAGTTAAAACTAAAAGTGGTTTTCCGCTCAGTTTGGTTCGGTTTTTGTGCAAAAATCCAACTGATCCAAATAAATTGGTTAGCAAAAATGAAAGCTTAGCTTGATCAGTTTCCTCTTCCAGTTGATTTGCTCCGGTCCGGTTTGGATCATTCAAAAAAATTTTAAAAATAAATTAATGTCATTAAATGATAAATTACTATCAACAATACCATTATCTAATAAATCTAAATATTGCATGAGAAAGTATCTGCGAAGGCACGAACCCTTGGTTCCATCTTCTATGGTGTAAGGACCTGGGGTTTTCAATCATATACCTATAATATTTAATATAAAAATTATTGATTAATTAAATTAATTAATTAATTATATAAAAATTAATCATTAAAAAATTTATATTACATACTTATCTATTATATTAATTATAATTAATTTTTATTTTTTATAATATTTAAATTAATTAATTAATTTTATATTAAGGATAGAAAGAAATCATAAATATCACTCTTTGTCAGTTAGCAGTTCTCACGTGCAAGAAAAAGAAAACTGAAAAAAAAAAATCCTAGTTCTGGAAACTGGCTTAACCTTCGGTTCATATCAAATAATATATTGTTTAATTTAATCTTCTGTTCAATTTTGTTTAGAAAGACGTGCATGCAACCGTATAGAGATTAATGATTTGGAATCAGAGATGATAGTCAACATACCGCATGCAATTGCCTAATAAAGAGATATATACACATATTATTGATTTACTAATACATAGTATATTTTTTTAATTTTGTTTGTAAGTTGCTTTCACTATAATTGAGCTCATCAATATTTTAATTTTTTTTGTATAGTTATGGCCATATCTTAAGGTCTATAATTAAAAATTCATTATTTTAAAATATAGAAATTATTAAAATAAATTTTATTTTTTAATAAGTTATTTTGTATAGTGCGTGTTTGGATAAAATTTTAGAAACGGATTTATGAAAAAAAATATTTTTAGGCAGCTTTTTAAAGAAGAGTTTATGAAAAAAAATAGTTTTAAATAAATGAGTGTTTGGATAGTTATTTTTATAAATATTTTTATTATTAGTGTGTGTTTGGCAACCGATTATAGGAATAGATTATGAGGAAAACCATGGTTTGGGAAAATAAAGGCCAAACACTATTTTTTTAAAAAAATTGATTGTGTACGCAAACCATGGTTTGAGTCTTCAAACCATGGTTTTGAAAGAATTCATGTCAGAGCAGCTTTTTTGTATAAACCCACTGGAGGGTATAAACCCACTGGAGGGTTTACATAAACCCATTTGAGAAATCTAATTTTAAAATTTAAAAAAAAATGATAAATTTATTAATAAAAATTACCATCTTCTAATATATATAGTTAATCTTAATAAAATTTTCAGTAGAAAAAAAATTAAAATTTAAGTGAATATTGTAATTTTTTATTTTACTCAAATACATATATATATTATTTTGTAATCACTTAAATAAAAAAATTTAAAATCAAATTTATTCTTTATATAATTATCATATTAGTTTATGTCTTTTTTAGTAAATTGTATATGGAAAAGCGATTCTGCTACTAATCATCCAAACATCTCCAATTTTTAAAATCACTTTTTCTCATAATCTATTCTTCCCAAAATCTATTCTCCAGAATCTATTCTTCCTAAAATCTATTCTCCAAAAGCTAATCCAAACACACCCTTAGTAAATTATGAATAAGGATATGGGTATTAAATAAGGAGAGATAGGATATAAGAGGAGAGAAGGTGTAAGAAAAGAAAAGAGAAATTGTGTAAGAAAAAGTAGGAGAATGGAGAGATAATATAAAAAAAATAGTAGAGATTGTGTAAAAAAAATATAGATAATATAGTAATTAGTCAATTCATAAGCTATTTTACTATTCTATAAACTATTATGATCAGTTTCTCTAAAATATTAGTTTTAAATTATAATTTAATCCAAAAATCTATTTGAATAAATATGACTATTTATTTTAAAAATTTTAAAAATTTAATTTTTACTAAAACTTATATTTAAAATCTAAATTTTAGGTGTTTCCCCATAGTATATGTTGGAAATCGTGCCATAGGGGCCAATCATTGTCTTATGAACATTATTGATTTATGAATTTATTAATTGAGTTATCATATTATTTGCATGTTTACTATGATGACCATCCTTGGATAATTCATGATATTATTCTAAATGTCCCTGGTCGATCATCTATGTGGGAGCACAGATGAAATAAGACCAGTATGACTTTGAAGATGTATAGAGATATAAATCAAAGTCATAAGCACATGTAAGAGTACAGGGTGTTGGACCGACCCGCTATGAGAGAACTGCATGGGTAACGTCATAAGCTTCTCTCATATACAAACCATGTCAATATGCCCTTTGACCTGAGATCATCATGGATTCCTACATGACAAAACGCTCAGCTTTGACCTAGTCAAAAGTCACTTTTGACCGAGTGATCATAAAGACTATGTTCGGGCTTAGTGGTTTTTCATGCGGAGGAATGTGAATGGTCAAGATGGAATTTGTCCCTCACATTCATGGAGAGATATTACTGGGCCCCTCGATGAGTGAGTCTGAGAAATGTATGGCCATACTGTAATGGAAAGGTAGTTCCATTTCTATAGTCAGACTACTCAGGGATCGAGAAAGTAACGGTCGGGAATAGGAGGATGACATTATCCATGCCTCATCCATGACCAAAATATCGCGTGACAGAAGGGACATGATATGGTTGTATAAAAGGTTACATCGTTTATCGATCCTCATATGATTTGGGTAGTTGTTATGTCTTGCTAGAGACCGCTTGCGACTTGTGGGCTAGTATAGCAAATGGCCCACTGCCAACTTCATATGGGCCTACAGGGTCGCACACAAAATAGCTCAACACGAGCTATGATGTCCAGATTCATTGAATCTAAGACATATCCAGATTCAATGAAAGATCCAGGTGAATGTATATATATTTATTTATATTTATATTCGTATATATATAAATTCGTATATATATATATTATATATATGAGATATATGAGATTTAATTTATAAGGATAAATTAAATCCCTATCACGTTTGAATTCGAAATTCAAATTGATAGGATATCTCATATAAGAGATATTTATAAGATTTAATTTATAAGGATAAATTAAATCCCTATCACGTTTGAATTCGAAATTCAAATTGATAGGATATCTCATATAAGAGATATTTATAAGATTTAATTTATAAGGATAAATTAAATCTCTATCACGTTTGAAATTCGAAATTCAAATTGATAGGATATCTCATATAAGAGATATTTATAAGATTTAATTTATAAGGATAAATTAAATCTCTATCACGTTTGAAATTCGAAATTTAAATTGATAGGATATCTAAAATTTGATTTATGGGAATAAATCAAATATAACTCAGTCTCATCTTTATTTAAAGTTAAATAAATAGGTAATTAAATCTGTGGGACGGATTTAATATTATTTTATTTAATTAATTTCTTATAAAATTATACAATATATGATATTGTATCAATTCGGAATTAATATAAGATTAACTCCAAAATCCAATTAGGTTAAGTGGAAAAACGCATAGCATCCTCTATATCTGATTGGAGGAGCTACGTTTGAAAATAACACAGAACACAAAAGGCCGAACGGAATCTGCAAAAGGTTTGCAGACAAGAAACTGCTAAAATAGAGACGGAGACTTGTGAAAGCCTTGGAGGGACAGGAGACGCTAGCACGTCGTTCGTGGTTGGAACGCTGTTCGTGTGGATACCAGTAGAGGAAGCCGACCTGAGGCGTCGACTTCTTGTGATCGGAAAGAGACCACCGTCCGCGGAGAGAATCTGTGAAGGTCGCTGAGGAACACTCCGTCGATTTCTTGCGATCAGAAAGAGATCACCACCCACGTAGAGAAGCTGTGAAATTCGCTGAGCAACACTAAGGGTAATGATTCTTTCCACTTGACTTAAACACATACGGCAGATCCTGGCAAGGAATGGAAAATTTTTAAAGTTTATTTCCGCTGCGTGTCTTCTAATTCCTTACAGTATATATATTGATTATAGAAGTTTTAACCATTAACTATAGCAGATTTAAATAAAGAGACAAGAAAGCCAAACTTGAAAGAGGATACAAGAAGGGAACTAAGGTTTGGAAGGAGTTTGCAGTTATGAAAGCATTTAGGTCTGATGTACCAACTGGTTGTTAGGACAACCAAGTACACTCTTACCATCCTACAAAGAACTAACAATTCACGAAATACTCTTCAATCATAACAAATATGGCATCTTCTGGAATTACTTCAACTCAATCTCAACTTACCAGTGATCATCTCCAACAGCAAAACCAACCTCCAGCTCTGGAAGGAAAAAACTAACAAGTTGCTGTTCTTTAATTATTATTATTATTTTTGCAGAGTTCATTCATAAAACAAAATTTGAAATTTAAGTTGCGCAGAAAGTCAGAAACCAAAACCATTGATGATATCTCTCACTCTACCTCCTTCATCAGCTATTTCTACGTCTACATCTACTGATCTACCCATGTAAAAAGCTGTCGAGTTTTCCCCCTTTTGCATTATTTGGTATTGCAAAGTACAGTTTTGACCCTCTACTGTCTCATTACTTTCCCGTTTCCATCTGGTCTTTTGGTATTTTCATGGAAATAGTACAGTCTGACGCAATCTCGACCTGTTCCAACAGTGATTTTGCACCAATCCCAGAGCCAGAAAAAGAAAAAAATAAACAAAAAAAAATTATACCAGAGCTCCGAAACCTCGCAGCGTCCGCAATTTCCTTTGTCATCCACCTGCTTCTCGTTCGTCTTTATACAGTTTCTTACTTCCTCCCTCTATCTCTTCTCTCACTGCCTTAAGTAAAATGTCCATTTTTTTTTACTTGTGTTCTTACACCTGGTGGTCGGAGCTAGCTTCTACGCCTGCCGGTGAGAGATACTTTCCCTTTGTGTTATCTTTCTGCGACGAATTTTTGTCTTTTGTGTTCTGTGAGCACAGTCCTGCATCACATGCGACATTGATGCGCAACATGTTCACTTTAAATTGCATTGAAACTCTTTTCTTCATGTTTCTGTGCTGAGTGAAGTATATGTTTGTTTGTTTATCAGGTGGCTAGAGAATTATAGATGATGCTTTAGGAAGATGGGTTTGTAGGTTTGGTTAATTCCACTTTTCTGAGTTTAAGTGGCAAGTTAGGCTTTTAGTTTGAACGTTCTTCTTCTTAATGTTTGAAGAAAACAGGTCGTGTTTCTGGCTTCTTGGCTTTTCTCCCTCAAACCGCTTTTCTCTGTCTCTCTGGTCCAAGAGACAGAGCAAGTGTGAACTTTCTGGTTCTGAAACCTAAGTTTGTTGGGTAGTTGAGTGACTTCTCTTGGAGCCTGCATTTTAATATCATTTTGAATTCATTATATTAATTTGAATTTGAATAGACAGGAATACACTGATAGTACTTAAGATAAACTTATGCTCATTCTGATAAAAATAAAGAAACAATCATTTACTTTCATATAGCGTTGAAGAAGTCATGATTCTGACGTCATTAAGATAAACTTTTTTTTGAAGACCTTTCGATTCTATAATTGAATTTAGTTTAAGCAGAGTCAAGCCTAAAGTTCAGCCATTAGACAGGAGCTCTTCTAGATTCAGTTGTATTTATATTTGTTAATTGTTAATTCTTTCCTTTGCTTCGTTCTGTTTTGTCTTCCAAGGATCTGCTTGGTTGGATGCTCATATCATTTCACATGTATAAGTTTCATGGTCTTTAGCCTTTAGCTCGATTTTCACAGCATCTAAGTGACAAAGTTCAGTTATGATGGCAACAAGTATGCGTATTTGTAGATTTATTTTGCTTCTTTTTCTTTTTCAGTTCATCTATAAAGCCAGGTAAACCTGAAATTGAAGATCTGCATTCTGCTGTTAAAAGGAGTCATTTTCAATGGCTCATTCTCTCTAAATGCTAGTGACATGAGTTGCATAATGATTTATAGAGGAATTCAGCTTCTGTGTTGGTACCAACGTGACTTTGAATGACCATTAGTTTTCAGATAGCTTTTGCTTCACCGTATTCCAAAACCATTCTGTTTATGTTTGGATCAGCTTACGGCTTTTACTTCCACAAAGCATCAAGCAGAGGGGTTTTGACAATATGGCAACTTATTTGCCAAATTCATATTCCGACACACCGATCACCTCTAGTAATATAACCTTGTATATGAACTCTGGTTCGTATCCCGAAGCATTCTCTGGAAATTCTCAGGAGCAAAATGGCTGCTTTGTGATCCCACAAATGAGTTTGTCACAATCAGCCCCAGAACAGCAAGAAATCTTAGCAAATCTTGATGGGTTACAAACTGGGGACTATGATTTCACTGCATGGAGACAAGGGAGAAATGAGATGCTAGTAATTCATCCAATGGATGGACATAACTTGCAGAGCCAGGGATTATCTCTTAGCCTTGGAACCCAAACACCATCAGGAATCCAAGTGTCTCCTTTCCATGATCAAAGTTCTAATCCGAGTTTCGATTCGTTTTTAGGTCAAAATCCATCGATTTCAGGCCATAAAAGCAGCTCATCTAGGCATGAATGTATGAGGCACAGTGAAATTTTGCCTTCTGATTTACCTGAAGCTAGTCAAGTTTTGAATAGAGGGGGTTATTCTTTGCATGGGATGCCAAATGTTTCAAGAACAATTCCGAATTCCAAGTACCTCAAGGCGGCACAAGAGCTACTTGATGAAGTTGTTGACATCCAAAAAGCAATGAAACAACCCAATGTGAAAAGTCCTAGCACACGCGAGAAAAAAACTTTTAAGGAGAATGATGGAAGACTAGAAAATGAAAGGGCACCTGCTAATGGGGAGCCTAACCCTCAAGATTTAGCCGGCAACGCCTCTTGTGAGCTTTCGCATGCTGAAAAACAAGATCTGCAGAACAAATTAACAAAGCTACTGTCCATGCTGGATGAGGTATAACCTAATATTAAATTGAGTTCTGCTCTTCTCTGAGTCCAATTTCATCACAGTTGATCATGACAGTTCTTATATACCTACAGCAATATGCATTATTCATGAGTTATAAACGATATGATATATATTTCAAATTCCGTAAAGTACGTGTGGGGTCCAGTAGTTGGCAAATTATAAGGTTACATATATATGTTCTGTTTTGCAACGTGGAATTACTGGTAGTGGTATTCCAACATTGTAAGTAGTTTAATAAGCTTAAATTACAAGATAGGACAACCCAAGAGTGACATATTTTCAAACTTGAAAGTCATCCCACTATTGTATTGGTGTTGGAAACTGCATGCCGACGGAACTTTTATTGGAGGAATCGTAGTTTAGTTATTTTTTTCCAAGTACGGTTGTCTCTCATAACCATAAACTGGGGTATATTGGTAAAGACTTAGGAATGAGATAAATTTGGTAACGCCTCGTTTTGCATTGCCAATAGGTTACCATACGCTCAACCCCTAACTAGGCTTTGTGATCTAGTACAGATTAATAGTCCATAGTATTCGAGAACGCAAACGAAATAATCTATCTTTTCTCATAATGGCATGCATCGTGTTGACTACCATATTATTAAGTACGATCATGGTCAAGACCATTTTCTAGGAAGTTCTAATGGCCTCCATTGAATTACCACAGGTTCACAGTAGGTACAAACAATATTATCATCAGATGCAGATTGTGGTATCGTCATTTGATGTGATAGCAGGATGTGGGGCAGCTAAACCATACACGGCGCTAGCTCTTCAAACCATTTCGCGCCATTTCCGGTGCTTGCACGATGCAATTACCGGCCAGATCAGTGCAACACAGAAGTGCCTTGGAGAGCAAGATTCTGCCGGAAACAATAAAGGAGTTGGAATATCAAGACTTCGGTATGTTGACCAACAACTCCGACAACAGAGGGCTCTTCAGCAGCTTGGTGTGATGCATCATGCATGGAGGCCACAGAGGGGACTACCAGAAGGCTCTGTTTCAATTCTTCGCGCTTGGCTTTTCGAACATTTCCTTCATCCGTATTCTTCTTTCTCTTGTTTGCTTCTTCGATATTGCTCCAGGGCTTTCTGTGTTTAGTAACCTAATTGCCGTATTCTCTTGCTTCACAGCTACCCCAAAGATTCTGAAAAGGCAATGCTAGCAAGGCAGACAGGTTTGACTAGAAGTCAGGTAGAAATTTAAAATCATCTTCTTAAAAACTTGCTAAGATCAACTTGTATTTTATTAAGGAACCAAAGCAAAAGGGACATGTCGAAGAACAATATCAAACTTGAAGTTTTTGATTCATTGACATAGGAATTCTAGGAATACCATAATCATGATCAGTAGTGACACTTTTTGCATGACACAGGTCTCAAATTGGTTTATAAATGCACGAGTTCGTCTTTGGAAACCTATGATTGAGGAGATGTACAAGGAAGAAATTGGAGATGCCGACTTGCACTCCAGTTCTTCAACTGAAGATGCATCCAAGGTAAGCAAAAGCGATGTCAAGATCTCCGATGACGGGTGTGATGATTTACAACAGAGCCAGAGTTCAATAGCAGCCGACAAGGCTAAGGACTTTAGATCTGATAAGCAATCTGAGGAGCAACAGCAAAGGTTTAGCTTTGATGACTGTAGTGTCTTCCAAGATGACACAGTTGTTCAGAGTAATGAAGGTGGTGCAGGGTTTGTAGCGGTTGCTCCGGCGTGCCAAATGTCCGAGTTGGGGAGATTTCAGCCTGGAAACGGCGGTGTGTCACTGACATTAGGCTTGCAGCATTGTGAAGTTGGTGATTTTATGTCCGGTGAGAGCCGGCATAGCTTCGTCGTCATGAGGGAGGATGGTATTTACAATGCTGCCTCAGCTGCTACCATTGGAGCTCAGACATCAGAACTTGATTATGTAGCTGCTGGAAACCAGCACCAAAGGTTCACTTCGCCTCATTAATGACAAGGTTTTATGGTGTAAAGACAGTCTTCTGCAATGTTATGACATGCGAAATATATAATAAAGTATGGTATTGTGTCTGATGAGTATAACAGACACAACCATGTTGCAATCCTTATGCGAGAAATTGAGTGATTAGTGATGAATGATCACTGATATAAGAACCCTGTATAGGAAGCAACCCATCAAGGACAAGGCAAGACCTGTTGTATTCTATCTCGAAATTTATCGGAAGATTTGCTCGTCCAAGAAGGTGCTTTTCTGTAGCTCGTTATGCGAAAAAGAAAAGCGTACCATGGGGATTGATGAAGCTAGACCGTGTCAAATACTCCTTGTCCTCAGAAAATAATTAACATTACTCCCTCCGATCTTACTGTTAGAGCTAGTTAGAAGTAATTAAATATAAAATTTTAATTTATTTTATTTTTTAAATTTATAATTTTTTTTAAATATTTCTATTAATTATACATATGAAAGGGTGATCATGATGAAAAGTGATATTTTATGAAAATTAAATTATATTTATTATAAATAATTAATATAATTAATTTCTTTAATTTCTAATTATTTAGTTCTTATATTAAAAATTAGTGATAGTAATTAAGTGTAAAAATTGAAAATTTCAAAATTACCTTTAGCAAGTTAGAAAATTAGAAGTCTTACTCTTATCCTATAATTAGAAGATGGTTAGAGTTGCATTTTTGTTAATGAGTCAGCAATATAACATAAAATTTTATAAAAGATTTTGGGCACGCTTTGAATAGTTTTTTAGAAAAATATTTATGGAAAAAAATAGTTTTTGAACAACTTTTAGAAAATGACTTTGAGAGAATAATTTATAAAAAAAAATAGTTATAAATAAATAGGTATTAGATAGTTATTAATAGAAAATTTTTTATTCTTGATAAATTAGAAATTGTATGATTTTACTAAAAAAAAATTTCTTTTTTCCCCTATTATTCTCTCCATCGACGCATCCAATTCTACTGACGATGAAGACACAAACCAATCTCTACTAGTTACAAAGACCAATGAGCATAGACCAACCTCTACCTACGATAGCTAAGGAAGGGTTGTCGACTCTCTCAACTCCAACACCAGAGCATAAGCAATGATAAAAGCAACTAAGGAAGGTTGTCAGACCAGAACCACCTCTTCCATGAGGGCGACAAACGGCTTGAGTGACAGACCTCTTCTTCCTCTACCAGTGACCTAGATAAAAGTGAAGAAGAAGACCCACCGACGACGAGCTAGATGACAGATATGAAAAAGAGAAAAAAGGAGAGAGAAAAGAAATGAGAGAAAAAATTAGGCTAAAATAGTAATTAGATAATCCATAAATTTTTTTACTATTTTAAAAATTATTCCTAATAGCTTATAAAAATAATTGTTTAATCTATAAATTCTTTTAAATAAATATAACTGTTTATTTTAAAATTTTCTCAAAATCAAGATTTAAGCTATAAACTTTTTTAAAACTAAGATTTTGATACCATCCAAACAGGCATTTTGTATTGAAGATCAACAGAAAGGATCTTATAAATATAATTGTAATTAACAGGAAAGGTCAGTCGATGGTTATCTTAGTGTTGGCATTAAATTTACAAACCGTTATGTAGGGAATCTGGTGTTTTATCGGATGATCGTTTTATGTTCCTGCCAATAAAATGATTGAGTACGCGTAAAATTTTAACAAGCTTCATTAACATGAGCTAAATTTTGATTACAATATTAATAAAACTCGGAAATGTGGTAGGAGAGACATTAATTACTGGTTATCTCATGAAGATTCTGTTTTCGTTTTAAAGCCATCCCTTTGTAGCAGCGTCTTCACCAAATCGAAGAATGGGGAACAATAACATACATCCCCATGCCCTGGACAAAGAGGCTATCTCGTAACACAGCGTAACAAATGCTAATCTACTTCGGCTTTCATGTATACAATCTCCATGATTGCATGCGTAAGAAAATCAAACATATTATTTATTGACAAATAAACCTGTTTTCAAGTATTAGTTAATCAACTCTTCTATTGGGATGCAGCCAATATCGCAATTTTACATTTTTCTAGTAAAGGATGTTGATTATTAGCTAACATGAACAGGATCCAACTCTTTCTACGTTACTAAAGGGCGTTTTGGGATATATGTGTGTGTGTGTGTGTGTGTGTGTGTGTGTGTGTGTGTGGAGAGAGAGAGGAGAACCCACCTGTACCTTATCATCGCCACACAATTGAGCCCCACTTTACTAATTTTCTACATCGGAACGTTTTCTACATTGGAACGTTTTCTGAAGAAGGGGATCTTCGTCATATTGAAGCAGGCCAGAACCTTGGTTTCAAGCACCTTCAAGTTTGATGTAAATCACCGCAAGTAAGCCAATACAAGACTGATTTTTTTTAAAAAAAAAAAAACAAAGGACACGCCTAATGATCCGATCTGAACTACTGAGCATTTACAAAACTATTAGGATCAAGCTTAGGGAAACCTAATTCCATTTTCTCCTACATCACATTTGACTGTACATTAAACTGTGCCAGCGCAAAATGCCTTTAGTTACCCCTGTCCATTGAACTCTCCAGAGTGTCAAGGCCTAAATGAAATACAAATAACATTGTTAATGTTAAGAGAGAAATGCATGGTTGTTATAAACTTCATTAAAAGGTAAGAGAGGTTACCACTGACCTTCTATGCAGAATTTTTATATCATCCCTTATCAATTGAGTTTGCAGAAAGTCATCACCACATTGTTCCACATCAACAGTCTCAACTTCAAAATCATGAAAACCACAATACTCATTCCATTCAAACCACATTTTTGATATCAATTCCTTCTTGAAACAAGTATCATGGTCTTCCTGTTCAGGAGAATCAGCAGCTATCAACCGATATGCAAAGACTTTCCTTGTCTGACCAGGTCGGAATGCACGGCCAATTGCTTGGCGTGTAACTGATGGATTTAGATGAACATCCAAAATAATTATTCGTGATGCCCCAACCAAAGAGATGCCTTCTCCACATGCCTTGATTGAGCCAAAGAAGACTTTAGCATCTGGTGAATTGTTAAACTGCTCCATGGACCATTCTCTTTGTTCAGAGCTGGATTCACCTGATATGACAAATATCTCTTTTCCAGGACTCCATCCCTTCCGTTTCACAGTTAACCTTTCTAAATACTTCAAAGGCAAGAGATATTGGCTAAAGACTAGAAGCTTCTCCCCACTTGATTCACATAGGCTCAGCATTTTAAGAAAGAATTTTGACTTCACCCCATCTTCCAGATCTAGACTCTCTATCATCTCATCCATCATGTGATCAGATACAGCAGAATTCTCAGCACAATTTTCTGCAATAGGCTTTAATTTAGGGTGAAGATAAACCGCACTTCCTACAGAACTTATCTTAAACTTTCTGGATAAGTGCTTTAGTTTATGGACTTCGTGCTTCTGTCGGGGACTAAGATTGAGCACAACTGCGAAATCTACAAGGCCGGGAAGCTCATCAAGAAAATCTCCCTTGTAGTAATGAAGTACCTGGCTTGTCATCTCACGCAAATCTTGAATGACAGCCACTTTCCTTTTAAAATCAGGGTCCTTCTGCAATGTGTTCTCCACCAAGTCACAGAAATCTTTCACACCAGGTACATGTACTCTACTCTTAATGCGCCTGACAATAGGTCGAGATGTTTGTAAGCGTAGAAAATTTGGTGGACGCACAATGTTCAAAATGTTAAACACCTCTTTGACATGATTTTGATACAGGGTTCCTGACAGTACAACTTTCCGAGGTGTTTGCACTTTGGTAAGGGACTGAACTATGTCAGTATTGTCATTCCTGGGTGTGTGTCCCTCATCTAAAATGAGAATAGAAGGAGCCCTAAGCAATATCTCTTGGCAAGATGTGGATACCTGGCTAGTTCCAGTATCACAGACAATTGAAGAGAATTGTTTATATCCTAGGAAAAGAATACTCTTCTGCTCTACCCACTTTTTTAAAACTTCCAGCTGCTGAGATCGACTGTCCGCCTTAGCGGAGTAAAAATCATAGAGTGGAATGTCCTCCACTTGCCATGTTTGAAACTCCTTTTTCCAAATAGCCAATATTCCCTTAGGAAGAACTACTAGGGGTCGGGCATTAGGATACTTGCCAAGAAAGCTTTGCATGAAACTGATTATCATGAATGTCTTCCCAGAACCAGGAGCATGGGCCAAGATGCAGCCACCAGGATTGTCACCCGCAAGGTTTCGGACGAGAAAATTAAATCCTTCAACTTGATGGGGTTTCATTTGTTTCATATGCCTGGGGTGGGCAGAGAGTTCAGATATCACCAGACCATCTTCACCAAATTTAAGTCCCGATACATCAGGCAATGCTCTCTCTTTGGAATTCCGTGAATCGGCCATGTAAGTTCTTGTACTTTTTTTAACCTTTAACGAAATGAAAATATTAACTAGGGACTATGTTTTTGAACTCTCACCAGTGTCAACAAAAAGCAATCTTTATCTTAATCCAGCAAATTACTCATGAAAATTACTTATTCTGGTTATAAATATGTATCCACAAAACTATTCCAAATAAAAACTTGCTTCAATTTAAAGTTCAGATGTTTCAAACTGTATGCACAAACAGAATTTCGAGCACAGAAAAATAAATTATGGTTTTCCCTCTCCCTTCTTTTGTGGAAATTCGGGAAATTTATTTTGTTCAATTCAAAGGATCTTTCTTTTTTTTAAAAAAAAAAATCATCCCTAGAAATCTCTTTACCAACTTAAAATATAATGCAGATATAAGGATCTAACCTTGTACTGGAATTCAAATATGGTTTCGATTCCTCTGCTGATAACCCCACAAACACGACAAACATAACCAAGATCATCTTTTAAAACATAAGAGTGATCACAGTCATCCGCACCCTTTTCAGCTTCATCACGTGGAGCATCCATATCAACATCCTAGGGAAAGCAGAATTAAAATAAATTGGTACCAGTGGAGCTTTCAAGGATGGAGTAGGTCAGTATTACTAAGAAAGTTAACAATTCGATCTGATGTGAAAGATTATCCTCATTTCCCAGAAAGATGTACAGTAAAGTACAATATACATTGTCTGCAGTTGTGATAACAATCATACAAATGTACTGAAATCTAACTTACCCTTGTATTTTTATAGGTGATTCTCCATGGCGGAGAAGGTAGGAGCATACTTACTATGTAAGCAATAAAGCAATTTTACATTATATGAAATACATAAAGGGAACATATCAAAGAAAGAGAGCTATAGAGAGCGCAACACATGGGAGACCAGCAAGGGGAAAGGGGAACCAAATGTCTTGAAGGCTTCAAAACTAATTATATTCCATAAGTAATTTTGTGCAACACCTCTAGAACATACATGGAAAATGATCTACAAAGGAGGCTGATAAAATAGGGTATGTCATCTTAGGTCTAAAACCACAAAATTCTTTACATAGTTCTTAATGTAGTCCGTTAAGTATTGTGTTGATAGACCCACCCAAAAAAGAAACAATATTACAATTTCTTATGTACCAATTTATTTTCGCCACATTCATCCATTCTCCCTTTTCCCTCCCTCTTATTTTCACCAGAAACATAAATTATGTGTCTCAACAACCCTTAACATAGAATATTTAAGCAGTAAAAACAATAAAATGCAAGGAAACTGAGCAAATACTTAAAAACAAAGCAGCACATAAAGTAATTAAACATTGTCACATTTGTTTTTTTGAAAATTAATAACGAATTAACCCAATCATACTTTGGAACATTCTATTGCCATTGACATCTCCCTCCAAATATCTTCTAGCCCATCATCCTTTGTGTCAGCCTGTGGACTGTCTCCCTCTTGAACACCAATAAAAGAACCTTTATCTTTTCCAATGTCGTCTTTGCCCATGAGAAAAGGTTCAGATTTTACATCTAGACTTCCAGCATGAGACCCAATAGGAGGAAGATGTGCATTGGGACCATGGTACCCCTAATAATAATTGCAAATAAAATATCAAAGTAAGTCAAATCAACAAAACAAATAGGATATAGCATATCATGATAAGTTGCAACAAATACAATATCCACACTTATCATAAAAAAGGCAAAAAAAAAACAAACACAATATCCACACTGTCAAAATCCTAAAACAGGAAGCAAACTATTTCTACATGCAGTAATTCAAAATATGTGTTTATCTGACAGTGAGTGTGTGTGTTTATTTTTTAACGTTAAAGTCTAGAAAGACAATTGATGACAATCTACATAACTGGGTCATTTAAGGAGAAAATTCAGACAAGAGTAACTTTTAAGTCATCTGAAATACCACAGGTCACAGTACTAAAATAAAAGTAATCATCATTATACTGAGCCCGATCCTACATCAGGAAAAGAAGAAACTTGGGATGTCTCATGATTTTTGCCACATTTCACAATTTTACTTCAGCATCATCACGCACTAATTAATGATTTGTTATTATTCATCAAAGCTTGTTACACAAACAATAAGCTCCAATGCCCTAGATTAGCTCAATATGAGCATAGAGATAAACAATATGTAGGACACCTCCCAAATATATATTTACAAGAACTGAGTCCTCCCTTTCCACCCCGAAGGAAAAAACAAAGAACAGTAAAATAAGATTATGCTGCAACCAAATTAATTCAGTTCTTATGGAAAGAAAACATTATACTAATACTTTTAAAATAAAATGCTCAAATACAAAAACATACACGTATTTCATGCTTTCACCACTTTATGATTAACAGAACAGGTAAACACTTACAACTATGTCTTTTGTAGTAGACCAGACAACAGGTTTTGGCAGTATAACTTCTTGAAATGGCAGACAAGGTTTCTTATCTCTATCATCTTCCTCATCTGAATCAATAATTACAACAGTTGATGATGCTTTTGAAGCAGTCTTTGTCATGGGATTATCCTCCAAATCTATGATTTTCTGACATGCAAAAACTTTAACTTAGTATAGTTTATGAAGTATATGTTAGCAAAAGCGTATTAGGCCTTAGCCCCAGTCCATGTTCGTTAGTCAGTGAATCCACTTAAAATTTTCACCTTAGCAGCTTCTTCATCACGATTCATTCCCACTTTCACAAACTGTAGAAGTGCAGGATCTTTTGCAAATATAGGGCTCAATGTCCGCATCTTTTGAGCTATAAGGGACTCTATTTCCTTGGTGACACTTCCAAATTTTCCGTGGTTCAGGCCATCAAGCAAGTCCGCAATTGCATATGGATTGCTATAGTCTACAACTTTTAATATTTTGTGTTTCTCTGAATTAAATCCTGTTCTCAGAAAATGACAAGTACCTAAAGTTAAATAATACCAACATCCGTTGATGCATTACAATTTACAAATCATAACACTACTTCATCCACAGGAGATATGACAAAAGCTATAATATGGGGAAAAAGGAGACCTAAAGACATATTTCTTCAATGATACAACAAATATTCCTCAAGGAACATAATACGAAAGAAAACAATGATAATCATACTAATGCATTTTCTACTTTCAACTTCATAAAACCCAACAATGAGATCAATTTTTCGGAAAAATGTTTCATGTTTGCATTACTTCAGTGCTTCTAGACCCCCACAACTCACTACGCCCACAGTGGAGTCCATGGAGCCTTAAACAGTAAACACTACGAATGAAGTCAAAGTAACATTTTATTAACTTTAATTCCAGAGTGCTTTCGATTCTCTTATACGGAAAATATTTTTAGCGCATAACTGTATCAACCCACGAGCTCATATAAACTAGAAAGGAAACAAAGACAATGTAGAGCATCATCAATAAAACAGGTGAAATGATCGGAAGCATTAGGACAATGCAAGAAAATGCGGCTGAAAACACAAGATATGAATGCTCAGCAACTAGCGACCAACATTGTCCCGGAAAATGCGATTCACGTCAGAGGGGTAAAGAGAAAAGAGTCAGGGAATACCATCTGCAGGTCGTTTAGCCGGCAGCAAACCAACTGCTGGTGACTCCATGAATGGCGACGGAAAAGCTGAAAATTACATACAACCAAATATAAAATGCGTCAACGATAAATATCAAAATGATAATGATGTAAAGAAAAGAAAGAAGTTAATGAACTTCACTCCTCAGCCCGAACTTAAGAATTTCACACGCAAATCGTAATAGAAACAAATATAGAAGGCTCCAAATTTCGAAACAAGGATCAATTGAGACGGGGTCGGGCTGATCTTTGCTTCGGCGTGATTATTTTCTGGCGGAGCAACCCAGTCGGTAACTCGCGTGGGCTACTGTACTGGGTTACAGTAAAAATGCTTCTGCACGCGCAGCGTGGCTACGCGCCGCTTAAGACTATTTTTGGGGTACGAGACTGAGCCGGAGTCCAGAGAAGGGGGAGAGAAAGCGTGAAGTTTTATTGGCTAAATAAGTCAATGGCTCAGATTGAAGCACTGATTGGCAAATTGATTTTTGAGTCAATAAGAAATATCAAGACAAAAATTTGCAGCACCAAATGCAAATAGTTCTAGCCCACAAAAATGAAAAATTGGTTAATTATATTTATGAATAGCATGAAGTAGAGTTAGTTGTAAATTTTATATTAAGTTTATATTTTAAATTAATATTTATAATATATAAATCTATAATCTATAAATAATACAGAAATAGTAATAATCTCCTTATTTTAAAATTTTTAATATTTGTGGGATCTATATTTTTTTGTTATAATTTTTTTTAAAAAAAAGTAGGCTTATTTATAATTTAAAAATAAAATAAAATTTTTATTTTTTTAAATTATATTAATATCGATTAAGATAAATTTTTTATTATTTTTAAACGTAAATTTAAATATTTAAAATTTAAAATATTTTTAAAAATTATAACTAAAATTATAATAAAATAATATTTTTTTAAAAAATTTAAACACGTTGTAAATGCATATTAATTATGGAAGGATCAATTAGATGATATAAAACTCAGGCCTAAAAGCTTTATTTATAAAAAGAGTAGGCTTCAAGCCTAGGTCTTTTAGCCACACTCCTGAGTAAGAGTCCGCCTTTTAAAGTTTTTTTTTTTTCTGTTACACAATTTCAAATAAAATATATATATTTATAAAATTTATAAAAAAAAAAGATTAAATTTATCTACATTATTTATTATTATTAAAAATAAACTTAAATACTTAAAAGTTAAAATATCTCCTTAAATATTATGATTAAAATCACAATAAAATAATATTTTTTAAATATTAAATATATTTTAAATAGTAATATATCTCATTTTTTATTAGTTAAATTTACGGATAAATAAATATATATATATAACTCAAAATCTATAATTAAAGTCATAAATTGATGCTGAAAATTGAAACGCAATAACAATCCTCTACCTGAATTGAAGAAAGTGCAAAACCATTTCAAGGAAGAACTAACCGTTAATAGGCCGATGACCTGAAAACTGACCAATTGGCAAATATCTCATAGTCGTGGATGGAACTGCAGACTGGTTATAAGATAACCCTATCATATATAAAGGATACAAAAAACATAATGTGTTAGCATGTATAGCTACATAAACAGAGATAAAAGGAAAATGCTTAAGACTACTTGCCCTGTAGATTGTCTTCATTGAAAAGAGGTTGTCCATGATCCTGTGGTAGAAAATAAAAAACGGCATATCATGGAATATCATTAAAGTAAATAAACAGAGTGTATTCAATTAAAATACAAAAGGGCTAGACATAGTCATCAACTTTACCTTGCTCGAGTAATAATTTGAGACTCTTGTAAGACTTTCTACCACGTTTCATTTATGACCCTATAATTAGAAAATGTAATATTTAGAAAATCAACACAAAAAGTAAGTAAAAAATAAAATGTCAAGACTAATAGAATTACCTTGTGAAGAAGATATAATGTTTTCCTGACCTACAAGAGATTGTAATTGATTACTTGTTTGATGGCGACAAACCAAATTTAACTCGGTTTCATGGCTGAAATGAAAATATGCATATGTATGTCAATAACGAAGCATAATTGGCTGATGAAAGATGTAACTATTGATATACGAAATTAACAATGATCACTGCAAAATGCTCATGTAACTAAATATCAAACGCTGAAGTACTGGGGAGAAGTTCACAGACCCAATAATTTGACGAAATATACACAGGGAATAAGGTATGTCAGCAAATAAGCCACTGAATGGCACCCAAGAAGCAAAACAAAACATTTGCCGATCAATCTAAAAGTTTAAGAGAAACATGAGTGAATTGCCTAGGGGAAAGTAATCCTTGCCATGGGGAGGTGGAGGGTTAGCTCCTTCCAGTTCAAAACCGAAACAAAAAAAAAAGAATCAAAGAAAGAAAGAAAGAAAGAAACATTTAGGTTTCTTTGGTATGCTAGAACTAAAAGAGGAACATTTGGCCCCTTCTCATCACTTGCAAGATCACGGGTCATCTAAACCAATAAAAACCAACTTCACTATGATCAAAATATGGTATAAAGTAATCAGGGGCACAAACAATATAAATAGCAGGGCCAAGCAACCAAAGCAATAAGTTGATAATAGAAAATAAAGAAGCTTATAAAGACTCAAAATAAGGGCAATATAGCAAACTAAATAACTCTTACACCAGGTAACTAGTGGACGATCCAACTATTGAAAATGATACACTAAATGTTTCGATTAAATTTCAACCCAATCTAACAGTTAACGAATGGATAAACACCGATTTACTAAAACTATATTGTGAATATACAAAAATAGAGTTTCCTCTCTCAATTGGCTGGTATTCTACCTTAGAATTTTTTTTTTATATAAATAAATTTAGATAAGTTTGACACACATTTCTAACTAAGATAAAAGTAATGTTTCAAAGTTCATGAAACGCTTATAAAAAATTTTCCTCACACTCTACCCTAATCTGACTCATGTTACATTGCTTTAAATATTATACCTTTACAACATAGAAAGGAAGCCCACCAACAAAAATAAATAAGCCTAGGATGAAATGGAATATTTAGGCTCAAAGTTATTTCTATGATTTTTAATGCCAAACTACCTAAATAATTTATCATTGTAAAGGTAACAATTACTTAACTAATTTAAATAGATTATAAAAATTAAATAATTATTTAATTATAATAAATATAATATTTTTTTTGAAATAACTTAGTATAACATTAGATTATATATCAATTTATAAATTAAATAAATTAATTTTAAAAAATAATAAATATTATAGATAAAATATATTGAGATGTTATATCTATAATCAAATTAATTAACTCATATATTTAAAATTAGGGGAGTATTATGTTAGGTAAGAGTGTTTGGAAGGTGAATAAGCATGCTCAAGAGTAAAAATAATGATACATCTCAAGAAATACTCCTATGTTTTTAAATATAGAATAATTGAGGAATTAATTTTAAATTAATTATTTTAATATTTTTTTAATAATAATCAAATAAAAAAAAAGAAGGAGTGAATTGAAGATAGGAAAAATATTTTAAAAAAATATTATATTGGAAGCAATTGAAGATAGAGAAAATATTTTTAAAAAATATATATTATATTAATTAATTTAATTTTTTTAATTTAAATAAATTAATTAAATAGATTTTATATTTAATAATAGAAAATATATTAAAAAAAAAAGGTCCGACGAACTCTGGTGTCCGCAACATATTCGAAAAATAATGTTGAGTTGAAATGAATAAAGGATTAATATAATTGCACCCCTCAGATATAAAAAATGACTTCGGACCTTGCTGCCCACCTTCATTCTCATTCATTGTCCTCATTGATCCCTATTATTCTCCATCACGATTCACGAATCTCCGCAGGATAAATCTCACCACTTACCCTGATTTCTCCTCCCCCTCACTGCTCCTCAATCCAAACAACCAACTTGTCCTCTACAAACAGCTGAACGTCACCACATTCACTAATTCGGTGGCAATCAAGAACGAATCCATCAGCAACCTTTTAATGACGTAATCAAATTCTCGAGATCTAGATACGAAATCGTTAACTTCTCTGAGAGATTTGACTCAGATGAAGGGGTTTCTGATGGTGATTCGGATGAGCCCCTAAAAAGCAGGACTGTAGTGGGCCGCCGGGGACGCTGCTGCTCGCGAACGAAGACGGGCGATGGGCTCATAAATGTCTTAGGACAAAATGGGAATACAATTTTGGAAATGAGGGCAAAATGATCAAGAAAAATCGATTCCGGGGGGGGAAAGTACTTTCCATCGTCTCAAGGGAAATTATGCTTCCAGAGGGCACACATCTATTGCGAACCAAACATCCTATTGTGGTTTACCCTCTCATTTCTAATTCCATAGCCTGCCTTCCGTCCCATGATACCAAATGCAGCGTTGTCGTCAAGAGCAGAAGAGATATCCTATCAATGCGTCTCGACGTCAAAACGAGAAATGAGTATGCGGCACAGTTGTAGGGAGCACGATGTCACGAATTACCTAAGAACGACCCCTCAATGATCTAAAGGGAACCATATATAGAGAAATTTTATATCGTGAAATCATAAAGTCAATTAAGATATCATGTTTGTTTGGTTTGAATAAAGAGAGGGTCCCAAGAGGCCTAACTTGGGGGAAAAGAAATACCCGTCTAATCTGATTTAGCTGAACATGGTTCTTAAGCTCTAGAAGAAATTTCAGTTAGTACCGATAAAATATGATGAACGGATGTTGGACCCAACAAATCCAGAAATCGAGTCATGAAATAAACATAAGAATTCATTGGACAATTGTAGCGAGAGAATGAAGTTTAGATATATTACCGTATTGATCGTCGACAGATTTATGGCATTTGATCATCTACTCCCTTACCATCCAGAGGAAATGAGTGAGACGCGGAAGAGCAAGTGGAGAGAGAGCCTTGGGTGCGCCGTGGAGAATTAGAAAGAGCAAACCAGAAATGGGGGGAAACAGAAAACAACTGGTGAGCGTTTCACCAAAAAAAAAATTATATATATATATATATATATATATATATATATATATATATATATATATATATATATATATATATATATATATATATATACCACTAGTGAGTGTTTTGGGGCCTCGGCGCCTCAAAACCATGTTTTTGGCTGCTTCCCGCAAAATCATGTTTCGCGGCATCATCGGGACTTCAAACACACTTCTATCGTCCTGGCTGTAGGTTGCTAGCTACTAACTTTTTTGTTGGAGGTATTTTTCATCCTTAACTGTTAACAAATAAAAAAAAATACAATTGCTATAATTTTTTCACTCAAGCATCACCAACTACTGTCATAAGCGCAAGCGGAATTAGTCTAACGTGATTTTACGGCACCAATCTTGTTTTAGCAAGACTAGTGACCAGTGAATTTATGATGCCAATCTTTTTGTAGTAAGACTAAAAGTATGTTTGGTGACTTGTTTAAAGCCACCCCAACGTGATTTTAGTCCCGCGATACGTGGGGTTTTGAACGTGGAATCAAATCCACGTCCGTGAAAAAAATCAAATATGTTATCAGTCCCTTGCAGTAGATAAATTACTCTCATACTTTAATTTTTTAATGCACTAAATAAAAATATATAAAAGTTTAAGGCCTAAGTTTTGGACATTTGTTGGCAATAAAACAAAAAAAAAGACATTTAATACCGTTTTTTGTACAACAATGAACATTCAATACCAACTCTTACAAAAAAAAAATACTTGGAGCTTAATATTAATGTTGACCGTTTCAATCATGATTCTTTTTGCATAAAGAATGAGTCATTAATTTTTTTTATTTTGTGAAAAAAATTACGTGATTTGGATTTCAGGAATTTGAATAAATACAATTTAATCATGACCATTGACAATCTTCATTTGAAAAATGGAGGTTTTTTCTTTAATAACGATTTGCATCCAAGGTATAGGTTCATGACTATTGATTTCAATATTCAATTGTAAATTGAAAATTTCTCCTTAACAACAATCTGCTTAAACTTTTAAAATATAGATGAAAATATCTCTCATATATTTAATAATATACTTTTAAATTTGTAGATAGAATATTGATATTCAGTACATAGTATTTCATCCAATCACTTGTCCAATTGCGTCAGTAGTCATTTTTCTTTAATGGTCAATAAGTAGCTCGAATAAGGATCCAAGAAAAATTATATCATTCCTAGTAGTTAATAAAACTAATTATTGATTATTTATGTAAAAAAAAGAGATAGATCATGTGCAAAATCCACTTACAATTATGGATTTTACTACATGTATTACATGTTAGATATATCAATATATGCTCTCTTTTGATATGATCATCATTTTCAGACAAGAGAGATCCAATATTTTTTCTTTAACATGGCATTCTCTCATAATTAATCTGGTGGGAGCTTCATGTATTGAGTCACCTTCTTTTATATTGATGGTTGGAATGGTGGAAAGAGATCATTGAGATTTTCATTCTCACCTAGCAGTAACATTAGACAACTGACCAAACATGGTAGTAGTTTCAGAATGGATTTCAATAGGAACATCTTGCTTCTCTTGTGCGTTTGCTCCTTGACGAGAAATTGGGGGATCATGACGATTAGAAGCAGAAGTAGGAGTGAGAGGCTTGGTCTCACTCTCATTCTCTCTGTCAGCTTTTGCTTCTAAGAAAGCTTCTTGAAGTTGCAAAGTATTCTCCAAATTCCACAACACATCTCCCATTGAAGGCCTATCTGCCCCACAATCAGCTAAACACTTCTCAGCCTCCTCAGCAAACTTGTTTACTGATTCTGGGTCACAAGTTCCTACGAGTAAAGGGTCCATAACCTTCTCAATCATGCCCTTTTCCTTACATTGCAATACCCAATCAGCCAAATTCACTTGTTCTCTAGGCAACTGAGGATTAAGAGGAGCCCTTGCACAAAGTGCCTCTAACAGGACTACTCCAAATGAATACACATCAGATTTCTCTGTTAATTGCTGCAATCTGAAGTACTCAGGATCTAAATACCCAAAACTACCCTTCACTGCTGTGCTGACATGGCCTTGTCCCATTGGGCCATCCTTGGAAAGCCCAAAATCAGCTACCTTAGCTGTGAAGCTATCATCAAGCAAAATGTTGGTGGTCTTAACATCACGATGGATTATACCGTGTGCAGTGCCAGTGTGAAGATAATGAAGCCCGCGTGCTGCTCCGATACAAATTTCCAACCTTTCTTTCCATGAGAGAGGGGTAATGTTCTTGCCGTACAAATGATTCCTCATGGAACCATTGGACATGTACTCATAAACCAATATCATTTCCCCATTTTCGTCACAATACCCAATTAAGGATACGAGGTGTCTGTGTCTTAGTTTAGACAACATTTGAATTTCTGTCTCGAATTCAGCGATCCCTTGCTCGGAATTCGGGTTCCCTCTTTTAACAGCAACCTGAGTTCCATCGTCAATCACACAAACATAAACGTTACCAAATCCACCAACCCCGATTATGTTTTTAGGATCCCAGTTCTTAGTTGCTTCTTGTAATTCTGCCAAAGAGAAATATCTTCCTAAGCCTGAATGGGAACTTGACGTCTTGCCACCTCCCATAAAGCTTGCATCACCTGTTGAGTTTTTTTTTTTAATCAAGTCATTACGTATCTTGTTTAGCCTATAGATGTCACAGGCAAAAAGGAAAAGAAATATTTTGATCCATATAATTTAAACTCAGTTATAATTAAGTATTTAAATTTTAATTTTGTCAATATAATTTTAATTTGATTATAACTCAATTTTTAAATTTTAACTCGATATAACTTAATCTCTATAATTTTAGCTATTTAAAATAATAATATTTATATTTTAAAAGATAAAATCATACATTTAATAAAATTTAAGGATAAAAATCTTAAATAATTAAAATTATATTAATTGAATTGTAAGGAGTTAGAATTTAAAGATTGTAATTAAAGTTAAAATTTAAGAATTAAATATCCATATTATATAATGCGGTAGCAGAAGATTAATTTTCCCAAATACATATCAAGGATTCATATAATGATGGTTCGTTGGATGAGAACGTACCTGCATGGAGAGGGAGTAACCATGAAGAGAAGCTATTCCTTCTCTCCCAGTCCTGTGGCCTCTTGTGCCACTTGATGACCATAGCACCCAGGCCTGCAAATGCTCCGAACATCATGGCGAACCCAACCGTCGCCACCGCTGCACGGTTCGATCCGTTTCCTTCCTTACTTCCATCAACCCCAAATTCTCCGTCCAAGCTATTCACTGAATTGCTCATCTTCATCACCTCAATTCCGTTCATTATCGCATTTGCCGTATTTGCTGGTCCAATCTGAACCGTTAATCCTCCTGTCATCAATGAAGCATCAACCACAATGTCTTTGTAATACGGTACTGCCAGAGCTCCGTTAATAGCCGACAAATCCAAATTTGAAACCGCCATTTTCTGATTCACATACACGTTGAAGTAGAGATCGTTGAGGCTCTTCGACACGATGTCGCAGAAATGCAGTCTGATGAGATAGCTAAAAGAATGGTCCACGTCGAATTTCCATGTGATGTTGAAATTTGCATTGCTCACGTCATCGGTCATTTCGGTGACGGAAGCGTATATGGTCGGCGGTGCGATTAGAGGAGAAATTGACGGGTTATTGGGGAATTTGATGGCGTCTGTAGCTACAGAGACGCTCTTCGCGAAGTTACTGTTGGTGAGGAAAGGCTGATCGGAGGCCCAAACCCTCCCGAGCGTGTCGTTCACAGAGGTGATCAGAGGTCCGCCGTTGTTCAGTCGGTACACAGGTTGGAAACCGTAGGAGGTCAGGCCGTTGAAGTCGCCGACGGGGAACAGGTCAGAGCCTTTGTCGGCGATCAAGATGCTCGGAGCTGAAACGACTTCAATTGCATTGATGAAAGCAGCAGAATCCTTCAAGGGAAGAAACGAAATGTTGAATTGTGCTGCAGTTGCGTTTATGAGGTATTCCTTGAGGATCGGATTGCTGTTATTGTTCACATTGAAGCTATGAAGCAGAACATATTTGTTTGTATTTACAGAGAACGAAGCTTGCTGAAGATCGAAGACGTTGTTTTTTAGAGGGTAGAAATGTAGACGAACCCAAAGGAAGCCTGGTTGAGTCAAATTGAAGGAGTATTTAGCTTTATCTTTGAAAATCCTCGCGCTTGAGTAAATTGGGGAGGAGACGTTGATGTCTTTGGCTGAGACTTTATAATCATCTTTGGTTTGTAACAATGAACTGGTTTGTGATTCTGATTGGAATTGTCTTCCATCTGGGACATCGGCTGTGTTATCTGAACCACAATCAATGAGGAAGTTATCTTTGGGAATGAATGTGCCTGATGAAGATTGTGAGAAAGCAATGGAAGAGAAGGACAAGAAGATAATGACCAAGAGGAGCGCCATTGAAGGTGACATCGATGGCAAGGAGGATAGAAGAATTTGCAGTTACTTTATGGGTTTTCTTTCTATCTTCTCCATATCCTCCTGGTGAGGAGGACGAGGATTCAATAAGAATCAGGCACAAGAAGAAACCTCGTAAAAAAGGGGCGCCATCTTAATTCGTGTCCTCAACATGTTCATGTTGTTTTGCCTTATTTCAAGATTTTGATTGGAAGCGGATGAAAAATATGATGACAACTCCGACCGGAATTTGGTTTCCAAATTTTTAGGCAAAGAATTTGGCAAGACTCGAGATCTTAGGCGGTTTTGTAAATTCATGTACATTTTATTGCCGCCTTTATAGAATTTACCAGTGAGAGAATTAGTCAAATTTAGTAAAACCAATTTCATTCAAACCATTTGAACACCTTCCTTCCCTAGCAAGGCAAGGCAGTAACAATTTTTTTGTTTGAATGATAGATTTAAATGACAATGAAATATTGAAAACTTACTAAATCTAAAGTGCTCAATGCTGTGACTCAGTTTTTAATTAATGATAAGAATTAGGATTCCTCGAAAGCTTACTAAGATAGTTTCTGTTAACTTTGTCCTAAAACAATTTGAGTGACATTATTTGAAAGGCCTCTCATATGATATCTGATATGAATGGATTGAGAAATAAATATGCGTTATTTAATCGATGTGAAACATACTAATATATTAACACATGGATCTCCAAGACTTCAACCCTTATTTCATGAGAAGAGCTACTTCTATATAATTCATCCATCGACCAACCACAAATACATACCCTGCGTGGAGGATTCACGAGCACTGTAAAAGCTCTATACATTTTGGATGTGTTATTTGAATTAAAGGTAGGCAGAACAATCAAATATGAACCGATTTAATTAAATTAATAATAAAAATATAAATCAGTATTTTTTAAAAAAATATAGTAAAAAATTAGGTTTGCAAAAGTTACTAAAGTAATTTTGAAAAGAACTTGATTATAGTTTTGAAAAAAATTGATTGTTTCACCCAAAAACTTAGATTGTAATTTGTAGGTGTTCCTTACGCAAAGCAATAAGCCCTCTTTAATACTCATGAGATGCGGTACTCGAGAGATTTTTTTTATTTTTTGCAAAGCCACGTCCACCGTTATTTTGTCTCGAATCAACCCGCGACAAGAAAACCATATTATTAGGGCAAAAGAAATTACCGCCACTTTCAAAAGTATATTTATATTATTTTGATTTTGTTTTTTCGCTGTAGTTGTCTTGTTCAAGCGGCATCTCCCATCCTCCAACCTGATTCTTTTCATAGTCCGAAGTTGAAACAAAGACTTTCTTCTCCGGCGAAGCTCAATGTTAGAAATGGCTAGCGAGGCGGAGGAAACTGTACGATGTCGCATAGCGGTAACCGAGTATCGTAGGAAGCTCCTCCAGCATAAGGAACTCGATTCCAGAGTTCGTGCAGGTCCAACATCAAACCCTAATTCCTCTCGTTCTTTCACCTTCCCCCTTGATTTTCTCTTTTTGGACTACCAAATCAGTTCCACATTGACATTAATGCAATCTAAACGCCTTTTCACTAGAATTGATATAGGCTCTGCTTGCTTCTCTGACAATTGGTTCAAGTAACTTATTCTTCTTCTTCTTCTTCTCCTCATTGATTTGTTGTTGTTTTTTTCTGATTTCGGTTGCATTAAATTTCTTTTATCAGTATTCCATTTCAACTATTAAGTATTAACGCATATATCATGATCACCCACGGTAGCTGGGGGCTTAGCTTAGGACAGGACTTCAGTTGAAAAAACTCAAGTGCTATTTTGCCAAATTTGTACTAGCTTCTTGAGTGATAGTTTGTTAACGTTTCTTTTTACTAATTTGATTTTCTATTTCAACTGTACTCAGTTAGAGAGAATTTGCGGACAGCGAAGAAGGATTTCTCTAAAACTGAAGATGACCTGAAGTCCCTGCAGTGTGTTGGCCAAATCATAGGCGAAGTTCTGAGGCATCTTGACGATGAACGCTGTAATTATAATTTGTTCTGCATCTATCTGTATCAACTCCCTAGTTTTGTGTGTTTCTGGATTCAACATCATCTGTAGCCGTGTAGGTGTAAAATATTTTTGCTGGATTGGAAACTCAGTCATTCTGTCAGATTTAGGATCTCTCCTGATGATTGTTTTCCCATAAAATCTATATCTTCTGTTGTTCTCTCGAGTCTAAATTATTATTATGGACGTGGGAGGAATGGTTGACATTTATGAAGTAGTAATGCTTATAATCCGAATTGTTTCAGTGATAGTTAAAGCAAGCATCGGGCCTAGATATGTGGTTGGCTGTCGCAATAAGGTTGACAAGGAGAAGCTAACTGCTGGCACTCGAGTGGTGCTTGATATGACTACTCTAACCATCTGCCCCGTGAAGTATTTCATCTTCTACTATTGGACTGTTTGTTATCATTCTGTATACGATTCTAAATTGACTTTTTTACATTTCTCTTTTTTCATATGTGACAGGTTGATCCAGTTGTATATAATATACTTCATGAAGACCCTGGCAATGTTAGTTACGCTGCAGTTGGAGGGCTTTCAGACCAGATTCGGGAGCTTAGGGAATCAATAGAACTGCCTTTAATGAGCTGTTTCTTAGGGTTGGCATCAAACCACCCAAGGTATGGTCATGCTGGAAATAGTTGAATGGCTTAGCACATTGTTAAACGATAAGAATTGATGAATATTGTTGTTTTTTTACAGGGTGTTCTTCTTATGGACCTCCTGGAACTGGAAAGACATTATTAGCTAGAGCAATAGCAAGCAATATAGATGCTAACTTTTTGAAGGTTTGACTTTTTCTCTTTGCTTTGTATACAAAATGCTTGATATGTGGCCTTCTAAAGATACTTGTACTGTCAATTGAAAATTTATTATTGTTCAGGTTGTATCTAGTGCTATCATCGATAAATATATTGGCAAAAGTGCAAGATTGATTAGGGAAAATTTTGGATATGCACGTGATCATCAGGTAAAATCTTCCATTGAATTAAACATGCTTTCCTTAGATGCCTCTATTAAATTGACTTTAACTAGTGCCATATTTTTGTTTAGCCTTACATCATATTTATGGATGAGATTGATGCCATCGGTGGATGCTGTTTTAGAGAGGGAACAAGTGCTGACGGGGAAATTCAAAGAACACTTATGGAGTTGCTTAACCAGCTAGCTTGATGGGTTTGATCAACTTGGAAAGGTAATTATCTGCTCGAATTAATTCATGACTTTTTGAAGATTTGCAATTGGTGAGACAATTCAGTCGGTATTGTTTTACATATATTATGATGTGATTGAATGTGGACTAAAAATGTCGGTTAAGATGATTATGGCTACAAATAGACCTGATGTGCTTGACCTAGCACTTCTTCGACCTGGCCGACTTGATCGTAAAATTGAAATTCCATTGCCAAATGAGATATCAAGGATGGAAATCCTCAAAATTCGTGCTACTGGAATTGCAAAACATGGGGAAATTGATTTTGAAGCAGTTGTTAAGCTTGCTGAGGTAGGTCTTATGAATCCCTATCCATGTTCAAACTTCAAGACTTTAAAAATCCTTTGCCTAATGATTTCATGTATTTTATTGACATCAGGGGTTCAAGGGTGCGGATCTTCGTAATGTTTGCACTGAAGCTGGGATGTCTGCTATACGTGCAGAACGTGACTATGTAATTCATGAAGATTTCATGAAGGTAAACACTTTTCTATTTCAAAAGTCTAGTTAGACGCATAATGCTATTGTGAATGGAATGATAATGTTCATTTGGTTGCCTTACTGGCTGTTCATTAGCTAAATCGTAAAATATACTATCTACTGTTTCTCGTTCACATTGAGGCAAGTATGTGTAATCAGAAAATCAACACTTGTTGCATAAAAAATCTCGCCTGAAATAAAATCTTAGCTGGCGTTTTTGTGGGCGACTTTTCATTGTGGAGACTAGAGTTAGTCCTGAATTCTCACACCTCCAACCAAAAAGTTTAAAATTGCTTCTGACTTTACAATCCAAATTTCCAAAGACGAGTCAGATACCCCGATTTGAATGCCGAACCCCCAAAGCGGATTAGCCAGAACAGTGGAGAAGCAAGGAACTGGCGAGCAGCCCTTAAACAAGACGGCCAAATATTCTTTCTATCCATATTCCAATGATTGAATTCCGTTTCGTCTAATTCCTGATGTAGTTTAATTTAAATCTAGGAAGATCGATGATTTTTTTGTTTCTCAATACAAATATGATTAGTTTGGGGTTGAAGATCTATATTCTGCCCCATATGTCTTGTGCTTAGTCACTGAGGTTTTTTTGCTTTCCCTCTTTTAAGCACTCCTTGTCTTAACTTTGTTTTCTTTATTTCAGGCTGTGCGCAAATTAAATGAAGCTAAGAAACTAGAATCTAGCGCTCATTATAATACTGATTTCGGGAAGGATTGAAAGCTTTGTAGCACATCATCCCCCAAACTCTAGTGGAGCAGGGGAGAAATATTTATTATTGTCGAGCCTCTTCCTGCCCCAATCGGATAAAGCTATCTCAGCCCCAACCAATTCTCTTCGGCCTTGCGTTCTGCTATGTTGTTATTTACATTATATTTCCAATTTTTTTGTCCTCTTTTAATTTCAAGTAAAGGAAGAAGTTCCATGTTCTTTTGTTCATTATTATTGATATTTAAGTTGTTCTTGGTGTTTATTTTCCTTTTCATACCCATTAAGGCTTGTTCTTGGTTTTTATTTTCCTTTTCATACCCATTAAGGCATGAACCATATTCAAATCACTTGTCAAAATGACAGGAGAAAATTTGAACGTCTGACAATCGGAGGCATGCGAGTATAGATTTATTATGAGCACTACAAATTCGCCAAATCTGAGCAAAAACAAAACTACAGCTAACAATGCTGCATAAATATTTCTTCAAATTATTAAATAAATGCCATTCAATTGTTTCACAATATACATCTAAAACATCTAAGGATGAATGCTAGTTTCTCTGGATGATCCTTAAGAGGTCTGCTTTCATGCAATACACGGTCTCTGGCATTTGAACGGCATCAGATGAAGAGTCACCTCCACTGTAATGAATCTAGAGCTTGTAGATGAACCTGCTTGTCTCCAGCTGCCAGAACATTAAAACCTGGCACATGCAGCTCTTAAAAATGAGAATGGAAGCTTAATCAAGTTAAATAAGGGGATGGAACTTACATGGCTTTCCCAGCTCATTTATTTAGTGACAATTATAAAATTAATCAATAAAGGATCAAACGAACAAAATCTAAGGGTTTCAAAGTAGCAACATTCAATGAGCACATACTTGTTGCAGATGAAGTTGGAGAAGCTTCCCAATAGAGTTCATCGCCTTTCCAATCAGTTATGACACCTCCAGCGCCTTCTATAACGGGTATCAAAGCAAGAAAATCGTAGGGCTGAAACACAATTTAATAGAAGTTAACATTAAGCTTGATTATCCAAAAAAAGAACTAAGATTAAGCTTAAGTATGCATGGGATGCCTTTTCCACAAGAGACTTAAAAGCGATTTGATATTATCATAGTCCTTTTGGCTCCATATATTGTGGGTCTTAATGCCTGTTTATTTCATTACAGAACACAACATCGACCCTCAAATAGAGACATTTAATGAGTTACGGCACCCGTTTATTGTTTCTATCATCTCTCAGTTGAGCATGATGAAGTTGAAGAGAATTTTTGCTTTTTGGCCAGAAAAGTTAAAGAGATTCAAAAGTGAAAAATGCAACCAAAGGAGATGACACGGTTTAGCTAACCTTCAGACCGGACTCAACAACAAGATCTACAAAGCCAGAAGCCAGAAGTGCATATGCGTAGCAGTCGCAACCATATAACGGAACTTTAACCTGTTAATCATCAGGGGGAAAAAAAGAACAACTGAAAGTCAACGAACGACGTAGTAAAACGGAAATTGAATCGTACCATCTCTGTCAGGTTCAGTCACAATTTTCACTTGAGAAAATTCACACCTCAAAGGGTGTCATAGATAATATGCATAGGTGATAGAAATGCCTTGGCCAAAAGGTGGAGTAATCGATAGAAGATACGATAAAATAAACAGGCAAGTGGATTATTGAGTCCTACAGAACACTGATAATTGATTCAGTAAAAATTACAGAATCAATTTTTCTAGGGGAAAAAATCGTGTCTCATACTGGATTATGAATAAATTTTCATTTTAAAATATCATTTTCCCGAACATTCATTTTAAGATGAAGCAACAATGCCTTGTTGCACCTTGTTTCTAACACGGACAAATGCCTCTTCTGCATCTCCACTGAATAGATGTGGACTTGTGGTGTACCTAAATGGGGGAAAATTCTGCTATCAGTTAAACTTGCAATCCTACATATATTATGAGAAAAAGCTGTAGATAAAAGGTAAGTGACGAGTGACGACTCTTCTGTTTCAAGAATCCCCTCTTGATCAATAAACCATTCATAAAAAAAAATCACTAGAGAAAAGAAGAAATCATACAAGTACGCTTGGGAAAGATTTGCACAAGCACGTGAGGAGACTTCCTGTCCATTCAGCCTAGTTTTCTTTCCAGATATCCCAATCCATCTTTCTCTTAATACAGGCTGATCAATTATGCCAAGGATCTGATGAAAGCGCATTTAATGGGAAGTTTACAACTCAAATAACTCTAGAGAATGCCAAATATATACATGTAACTACAAAAGTTCGTGATGACACCGATATAGACATTTAATGAGACATTCACCTTCATTCTCCTTTCCTTCATTTCCACATCATAATGAATCAAGAGAAAAGCTCAGATAAATTTACAATGACAAAGAAATGATGATGAAGATGGTGAAATATCTGACTTGTCTTCATTCATTGGAAAGAAATTATCAAGAAATGCGCTGTAAAACTCTAAGATGGGATTAAAAAAATGCAGCTCTTCTAATTAAACAAAAGCAACCAAGTACAAGAGATCCTTACAGGTTTACCATTTAGTAGAAGGGCGATGAGGGTACCAAACAAGGGTTTCCCTGAAATGCATACAAAATAAGATGACATGATGAAATTTTAGAACTCCATAACAAAAATAAGAATTCAGTTATCATTAAAGAAATTACCAGTGATAAAGCTTTTTGTCCCATCAATAGGATCCAAAACCCAAACATAGTTTGCACTACTTTCTTTACACCTCCACCCTTTTTCCTCTCCATAACTGCACTTTTGTGAAAAATTTAGGCACGTACTTTAGTACTTTAATTATAGACTCTGCCATCCCATCGATAGCTACGTGTTATTTCATCAAGTTGCAAACGAATCTTAATCTTAGTAAAATCATTTAAACATGCACCCACACTCATCATAGCATTCCAGTTATTACTCTTATCACATGAGAATGCAGTAAACACTTCTACAATTCATTAAGCGATAAGAGTATGTCGCTTTCAGTCAAGTTGGGGGGGGGGGGGCACAGAGGGCACTAATTAAGAAAAAGGAAGGGCAAAGATATATTAAACCAGTTACATTGCATGAGAAGGAAAATGCTCAAGAATGATGGAAACCATAGCCTCCTCAGCAGATTTATCCGCGATTGTCACAGGACCTGCGAAGATCAAGTAAAATGAGACAATATCATCCGAAAAAAGATAGAAGAACTATTTTAATTTCTCTTGAAAATCAATTAAAATGTCGAGTCTCCAAATTTGAAACTACACGAAACCTTTCAACATTTGCTAAAATACTAGTTTGGCAAGCCAAAAAGAAGAACTATATATAACTTTCCAAAAAGAAACAAAATAAATCTTCAAATCCTTGGTCACAACTTACTGGAATCATCTTTATCAAGAATATCGAATTTCTGTCTGTAATAGTTGCGAATAACTTGGCCGGCAGCATCGGCGATCTTGTTCCCAACCTCAGTGAATCGATTGATTTCGGACTCATTTATTCCGAAAGGGAAGGAGTGGCCTCCGTCGGCGAGCTTGGAGCCGGAGGCCATTACTCTGGTGGAAGGGAATCTGATTCGAACAGAAGGAAAGGAGGCGCGATTTGAAGAAAAAGGAGAGGGAGAGGAAAATGTAGGATTAGGAGAAAGAAGAAGGGACTTAGAGAACATTGAAGCAAAACACAGACGAGAGAGGCAGAGAAAGAGAGGGCCGAGGAATACGAAAGTGAGACGAGGAGGGAGGTGAAGGCGAGAGGAAACTGGCGCTAAAGTTAGTGATCCAGTTGACCAAATATCACGCTTGAACGCGCCAGCTAGGTTTGGGGTACTGTGGCCCAGTCTCGAACCCACTGTTCATTTTTTAATACGTAAATATATACAATGTTGGCCAAAACATATGCATATTTAATACTATATATTATATTATTTATTAATTTATAAGCAAATCATATAACTGAAGATATATAAATTAATGAGCTAGCCCCCTCTATTTATAGTTATAGCTGTCTCAAATGTATAAAAATATTAATACTTCAAATTCTCTTAAAAGTTGTAGTTTCGTATTTTAAAATACATTAAATTAGTCTATATTAATTAAAGAATATCAAGATTCCAGACTATATTACTATAATGTTTTGTGTGCGTAAATGATTCATTAAAATTGTGATATTTTCATATAGGGATTCACCTAATTTACAAATATAATGTTGAGGAACCAGAGTCCATTTTTTCCTTAATGAAATTAAACAAGCATCTAGATTAACAAGACTTCCATTGAAATATACCCTTCTCATTAAAGCAACATCATAAATTAGTTATTGAAATGAGAGAGGGATGCATACATATGCGCACACACTACATTTAAGCTTATCATAGCTAGCCATATATGAAACATATATCTTATCTGAATTACATATTTAAACAAAAAAGTTTGACAGAAAACATCCCCGTACAAGTAAAATTACATTGCAGAGAAAGGAGCAAAGCATATATATATTCATAGGCAGACGTATGTGGTGATTCAGTGATGGGGGCCAGGCAACTTCTCCTTGATCTTCTCCATGATACTCTTCTTCTCATGGTGCTCATGATATGCAGGTTCGTGGTGTTTTCCGGCAGCGCCAGTGGTGGTGGTCGTTGCAGTCGGAGTAGGAAGTTGGCCATGACCAGTAGCGACCGTTGTCGTATAGGTACTTGTAGTTGTCGTCTTCACGTGCCCGTGATTCTGAGGATAATTTATAGCTTCTTCTCTGTCTCCACCTCCTCCCATTCCTCCCGGTAACTTCTCCTTTATTTTGTCCTTCAATCCTTTCTTCTTCCTCCTGCCGCCTTCCCCGTCATCCTCTGACTGTTCAATTCAACACCACTACTATTTCAGTTCTCATTATATCCAACACAAAAGCATTCATTCACACACACTAAATATATCTGTATATATAATAATGTACAAGTTAAAGCAAACGGAATTGATCCAAAACGTATTCAAGGAGTGCCATTCAAAGTATATATACACTAAAGTTTTTTAAAGTGAATCACATATATATGTATATATATACCGAGCTAGAGCTTGAGCTGTTGGAGCGACGATGTTCTCCAGTGTGATGCTGCTTTGTGCGATTACTCATCAGATCGCCCACCGTCGTACCGCCACCGATACCTGTTCCGTGGGTTGCTCCTCCACCGTAAGTCCCTGTACCATACGTGCCAAATCCACTGGCACTCGTACCGCCACCTAAACCTGTTCCGTGGGTTGCTCCTCCACCGTGAGTCCCTGTACCATGCGTGCCAAATCCACTGGTATTCGCACCGCCACCTAAACCTGTTCCGTAGGTTGCTCCTCCACCGTCAGTCCCTGTACCATACGTGCCAAATCCACTGGTATTCGTACCGCCACTTATACCTGTTCCGCGGGTTGCTCCTCCACCGTGAGTCCCTGTACCATACGTGCCATATCCACTGGTATTCGTTCCCGTTACACCACCGTGTGTCCCAAAACCGGTGGTGTGGGTTCCAGTGGTGCCGGTGGCTTGAGAGCCGTAGCGGGATCCGGTGGCAGGAACGGGGGTGGCAACACCGGTGAGGTGGACGGGGTTGCCGTGCTCGTCGGTTAACTTTACGGGGTTGCCGTGCTGATCCGTAAGTTGTATGGGATTACCACGTTCGTCTCGGAGTTGGGCTTCGGCCATTTCGACCGTTTGTACGAAAACGTAGAGCTTCGAAAGTAGGAGTAAAGCACTATGGTCTTAACAACAAAGGAGGAGATCTGCTTTTAAATGCGGAGTATCAATGGCGGTGAAGACTTTGCATGCAATACCCGTAAGTATACGTGGGGAAGGAACAAAAGAGACATAGACACCTGTTGCCACGTAAGAGACTTGAGAACACGTGTCACTTTGCTGGGCATCAGAACGGGAGTGTTATCCACCAAATTTTTTTATGGGCTCGAGTGGTCAGGCATAGTATGCGTTAATATTGATTTAAGTAAATTTTTTGACTAAAAAACATGAAATGCCAAAGGACAAATTCTCGCCTGTCCCGTGTACGAGTCCAAGTTTAAGAAATGACTTTCATTGTTCATGCCTATGATAAGTGGATCCAGCTTTAAAATCGATGTTAATAATTGAGTTGGTTTCGTTACTAACCATCCGAAGTATCGAGTCAATTTTAGATTTAATGAAAAATATAACAAAAAATAAAAGGTAAAATAGCATCTAATATTTTAATCTTATTTCTCATATACAATCAATAATCTAATCTTCTTAATTTGATAAAATTCTACTTATAATATTGTTAAATTAATATAATTTCATCTATAATCTTATTTCTTAAATACTAAAAAATTATATTAAATTAAAAAAAATATAGATAAAATTATACTAAATTAAAAGATTATAGATAAAATTATACCATAAAGAAAATTAGTATAAGTATATTAGCCATATTTTAGAAATAAAATCAAGATATTAAACCTTATTTTACCCAAAAATAAAAAATTTCATATATTTTTTTATAAAATAACATTTTATATTTTAAAAGCATAACAAAATTAGCGCATATTTAGATACCACATTTACATTTAGCTTTTCATGTGAAATGAAAGTGGAGAACGCTTTTGGGAGAACGTGGAATTGATGGGTGATTTTGGAAAGTAATCCAAACATGCTAAAAGGCAAATGTGCCCTGTGCCCTGAAACTGCCCTTTCACTAGCAAAAACCATTTGCAACTGTGCCCTGAAACTGTTCTTTCACTAGCGACCAACTTTTAAGTCAATCGGAATAATTGGTGTCGCTCAACAATAGGAAGACTAAAAGGCAAATGGCATGCAGTTTCAGCAATCGGAAGATCCATAGACAACAAAATATCATTTGCATATATAAAATATTATATCCATGCAATAAACAAATTGATCTGTACACAATGAAAAACAGACCCCTGATCTCAAAACACTAACTTGACTATATTCATCGAATCCTTCTGTATGCTTTCCACATTTCTTTACAGATTAACTTCAGCATTTACTCCTGTTGAAATCATAGATCGGTGTATGAAGATGCTCAAAAATCAGAGATTGATAAATGACACCTTGCTCTTTTAACAATCCTGTGTCTCTCTCAGGTTGCCGAGAACAACCAGTAGAATCTGAATAAAACGAGGATAAGGCATACACGTCAGAGAAAATTTCTGAAGTATGGTACGCTAAAGTCTTTACTATTTAGACTACATGATGAGGTATATTAAGTTTCAATTTGAATTTCTGCTCCCCGGGAAAACAAATCCAAATTAAATCTGTAGGCAAAGCAATCCCTTACTACAAAAGGAAAAATAGAAAAACATCATTTCCTTGTGCTAATACGGCGTAAGATTACCAAAAAAAAAATTAGAGATAAAGCAACTTACATCTTAACAGCCAAGAAACAGCTTATTCCTTGCTAGATCTTGCCCAAAAGAAGCCCTTCTTTCTTGTAGGGTGATTATCTAACAAGGTTCTAGAAGAACCCTTTGAGCTAAATGAAAAGTGTCGCCATAAAAAGGGCTTCCCACTGGAGCTGGATTCCATCCTGGGACCTTTACCTCGGAGCCCTCTCCCTCTAAAATGATCGAACACAGCAGAATCATCATCAACATCACCATCCACAATCCGGTTCCTTGATTTCTTGTTCCTAGCCTTCAGATCAATTTCAGCTTTCAAAGCTTTTTCTGACAGCTTAAGAGTTTGATGCTCACCAAATGTGCAAATTGGGCAAGCTGGATCATACTTGTTAATCTCAGGTGTCATCCTCTCCAAACATTCAGCATGATAGACATGTCCACAAATAAGTACCGCAGCTATTGAAAGGTCATTACTCGCAATTATCTTTTGGGTGCTCCAAGACGACTTCTCAGATAAAAGCTTTGAGCATACACCACATGTTTGCAAATCAACAGGTGAAGTTACAATTTGGCTACTGGATCTAACCAACCTTTCACGACTAAAACCAAAGGACTCACTATCAAATGACCATCTTTCTCTATGGGTAGTGCCCATCAGCTCAGAAAATCCAGGTATAGACCAACCATCAGAAGATCCACCACGGGAGCGCCTACCCGATTCATTGCTCCATGAAGGAAATGCTGGCCTTTCTTCAGACATAGAGAAGCTGCTTGGTGACTTAGACCCTGGCATTTGGCTATCAGAACCTTGCCACGGTAGCTGGTGTCCTGGGGAATGGCACGGCCACCTTACTGGAGTTGAAGTGGACGGAGGCAGGTGACTTTGAGATGACAAAGGAGATGCTGACAGTGAAGTTGAAGGCAATGAGAGTGATGGTTTTGCAGGAGATGGACATGATACTGCCGGCAATTCTGCCAACCTCTTCACCTAAAAATATCCATGCATGGAGGGTTTGTAAAACAAATCACTTGCATCAAGTAAGCAAAAGCCTAACACAATAAGTTCCTTCACTACTGGAAGCTCACCTGATCCACGTTCACATCCATGGAGGCATTACTTGAAATAAATTGTTCTGTGATGAACACGATAACCATGTCAAATAAAATAACATCAACCAGTTAAGAGATTCAGTACTCAACAGTGAACCATTCACAGCGATCAGATTACAGACACTTATAGTGGGTTAAATATCTCACATGGGACAGATGGCACAGCAATAATTCTTCAGCAAAATCTAGTTTTTCCTAAACCACCAATAAAGAACGTGATTGTTTCATAGTTAGTTACTATTTCGAAGAGCTCCAACATTTCTGCATCTTTAATTAATTTAACAACTGGTATCAGCAATATTATCGATGTTTGACAAAGACAAATGAAGCAAACAGAGCTCATTTGATTCCATTGTTGGACACAGATTCAGATTAATCTAAGAGATTCAGGCCACTATACTGCAAGGGGATGCATCAAAATACCATCATAATGAAGCTGACAACAGATCTCGTATCGTCTTGTCCATATGGCATCTTACCATGGTAAAGAAATTTGTCATTGATTTGTGTCTAACTATGGACTTCAAAATCTGCTTTGACTAAGATATATTTTTTATGAGTAAAACATCACTTCTGATAAAACTAAGTGAATTAAAACGGAGGATTTGTATCTTAGTTAAAACAAGTGTTCATTTTGAGTAGGCGGTTTTCTTCCATAACAGCCATATGCAACAGCTCCTGTCTGTGAAAACAATTCCATTGCTTCAAACAATTCCTTTCTCCAGATTTAAATGTAACAAGGTCACATCTTCCACATAGCCTTTGGATTATAAGTGTCATTGAACTCAATAGAGTGCCCACAGAACTCATATCTATGATAAATATTTATAGAATAATATGAAAGAGTGGGATTAATGGAAGTGACCTGAAGTTGATGTCCTCGCCTGTCCAGTAGTTCCTTCAGAAATTGGTGATTTTTGCCATCTATGCCTCTGATAATTCTGCGAAGGACTTCCATCCTCTGATGCATATGTTGATTCATTCTTATTTTCTGATCCATCATTCCGGCTAATACCATCAGAAAACCAATTTATAGAAGTATCTTCACCAGCCACACGCCCTCGATGATCCCAGCGAAAGCTCCATGTTGGAGAGTAGCGAATGTTCCTATGCAAAATTTCATTAGCTGATCCACTTTGTATGGTTTTATCTCTGGCAGCCACACAACAAGAAGCACCCATACTTGAATAGACAACTGTTTCTGGTTTGTTATATTAACACAACCACCAATTACATCTCCAATTACAAATATGCACCATTAAATTGAGAATACAGTTGTTTGCCTGCAATGGTAGTGAAAAAGGTATATTATCAGTTGAGATGATAAATGAAGTAACTGTTATAAGGACTCGGGAAAACTAAACGAGTTCACACACATTTGACATCTGTATCGTACAACTGAAATCCGTTGTCTCTTTGACATGCACTTACATACACTCTACTGAACTCAAGCCAATTCATATTACAGCATCCAAAGGAGTTAGAAAGAAAATCTCAATATATAGACTCTAAAAAAGGAGCTCAAAATCAGAAGAGCACGGACAATGGTGAAAGACTGAGAACAATCGACTAGAAAAGGTAAATCGAAATCCATATGATTTTAGGTTTCAAGAATTTTTCGTGCAAAAACAAATGAATACAAGTAATCACAATTGCAACAGCAGTCTTCAGTCAAAAAGGACGCCGCCAGCAAAATTAACGCAAACAGTTCAATAGAGTAATTTCTACAGAACCAGAAACAAATCCGCATAATACTATTCTACTCTCATAATCAGTGACGGCACCAACCTCAAATAATCTAACAAACAAATCGCAGGACTAAAACAGCATCAACTAAAAAAATCCGTGAAAAATTAAGATAAGCGCCGAGAAATCGATGCAATCTGATGATACTCGCAGGGGAACTGAGAGTGAGTATAAATCTAGAACAACAGCCCAAAATTAGAAAAAATTCACCACACTGAAAAGTCATAACGATCCGAAATAAATGCAAAAATAACGGAATTTCAGTCAAAGCGAACAAAGTTTCCATAAAAATAATAATATTAGTCTATTAAACAAAGAAAGCCCTCTGTGACATCTCCCACATATCGTCATCGCAATATGAATCTCCGTATACAAAAACACTATGATCGAACCACACGTGATCAAGCCATACCTTCCCCGAAATCAAGCCCGCCAGCTCGCACTTAGAGTTGGAAAGGGAATTTCTAGAGAGAGAAAGAGGGAGGGAGGATGAGGAGCGAGAGTGTGGCTGCGTGATGTCTGTTGTTGCAGAGGAGGGAAGAGAGAGAAGAAGACTAGGGAGAGAGGGGGCGCCTTCAGACGGTGGACTTGACACCGTTACATAGTGTCCGCCGCGCTGTTCTTCTCGGGGGGAGATGACTGTGACGGAGTTAATTGATGCGCGGCATGCAAATTTGAGCCGCGTCGGATTAAAGTTCTTTTCTATTTGATTTACTTATTATATATTTTTCATGCAAAAAAAAAGACAGTAATAATATTTATTATTATTCTATTTTAAACATAAAATTTAATTAACTAATTAATATTAATTTTAAATATTAAATTTATTTTTTAAAATTATCTCTATTTAATAATAATCAGATAAAAAGATAAAAAGAGAATTAAAAAATAATTGAAATATTTTAAAATATATATAATAATTAATTTTTTAATATAATTAAATTAATTAAATAAATTATATATTTAAAATTAAAAATATATATATATTTCTATTTCCCGTAAACCAAAAAAGAGTCGACACCTTTCTGCATTTCCTCTAGCCTGTTGCTGTGCTGATGTGTGCGTACCCTTCAAATATGGAAATTCATTAAATAATTTTAATAATTTAATGACCCTACAGAATTTTCTTTCAAAAAATTGCAGGCATTTTTAAATTATACAAACAGTAAATAATTCGATAGAAAATACATAAATTTATTTAGAATGATCAATTATATTATTGAGAATTGCATGAAAATATCTTTTTTTTATGGGAAAAAAGAGATGGCGGTAATGAATAACATTAGTTTTTTAGTTGAAAAAGACGTGTGTATAGAGAGAGGGAATATTGGTGGGGTAAAAGGTTAGGGGCGGCAATGGCTTGTGCTGTACTCGGAGTGGGCACAACGCATTCCATGCTTTTTTTCCATTGCTGTGTTTAGGAAAAGCTCACAAAAGCATCCTCAAAATTAATATTTTCATGGGAGATGCTTCAAGAAAAACAAAAAGGCATTATTCTCTCCGATAAATTCCTTTCTTGTAATTTTTAGATTCCTTTTTCACCACTTACATTAGTTAAGAGACATAGAACAATCGCAAGCCCCAAAATACATAAATAAGTTAATACGTATAATCTAAAATTGTTAAAAATAGCAGTCAAAGAATTAATAAGTTAAAATCACTGTAAATAATAGCAACAATAATTAAAAAAAAAATAAGGGTGTGTCTTGATTTTTATGAAAATGTCTTGTGTTCCTTAATAAAAAATTCTTTTAATATATACAATTAATATATATATATATTTAAAGAATTATAAATTTAAAAAATATAACATATTAAAAATTTTATAATTAAAATTATTATTTTTTTAACTTTATAGTTTAAATTATTTACAGCAAAGTGTATTAATATTTACAGCAAAAGTCAAACTCCCTGCTGCTATATTGAAGCTGGAATAAAAGAATACAAGTATGCTGATAGAATAATGAAGCTATTAGTCTAATTAATTGCAACAAAGATATCAATGGGTTTAGTAGAAAATACTAAATTTTTATAATAATAAATTAATAGTCGAATATTATTAGGAAATATGTCCAAATTTAAAACCGGTTTGGCTCAATTGCAGACTTTATTAGTTATGGAATGTAGCGCAGTGCAATCCTTTTTTATCAAGAGGATGTTTGGTATGGTATTAATAAAGTTGATAACAAAGTTATTTTTATATATCAAACTAAATAAAAATAAATATAAAATTACTAAGTTATCCTTCCTCTTTCTCTTTCCTCCTCAACTTTTAACAGTTTTCGTGCCTAGGAGAAAATCCACCGCAACTGTACAAGAAACAATCAATAACGCCCACAATTGTTCGGCATCACCGCCTTCTTCCTTGAATGCCCACTGCAATTCCCCCATCAATAGCCCCACCATTAATTCATTATTTATAAATTTATAAACCAACCATCTGGGTGCTTCCACTTCATCACCATCTTCAAGTTTGCAAGTGATTAGACACACCATTTCAAACAGCTCATCGTCAAATGGAATTGATAGAATTTAAGTTGAATTAATTTTTAAAGAATATATTTTAAAAATAATAAATTTTAGAGAATAGATTTTAAAAAAAATAAATTTTAAAAATTGAGATATTTGAATAATTAGTAATATAATCACTTTTTATATTAGTAAATTATTAAAAAATGTATGATTTAATTAAAAATACGAGAGAAGATAGATAATAAAGAAGAAATATGAGAGAGAATAGAGAATGTAGAAAGAGAGAGGTGAGAGATGAGAGATGCTTGGGAGATAAGAGATAAGAGAAGAGAGAGGATATAAAAAAAATAGGAATAAGATAGTAATTAGATAATCCATAAACTCTTTTACTGTTTTAAAAACTAATTTCAGTAGTTTATTCAAAATTATAATTTTAAACTATAATTTTAACTAAAATTACTTTTAAATAAATATAATTATTTATTAAAAAATTTATAAATTAAAATTTTGTCTAACAAAATGTTTTAAACGAAGTGCCAAACTGGCACCTAGAAGAGAGAAGGGGCCAACGGTGGTAGTCGAAAACAGAGATGCCGAAATATTTTGTACTAGTGCAATCTCTTTTACAATCGTTAAGCCTAACTAATCAAGTTATGTATTACTATTACACACATGTAATAATAGGATTGAACCAAATCAACATTTAGTGTTGATATTGTTTTGAATAAACTTATTTTTAATTTTTTTATGATTAATCCTAACTTAATAAGTTCGACGAACTAACGTTATGATATACATTTTCTCATGCATGTAAATGTACTTAAATTTAATATCTTAGATTTTTTATAAACAAAATGGAATGAATATAAAAGTAAAAAATTATTATTATATTTTTTACATTTCATCACATATTAATAATTTGAATAAAAGATAGAGATATTTTTAAATTTATAAAACATACATCAATATATATAAATAACTCTATAAAATATGTTTGATTGTTTAAACCATCAACAATCAATTTCATCTACAAATTAAATAGTGTAAAATAGATGTATTCAATGCCAGTTGCTTAAATTTTACAGAAATTATTGTGTTTTTTTTTTATTTTTCTTTTTTGCCTCCTGGGGTTCTTTTTAAGATTTTCTTCAAGGCATGTTTCACAATTGAAGAGTAAAAGTAGAAGTAGAATATTCTAATTATCTTATTTAATATGATGTAAATTATTTCTACTTTTAATACTTTAAATTATTTTAATTCTATCAGAAAAGTTAGGAATTAAGATGATACAAGTATAAATAAAAAAATTTAGATCATTTTACCCCAATAATAAAATTTTTAAATAACTTTAATCTTTTCTAAGTTATAAGAAAAATATTTTAGATTATTTTATCTTAAATTATAAAAAAATATATACTAATTTCATATTCATTCATCATACTAAACAAACTTTTAAAATCAATTTTCAATTTAATTTTCTTTCTATTTCTATTTCTATTTCTATTTATATTTTTATAAAAAAAATCTATCTTACTAAATGTACTGTGGGGATAGGAGCTCAATTTATGCATTTGCCATAGTCTAAAGATCATATAACTCACCTATCATCTATAGGTTTAATAGTCGAAAGGTGTGAGACACTCTCAATAAAAGAATATAGCTTAAGAGTATTGCGATATTTAGAAAGATATTTTTATAATTAAATGAAGTAGGGATACTATTGATATGGTGCATACACATCTTTATATGAGTTGGTTACTGTAGATCATGAGTTAGGTACTCTGTTATTGGATTATTGGTGAATCCATCCCATTGTAAAAAAAATCCTATAATTCAAAGAGTTTATAGATGTTAGGGTGTTCACAGAACATGGTAACATGAAATATCTACCCAGCATCATATATATCATTTGGAGTTATTAACATTGCGATAGAGTTGGCAAAAGAAAAAACTATTGCAATAATTGTTTTTTTCCCCCACATAAACGTAATCTGAAATCCGAATACTAATTAATTTTACATCACTCTCCACATCTAACCTCACCTTAATATATCGCACATACTTTTATCTAGGGATAATTATATTTTTAATTTTTTTTTAAATTAAGAAATCATGCATCGTTATATATTTACATATACTGTATATGTACACACACATATATATAAGCAGCATTTAGAAAACATGGCGAATGATTCTGTTTAATTTTGAGTTCATATTTGTGATATTTAATTTAAGATGGTCGATCATCTTAAATTAAATTTCGGAGGAATAGAAATTAAGATTATAAGCGAACTTAATTTTTTTAAAAAAATATATATAAAAAAAATCAGTCACAGAGATGGTTCATATAATCAAACAAGGGAGGAGCAATTTTCAAAGTAACAGGATTTGATGGGGAGAATGATTTGAAACTAATTGAATTTAGAAAATGTATCATTGTTTCCAAATCACGGGTTACAAGATCGAGGTCGAATTCGCAAGTCAAGAGAGAAAATAAAAAAATAGGACCACATGGGTGTGAAAAAGTCATTCATCATATAATATAATTTCAAATTCCATCATACTTGCAATATATGTGTTTATTCCCCATGATTGAATTCTCATGTTACTTCATTGGTCACTTAAATTAAATGATTAGGAATCATTCTTTATTTCGTATTAGCCTCCTTTGTAATAACTGCGAAGTTCATATAACTATATACGCAATAGTGACCGAGAATAATATAATGAAAATTAACGTTAATGGGATTTTATAGTATATTTAATATGATAAAAGAATTTTTTATAAAAATAAAAATATAATTAAAATTAGACTATAAATTAATTTTATTTATTAAGTTATAAATAAATATAGAATTTATATATTTTTTTTATAATTTAAACTAAAATTATTTAAAATATTTTTTATAACTTTAAAAAAATTATTCACAAATTTTATAATTTAAAATAAAATATTTCACTTCTATTTTATAGCATATTTAGTAGCATAAAAGTGAAAGTGTGTAAATAGAAGTGGAATAACATATTTTTTTTATTTAGTATTATAGAAGTCATTTCTATTTTTATTTATATTTTAAATATTTTAAATTAAATTATAAAAAAATATTTTAGATAATTTTATTATAAATTATAAAAAATATATATAAATCCTATATCTATTTATAACTTATCAAATAAATTTTTAGAATTATTTTTTAAATAATTTATTTTTAATAAAAAACTGTTCATACGTATTGGTAAAGTTAGGTGGCAAGTGAAGAAGCGAGTGGGTGAGACGAAGAGTTGTGCACGCAAATGGAAACTCCGAGGTGTGAACGTGAATGCGAACCTAAATATACCTTCTTCCTTCTCCAGTTTGTCTTCTTCTTCATGTGGTGGTGTGGGGACTCAAGGGCATAATCGTCTTTTGCCACATCCTTCAATGTGACATCAATGAACGGCCAACTCCGTATCGGTCGCTCTCAAACGGTGCCCTGCCTTACCAATATACGTCACCTCATCTTATACAAATGTTGCCGTTTCTTTCTTTTTTTATAAAAAAAAATAAAGAAAATTTTAACATGTACTCCCGCCACTCATATATATATATATATATATGTAAACAACTTGTGTACTAGTCATATATATATATATAAGTAATATATTATTTTTGTCTAATAATTTAACTATTTTTTCTATTTTTAACACAACTACTTATGTATTTCTTTAATATATTTTTACCATTTATTCTCTTTTCTCTCTTTTCCTACTCACTCTATCCTCCTCATAAATAAAAGCTATATTTAAAGAAAAAAATATATCTCTTACATATTTATTATTTTCAATTAATTTAAACTAACACGTTGATTTATGTAAATTGAGTAGTTATTGCTTATAAAAAAAATCGAAGGAAGTACATCATAAGATTTCAGCTAAAAGGTTTTTCCTATATGTACAATTATTTTTTTATTTAAAAATTATATTTAATATATTATTAGATATTAAATATATACACATCTTTTAATATATAATTAAATCATAATTTATCATGTTATGAATAATAAACCATTTTTACTAGATTATTTTTTTTTTTGATTAAGTGAAATGGTTGATTAAAAGTAAAAGAACCAAGTTTCATAGGACTTCCATAAACATTTTAAAATGTTTTTAAATTGAGGGGTGTATCTAAAATTCAATCCTCTAATATTGTTATTTTCATATAAAATTCGTTTCCCTGCTAATAAGACATTCTTATGCCTCAGAAACTAACTATTTATAGAGGTATATCTACAATTACTCATCCACTCCAACGAAAATTTAAATATATGCTTTTAATCAAATTTTTATGGGCTTGAGGTAAAATTTATTTTGATTTAATTATGCTAAATCCAATTATTAATTACTGCTTTGTGTAGAGCAAGAAAATTTAGTGTAAAGCATACCAAATGAGCTGTCCTTTTCTTCCTCTGAAGCCCCAGCCAACCACCTCTATGTTATATGGAATATATGGCTTACCAGTTACCTCCCACCACGTCTAAGAAAAAAAATAGGAATAGTTCAATTTTTTATTGCCATAGGAATATTTTAATATTATATTTATGAAATTGTTGAGTCCATGATCCAGATTCTTGACCCTTGAAAATATTGTAGAATGCAAATTCTTTAGCGTGTTCCTTTTTTAAATCAGAATTAAAGTACTTTACGTAATCGGTTGGTATGATTTATTGCTATTTTCGTTGGTTGGTCTTTGTTTTCGTTCAGTTCTATCCTCATAATTAATACAATCATTCGACATTCCATAATATTAATTAATTCACCTATATAATAACGTGGTTAAATCTTAGGCAAGAGAAAACCCTCCTAATGTTATTTTTTTATTTATAATATTTGAATTTTTATATTTCTGAATTATGATAATTTTTCATGTATATTATCAAAGAGATCCTTTTTGGCACCAAGAGCGAAGGAAAGGCATGCATAGAGCCTAAAAAAACCTTATCTCCTATAAAAATACAATGATAAAGCCTGTCTAAATAGTGATTTCATAATGGCCAAAACACCATATTATGTAATTACATAATTAATAATGATCAAATAATGAACAATATTTGATCAAATTCATCAAATAAGTTGGAGTTATTGTTATAAAATCATACTCATTGAATAAATCATGTCATTAAAACATTAACTAACGACGAAACCAATATTCAAGAATGATGAATATTTTATATTTAATTTTATAATTATTATAACAGGTCTATATAGCTATATACATAATTTTTTTTATCAAAATAATTTGAAAAGAAAATTATTTATTCTCAAAAATATCTCTATTTCATTATATACTCGCAGTACCCGTTAAGCTCTCCATTGTCCCCCCCAAAAAATATTTTATTTGATTAAGTTAAGCGGATAATTTTATCTTTAAAAATTAAAAAAAAAGGGAGAAGAAATATTGTAACGAGGTATTAAATCAGTATTGAAAATTGGGAACATGAAGTGGTGGCCCAATGAAATTATTTAAAGAAATTTTAAACGCTGGAAGTTAACATCGAACGACAATAGAATCAGAGTTTGTGTTGTGATCAGACACTCTAACGTCCAAGGAATAGATTTTCAATCTTAAAAATGTAAGATTTATCCGTCAATGAAGTGACGGAGATCAGAGAGATGATGATCCTGCCCTTGAGTCACTCCATCTAATATAATTCTTATAGAAGCCTAAAAAAAAAAAGTATATTTTCTTAAAAATTTATGTTTTATTTTTTGCTCAAATTATTGTTATTATTATTATTATTATAAAAATAACGTTAAGGATGTATTAAACTGATATTAAAAGAAAGTGAAGCCTTGGACCCCTACCAACAGATGATAAAGCTGTAGTTTGCGAGATGAGGTTGATTTATATATAAATTATAAAACTTATAATTTAAACCCCTTTTGCCAAGAAATTATAATTTAAAATGGATAAAACTCAAAGTAAAATAAAGTCTAAAAATAATATATATGAGACCAAAAATATAGAAGCATGGCTCATAGCGCTTAAGGATAAGGTTATAAATGAGATTTTCTTTGGCGAAATTTTTCCAAACAAAAAAAGGAGTTTTTTTAACAAAAGATGAAAAACTTCAATTTATGGCGAATGAGGAAGGAAGCTCGTTTGCATATTCAATTGAATGGGCCCAGATGGTTGAGTAAGGCCATTTATTGGTCCAGTTAAAGTCGCTTGACCCAAATTAGGCTTCATAGAACGTGTGGGCCCGTCTACCCAAACAGGGGGGGTGCTCCTCCAATATTTGACGAGATGAAAAAAAATTAACAGTAGAAGTGAAAATAGAATTATGTTAGAAATAAATTTTAAAAGTTTATTTGGTATGTTAAAAATGAGTATAATATTTATATATATTTTAAAAAAAATAGATAAAAATAAAATAAAAATACCTATTTGCCTTAACTATTATTGTCTCACTTCCTCCTCTTATACTTTGTTTCTCTCACTCCATTAATTAAAGTCATTCACAAAATTGTGTCTTAGGAGGAATAGTTATTTGCACCATTAGGGATGCTAACCTGAGCCAGAGATGTTAGAGATGTGTTGCCAGCACTGATGCATTCGAGGCGATCAACACAGTGGCTAATATAGACTGCTACACTCGAGGCGACAGCCACATACTGTTATAGTCACTAGTAGTGTAGAAGAACTGGTTACTGACATAGTTATATACTGAAATGGAGGTGTGAGTGAGGGGAAGGAGAGAGAAGCTGTTGCAAGCGATGACAAGATGACTAGTGTTTATTAGGTATGGGGATGATGTCAGCGATAGTAGCGAGGATGAAGAAGGAAGCCATGGCCAGTGAGGGACATCGCGTCGATGAAGAAAATGTCATTTTGTTATGATTTGGAAAATAGTAAAATTATATAGGAATTTCATAAGTTAGGGTAAAATTGTCTAAAATATTTTATTTCATATAATCAGTCTCAATTCTCAACTTTTTAAATAGAACTGAAATGTGATAAAATATTTTATTCTACTTCTACTTTCATCTTACCAAATATGTCTAATGGAATTGTGTTCAGTAAAAGAAGCTAATCTTTCATGACAAAATGAATTAGGATTTTGGATTTTAATTGGGAGATACATCCATATTTAATATTTAATAATATCTCAAACATAATTACTTCCATTATGCTTAGAAAAAATGCATTAAACACATTAAAAAAAGGATATGAGAGGAAGGTTCAATGAAGAAAGAATATACAGAGTGAAAATGGGAATGTATGAGATTTTTTTTCCTTCCGATCAAATTTGTTTTCTCTTATATCTTCAAACTCCATAAAAAAATTTAATTAATTAATAGGTATAAAAAATTCAATTGCTCAGCTCCGTGCGAGGGAAAATTAATACTACAACTTTTCTGTTTAAAATGATGTGCGTACTTTGGGGAAAAAAATAAAAGAGTAATTTGCATAATTTCAAAGAAAAAAATGAAAAGTAATTATACAATTTAGTCTAATACATAAAACATGAATATGATAATTGGGCCTCATTGATCATCAACCCTGTAAAGCTGATGATCAATGATCATACAGAACATGAACAAAGCACCAAGTAATAATCTGGACAAGCTCCCAGAATTTCCTTCTAAATTACACATATATAACCTATACATATTATTCTTGTCTGCGCTCACTCTCACACATACATTAAGGTCCTAAACTCCACGATTATATATATATATAGAGAGAGAGAGAGAGAGAGAAGATTCAATTAGGAATCATCTTGTGGCGAGGCCTATAGAAATTTGGAGAGGGATCATATCTTCCATAATCCCTCCACAGAATCCTTTCGTGGATCACCGCTAGTTCTTCTTTGTTCTTCGGTGTTCCCTGCCATATTAAATATATGTGTGCAAATATAAATATACATATAATATAACTATTCCTCAATACACACACATATAATATATAAATAAATTAAAGCAAACTTCACTATACCTGGAAATGTCTCGATGAATTACGTACGTACAGCACGGAAATTACTTGAGAATTATACCACTCTCAGTTGCATATAAAAAGCATTATGCCAGAAAGAATAATTAAGAAGCAAAACGTTTCTATAAACTTTCAGAAGGGAAGCTATTCATGTACCTAGTGTAAACATACATATTAAGAAAAGAGCGAGCATTTTTTGTAATCCATTTACCTAGAGAAGATGAGCCAAATAATTACAACTATAACAGTTCTCATACATACATACATACATACATACATACATACATACATACATACATACATACATACATACATACATACATACATACATACATACATACATACATACATACATACATACATACATACATACATACATACCTACCTACCTACCTACCTACCTACCTACCTCTTCCACGTGATATTCTGCATCCATCTTGCTGACAGACTTCGATCCTCTTCCTGCAATTTTAATGCATTAAGCTTACAAACATTCATCACCATACGAGCGTTACGCAATAATAAAAAGCTCCTAAATTTTCCAAGAGCCCAGTAAAGCTAACCGAGATTAATTAATAGGCATTTATATGCATTCAATAGGATGAAATTCCATTGCATATATATTCAACATGCTTCTAGCAGAGAGACAAAAGCTGCAAGAGAAGACTGATATGAAAGAAAGATGGGAACCTGCAAAAGCAGTGGAAAAGAGTGATCCAGAAATGAGGAGGAGGAAGAAGAAGAAGCTGAACTTGTTGATGATGGGAAGCATCATGAAATGCATTAAACTGTTATTTTGTGACACCAGAGAAACCTCAAAGAAAGAGTGATGTGTTTGTTATGTATATTATTTCCCAAAGGGAAGCAAACCTCAAAGAAAGCACTTGAAATTGACACGTGTGCGAGCTGTTCAGTGAAATTCACAAAAAGGTAAAGCAAAGCACTTTGCTTTTGTTTTGGGGCACTAATGAATACAGTTTAAAGGCAGTGGAGTGACATATATATAAAACGCTTGAGCTTTGAACTTTCTGCAATTTATTGGGCTGCTCCTTCATTATGCTTTACAACAATACATAATACTTTTCATGCACACACACACACACACACACTCGCATCATTAAGACAAAACAGTTCATTTTGAAACTAGAAATATCTCGGCAGTGTCATTTCATATATATATATTAATAAAATTAACCTATTTCTATGTATGGAAGAATATTTGTAGTCGTTTTCAAAAGTCACAGTGCACGATTTGATAGGTATAATTTTCTCAATATAATGGAAGGTCATGTAATGTAGACATATTTTCTTAAACAAGGAGAATAGAATACAAAAAATTTAATATAATTATAAGGAGCTAGAAGACCAGTTTTTATAATGAGGCACATTAAAAGGAAACTAGAAAGCATGCCTAGATAGAGATTAGGTTGGCATAATAAAACAAATAATTATCCTAAACGACAAGGACGAGGTACCAAATACCACGTTGGTGGAGAATAAAGGGATGCAATGTGATAACATTAAAATACACACACACACACTTATCTTGTCCATTTCTTTTTTCCTTAAAAGTGGTCTAAAGCTACGATGCCCATATTCTTTCAGCCTACCTAAGAAACATTATCATGCTAGGCTACAAAAATTGCTCAACTCTCAACACACAAACCGAAATGGATGGTAATTTAGCATTGGCCTTATATGCTTCTAGAAACAGTTAAATATCAAATTATAGAGTGGGATGATTTATCATCATAACATAATAAGGCGCCAATAAGCGATTTGTCTGGTGTGTACTTTAGACAAAACTTTTGACAATTATCCCTAATGGCACGAGGATTTAGATGTTGTTGAGAGTGCTGTTTGCCACCACAATCCCTATATTGCATATTGCGGGTCTCTCTTATTTTTTAGTATGGATGATTTTTATTTTATGTCATTTATTTGGATTCAGATCTTCGCAAGATTTCAAATCAATCACACTATTAATTTGATTGTGCTTTATTTTTTGAAATAATAATTATTGATTAAAAGAAGTCATAAATTTGAACAAGAGTCATGTCCGAATAATCAATTGTCTAGTAGTTGGATGATTTTATCCCAATGATCCACTTAGGGATTCTTTTCTTTTTCTTTCCTTTTTTAGCATCTGTATCCTATATATACTTCACTCTTTAATAGAAAGCTTTAACATAGTCTCTAATAATTGGAATTAAATCAGGTAAAATTATAAAAAAAATATTCCGTTACATTTTTTAAAACTTAAATTTAAGACTTCTAATTAAGTTAATATAATTATTTCCACTCCCAAGACTCACACTGAGCGCTTGCAATAATATTGTAAGCGACTATTTGTGTTCATAAATGAGCAAATTATTAATTGTGCGGTTTAAAAATAAAAGTATGTTCATCTTCAATTAGTCATAGGTTTTAAGTTCGACACAGCGCGTGGAGAAAATGTTACTAGTTTTTAAAGTGGCGTGATAGGCATTGCCTGCCTAAAAAAAATTGTTCATCAATAGTATGAAATAAAAGTATCTCTTCAATAATAGTGTAAATGTACATGCTAAGATCAATATCAATGCGGCGCTATTTCTATTTAACTTAGGCTTCATACGATGCATGGGGCCTACATCTAGTCCAATCTACAAGTCAAATTACATACCAGGCTCCCCTGGGACCGCCCAGGAATTGAATAATTCCAACATAACTCTTGATACAGGACTGTAATGACAAAAAAAAAATACATACCATGCCCATACACCAATAGCGTAAGAATAAATCAATTCTAACACAAAATAACATATTGAACACAATGAACATGAAGCACCATCTCCACTCTTCATAAAGCACCAAGAAGATTATGATGATGAAGTAGCACCTCCAGTTGCGTTACTTTCATGGCGTAGACTGTTTTCTCTACTATAAGCAGCCTTAGCGCCCTGGAATGAAAATGAAGCACTCTTAATTAGATATAAACAAGATGACTAAGTGATTATTGAAATGATTGATCCATGCTTAATTATAACACTCTTCTTGCAGAATCGCACAGGGTGTTGTGAACTTGTAAAGGAACAAATACTGTAAATCAGCACATAATACTTACTTGGAAGACAGCTCCTAACTTCTTCAAGGCTTTAGCCCGTTCCTTCAAAACGTCTTTAGACACGCTAGGATCTTTGAGAACCTGATAAAAATAACAGGTACAAGAATAGTATTTGTGAAATCTTGCGAGTAATTGATGCTTTAAAATAATTAACTGTTAGCGCAAACTAAAACTTACAGCTTGGCAGACACGTGACAGAGTTGTCTCGATATCAACCACATTGATCTGCCAAAGGGAATTAATCATAGCATCCTTCTTATCTTCCATAGCTTTTAGTAAATTTTCTTCTTTCTTTTCTCCGTCACTTAGCTTGTTGAGCTCATCTTGTATTTGAATCAAGGACACGGCACCTACAAACATAGCTCAAATTCATTAAAACCCCCCAAAATATATGATAGGGTCTGATATACTTCTCACTGGGTAGGATACCCAGGTATTAATTAATTTACTACCTGAAGCTGCCATCACTTGTGACTTTATCATATGTCCTTTACCTCTAACCCACTCTGCCAAAAAGGGAACCTTCATATACTTCATATCCTTTCCCAGCTCTTTTGCAGCTTTTCGTATGTAGATATAGCCAATTGTATGCAGCATGGCCTCACCAAAAGCTGAATATGAACTGAGTTAAACAAAAATTCCAGGTAAAGGAACTATTATAAGAAAAATATTAGAGCAAGGCTCTAACATCATGAAAAAATTTCAGAGATCTTCGTCACTGACATGAAGTATTTAGGAGATTTATACAAACTTTCCAAATTGACAGATCATCTTAAAAACAAGGGGCCATTGGTTGAATTAAAGTATAAATGGGAAGAAATTACCGGCTTGAGAAAGACGCTGTGCTTCTGAATTTGCCCATTTTGTGAACTCATCTACTCGGCCATCAACAAATGGTTGCAGGCGATCTTTCAAAGTTGCCATGAGCTTTTCTTCCCTTTCCTTCTGCCATGCCTATGGGGACAAGAATAGGAAACAGCTTCAGCTAATAGAAGACGGGGAGAACAAAGGGAAGAATAGGGAAACAGGGAATAAGGAACTCAATTAAAGCACTAGGGAAAAGTCATGTACTTTTATCTTGTCTTGAATTATTTGCTTACGAGTTTCAGGATCATGTGTGTCTTCCTCAACTTCTATAGATGCCAGAGAAGCCAATGCAAGTTCTCCAACATAATCTTCAAAATATTCACTTCCAAAAAGCATTCCAAATACAGCTGCAGGATCGATCATGGAATCTCTGCACAGAAGAAGAAGAAAGTGTATCATTATACATGTTTTCTTCATTAACAAAGAAAATTTAAAACCATGTGTTGCACACTGAGTTTCATTTAAAAGAATTCAAAAGAAATTATCATTAGCAGTTAGTAAAACTCCTGGACGTTTGGTCTCCGCCAAAATTATAAAATTTTACTATAGCATCATGGACATAATGATATCAAATTATATTTCATCTTTCAGCAAGCCGCTCTTAGGCACTACCTAAACAGCTCTCAAATACTGAAAATACCTGTTTAATTTTTATTCCTATATAAAAGCTAAAACAAAAATAAGCATCATCACATATAATCATCACAACCGTTTGTTACAAATACTGACTAACAGAATTAAACAATGAGAAAAGGAAGTATCACTGAAGAAGAAGAAACAAATAATTAAAAAGTTTCAATCAGAATACATGGCCTTTAGCTTTAAGCTGCAAAGAAAGAACTTCACCGAATGATAAAATACTCAGAACCTTTGATTACTTTTCAATTATAGATGGTTGTATAAACTTACTGAGGCACTCCTGCTTTTCCATTCTTATCATATGCTTCGCGCTTCTCAGGATCACTCAAAACCTGGTAAGCCTCACCAAGTACCTGAGCATAGATACCACATTTAAAATATATTGAGGGGGTAGAGGAAGGAGGTTCAAAGAGAGAAGAGATCAAAAGGCTTGCGGAAGAAGCTAATGAAATAAGTTAAATATTCCTGTTATTAGTCTTGAGCTACCTTTCCAATCAATCCAACTCATCGAAGAAAAAGATCCTTGCATATATCAAATTTGAACAACACACTCTAGAATTCCTATTAAACTCACAAAAGTGTACTCTTTTAAAAGGGAAACAATTGCTTTCTCACTGCACCGCATTACTGCAAGCGGGTAAGATCTAGTTATTAATAGAGTTCCCTAAACCATATCTCTTTCACATAATATGCTAAGAAATTTACCCTTAAGTAAGTAAATAGTTTTGTTAGTAAACATCAGTACTATCATAAATATCTAAGAAGCCAAAAATCTCTGCATAAGATTCATTCTTTACCATACCTGAAAATTTTCCGCAGCCTTAGGATCTCCAGGATTTTTATCTGGATGTACTACCCTTGCCTGCAAAGACAAGAAAATGGAAATAAAAGGTTATAATTGCACAGACACAGTGTTACGTTAAATGATGACGCTGATGAAGGGAAAAGATAAAGGCAGTATTTCTACACACTGAACCTAAAATTAAGGACAAGAGAGCCACTTTTCTTCTTTTACTTGACTTCAACTCACCAGAAATCCATGCTACCAACATCGGAAATAACTACACGTTCTAAGGAGAACGCAAAGCAAAAGGTTCAGTTACCTATCTCAGCTGACAAGCTTACTGATAGTCCGCATCAGAAGCGCACAGCAAGCTACCATCTAATCGATGCATTTACAGAAGGAGTAAGAGAACTAGACAAGATCATAAGCTCATTCTTTGCGGATTAAATTGAGCTCAAAAGTCAAAATTCTTTTGTGATTCAAACTAAAAGAAATTGTAAAAGTCAAATAAGTGAAGAGTTTACCATTCACAAAAACCACACAAGTTAACTATTTTAAGAGTTTCCGTTTTATTGAAAGAATTGAATATGGTTGTCTAACTGCGTCCCTAATCCATTACATTACTTTCGCATATGGACCATATCGGGTAAAATTAGAAGCCTACTCATATATACTTTCAAAAAAATCCACAAAGTACGATTAAAATTATCACCTTCACGTAGTAGGCCTTCTTGATCTCTGCAGGGGATGCGTCAACTTTAACGCCTAATATGTCGTAGTACGTAGTGTCTTTCACCATAGCTTGATTTGATATTTGAATCACGATTCACAGCTCCTATAAGCAAAAGAGAAAAACACACTCAACCAGATAGCAGCATGGTTTCATAATCATAAAACACTATTTTAATCATTATATACCAATGAAATTAGCAGCTGAACAGTACCAAAGCTGAAGATCAGTAAAGTAAACAGAAAAACAAAATCGACAAGGAATTGGGAAAGAAAGAGACATGCCGATTATAGCGAAGCCAGAGAGCAAATCACACTGAACACAAAGCTCCAGATTCAGATTATCGTAATTCTCGCTTCGTTTTTGTCCAGGCAAATTATGGAGCAGCAGGTAGACGAACGAGATTGGAATGGTAGATCCATTCGCGGAGGGAACGGCGCCGTTTCTAAAAAATGGGCGTGAAAGGAAACATCTATTCTTGGCGCTTTTTTTTTTTATCACCTGAAGTTACCGGATACCGGATATCATGTGAGGACAGGTGGCTACAGAGGTGGCGTGAAATGAATGGCTGCTAGAAATTAGCATGCGTACGAGAGGCAGAAGATAATGAAAGAAAACCTTGGCTGCAGTAGAACACACTAGAGTGACCCATTACTTGGTTTTGGTTAAACAAGCAAAGTTCATTTTGGCCAACACGCGGCGAGCAAAGATGAGGAAATGAGATTTCGGATTGTGGGGTAAGTAGGTCCAGATATTGTTTTGTATTATACTCATTAGATATAGATTAATTTATCTTTTTTATCCTGAAAATTTTAATTTATTTTTATTTTTTAAATTTATAATTTTTTTAGATTATTCTCATAAATTGCATACAATAAATGGGTTCTTGTTTGATTAAATAAGATATTTTAAGAAAATTAATATACATTTATTATATATAACTAATTAAATTATTTTTTATTATTTATAAATTAACTATATGAATTTTATATTTAGAATTGGAGAAATAATATGATTAATATTTTGACAAGAAGGTGCTATGAAATTAAATATTTTTTTGTTATGTAAATTAAATATATATTTTTTATATAAAAAATTTTAAAAAGAGGTTGAATTAGATTCACTAACAATTTAAGAATAAAATAAAATCTTTCTTCTTTCTATATAGAGAAGCAATATGATTAATATTTTGACGGAAGAAGGTGTCATGAAATCAAATATTTTTTTTGTTACATAAATCAAATATATTGTTTTTGGTATGAAAAATCGAATATATTTAAGTATGAGGTAAAAGTGCCGTAGGTAGGCCGCAATCAATATGACGTTTGAGGTTTTGAGCCCATTATAAAGTCCCTTTAAAGCTGGGCTGAGTTAAGCCCAATACTGGTCATTTTTGGGCCTAAAAGCCCATCAGAATTTGCCTTCAAGGCCACAAGTTAGCGCAATTACCACGTAACAGACCTTAATACTGAATTAGGCAATGCATGTTTTATGTTTTGCACAAGTGGATTTAGACGCTAACTGATGTTTTGAGCTCGATTTGCATTATGATTTATGAAAACGACGTTTCATTTTTGCAAATGTCATGAAGATGCTGAATATACATCCCAAAAGCTTTCTCCCCAAAAAGAGAAGAAAATCTCAATAAAGTTAACACCTTTTTTGGAAGGGAAGAAAATTAGGAAGAAAAAAGAATAATAAGAATGAAAAACTCTAAAAAATATAAATTATTTTATTGTTGTTATAATTTTTTTATGATATTCTCTTTTTATTTTTCTTTACATCCAAACAAAACATAACGGATAGAGGGAAACAAACATCCATCACATCCCAACTTGATTAAGGGGGGGCAAGACAAAGATTTGAAAACGTAACTTTTTGTCTGAGATCATATGAGGAAAAGTAAGACGTTATATTCAGCATAAAAAATAATAACCACACAATGCTCGTACTCAAAAGAGAGTTAGAGAAATTATGTTAATAAATTCTAATTTTTATGCATAAAAAAAATAAATAAAGTTTTCTACAAAGAGAACACACACAAGTGATGGCAAAATCATGGGACATGTAGTGGTTTTTTGTTAACGAGTCTGAGAGTGCGCAGAATAAAACAACCCAGTGGACGAATCATTTTGCTTTTTTGGTCAAATCCACAATCTCTATACCCTAACTAATAATTGCAGACTAATTCTTACAATGTATAAAAATAATTAAAATAGATTTTATCAATATGAATAAGTCTTTGTTTATATGTGTAAAAGATCCCGTTATCTGTTAACTATCAATTTTTTTTTTGGTATAAAAATTTTTGGAAAGGGGTTGGGCTCACCCACGTCGATACCAATGTCGGGTAGGGCGAGCCGTCTATTACCCTCAAGCGTAAACCTAAGCACCCAATAGTTATGATGCCTCCCTAAACGTCGCGACTGGAACCACAATAAAGTGGTACTCCCTAGGGTTTGAACACACTCCAAATGGTAGTATGTCTCACCTATTCGTTAGCTGAACCCATAAACAATAGGTTGTTAACTATCAACTGTTTGGTCACAATATTCTATATTATTTATTTAGCGTAGAGTGTAGATCTTGATGGCCAGAAATGGACAAGAATCCAAAGCGTAGCAAAAGAGGAGCGAATCAGCGAATGGCCTAAATATGTCAATCCTCTAATGGATGCCATGCTCCGAATTAGTATAAGGGCGGCCATCGATCTCATCCCACGTAAAATCATTTGCTTTTTAATATAATTATTACATATTTCAATCAAAATCAAGCGGCTCAGAATATGATTAATCATTTCAAAGTATATGCTTAGCTTCAAAAATAAATAAAGTGAGATGCATATAATAAATGAAAAGGCTCTACCATTCGTGTGTATATATATATATATATATTGATACCCAAGCAATTATATCACACTATCGCAAAACTTTTAAGTTTTTTCTCTGTATTTAACACAAGTATTTTGGCAACACAAAATCCTCCGTCAAAGAAACGGCTGGCTTATTAAATGATTCAAATAACTTCGTTTTCTTTTGATATATGCTTCTTCTTTTATCCTAGATTTTCCACAGTTAGATCACTCGAACCCTATTGAAAAAGTGCCTTTCTTTCTTTATTTCTTTCGTTTATACTCTCCGATATTTAATATATAATATATTTCATTAATTTAATTAAATTAAAAAAATTATTTAAATTATTTAATGTGATATATTTTTTGAAGGTACCCTAATTATTTTTTTAACTTTTAGATTACCTTTTTTACTTAATTATTATTAAGAGAATAATAATATATATAATTTAAAAAATATTAATAAATATAAAAAATATATTTTATATTTAAAATTAAGATTATTTTTCTATTTAAATCCTATGTTAAATATCGGTGGAGTATTTTCTAACTTTTTGGATCATCATCATATTCATATGCAAATGGAACTAGTGGGTGTTTTTTTTTTAGAGTGTATATATTAATTCGTGGGCATCTCCTTCAGAGAGAGTCGTATCAGAGACTTTAATTATTTACATGTAGTCCGTCAACATAAACCTTCTTCATTTGCACTTAGCAGTGAGAATCAAATCAAACCCATATCTAATGAATCTGATATCTTAGGCATTAATTGTAACAATAGTGTGTTTATGTTTTAGTTTTACCTTTCTTCTTTTTCATATAGCTATTTAAATAAATTATATTTAAATATTGTCGGGTTTAATTGGTGCAGTTTTCTCAAAAAAATAAAAAATTCTACATCAGACTCCAACTCAAAAATTTATGTTTAAATGGCTAAAACTCCTTCTACCTAAAGCAATATTTGTCAGTTTATGCTTTACCCCTCTACCACGCCTAACTCCACTCTGATTGTCTCATCAAGTTCAAGTTGATTCCCTCATTAATTAATAATCTCTCAATTTAGTTCTTAAGTGGAAAATAACAAAGGATACGAAAGCGTTATAAATTCACTTCTATGATAAAAGCTTCTCGGATTCTCTACTAAACAAAACAACATGCATGCTCCCTCCCTCCTATCCTAATTACAGAAAGTCGGTTGCAATTGTTCAATGGTCATGCCAGCGATCTGTGATGAAAATTTGCACCATCTAAGATCTTCGGGTTTTAAATTTTTCATCTATAATTTTTTCAACAATAAATGGATTTTTTCAAGACAATGTCAATTATAAGATAATCTTTATTTAATATTTTGTATCTATTAAAATAAGAAAATTAACCGGCTAGGTGTATAGGTCTTAGTGAAAGGGTTTTAACATGGTAAATTCGCATATACGTGAATGTGGAGAACGGCTACAGGAGAAAGCTTCTAATTTGATTCAACAATGCTCCAACCTGATTTAACCTATTAGATAATCCTGTAAAATAATTAAAAATGTTTAAAATATGAAAATATTAAATTGAATTTGGACCATCCAAATCAACCTGCATTGGAATGTGCTCCCCAACAACACAGGGAGCAAAAACAAGTTGTGGTCCATGCATGAAGCTCATACAAGGGCCTTCCAGGATCAGAGTAGCTCCGTGTTCTATATAAAGCGGCTTCCTTTCTGTCTTGGCCCACAAACAATAGACATTACCCACTTGCTTCTCATTCTCTCTTGTATCAGCAGAATCATCGTCGTCCATGGGAGAGGTTGACGGAGCTTTCGTTTAAGAACCTCACAGCGGGCCCAAATCCTCTCTCATACAAGACGACCAAGACATCCCTGTCATCGACCTCTCTTGCCCGGACGCCGACGCCCTCATCCGTTGTATAGGCCGTGCTTGCAAGCAATGGGGAGTCTTCCAGATCATCAACCAAGGCGTTCCGACGGACATCCGACAGAAGGCGGAGGAGGCTCAGCGGGAGTTCTTCCGTCTGAGCTCAGACGAGAAGACTAAAGTCAAGAGAGACGCCGAGAAGGCGTTAGGGTATTTAGACGCAGAACGTACCAGGGACCAAATCGATTGGATGGAGGTGTTCGATTACACCGCACAAGAACCCACTCTCGCCGCCGCTTCCGCCGATCCCGACGACAACCGAGTGGCTCACTGGTACAACCAGTGGCCTCAAAGCTGGCCTAGAATGAGGTACGTAAATGAATCACACATTAGTGTATAAATATATATATGTATGTATGTATTATGATGTTGAGTTTAATATATTAGTGCTCCTGTAAGTGATGAAGTTTATTGTGACGTGAACAGAGAAGTGTGTCTGGAATATGCTAAGAACATTGCGGAACTGGGAAGGAGATTGTTGAGACTAATCAGGACGACGTAGGTGGGCTTGAGGCCCAACGAAAATCCGACGGTGAATGGGTGGAGATTAACCCACAACCAATGCTTAGATCATAAATCTGGGAGATATTCTACAGGTGTGGACGAATGAAGCTTATGTGAGTGCGTTGCACAGAGTGAAGGGGAACTCGGAGAAGAAGAGGTATTCAATTGTGTTCTTTCTGTATCCGTCTAACCACACTATGGTGGAGCCGCTGGAGGAGATGGTGGACGAGCAAAACCCGCCAAAGTACAAGTCTGACAACTGGGGCAAGTTTTTACTGACGAGGAAGGGGGGTAACTTCAAGAAACCCAATGGTGAAGAAACTCTTCAGATTAAGCATTACAGGAAATATTAGAATATGCATTGAGTGTCATGGAATTACCAGGTGTGTGATTTGTTTGTGAGGCGCGTTTGTTGAGAGGTCGTTTTGCTCTGTTGATCTCTTGCATGGTTACAAATAAATGTGTAGTAAGTCAATGGTTTTGTGGTGGCCTTGGGATATGAAAGTTTCCTATAAGTCAATTGTTAGTGCTTGCTTCTTTAAATAAAAATAATAAATGTCTAATAACAATTAACTGAATACAATAAATAACCATCTATTTCCTCAGCTGCGAAACCATCACATAAACTGTGTTAAGTAATATATATATATATATAGAGAGAGAGAGAGAGAGAGAGTGTATGTGTTTTTATAACCCAACCGAAGTCATGAAACTTGCGATTCAAGAGGCCCAAGCTTTTTATTTTTGAAAATTAATTTTACATACAAGTGCGTTTTTGTGACTGTGTGAGTGGGTAAGGAATAGCTTATAAGAGCATCTCGCTGTGAATCAAATATGGACAAAAATATTACAACCTCCATTCCTAATTATAAACTGTAATTAATAAAATTAGATAAATTTGTTCATTATAATAATTGTTTGTTAATTTTCTTAAAATATCATATTTAATTATGTGAATTTAAACTATCATTGGTAGATACTTTTTAATATATACAAGCATATAGGAATATATTGAAAATAAATTTATAATTTTTGAAAATAAAATAGATTGAGATTTTATATTTATAAATAAATTCAATCCCCATCTAGATCTTATAATTAGAAATTAAGACGGTAATAATAATTTAAGTAGAGCTGAATGATATGAATTCTCATCATTTCAAGTGGTTGTAGGTTTAAATATTAACCTTTTTTTTTATAGAAGAATTTTAAGAAATAGGTTAAACTGGTCCTCAATCTAAAAATATAAAGCATATAACTCATAATATATGGGGACTTACCTATATATGGATGTGCATGTATCTCCTTGATCATGACCTAAATAGTACTCTCACTTCAATAGAGATACACCTCTCCCCAAGCATCATGACTCTCTTCGGAATCGAAGCCCCCAATTTGGTGAAACTGTCCAATCCTTCAAGCGCTAGACCCATGGAGTATAGGTAAATCTCAAACCTTTTACATATTGCAATATAGTTAGAATGGGTTTATCCTCCATCTTAAATACTCTGAGGAAAATAATGCTGTTGTGAATGGAATCTACTCCAAGTACAAGCAATGCGACATCCAAAGGTCACGAGCCCAAATGAACAGGGCTTGCAAGCCCATTACAACAATGGCAAGTTAACAATCAAATGGTGTAGGACCTGGGCCACACAAGTTTTATGTTCCGCGGTGCCACACAAGTGGATATGGACGGACACTAAATTTTCATTTCAATTCTTTTTAAGAAACCAAGGAAAAGGTGAGACTGAGGTTTTGGGTTCGATTTCCATTATTAAAAAGGCGTATCGTTTTCCCAAGTCATGAAGATGCTGAACAAAATCTCATAAAGTTAAATGTTAGGAACAGACATCCATCACCCCATCTTTTTTCTCTCATTTCATATCGGTGTAAGCAGACGAGGGCGACAATGACTTGAACAGTCCCTTTTCTTCTGAGATCAGATAAGGAAAAGTAAGACGTCATATTCAGCATAGAAATAATAATATATTCTATTATAATCCGGTTGTAAGTATAAGACCTTTGTAAGCAATTAGGTTAAGAGGGAGTAATAATTACGTACCACAGTACTCATACTCAAAAGCAAGTTAGAAAAAATCGTGCTAATGAATCATATTATCTATCTAATATTTGTACATTAAAAAGATATAAAATTTTCTACACAAAACGAATAGGCTGCTCAGTTATGTATATATGTATGTATAGTGATGGCACGATCATGAGATAGATACTGGCTTTTTGTTAACAAGCTTTTGAATTTTGCAGCGAATAAAACAAGTCACTGGATGAGGCGCTTTATGTTTGGGGTCAAATCTACACTATCTCTACCTCTCTCTCCATATCTCACCACTATCTGTGTGCAATATCTCTCTAAATTTGATTATCTAGAATATAACATGATATTAGGTAGATGAGTCTAGATAATTCGCGGCCATATATACATAGACAAGAGTCCGAAAACTACCAGAAATGGAGCGAATACCCTAAATAATAAACAAAACTGATCTGAGAAACTGCGAAACCTTTTCAAGAGAACAGAAGAGGCAACTAGTCTTCTCACCTCATCGTCTTCCAATGGCTCACAAACAAATACCATCTAAAAGTAGATTTCATCACATATCCTTTATTGCACCTAATCAGCTCCTTTCGCTTATTTCTTTCTATCATCTAAGCACCAAAAAGCATGGGACTTTTATTAATTCGAAACGAGTAAGCTATGCTAGGACTTTAACTGTGGATCTTAATTTTTAGACGAAGTTTGGCCAACATCTCTCTTGTGATTCGATGACACCACAACCCTATGGTATCGGGGATTATTAGCGCGGCTCCTTAATTAAGAAAAACTTGAGAAGATAGAGTTGTGTCCTGACTAACAGAAAGCTAATTAACATTTTCGACCTATACATTGGGTTGTATATGCAATTGCATGAATATAAATCAGTGACTCGGTGGAGCAATGGATGTATGCGTTTGTTGATGTGTGTTTCATGCATGTTGATGCGCCTGCGATCCATTCTTATGCTATAAAATTGGCTCGTATGTGTCTCTATTTTCTGCACGCAACGCCAGCACAGAGAGATCACCGACTTTGCTAACTTTTGGTTATGAAACAAGGTTCCTTTTCCCGTTTATAATAAATCTGTGAGTTTCTGCAGCATCTTAAAATGAGTGGCATATACTGATATTACGTGTTATGTGAACATGGGGCTCTCAGATCACCACCTTGTTTTGTTTCAGTAAATATGTCAATCCCATGATGGATACACGCCATGCCATGCACCGAATATATGGGCAGCAATTATTATTATTATTTATTTTCAATCAAAATCAAGTCACACAGATAGAATACGATCCATTTTCATCCACAATAATAATTATTAATTTAATCCAAAGAATATGCTTAGCAGCTTCAAGATAATAAATAAAGTAATAGGTTCCAGCATTATCCGTAGCTATTATATCGATATCGATGCCCATACAAATATCACACTATCGCTAAACTTCAAGTTTCGTGTCTATATTTAACACAAGTTTTTGGCTGCTAGCTAGCTTGTTAAATCGTTGAAGTAACTTCTTTTTCTTCTCAGTTTCTCCTACCATCCATTTAATTCCACTATGAACTTATCATTCTTTAATATATATATATAGTGTTTCTGTGCATGTGGAAATGTTCTTCTCTCTATTCGAAAACCCACAGTGGGAGCGATATAAGAGTTTCAATAATAAGGAGTAGTTATTATTCTTTGGTGCAAGTAATTAAATGCTGCTGATAACTTCTCCGGACAATATATATTCTAATTAATTACTTTTCAAAGTTTTAGATTATTCCCTCGAGAAACTGCTGAACTCAACCCTAGAAATATATGTGCGTGCATGCGTGCGTGTATTTGCACATTTTATATATAGCCATCAAACCCTACTGGGTCCCTACTGCTTTCCGCTTTTTCCAAAGCTCTGCAATTCAATATATATGCATTGAATTCTGCTCTCTGAGCGCGCATATATATATATATATATATATATGCTTCTTCTTTAATCTTATGTCACTGATATTTCACAGTTGGAGAACTCGAACCCTATTGAAAAAAATACCTTACATTCTTTGTTGCTTTGTTTCCTCTTTTTTTATAACTTTTGGATTATTATATGGAAATGGAATGAGTGGATATGTTTTATGGACTATCGTGGATAGATGAAATTGACTGTGCCTCTCTTGTAATTCGTTGGAATAATGATGGCTGCTTTCTTTCTCTCCTTCAGCCGCCACACAGGGAGTCGTATCAGAGACTCTTGAATTATTTGCATATATATACTCAAAATAAGCCTTCTTTACTTTACAATATTATATATATGTAGTGAGAAACAAATCACACGCATATTTAATAAATCTGATGGCTTATATATGCATTAATTGCTTTGTTGTCTAACAACAGTGTGTTTACTGTTTATGCTTTATCCCTCCACCACACCTAACTCCATTCTCATTGTCTCATCAAGTTCATTCCCGCTTTTATCTTCAGCTGTTAGGGGAAAAATAGCAAGGATATCAATCCACTACCACTACAAGAGCAACTACAATAACAATAATATATTTTATTCTATTTAATAGAGTTAATTATATGGAACACAAAATATTATTATATTCTATTAAAAATAAAATTTTTAGATAGATTATGTTAACCAAAATAAATAGATATTACTCCAACTATTATATGTATATGTGTATCATGAATCTTTATTTTTTATTATATGATCATATATTTATCTTAATATTCTTATTTCAACTTCCTCTATACTTTATACTATGTTGTCCCTTCAAAGTTCAACATGTAGTAATATATAATTTTATTTATCCTATAGCAGTGCAATAAAATTCTCTGTATTTTTTTCTATATATTCTTTTAATTTTGGCTACAAAAATAGGCTGGATAAATATTTTTTCTAGAAAAAAGAAGTCATTAAAATTTTGACAAGGATTAAGCTGCTTATATGATTTATGGAACCGTGAAAGAAATTAACTGGCGCTGATGATCATGATAATTAATAATTCTCGTTCAACAATGAACAAAAGTAGTTGCCGTGATGAAGTGGTTGGCTGGGCGTGTAAATATTGTGCATTTGCTGGGCATGCAAAGTCGTCGAGTGGCATATTTGGCATTTCAAAAGGTGGGCTGATGGTGGCTTATTGCTCTCGCCTCTCGCTTCGCTTCGCTTCTGAGACTCTTTTTGAAAAAGAAGATAATTATTTGAATATGAGTTATAGTTGCGTAAGTGTTCACGAAACCACCGCACATAAAAATTTATTCAATAAATTATATGTGAAATATCTATCAGTGAGTTTGTGAGTTGTGACCAACAACAATGACAGCTTTCGACTCCTGACAACGTTCTTTGGAAGTATCTTGTGGAACCAAAAAAATGTGGCATTAATTCAATCCCCTATTTGAGTTTTTAGTTGATTGCAGAATCTTCTCCCTTCGTCATTTTGCTTTTTTTTTCATTTTTTCTCTTAAAGATTATTTTTTGTATAAAAAAAATTTAAATAGATTTAACACTGATTTCCACTAAAATCATGCCATAATTTCAAAATTTAGATAAGATTTATATAGAATTTATAAGATTATTTATTAAAAAAATTATTATAATTATAATATAAATCAAATTAATATTTTTCTAAGATACCATTTCGTTCCTAAAGATTATGACAATTGACAGGGGCAAAAGTTGTTGGAATCTCAAGAAATTGTCTATGATCTCCTTCCATTTCCAAGACTTGTTTTTCTAGCTAATGGAATTTTTATGGACAAACATAGTGGGCTGAAAACTTTTTGTATGTGCACGTGCTTATTCTCTCGCGTGATTCTAATTTAATTATCCATGGAATTTAATTAATATCTTAAAAGGAATAATATTTTGATGGTACGTATGTTGAAATTTTTAGGGTTCCATTAAATGAATCACATGGTGAGCTCAGTCAGCTCACTCCCGAGTCAAATGATATCTGCTGCACTGTGTTGACCCAAACGGCAGTTTCGAGGAAATTGGCGTTGCGGCTCTCTGCCTTTTAACAAAGCTGCAATTTTTACTTACTTTATTTTTTTAGTTGTTAATTTGCTTTTCTCTTCTCTTCTTTTTTTCTTTGAAAAAAAAATTGAATGGACCCGTTTTCTTTTCAGACAAATCGAAAACCCATCTTGACAAGAAAAAACTGCATTCCTTTAATTGATTGCATGGTTTGATCTACACGTTTAGTTTATATAAAATGAATCAGTTAGAAACTGTGGATTAAAAATATATATAATTTAAATTTTATTAAAATTATATTATATTTAAATTATATGACAACTTTTATTCTATTGCCTCCTGAGTCAGCTCCTTAATTGACTTTTTCTAGTTTTGGTCTAGAGAACCATCTGGAAGCTTCATAAAGTGATTATTGATATATAGTGATTTTCTAAATTAACTTGTCATCATGGGCCATGTATTACACCAAATTTTAGGTAAGTCATATATATATATATATGCGATATAGGAATAATAAAATTTTATTTGACAAGGAAAAATAGGGTGACTTCTAATGCATTTTATTATTTGCATATAGTAGTTCTGTATTATTTTTAATTCATATAATAGAATAATAGAAAAAATTAGTGGAGTTAGAAATAAAAGTCCGAGTATATCCCACTTTTTGAAGTGGCGGCTTGGGTTAAAAAAAAACCTGACTTAATTTTTTTTTAAAAAAAAAGTCAATAAGCAAGGTAGATAAGTTTGACCCTCTATTTTTTTTTAATTCTTATGCTTTTTGAATGTGAATGCTAATATGTTTCATAATTTCTTAAAAATGGACTCAGATTAATTTACGGCATATTATTTTCTATTAGAAGAATTGAAGGTAAATCATACGATCTAATTTCATGCATTGACAAATATTGAACTTTAATAACAAAAAAATATGGCTGGTTCATATAAGTATATATATAGCCTATCAACACAGATTAACCCGTCTCATGAACACGAGTACACGAGTTCTTTATTTGGTTTAAGTCTAAGAGAAATGGGGAGAAAATATATTAAGAAATATTTTGATTTTTAAAAAATATAGAAGTGGCGTTACACAACTTTTATTTATTTGTTTATCCTTTCTTTTCTCATATATATATATATATATATATATATATATAGAATTAGACGAGAGAGTCTAAGCCTCTCTATGTTGTGAACTTTTTGGGAGATAGACAAATTACAGACAGACTACAAACATGTGTCTCTGTGTCGTAATTGTTTCTCTATTTTTTTTTTTTTGAAAAAAATAAATTAATTATTATTTATGAGGAGAATAGTTGACGAATTGCCAAACGTTCTATTCACTTGTCCCTTTCGTCTTCTTCTTCTGTATTTAGTGTTAATTCGCCAATAAATACCCGTATTTTTCATATTATGATCTATACTCCCTAAAAATACAACAACAACAACAAATATCAACGTAAAACTAGCTACGGCCACAAAGGACAAAACAATCATTCATCCCAACCCCACCTTTCATAATCTCTTCACTTTCCTACCTATTACTACAAATCCATCATTCACCAATTGAATTTAGCCACACGATTATATGGGTTATTGTACCCTTAAAATAATTAAGTTTTTTAAAACAAAATATTATTTATTATATTTAATATAATAATTAGAGAACTAATTCGTGGAATCAAATTAATTATTTATAATAAATTTATATTAATTTTTTTAAAATGTATTTATAATTATATGTATTATTATTACTCTTTAATAGAAACCTTAATAAAGATATTTTAAAGAATAAATTATAAATTTTAAAGATAAGATAGATTAATATATTATATTTTTGTCTAAAGTAAACTATATATAACTCATATTTAAATCTATAAATAATATTAACTAAAAATCCTATTTAATAATTTGATTAAGTGTTTTATAATCTTTTTCAAGAAGATGCATATGTATGATATAAATTCTTGTCAATACCTCCAACAACTTTATATATATATATCAAACAATTTTACTTTTTTATAGTGTTTAAAATGCTTTTAAATATTCGATTTTTTTTTTTTACAAAAAAAGTATGCATCATAAATCATAACTTGTCTTAATTCCATGTACAGTTAGTATTTTAGTCAAGTTCAAATTCTCCACCTTCACCTTCACCTTCTGAATCATACCCGTCTCAGAAGCTAGCAGCCTCTGAAATTTCTACCATCTGCATTTAATTTCCAGTCAAAACCGGTGACCGATCTCAACAAGTAACGCTACCTCTATTATAAAGAGCATCAAAAGATTATCGATAGTACCAAAAAAACAGAGACTTATTAGGACTTGGTAGAGAAAATCATAGGCACTACTATAAACCAATCATACAAGACCCCCAAACCATAATAGTGGCTGCACTCTTTACATCACTCTTTGACAATACATCAACCAGCGCTGACCCAAAGATATAACCTCACACCCTACAAGAAAAACTCGCCTTTGAGTGTGATTTGACACTGATCAACCTCAATACAATTCCAGTTTTAGGTTCCAGTGCTGAGATGTTTATTCCTTATCACTAGTTTTTTCCCCCTGATGACCGACTCAAATCTGCAAGAACCTGACAATATTACCCATCTTTAATCTTTAATCTCTCTAACAGTACTGAAACATATTGTCTGGAGAAGCCATGATCGGCTGGTTCAGGTACGCCATGTTCATTGGATTGTTGTTGTTGAAGAAGCTGTTGGTGGATTGCATGAAGATGGACGATGATGAGTTTGAAGTGGCTGCAAAAACTGCAGAACTTGTGTGGACGAGATCCACAATTTCGTTCAGAGATTGTAATCTGTGGGTCAGCTCGTTCACTTGGGCTCTCAGAACAGAATTCTCAGCCTCGATGGTGAGATATTGCTGTGTTGTGAGGTTTACGCTTGTGAGAATGGTCTGATTCTCCTTCCTCAGCTGAGCCACCTGAGCCACCAGATCATCCAGATGATTCTGTTTCCTCATTCTCGATCTTCTCGCCGATTCACGATTCGATATCATCCTCTTTCTCTTCCTCTGATCCATCAAGACCAGCAAATCCTCATCTGAACCAGAGTTTTGAACCAGAGACAGCGACCCAGAAAACGTTCCACTCGAAGAAGCCATGGAAATTGAAATCTAGAAGGAAAAAGATGGACACTACTATTTTGACGCAGGACCCGGAAAGTAAGAAACACAGAAACCCAGAAAAATAGATGCAGAAACTAGAAATTTATATATAATTAATAATATAGACGAAAACTAAATCAAACAATCATGAGACGTAGTACAACCAGTAGAGGAAGGCAACGGAGAAGGATTGAACAAGGTGGGTCCTGCGCCTGACAGTGGAATTTATCATACAACCAGAAAGGAAGATTTCACTGAGAATTGGATACATGAATCTCAAACATCAAGAACATAAAATTGGGCATTTAAGATAACTTTCTGAAAAAACTACCAGAGAAACAAGAAAACAGACCGAAACTTCCCTGTTCCACCAGATCCAACAATCAAATCCACCATAGAAAGGGAAGATTTGATTGATATATGGGTTATGATTTTTTCTCCTAGGCAGAATCGAGGAGAGAAGAATGCAGAAGCCTTGGGAGAAGAGTCTGGAGAAATAGGGGTAAGAGGAAGAAGAAGACGGGAGAGAATTTGTGGAAGAAAGGAGAAAGAGGAAAATATCTGACACAGATTATCTAGAAAGTATGACGATGAATTGAGAGAGAAGGCCTAAACAAGGAAGAGGGGAGGGAATTAAGAGGGGTGGAAGGGTCGAATTTATAGAACTAAAAAGGCCAACTTGATTTTAAAGTTTAATTTTTTTAATTATTTTATTACAATATGAGGTGCTACGTCTTTCTTTTTTCTTCCAAATACAATTGTAATCTTTTCTTCCACGACAATTAAATATTGCTTTCAATAAAAAAAAAATCTATAATAAACTAATATACGTGAAATTTCGAGCTCACCAAAAACACTAGTTAACGACTTTTTCCTTCTAGATTGAATTGATCGAATCTAGTTTTTTTAAAAAAAATATGATCATATAGTAATAGAAAATGATTTAAAGTATATGTTTACTTCTCTATAGTTATATAAAATTCTATTCAATCTTGATATTTCTAAAGTCTATTTTTAATAAATTAATGTTAATACCGTTAATTTTATTGTCAGAAAATGTAGGCTTAATAAATTTAAATATTAACTATACAATTAATTATTGATATGTTAATCTTTAATTAATTTAAAAAAATTTAAATTGAAAAAATACTTTAGACTAAAGAATTTAAGCATTATTGATGAGTATTTAATTGCAGGTTGCCATTTGATCTATTGAGTCAGTATTTTTATTAATAAGATTAATAATATTAAGATTAAAAAATAAAAAATATATTTTATAAATTTAAGAAATGAAATTATAATTTAATATAAATTTAGAAGAGCAGTATGTACTTTAGCATATAAAAAATGGATGGGACACATAACATTTGCAGTTAATTTAAGATTTCCTGCATTAGAAATAACCAGTTACCACACGGCTACTAAAAAACAGTGCAGTAGAAGATTACAAAACAAGCATTCAGAAGTGTCCAGATACAGCTGTGAACCACCCATGTATGTATATAGCAACAAAGTCGCCCAACTATTCGTAGTCATTCGTTTTCATTTTTCTTCAAAGTTATATACTTTTTCCACTTTTATATTTTTAAGTAATTTAATTTATTAAATTAATTTCATTTCAAAATAGTTAATTTACCTAACACTTCAGATTCTCCAATGTCTGTTATGACAAACTTCTCATGAGTTCACGGGATTCAGTGTGTTGTCGTGGATTGCCACGTAATTCTAACATTTTACAAGTGTTGGCCAGTTGAAAAACATTTCTCACGTGTGGGTTAAAATTTGCCAGTGATTGGAGTTTAATTTTAATATATTTTAATATTATTATTTTTATTAATTTTTACATTATTGCACTTTTTTTAGTATAATTACAGGTTAAATGAGAATTTTGCCCCTAAAAAATTTCTATTATATATAATTGGTATCCTAAACAATAAACATTAAGTTAGAGCAATATCGCCCTCTTGCAAGTTTTTATACATTAAAAGTCTTATAATAAATAAATAGTATACAATATATTATTATTATTTATTTAAATTTTATTATTATAGATTATTTATTTATTATAAAACTTTTTAATAATTAAGTTATTTATGTAATATTGTATAATAATTCTCGTTTTTATATTTCACCACGACTTTATTACGAGAACTAAGACATCTAATTAATCAATGGCTACTTTCCAACGTTATTGTGAAACTAGAAAAGTACTCTGATATGCATTCCTCCAAGAATATTAAACTTTTATTTGAAATAAATAATTAAAATAAGAGATCGTTATTAATAAATAATCATTTTTGGAACTTCAAAGTATTTGTCTCTTTGACCTTGGGATACGCGCACTATTCATGCACCAACGTATACTCTCTGATATTATTGCAAGCGGAAAATAATGCTTACGTACGTACATATTTACTTCTTCTAATTTGAATTTTTATTGAGTGTCAATGTTCTAAATTTTAAGATAGTGTTAGATTCAGGGCATTAAATGGATAGGACTCTAATTTTATTTTCTTTTGGATTGAGTAGCAATTATTCACTGATTGTACGGAATAGTAGCCGCCCACCCTATTTTTATTTTTTACCCCCTGCGACTTCCTTAAATGACATGAAACCCCCTGGATTTAAGCCCAACGCGCACAGGAAGGACACTCCCATATTCATAAATTATATATTTTATTTCAACGAGAAAGGGTACATAGGATAGATCAAAGCGTCACATCAAGCTGTTCATAGTCTATAATAAACAATATGATTTGTTGTTGACAGAAAAATTAATGTGATTTTTTTAAAAAAGTATTTTATATTTTATACTAATAACTGATTTTACTGCATGTAAAATTATAAATTGAGATTTGAGTTGTCATAATTTAAAGTTAAAAATTAAAAATATATTTTTGAATATTTTTATTTGTTTGTTTGTATGAGAATTAGTAGTATTATCGAATTGCTACTTTCAAGTTGCCCCTCTAAATAAAAAATTTAAAAGAAAATCCCTGCTTTGGGAGCGTAAGGTGCTTGCAGCGGCAGTGTACTTTGTCGGGCAGGAGAAGTTGGGTAGGAAGATGTCGTTCTCAATCACGCGAACTGGGGGAGCGTAGAGGACACGGACGGTTAATATGATTTACTGGTGGGAAGCGACTGTGGAGGGTGAAGGAGAATAGGGGAACTGTAGACAAAATGCTACAGAGAGATACGAGAGTCCAACAAAGCATAGGGGGAAGCAGTGTCGGTCCGTGGGGGCCATCTATTAGATCTGGCCTTTTTAAGTTCAGGGCTTCAAGCCCGGCCTTTATCTTTTACTAACCTACCTCTGCATTTTACCCTTCCTATTAGGGGTGTGTATGGACAAAATTGAATAGGGTAATTCTCTATCCGGTGTCCTACTTAAAAAATACATAGACTATATTTTGTAATCTGATGACTAGCTCTACCCGGTAAAAGCCCTAACAATTTTGGGCAGAGCATGAGCGGGCTGGGCATGCCCAAGTCGTGATGTCATGCTCATGTTATAAAAAAAATTTGTAATTATGAATTTCTAAAATAATACCATATTCATGTGTCTTTCAGAGTTAAATAATATCTATAATTCACTAAAAATAAGAGAACAAATATAATAATTAAAATCTTGAGATCCATTGCATATAAAAAATAAGCGTTAAAATCTAAGTAGTTTCTAATTATAACTTTGTATCAATCTCCCTAATATTGACAAAGATAAAGCATCTAAAAAAATAAAATAAATAATTATAATTTGTAATGTAATCATATGATAATTAACAAAGTTAAAACAAAAAACAAAAAATTAGTATAGTTATAAATATTAAAAGATACAACTTACCTACTTATATTTCTAAAATTACCTTATAGTCACCAGTAGCTATCATATTCTTCCTTTTAAGATAGAGAAAAAATAAAAAAAAAATAAAAGAAGGGGTGCTCATGGGCAGGGCAGGGCAGGGCAGCCCCTATGCCCGGTGCCCAGCCGAAAAAATACATGGGCTATATTTTGCAGCCCGATGCCCGGCCCTGCCTGGTAAAAATCGGGCTGGGCAGGGCATTTTTCTTGCAGGCTGGGCAGGGCATAGCGGGCCATAGGCATTATACACAGCCCTACTTCCTATAACAACAAGTGTTCAGTAATGACTCTTGAGTAGGAATTTTAATTTTTAAGTATATAATTTTATATTTAAAAATATTAGATAAATTATTTTATTTAATATTAATATTATTTATAAAAGAAAGGAGAGATTTTATTTTATTTTTAGATTATATGTGAGTTTATTTTTTTAATTTTTTATACCAAATGAAAAATAGTGCTTTTTTGTAATAATAATAATAATAAATAGTCCATTTTTTACAAAGGGGATTTGTATCTAATGTAAAATGTAATTTTTTTATAAATAAAATTTATATTTTTATTATAAGAGATTTTTAAAACTCTAATTAGAAGATATATATGGTTTGCAAATAAAGGGGTCACTTTCTTCCTTCCTTCCTTTCCTTTGTTAAACAATTGTTTATTTTTTTAACAAAATTATATTTCTTTTGAAATTATAAATAATAATAAAACAATGGGTTTATAACTTAATGTCATGTAAAATTTCCTATAAGTAGAGATTTCTAGTTTAATCTAACCTATAATTTTATGATATTAGTGTATGTGGCTTTAATTAAAAAATAATAATATAAATTCAGTGGGACTAATTTTTTAAAAGAAAAATCAATGAAATAGTAATATTACTTTCAATTTTAATTATAAGAACCAAATGAGGAGTTTAATTTTATCCTAATTATAAGATCTCAATATATTTTGTCTTATAGAATTATAATTTTTTTAAAAAAATATCCCTATATGATTATATATATTAAGAGATTTATATAAAAAAGTTAAAATATATATAATTGAAGAGAAAATTTTAAAAAACTAGTACACAATCATTATAAATAACTAATTTAAATAATTTTATTTATTTATTAAAATTAAATAAATAAATATTATATTAAAAAATGGAGGTAGTATTAACTTTTACTTTGGGTGTACTTGGTTTAGCATAGGGAGAAAATTGATTCTAAATTGATTTTATAAAATAAATTTTATTTGAGAAGTAATTTTTTAAAAAAATAAATATTTGTATAATCATCATAATAACTTTTTAATAGGTAAAATGATAATTATCAAATAGGAGAGACAATAAAAGTATAAAAAATTAAAAAGATAAAATTGATATTTATCATAAAAATATCTAAAAGAATATAGAAACCGATGGAATTTAATTTTAAAAAAATTATAATCTTAAATTAAATAAACTATAATTTTATCAATAATTAATTCTAACAATTAGTGTTTTGAACTTTTTTTTTTTAATAACCAAACACACATCTCATACTAAATAGTATTAAAAAGCTATGTGATGACCCGCCACCAGGCACGCTTGACACAATATCTATTTTCACGTGTGTGATCGACAATTCTGCGGCAGTTGAAATGACTCAAAATTGACTTCTCATGCATATAACTTTATATTCAGAGCTGGCCTCCTCGGATAAAGTCGGTTTCCTTCCCTGTTGGATTTGGTTTAAATTATGGGGCAAGAAAATAAAAAAATAAAAGGCATTGTTTTTCGGAGCACGTAATTAAATGGATGTGCTGCTTTTTTAATTACTCAGTAATAATATAAACGAATTTTTTAATTCACAAATTATTTTCCATTTTAAGTTGTAGTATTAGAAAATTGGATTATCTATTCGGTTTGTTTCAATTTTATGGGTGCAAATTGGTTGTGTGTGTGTGTGTGTGTATACAACATTTCTGAAGTTAAAGTTGACTTGTTATTCTTCTTTGTTTTTAACCAATAATTGGAAGTCAATGGAATTAATTCCCACGTAAAACACGTGTATTATAATAACATGTGATAATAATTAATTATAGTATAATACTCTAACATGAGGTATCGTCTACGAAATATAATGCTAAACCCAACAGATGGCTCAACTATTTCTCGTTTTTATTGTCATCTACAAGGATAATGTTGTTAAGATGTAATGGAATAATTAATGGATAATGGAACTCATCATATTAAAAAAAGATTTGCTTTTTTTAATTTGTGGCCTTAAATGTTGATGAAGAGGTCAGATTTATTTATAACGAGATGACTACGTTTCTGTCTTTTCTTCACATTTTTCCTTTTCCACTTTTGATTATACTTTGGTCCCATGATGTCAGCGCATTAAAGTGGTTCCTAATCGAGTCATAATTGTTTTTTTGAAAAAATAGAAATTAAAGCAATCTTATATAAGTTCTCACCTACAACTCTATTCAAAAGGTAAATGTCATCATAAAATCATAGAATGCTACTATGACCAATGCCCTAAAATTTACTGATAAACCTTATTCATTTCAAAATATAATTAAATAATCAATCACATATAAATAAATACACCTTAATGTTCTAAATATGTAAAAATAACGAATAATACCCTTCGTCATTTTTTGTTTACTGAATTAATAACCATTAAGAAATTAATATAATGACCTTAATATTTACGATATAGGCGCATTCAACATATATGTGCATTAATTAAAAGTATTGAGAGAAGTAGAAAATGGGTGGGGCGCAAGACAATCTTGGAGCACTTGGGTTGGAGAGTGACGAAAGAACGACTGTGAAAGAATGTGAAAAAAACAAATGTTTGTTTATACTAAATAAGAATTAATATAAATAATAAAAAATATACATTTATCTTATAATGACATAAATTTAATTCTTATTGTCATTATGAGTACTCATTTAATAGGTAACTTTATAAGTCTATATAAGATTTTTTTAAACCATATAACTGTACTTTAGTCTTTGTATATGACTGATGCTTACCTTATTTAATTTTCTTTTATATGAAAAGAATGTTTGTGTTTGGATTTGGTACATTGTATTTATCATATATTCAAACCCAAATTGCCTTCGTTGATAAGCAAATTGTCCCCATTTTGGGGGTCACTAGTCAACCATTTAGGAAAGTGAGACCCTCTCTCTCTCTCTCTCTATATATATATATATTCTATATTTCTGATGTGATTCTATACATCTAGCTGCCTTTGCTTGTTTTCACCGTTCAAATATAATTTTTATATTCTTGAAATGGGTTCTGAGTAGATTAACAAATAAAACTATATATGCTCTTGTTATAATGGGGGTTTGATCATGAAGCATAACAAGGGACCTCTGTGGAATCAGAAAATTATATAATTGGCTAAAATGATGTAAGACTTTAAGAGAAGAACAAAAGAAAAAGAAATCTCACATTAAATACAGTTGAACTAAAAAATGATAAATAGTTGAAATTGAATACAGAAAAAAAAAAACTCAGTCCGGGGAGAAATCTGCACAAAACCAAGTAAATATTAATTTTTACAAAAAGATATATAATTGTAAGTATTTATTAAATTAATAAGGAATTCAAACGTATTATTAAGCGAAATAAATGCAAAGAAACAATACGTACATTACAAAACTATACTAAAAATAGAAAAAAAATGAAATTATCTTAATATAATAAAAAAATTATTGAAAGTTATCTTAACTATCTAGAATCGCTATATTTTTACATTAAATAAAATTTATTTAGCTCTTCTGATATAGTAACGAATTTCTTTATGATTTACTATTATAGTAACAATGAAAAATCAATGAGAAAAAAACTTTAGAATCCTAACGCATGCACGGTGGACATGCATTGACAAATGAATAGAAGTCAACTTGATGAAGGGGGGAAATGATGGGAGTAAATAGCAGAAATTTATAAGACTACCTAGTCTGATTTGTTTTTCCTGTGGACCTGTCTTATTTAAATTTTTAAATTTTCATGAATGACGCATTCTTATCCAATTAAGCTTGAAACTGGGAATTGAGAATAAAAGCTAATTAGTCAATTAAAGTCACTCCTTTTTTGCTTGGTAAGTTGAAATCCACTTCACCAAATCATACAAATATATATATATATATATATATATATATCTTCTTTCATTTGAATTCTTATCAATTATTGTTGTTGGCAAAAGTAATTCAGCTCATGGAAAAGAATTTGCTCCTTGATTCCATTTTCAATTAAAGTTCCTTTCCTTATTCTTTGTTCTCGGCCCACGTTTATGTTACGCTTGTTAGACTCGTGGTTGTTGTTTAATTACTTTATTAGTCATTTGTTTCTGACTCCTGATCTTGAATTAAAAATGAATAATTAATAGATAAACCCACCCGCAGATGGAATAATTACTTAAAACAACTTGTAAACTCGCATATTAGTGTTAACTATACGCATGTTTCAACTGTATATTTTCGTCTTATTTTAAATATATGATATAATTAATAAATTTATTTTAATTATAAATATAAGATATATTTTTTAAATTTTATTATTTTTTAATTATCCATATTGATACTCTCTTAATAATAATCAATTAAAATACAAAAATAGAAAATGAAATAATATGATTATAATACTTTAAAAAAATATATTATAATAGCTAATTTAATTAATTTTATTAATATAATTAAATTAATTAAATATATTTTATTTTTATATTTAGAGGATTATTAAAAAAATATTGTATAATAATTAATTTAATTAATCTAATTAAAGAGTATGTTTTATTATATTATTGGGTTTTTCACTTGCCCACCCTAAAACTTTTTATAGTGGAGAGTGAGATTGTTTAGAAGTGACCTCATCGTTATCAGCACCATAATATCATACAAATTTAAAATAATTAATTGAAGATGTACACCCACATGTATTTTGTATTTATACAGTTTGATCTTGGCATTTGCATTGCCTGTGTTTTTTTATCGAGAAATCGGTGAGGATAACAACTTTACTGACCATATTATTTTAGGATGCCAATAAAAAAAAAACCATCGTGGAATTGTCAATACATGAACCCTAATTCCAGTGAACTTTGTCTCCTGTTTTCAACACTTTCGATTGTAAATTTTTTAAAAAATAATTAAAAATCATGACTTTTGAAAATGGAAGAAGTATCCATACATCATATTAAAAACAATCAAATATAAAGATATTTCAATTACTTTAGTTCCTTGTGAGTTTTACAAATTAAACTTATAAATAATATAATTTAACTTGTAAATATATATATTTTTAGGTTCCCTGTTTATTTAAAACTTATAAATAATTTTTCTTTTGAATAGAAATACAAACCAATCTTTTAACTATTAGTTAAGATGGGAAGTGACATCATTTCTAAATTAAGAAAATATAAACTTAAATTTTAAAAAATATTAAGAAATGCAAAAAAAGAAAATTACTTTCTTGGACAAGTAATTAGTTGAATTGTGAAGTTTTAGGTAAACTTTTGACTTCTAATGGTCAGCGTAGTACAATTGCGATGCAGTGTTTGCTTCCCCTTGAAGTATAGTAGAGGGAAAATTATTTTATAGTCCTGCGACAAGGTGGAAGGTTATGTTTTTTATCATACTTACAAATAATATTATCGTCTAATTAAGAAAAAAAGATAATTTTTTTGTAGATATATATATATATATTTTATTAGATATAATCTTATTTAAAATAATATAAAATACTAAATATAAATATTTTTTTAATAAAAGTTAAAATTTAATTTATCAACTAACTCACTTTGACTCGGTTGAACTAGTGTTGTGTGAAAATAAAAACAGGATCATTTTTTTTTGTTACAAAGAAAAACACAAGATCATTGGTGGAAGGCCTAGAAAGTGTTGGATTATGGCGATTGGACTGTCATTTGTTTAAGTATAAATGGGCCCATTGCCCGAAATCCAAGAGGTCCACACTCTATTCTGTCTCCGCGTGTGCCTGTTTTTTCCCTCAAAAATAACATTTGTACATTTGTTTTTTACCCATTGCGATGGGAACATTTGTTCCGTGTGTCATTCTATTTAATTTTTCCCACGTGTGTTTAAGGATATAGGAGTTCGATGTTGTTATTATTATAATAATTTATTTAATAAATAATCTCATCAATTCTATGTAAGAGTTTTTTAAGTTGTAAAATTATATCTTAATTTTAATATGATATTAGTATCAAACTACTTAAATTTTTTATAATAAAAAAATAAAAAAACCCTTCTTTTATTGAAATTAATAAAATTGTGTGACTTATATGTATTAAATCTAATATAACGGGCTAATTTTTTATAAAGTAAAGAATTAATATTTAAATATTTATTAGAAAAAATATCTACTTATATTTAATACATTAATACTTGATAATATATTAAATATAATTATTTTTAATATAAGAATATATATATGCCTGACAAATAAATAAATAAACAAATGAAAACAAAATCGTGTTGTCGTGAACAAAAAAACAGGATTAGGATTCGTGTGAGAGGAATGAGCATAACAACCCACGAAAATACAATTGATGAGGTTGTTTATGAAGCTGTCACTTTCTGTCCCAAACTCCTCACACCTCACAATCTTGTCCTGCCCTTCCTGTCTTGCTTATTGTTTTATACCCCACGCCCGCCACTCCCCCTGAAACTGAAACAACCTAATAATGAAGTCCCCTATATTTTAGCCTCGGGATTGTTTCAGGCTATTCATCTGAGTAAAATACTCAACACCCTTTAATTTTATTTTCATTATACAAACTTTTTTTTTTCTGTCTTAAAAACATATAGTATTTTTAAAATAGAAGGGATGTCTGTGTAATTAAGATAAAAATGATAGGTAGTCAAAAATATTTTACTCATTATTTTATTAAAATCACAATTCTTATTTATGTTTTTACAAATACAAATATTTCTTCCAACAACAAATCATTTCATATTATGCTTGCTCTAAATATTTTTCGTTTAAATATGTTCTATTAAACACTCCTTATTCATTATTGATTATTTTATGGAGTAATTTTTTTTACAAAAAAATTTAAAAAGTAGTTGGACTCACCTATGATTTAAGGTAGGGTGAAGTATTCTTCCTCCTAAGTGATACTAACATCAGGTAGGGCGAGCCATCTATTACCCTAAAGTATAAATCTATGCATTCAGGAGATAGGATATTTTTTTAAGTGTCGTGACTAGAATTTCAATAAAATAATATTTTATAAAAATTAAATATACTATAAATAGTTGTATAGTTTATCATTTCTCTAATTGAATGCATGATCGATGGGTTTATACTTTTATTTCAACTCAAAAAATTGAGATTGGGTCAATTTATTTATATTATATTATTGTTTTACTCAGTTTGCTTTTAATATAAAACTTCTCTGCCTCAAACTTCAATCCAAACATAGCATATATGTTTCTTAAAAAACACTGGGGGATGTGGAGGATAACGGTGCTGGAAACAGAAGCAATTCTCAATCATTTGAGTAGGTGACACAATATTATTGACTATATATAGCACAACATGCGATTATATTAATTATTAATTAGAGAAGGTGGCCCTTCTCAGTCTTAATGGTCCATTTCGTCTTCTTTTCATTTTGTTTTATTTTATTTTATTTTTTTAAGTTGTTCAGATTGATTGATGAGATTGGCATGCATTTGAAAAGATCAAAGGTTTTGCCACCGAATTAAAACCAAACGGTGCTTTTCTTCATAAGCAAGTTGAAAATAGCCACAGAAAAGCATAATACATGTTTGTTTGGTCCAATTCAAATCATGCTATGCTACTCCCATTACTCCCACACGTCACGCCATTTACAACACGCTTTTACAATATATCAATTTTAAAATACATAAAACATTTGAATAATTAGATCATAGATTTCAATCAAAGATTTATTCTAGGGAAAAAGATAGAAAAAGACCATTTGAATTTCAAAAGGATAAATTGGGCTTCTCAAATTTTAAAAGGACAGATTGGGCAGGAGACCCAATCTGTCATTTCTAAATTTATGTGCAAAGACGATATTACCCTTCACTTTCCCAATATTTTGACAATACGATTTACAACTTGGCCAATGATATTTACAACTCTGACAATAGTATTTGCAACTGTGAGAAATCAAATTCTGGAAATTGGAAGAAACACTGTAGCTTCTTTGACAATACGATTTACAACTTGGCCAATAGTATTTACAACTCTGACAATGGTATTTGCAACTGTGAGAAATCAAGTTCTGGCAATAGGGAGAAACACTGTAGCTTATTTTCACAATACGATTTACAACTTGGCCAATAGTATTTACCACTCTGACAATGATATTTGCAACTGTGAGAAATCAAGTTCTGGCAATTGAGAGAAACACTGTAGCTGATACTGTAGCTTATTTTCACAATACGATTTACAACTTGGCCAATAGTATTTACAACTCTGACAATGGTATTTGCAACTGTGAGAAATCAAGTTCTGGCAATAGGGAGAAACACTGTAGCTTATTTTCACAATACGATTTACAACTTGGCCAATGGTATTTACCACTCTGACAATGGTATTTGCAACTGTGAGAAATCAAGTTCTGGCAATTGAGAGAAACACTGTAGCTGACACTGTAGCTTATTTTCACAATACGATTTACAACTTGGCCAATGGTATTTACAACTCTGACAATGGTATTTGCAACTGTGAGAAATCAAGTTCTGGCAATTGGGAGAAACACTGTAGCTGACACTGTAACTTATTTTCACAATACGATTTACAACTTGGCCAATGGTATTTACCACTCTGACAATGGTATTTGCAACTGTGAGAAATCAAGTTCTGGCAATTGGGAGAAACACTGTAGCTGACACTGTAGCTTCTTTGACAATACGATTTACAACTTGGCCAACGGTATTTACAACTTTGACAATAATATTTGCAACTGGGAGGGTAAACCCGATGGAGGGTAAACGTGCAGAAAAGGAGTGTAAACCCAATAGTATCTGCACGTGTACCCTCCATCGGGTTTACCCAAATAAGCTACAGTGTCAGCTACAGTGTTTCTCCCAATTGCCAAAATTTGATTTCTCACAGTTGCAAATACGATTGTCAGAGTTGTAAATACCATTGGCTAAGTTGTAAATCGTATTGTCAAATAAGCTACAGTGTCAGCTACAGTGTTTCTCCCAATTGTCACAAGTTGATTTCTCACAGTTGCAAATACCATTGTCAGAGTTGTAAATATCATTGATCAAGTTGTAAATCGTATTGTTAAAATATTGGGAAAGTAAAGGGTAATATGGTCTTTGCACATAAATTTGCAAATGACAGATTGGGCCTCCTGCCTAATCTGTCCTTTTGAAATTTGAGAAGCCCAATTTATCTTTTTGAAATTCAAATGGGTTTTTTCTGTCTTTTTCCCTTTATTCTATTCCCTTAAATTTTAATTACAAAAAATAAGAAATATAATTATGTGTAATATTTTATTTATTATTATTATTAGTATAGGAGAAGCACTGATAATTAAGGAGCACAATGAGTGCTGATTTAGGTATCTTGTTAAAAATGTTAGCTAGCCTGCTCATGCATCATCAATTCATTATCATCTCCCGCTGGCCGACTTTATTTATTCTTTTTTTTTTTATTTTTTTAAATATAAAAATGGCCACGCCACCCTCGACGGAATCCAAATAAAAATATTTTTTATTCTCTTTTCTTAGTTAAATAACATTATGGAGAGACATTATTCTCTGGTTTCGTTTTCGTCGAATCTTTTACTATAAATATATATCGTATATAACTTGACATTCTTATTTAAGTTTTTCAGAATATATTAATATTATAAACGGGAATTTAAAAATATGATATTAATTAACTAATTATTTGTTTTAGAAGGTAAGGGTTAAATATATTTTTTTTCATAAAACGAGCAACATGTGCGTTGATACACGTACATGCTTAATTTGATAATATTATGAATAAAATGAAATAATAATAATAACAATAAACGCAGAAGATCGCCCCGAGACATCGTGTTACTGACAACATCATTATGTTTTTGTTGTCTTTTCCCTTTTTATGGGGCCAGAAATTGTGCTTTTACAATTCCCAATTCGACCTTTAATTAATTAGGCTACCCTTAGCCATCCCAAAATGCATCAATTAATCATTTTTCTATATGTTTTGAACCATTATAAACTTAGGCCATGTTTCGTAAGTAAGAAGTAAAAAAAGGACCTTTTACTTTTTTTTGTTATTTAATATGATAATAATAACTCCTATTTTTAATATTTTAAATTATTTTAATTTAATAAAAAAATTAAGAATTAAAATAATAAAAATTGAAACAAAATTTCTTAAATTATTTTATTCTATTTATAAATTTTATAAATAAATTTAAAATTTAAAATTATAAAAAATATTTTAGATTATTTTATTTTAAATTATAAAATATATATATAAATTTTATAATCATTTTTATCGTATTAAATAAATTTTTAAAATATTTTTTAATTTTAATTCTACTTTTACTCTTATCTTTATTTTTATTTTTATTAAAAACTCTTTTTTTATACGGAAATCTCTTTATAAAAAGGCCCAAGATATTATTAAGATTTTTTTGGCTGGTGGCAAAAAAATTGTGATTTTTAAGTAACATTAATAATTTAACTACATTTTCATATAAAAAGGTAGGACAATGCTTAAGTCCAGTAGACCAATAAAATGATGCCACGTGGATTGCTTTCACACCTTAGCACTTAACCCATAAATTACCGCTAGTACAATATCTTCTTCCGTTAGAAATGTCCCTTCTCTCTCATGAGTTCATTCATAGGGGCATAGCTTTTCATCACAATCAGAACATCCCCACCCCTGAAACCCAAAATCTAAACCCTCTCCCAGCCTCTATTGTAAAAGCTTCTAGCAAAGGGGATGAAGATCTATGCCGCCATGGATGAACTCAGGGGAGAGAGTGTGTGTGTGTGTGAGAGAGAGGCAGCTTTTCGAAGTGAGGAAGAAATTGCGTTAACGGTTATTTATGGGGTTAAGTGCCGAGGTGTAAAAATAATCCAGGTGGTATCATTTTATTGGTTTACGGGACCTAATATTGTTCCAAAAAGTAATAGTGACGATAAAATAATAAAATAATAATAGAGATAATTTAGAAGCAGAGGATGCGTCCATAAAAGAAGGTCAAAGGCCACAAGCTGAACCACAACTTGTCGTACGACATTCCTTACGAGTCCCTTATCTTCCGCCCATCATCCTCTCTTCCCCTAATCCAAAATTTAATTAAATTCACATACCATTTTGAAAAATTAATCCCTTATAAATTGTTCATGAAAAGTTAAAAACATAGATAGATATTGATTAACTGTTTTGTTAATTTGAGAAACAGTTAACTAAATCGTGAGTACATGTTTCATATAGAATTTAAGGTGCTAGTTAGGAGTAATGCTTTCTATCAATTTTATTTATGTAACATTGCACATATACAGATATAATTCGTGTTTTAATTTAATCGTCACCAATCTATTTTTACATATTAATATAAATTTTAATTTTCTAGCAAGTTAACTTATTATTAAAAAAATTAGCTCAGAAACAAAGTTCGACCACATCGTTTTTTTTTGTTTTAAAATTAAGGATACTAAGTCAAATTATTAAGCATCACCCATCAAAATTTGTAATGGGACTAACTCTGCACGATGAAAGGATTAGTTTGACTGAGGCAAAACCTTTCGGCTAAAAAGCAAGTTTCTAAAAACCAATTTGTTTTTTTCCAAAGAATTAAATCTGAAGAAAATAATCTCTCAAAAGTCAAAACAATCTCGTATACAAAAAATGGTCAAAAGCAATCAATCCCCCCTGTTTTATTTTGACCAATCCATTACTCCATTGTCACAGAAGTAGCGGCATTTTTGGCCTGATATATTTTTCGCGGCATTCTTTTTTTCCTGCTACTGGCGGCTACACTTTACCCGCTCAAATTCTTAAAAGGCCAAACCGAAAAAGGATAAATCCATAATTCGCCCCAAAATTTTATCATCCAGCTTCAAATATTTTATTTGTATTTCCTTTCGTATTCATTTTGAATGAAAGTTGTAGAGAAAATCTGTAAAAAAAATTAGTAAAAAGGAAAAAATAAAACAAAAAGAGGAAACGGATGTTATTTTGGAGTTTTCAAAAGGAGCGGCGCGAGTCTGGGAAGGACTGAGGTGACAGCTCACCGGGGGCGACCGAATCATTGACTCTTTTGTATCTCTCTCTCCCATAACATTCTTTTGGCTCCTTCAATCTTCATAAACCCTAACACCGGTAATTTATTCCCTTCATTTTCTCCTCCTCTTCCTCCTCTCTTTCTCGCTCTCCGCTTGCCGCGTGTCCTACCGATCGCGCTGGGACCCACGCTCTTCCTCCTCCGGCCTCCATGTGCACCAAACTCTGAGAGCCATCTCTCTGCTTCATTCTCTGTCTCTAGCTGTCTCGCTGACCTTACAGGCGATTATTATTTTTTTTTCAATTATAAAATTTAGTTTTGTCGAAGTCTGTGGCTCTGCCATTTGTTGCGTTACAGCTTGAGATCGCGTGCTAGCTTTGGTTTTGGGCTCATTATTCGCCGTAGATCAGCTACATTCGGGTTTTTCTCCTAGGCATCGTAGTGCTCTCTGTTGGTCTCCGATTTAGTGTACGATTCGTGAGTTCTTTGGATCGGACTTGAGGCAACGCTCATTGGAGGTCTTGATTGATGTAAATACTTGTTATCGGTACAATGTCCGGCCCTTTGGATCGTTTTGCCAGACCTTGTGAGTTCCTTCATCTTGCATTTTGTGTGTTTAGCAAATTTGGGTTTTGTTTTCATTGCATACCCGGTGAATGCGTCTCAATTTTGAGTCTAGGGTTTACTCTCGTGTCTCCTGGCATGAAAAGGGTAGAGAACATTTATATCAACAAAATTGAGCAAAAAACAGCGTTTAAGTGGTGGCTTCGCTTTAGGCAGATAGAAATCGTTGTTTCCCGGTTCCACTATGTGATTTGGCGAAATTACTTAGTTGTTAGCTATAAAAATTCCTAGACCTACAGATAAATTGATTGATTCGTTCATCAGGGTTACCTGCCATTGACAATTGGACTGGATAGGCTTTAAGTGCTGCACAATTTGTGAAATATCGGATTTGGGATTTTGTGTTCAGAGATTGACCATCATTTAAGACCAATACATATATTCTCATATAATTTTTAAGAGTATTCCTTCTTGAAATGTCAATTATGTGTATTATTGTGTTTTGATGTTGCTAGGTTTTGAGGGGTTCTCTGGTAGTGATGAGAAAAGAGAAAGGAGATCTGATTTTGAGAACTCAGAGGATGAAAGGAGGACAAGAATTGGATCTCTTAAAAAGAAAGCAATAAATGCATCTACCAAATTTAGGCATTCTCTCAAGAAAAAGAGTAGCAGGAGAAAAAGTGATGGCCGTGTCAGCTCTGTGTCCATTGAGGATGTTCGGGATGTTGAGGAGTTGCAGGCTGTTGATGCATTTCGGCAAGCACTGATTATGGACGAATTGCTTCCAGAAAGACATGATGATTACCACATGATGTTAAGGTGCTTGTTTTAGGATGGCGTTAAATTACTTCGACGATCTTAGCTCAATAAATGGGTTTATATTTGTTTTTTCTTCATGTTTTTTAGATTTCTGAAAGCAAGGAAATTTGATATCGAGAAAGCAAAGCATATGTGGGCTGATATGCTACAATGGAGGAAGGAATTTGGGGCTGACACTATTATGGAGGTAGATGCAGATAAAATTTGAATGATGATTTCATATTTAAATTTAATCAACAAAACTTAGATTTGACTTCATCATATTTAACATTTTCATCAGGATTTTGAGTTCAAAGAGGTAGATGAAGTTGTGAAGTATTACCCTCACGGCCATCATGGTGTTGATAAGGAGGGAAGACCTGTTTACATTGAAAGACTTGGAAAAGTTGATCCAAACAGACTCATGCAAGTTACAACCATGGACAGATATATAAAGTACCATGTTCAGGAGTTTGAGAAAGCTTTTGCAATAAAGTTTCCAGCTTGCACTATTGCAGCCAAGAAGCACATTGATTCAAGTACCACAATCTTAGATGTTCAAGGCGTGGTATGTTGCCGGGTCATCAGCCTTCAACTGTTTCATTTTAATTTCCTACGATGTTCTATTATCAACACACCAATTTAATACGGTGAAAATTACCAGGGCCTTAAAAATTTTACAAAATCTGCCCGGGATCTCATTACACGGTTACAGAAGATTGATGGTGACAATTACCCCGAGGTACCAATCCTGCTCCATTGTATTTTGTGGCTGGTCTCCTTTCACATCTTGATTTCAGCTTGGTTTTGAAATTTGGAGGATTAACATATACTATGATTTTGGTGAATGATTTACCTTTTTTAATTTCTGAAACAGACTCTCTGTCAAATGTTTATTATAAATGCTGGCCCTGGATTTAGGCTGCTGTGGAACACTGTCAAGACTTTTCTAGATCCCAAAACGACTTCAAAGATTCATGTATGTGAAAATGCTGTCTTCTAGTCGTTTAAAAGCTTTGTCTACTGTTTTGTTTAAGGCTGCTGATGTTGCTTTCTTCTTACTTAATGCTTCTTTGAAAATATTACCTAGGTTCTTGGAAACAAGTACCAGAGCAAATTGCTTGAAGTAATTGATGCCAGGTAAGGATTGGTTTTATAAATTTCATGTTTTTCTATCTCCTATGTTATAATTTTCATGTGTTAGTATCTATACTTTTTTCTTTTTGCCAATTGACTAAAGCATTATGTGTTTCTAGCATCATTTTAGCATCCTATTAAATACCAAATAATTTTGTGTTCTTCATGAAGTGAATTGCCAGAATTCCTTGGAGGTACTTGCACTTGTGCAGATCAGGGAGGTTGCCTTAGATCTGATAAAGGGCCCTGGAAAGACCCTGCAATATTGAAGGTTATAAGCTGGCCTTACTTGCCTTAGGCTTAACAGTTGTTAAACTATTTGCTATAGGCTAACAATTTATTGCATGTGAGTTGTTGCAGATGGTTCTTGGTGGTGAAGCAAGGCGTGCAAGGCAGGTGGTGAAAGTTTTAAATAGTGAAGGGAAGGTTATTGCATATGCCAAGCCACGATACCCTATGGTAATTCGTTGCATGGTTATTATTGCTCTGGTAGAGAGGCAAAATTCATTATTTCATGCCTCCTCTTCACCTTTTTGTTCTGGTTTCATTAAATAACTATACAATAATTCTGCAAATTCTTAGCAGGTAAAAGGCAGTGATACATCCACTTGCGAATCAGGTTCTGAAGCTGAAGATTTAGCATCACCAAAAGCAATGAAGAGTTACTCACACCTTAGGCTGACACCTGTTCGTGAGGAAGTAAGTGTTGACACTGTTATCTGTTTTGTCAGTCTTTTTGTTAAAATGACAAAACCTTAAATTGATGTTTTGGGATCTTTTCCGCAACCAAGAGTTTTGTAAATAGAATTTCTGGCAATAGGATTTTGCTGTGCTAGCCATTCCTATAACAATTATATGAGAGTTGTTCTCCTGTTTTGTTTATCCTCAGGCTAAGGTAGTTGGAAAGACAAATTATGCTGGTAACCTACCTGAATATGATGAATATGTTCCGATGGTGGACAAAGCTGTTGATGCTACCTGGAAGAATCAAGCATCTCTCCAGAGATCATATACTTCAAAAGGTTAGCAACTTTAGCCTGGTAATCATAGTTGATGATGTGAAATTTTTTTGTGAATGCTGTAATGTATTTGGTAATTTTGTTGGCAATAACTTTTTCGTTTAATACCTCTTTTGATTGAGATAGTGTTGCTTTCTTGATTTCAATTATTTGATGTAATTTTCTTGGAAAATTTTAATTGAGTCATCGAATACAGGTGCACCTTCCCTTCCTGACATTGAGAAAACTCCAGAAGGGATTCGAGCTCGGATTTGGGTGGCCCTGACTGTCTTCTTCTTGACTATATTTACCCTTTTCCACTCAGTTGCATGCCGCATGACCAAGAAACTTCCTGCAGTATCAAGTAAAGATGATCAGAGCACTTCAGAAGCAGCTCTTGATATCTCAAACAAGGTTGACTGTCGCCCTCCTTCACCAACTGCAGTATGTACAGAGGCAGATCTTCTCCCCTCTATGCTAAAAAGGTTGAGCGAGCTTGAAGAGAAGGTTGAAACTCTCCAATCAAAGCCATCTGAGATGCCTTCTGAGAAAGAGGAATTGTTGAATGCTGCTGTTTGCCGGGTAGATGCTTTGGAAGCAGAGTTAATCGCCACAAAAAAGGTGGGGTGTGATATTTTTGCTGAAATGGCAGTCATGACAATGCAATGGATAGTTGCATCTCATCTGGAACACCCAAGTGTTTCCATTTCTTCTTTTCCCTCGTATTCTTTTTATAATCTTAAAGTCTCATTGTTGATCAAGAGTTTTTGTTTAATTTTTTTTTCCGTGCCCAGGCTCTCTATGAAGCGTTAATGAGGCAAGAGGAGCTGCTTGCTTACATTGATAGTCAGGCAGAAGCCAAGTTACGGGTAAGTTGGCGTATCTTACTTTCTGATACACTGGTGAAGGGATATTTTGTTTCAGATGCTTACGTTGGTTTCATTTTAATCAGAAAAAGAAGTTTTGTTGGTGATGGAGGATGCTTCTTCTGAAAGCAAGCACAGCTTTTGTATGCTAATGGGTGCTGACCTCTCACTTGATGTAAAACTCTGGACAGATTTTGTTAGTGTATTTTGATCAAACTAATGAAGAATTCGTTTCAAATGTTGGTATAGCCCCACGATGGCTTGTTTTTTTCAGCTTGTACGCTTTGTTGTTTGTGTTGAGCGAGTAACTTCGTTTGATGTCTCTCCTCTTGTTGCTTCTGATTGTTGGAGAAACATCTCGTCAGGACGGAGGAAAGAAATATTACCTCACTAATGCTAAAATTGGCCCATGGCATAAAGATCAAGAGATTATCTGAAAGAGTGGCACAGCATGATAAAAATGTGTATGGGATTTTTGTTCTTGCTATTGATTGAAACATGTAAGATGCAAATCCTTAATTTACATGGATGGCCTGTTTATTCTTTTGGTTTTTTCGTTTTTGTCGGCTCAATTATACCGACACGTATGATGGGGATCTAGATTCTTTGTATACTTCTTTCTCCTTCTTAAATCTTAATTTACCAAATAATACAATTTGAGCGTCCAATATACAACGGAATGGAATGATACCCTTGAACACTGCGAAAGATCAGAACGGACAAATTATGTGAACCGTCTACATACAAACATAAAGTGGATTTACTCGATCGATTGGGGGCCATGGAGACCAGTTCAAGAATAAATTCATCGCTCTAAGTTGATAATATTTGGACGGTATGTGCTTAATGTTTATTCAATATTTATTCTCATATTTAATTACGTTGATATATTTTTAATATACACATTTTATTCACACTTTTTTAATACATACATTTTCATTTTTTTTTATTTTCAATCCAGTAATGAAAATAGAACTCCAAAGAGCTGAATCTAAGGTCATCGATGGGTTAAAAAGATAGACATGGATGGGGCTGGAGACAAATAGACTACAACGCCACCAACTTCGTAACTCGACTTTGACTCGTAATCTTTGAGCTGTAGCAGCAAACAGTTTTAACCTTACCAGCGGAACTGCAACCACAAACCCAAAAACTTGTATCAGTGAAACCACGTTGACTCGTAATCTCGGGGAAGCTGTGTCAGAGTTATAAGATGACTTACAAACTTCTTTTTCTTCTTCTTCTTCTTCTCGATGGAGGCTTGCAGCTCGTCGTGTCTAACAAGGGCTTCACCAAGAGCCTAAGGTGTCCAAAAACGAAACGAACAAGCTTTCATCATGTTTGTGTTCATAAATAATGCTGACATTCAAGTATGAAGTAGTAATATACCTTTTTAGAGGCAGCTAACTCTTGCTCAAGACTTGTGACTCTGTTGAGAGTGGCATTCAGAAGTTCTTCCTTCTCTTTTGGCATGGAAGGTATTTTTACGTTGAGAACAGTCACCTTCTCTTCTAGTTCTGCTACGCGTTTAATCAAGGCCATGTGGTCCTTAATGGAGATGCTTGGAACTTCCCTTGTTTTGCTCTCACACTGTACTGAGCAATCATTGCAAGCTGCTTCTGTGAGTTTTCTGGGTATGTTGCTTGTGAGTCGGATCATTGTTATAATTCCCATCAATAAGGCCATGATCCCACTCATGAACGGATTCTTAAGTACTACAGAAGTCTTGTAAGCTTCGTCACTGAAACTATCTGCGGTCATTGGAAGAGGGAAAAAAAGATGGGTTAATCAAACTAATAACCACGAGATATGTAGTGAGATCCAATTCTGATAGGCTTATATGTCTCCGTCGCTCTTTCATATGCCCAATTTTGAAAGCAAGTATGATTTTGACCACTGATATTGTATATAGAGTCAACTTATTCACAAATGTGAACAGTATAACTCATCTCAAGTTCGGTGCAAATGCACAGAACGGGTGCTAGTTAATTATGAATTTGTATTGAATACCTTTAGAGATTACAAATTTATCATTTTGTACTGGGTTTATCCAAGCTGTATTCATTGACTTGTCAACCCCCTGGACATAGTACCGATGGGCACTGTATTGCTTCATGACCTGCAATTTATTGGTGGAAATACAATAGAAAAAGTTAACTTACAGAGTGAACTACCATTACCAGATAATTAATCAGTTGCATGGAACTAAATTGCTAATCTATTCTTGTCCTTAAACTATTTCTTGCAAGATGTACTACGTAGCAACTTCAACAGAATGAACGCTATGAAACTTACTCCTTCTGGAGCTGGGGAGCCTTCGGGATTCTCAACTTTTGGCAATGGAAATTCTATCGATCTTTTGTTGAAAGAATTGCATCCCTTAATATTGAAGACAACAAAAAAGAAATAATTAACACATCTTCCGGAAAATACAGATATATAGAGACTAAGTTTCAGAACAAAGCCGGTAGAGAGAGAGAGACTACCGTTAAACATGGTTTGTCATCTCCACTGATTGTTTTATCATGAATCCCTTCTAAGGGTCTCCTTCTCCATTTTCCCTCTTGATTTTGAACCATCTAATTCATCAAAAGAAAAAAACTTCAGTCAAGTTTTTTCCTTCGTTAAATAAATTGAGCATACACAAGTAAATTACCCTCAAGATATCTGGATCGTTCCATGGTCCTTTGTCAGAAAGCATGCAACCACCTTTATCTGAACAAGTACATGTACCGCCCAAGAATTCTGGAAGTTCACTGGTAAACAGAATAGGGAAAATGTTTTATTTATAGCTGAAGGGTTAATGTTATAACGATGCTATAACAATGGCACTGCATGAATTAGATGGCCTAATTATCAATGGAGTTGAGATTGATTATTTCAATGAACAAGGAGCAAAAATCACCTGGCATCAATGATCTCTAGCAACTTGCTTTGGTATTTGTTACCTAGGACCTGTTCAATAAACCCTTGATATGTTAAATACCTCCCTACTTTGCAGAAATCAACAATTTCTCAAAATGAAAATATTGACACGGTTACATGGATTTTCGCAGTTGTCTTAGGATCAAGGAATGACTTGATTGTGTTCCACAAGAGCCTAAATCCAGAACCAGCATTGATGATGAACATTCTGTTCAGTGTCTGTAAATATGGAATCTCAGATATGGTAAATGAGAAGGATCCCATAGTTTAACAAAAAGAAATTCTCAAGTGGCCGAGTCTACCAAAAATAGACAGATTAAGTCAATCATTAGAAGATATGTAATCATATTAGACAACTTAAAACCTTATATTTTAGCCAGGGAGAATCTAGAACCTACCTCAGGATAGTTGTCACCATCAATCTTCTGAAGCCTCTGGACGAGTTCTCTTGCAGCTTTGTTGAAATTTTTAAGTCCCTGAAGAACAACCATGCTGGTAAGCTCTTGACAAATGCTTCATTAATATTATGGGAATGCCATTTTAAAGATATTCTTTTGAGAAGAGGCTGAAGAAATAGAGATGAAGATTTTCATACATACCACTCCTTGCACATCCAAAATAGTTGTGCTCTGGTCAATGTGCTTCTTAGCAGCAATGGAACATGCAGGGAACTTAACAACGAAGGTCCTCTCAAACTCTCTAACATGGTACTTGACGTAACGATCCATAGTTGTTACTTGCATGAGCTTATTAGGATCAACCTGACCCAATTTCTCAATGTATACAGGTCTTCCATCCTTGTCAACCCCATGGTGCCCTTGTGGGTAGTATTTTAAAACTTCATCTATTTCTAGGAATTCAAATTCCTAATAAAAACAAACACATTATTAAGGTTAGACAAATCAACCAAAAATGATGAATAATCTCCGTCTTTGAAGGGAGTACCTCCATAATAGTGTCAGCACCAAATTCGTTTCTCCACTGAAGCATATCTGCCCACATTTGCTTTGTTTTCTCAATATCGAACTTCCTTGCTCTCAAGAATCTGGATCATCATCACACAGGAAACTAATTAATAATCCATGAAGTGAATTGAAGCTACTGATGAAGAAATTAATTGTTGTTACTTTGGCTACTACCTCAGCATCATATGATAATCATCATGTTTGGCAAGAAAAAGCTCGTCCAAGATAAGAGCTTGGCGAAAGGCATCAACTGCCTGCAACTCTTCTGTGTTAAGTTCATTATCAAAACCAACAGACATAACCTTGCCGTTCTTTCGACCTCTCTTTGTTAGGGAATTCCTGAACCTGGACGACGCATTTAATGCCGCCTTCTTTATATTTCCAAACTTTTTCCTCCTTTCATCCTCAGCTTTATCCAGTTCAATAACTGTGATTGTAGAACAGCAAAAAAAAAAAAAAATTACTCTCCCAAGTTTGAATCAGAAAATAGAATCAATTTTTTCTGTGGACATTCTTAGGCTAATATCATTTCCACGTTTTCTAAACAGCACATTAGGATTCATATATCATAGAACACCTCAATTATCTTCATTCCTTTTCGTGTCACTTTATCATCATCATAGATAAGAGACGTTGAAAAACAGTCAGCACGCAATTTCACATCTTACCCTTTAATCATTTAACCATATAAAGTACACAACTATTATAAGAGCACAAGCACAAAATGAAAAATGTTGTGCAAATAGACGCCGAGAAGTCAATGACCTTATAGTCTAGTGGCCAAAAATCTCCCGGGAGGTCGCATGTTCGATTTCGCTTGACAACCTCTAGCCATTAGTACCCGCCCCTCTAATTAAAAAGAAAATAGAGGCCAAGGAAAATTATGCACTTACGCGTTTTAAGGGATCGATCAGTAGGAATGGGCATAGACATTGTGTCACACATGATTAACGATCGAATCCAGTAAGCTTACTCCAATTGGAATTGATGACTCCTCGAATATAATATGCCCAGAATTGAGGCTTCACCTAAAGCCACGAAAGAAAAAGGTCATAAAAGCTTAAAGCAAATCTTTCAACAATGAAAGAAGCCAACCTTCATTAATTAGCATGCATTGAAAAAGAAAATGCAGAAAGAACACAGAAATGGTGAACACTGGAAGATTATATGAAGCGCATGTAGATAGAAATCGCGAATAGGGTGTTTTTCTGAGCTCGTGAAGCTTAAACGAATCAAAATTTAGTCAAGAGAAGGAGTGGTAAGAGACGATAGATATTACCTTAATGACAGGAATATAGGAGGCGAGACTGCAAAATCGAAAGAGGAACGCATAAATTTAAGATCTCTCAATATTTCTCGTCTCAAAACTCAAAAGGACCATGCAAAGAGGATCCAAACGAACACCCCAGAATGGCTCTACTCGATTTAGTGATTCTGAAATGCCAATTCTGTTTATTGATTGCTTATTTAACCAATTTTAAGATTCGGTTTCGGCATGAGGTAACAGCAAGTGTTCAGCTTTAGCGATATGCAAGCACCTCCGCTCATATCCTTCAGCAAGACACCTAACTAATTAACGAACTCATCCATCCGGAAGTTCCAATACCGGCTCTTGAATAGAGATATTTAAAAAAAAAATCTTTTAAAATATTATAAAATTTTGAATCATATATTATAAAAAGAGACGAAGTTAAACATAAACAATAAAATCACACCTACGAAATCTTATGAAAAATTGTCATGAACTCTATTGAGCTTTGTTAAAATTAATTCTCCGCTTGGCGGCACTTGTGCCTCCATAAAAAAAAAAATCGAGTGCTTTTCACATCCTTAGTTCCTTACCCTGTCAAGGGGGAACTCTCAGACCTTAGCTTATTATGCTTTATTCTCTCTCTCTCGCTACCCGCCTTTTCGGTCAAATGTCCATTACCTCAACCTCTGGCTAACTCTAATTTTTTTCCTGAAATATAATCATTTATTGTGTTCTTTGTTTTGGTAATTATTGGTTTGTTCAAAGAGGTGAATTTTTGCTTAAGGTTTTTGGCCCTCGGGTCTAAGTCCCAGCAAAAATTCGGCGCTTCGGGTTGAGCTCGGTGAGTTACTTCTTCGCATGCGGGTCTTACGATTTTTTGTTGGGTGATGTATCTGACACCGCTGCTGCATTTTCGAGAATAGGGGCTGGTGCTTATTTATCATCTATTTGCATGTTTCATATACTGAATCTGTTTCATTTGCTGTCTGAGTAGCTTCGGGCTATTTCCATTGATGGGCCTCGTAAATGCTAGAACTATTGGATGGTTGAGTAAAGAAACTGGGTCCTTACATTTCATCTCTCTCAATAATTTGAACTTTACTTACTGAAAAATGTGTATCCTTAGCATCATTGAATACTATAGCTTAGATGCCTATCCTTCTTGTCTCTTTCAGGTCACTGCTTCGTGTTTACTGCATCTGTTCCGTCATTTAATGTTTTTGCAATTTTGCATACAAGTGATGTCATTCATAGAGTTAATTTTATATTTTTTTAAGTGGTGGTTTCAGGCTCCACTGCACTTCCAAAACAATTGGTTGTGCAGTCCTTGTCTTCAGACATTGTCATTAAGTTTCTGCCGGTATCTAAGTTCTGTTATGGCCAGTGGTTCTTCTGTAAGTCCCAATGGCAATGTCAATGTTAGTTCACCACGCAATCCACAGAGGACTTACCAAGTGGTAGTGGCTGCTTCCCGGGATATGGTTATTGGCAAGGATGGAAAATTGCCTTGGTGATTACCCTGTGATCTCAAATTTTTAAAGGAGATTACTATGGCAACATCTGATCCTGGAAAGAAGAATGCAGTTTTAATAGTTAGAAAAACATGGGAGAGCATCCCTCTTAATAACCGACCTCTTCCCGGTCGCCTTAATGTTGTTCTTACTCGCTCAGGAAGATTTGATATAGCAACTACAGATAATATTGTTAGCTGTTGAAGCATGTCTTCTGCTTTGGAACTATTAGCTGCTTCTCCTTACTGTCTATCAATTGAGAAAGTATTTGTTATAGGAGGTGGCCAGATATTTAGGTATATCTTGTTATTTTCCCATCAAAGTGGCTTTTTCCCTCTCTCCTACCTCAATTACTTTTATAATTTCCATTTACAGGGAGGCTCTTAATGCACCTAGTTGTGAAGCTATCCACATTACAGAAATTGAGACAAGAATTGAGTGTGACACTTTCATGCCTCCAATTGACTCCTTTCCTATGGTGAGAACAACATTCGTTATTCTTTCACCACTTATGTGCGTATGAGGAGTTCTGCAGCCAACCACCTTAATCAGAATGCTGATGCCAATTCTGATTGTATATCAGATTCCACAAAAATTGGGGTCAACAAATTCTCTTTCCTTCCTAAAATGATCTTCGAGAGACACTAGGAGTACATGTATCTTAGACTGATTCAAGAAATCATCTCTGAAGGAACTTGTAAGGATGATAGGACAGAGACTGGCACCTTGTCAAAATTTGGTTGCCAGGTAATGTTCTATTGGTTTGTTAAGGGGTTTCTATCACAAAGATGCTGACTTCTTATCTCTGTTTCTACAGATGAGGTTCAATCTGCGTAGAAGCTTTCCTCTTCTAGCAACTAAGGCATGTATACATTTTGATTTAAGATATTTTTTGTCCAAAATAATTTGTTTATTTTTTTTATTTTTTCATGCGGATCTAATTTAATTACTTTCTATGTTTATTCATCAGAGGTTTATTAGGGAAGAGGAATATTTATTTTACATTTTGATATAAAATTTGACATATTTTCTTCATTTGGTCCCCGGAAAGTATTTTGGCGGGGGGTTGTTGAAGAGCTTCTTTGGTTTATAAGTGGTTCAACAAATGCCAAGGTATTAATAAGACCATAATAATATATGTTGCTGAACTAAACTATCAACAGAGGTCTGTGATTTGTCTCAAAGAATCTCTTGTTGGATTTTAGTATATGAGGTTATAAACCCTTCTGAAAAGATGTTTTATTAACAGGTGCTGCAGGAACAAGGCATCGATGTATGGGATGGCAATGCATCCAGAGAATACCTTAATAGGTTGGCAATTGACTATTACATGCATCTTTTCTGTTTTCTTTTCTTTGCCGGGACTAACTGGATTAATGCTTATATTACAGTATTGGTTTGACTGAGAGGGAGGAGGGTGAATTAGGACCTATATATGGGTTCCAGTGGAGGCACTTTGGTGCCAGGTAGGTGGGTTGTATCTCCCCCCTCTATCTTGTGCGAGACATGAGAACATCTCTGCTTTTTGCCATCTCGCTATTTATAGGTACACTGGGATGCATTCGGACTACTCTGGGCAAGGATTTGATAAGCTTTTGGATGTTATTAACAAGATAAAGAATAATTTTGATGATCGGCGGATCATCCTCTCAGCGTGGAATCCAGCCGATCTTAAATTGATGGTGTTTCCGCCCTGCCACATGTTTGCACAGGTTTGGGTCTCTTTGAAAGCTGTCACACTGCCTGCCACTTCCTTCCTCAAACTTTGTCTATATCTCTTTGCAGTTCTATGTAGCAAATGGGGAGTGTTATCCTGCCAAATGTATCAGCGATGTGCTGACATGGGCCTTGGTGTCCCATTTAATATAGCATCTTATGCCCTCCTGACATGCATGATAGCTCATGTTTGTGGTATGACAAGCCTCTGCACTTTCTTATGGTTTTTATTATGTAGTCAGATGTCAAGTGGTGATATTTTCCCGTTTAATTTTTAGTACAGAAATTTATATTACTTGTTATGGATATTTCTGTATATAAGCACAGCCAAAGGGAAAACAAAGATTGGAAGAACATGGCATTTCTCATCGGATTAATCTTTTTTTCTTGTCAGAACTTGTTCCGGGTGATTTTACCCATGTTATCGGGGATGCACACGTTTACTGCAATCATGCAAGGTCTTTACAGGAGCAGCTCCAGAATCAACCATGACCTTTTCCAGTATTTGTAATAAGAATGTCTTGGGATTGCGTTTGATAGTTTATCCATCTTCTCATTGTTGTCTAATTTGAATGCAAACTCTGAAGATAAAGTCAAAGAAGAAGGATATAGATTCGCTTGTGGCTTCTGATTTTGAACTCGTAGGTTACAATCCTCACCAGAAGATAGAAATGAAAATGGCCGTGTAGAGACCTTAGAGGGGAGAATGTGCATTGGTTTTTCCCCTGGCAAGCATAACTTTTCTGACTGTTTTGTAGACGATATTCATAGAATATGTTAGCTGCTTTATTATGGCCTGGATCATGAAATCGATCTTTGTCAACTATGCAAGATTGCAACTTTTAGTATCACGTTTAACTTTATTTTTTGTGTAATTAATAAAAAAAATTTATTACCATATGCTTATAATGCATTATATTATATATTAAATATTAAATATTTGAGTTATCTGAAACCGTAAAGAACTACACAGAATCTTCATCTTCTTAAATTTCTCATTCAAAATCTTTCTGTTACTTTTTAGTTTTTAGAGGACACTATTAATTGACATATATAGTATTTTTATTTTTTGTCGCGGACTATATGTGGGTGACTAACTCTGGTTTATTGCTTTGTCCATTCTTGTGTCTGAGAAAATCCACGAGGCTCGTCAAGGCAAGTTCAGAGTCCTTGGTCTTCAGTAACTCCTCACCCACCTCTGCAGGAGTGACATTGGTGGTCTTCATCAGCCTTTCAACTTCAACAGAAAGAAGGTGCTCTGTTATCCCAAGGTAATTAGAAGCCAGCATTCTGAACCCCCTTGGGCTGCAATATAACGTGGATGTGCACATCCATACGTCCAGGCCGCAACAGAGAAGGGTCTAGTCTCTGTAATTTGTCGTGAACACTATAATCCTCTCATCCCCACAACTTGACCACAACCCATCTATGAAGTTCAGCACTGCCGATAATGTCACCTGTAATGCAATCACCATTGATTCCAAGTTACACATAACGGTGCAGAAAACAGCAAACTTGTTGGACTACTACTAACATGCACATACTATTTTATGTTTCATTTGGTCTATTTATATCTCTATAGATTATTCAAATTCGAACATTATTAGACCCAACTAAGAGAATTTATTTTGAATGCATTTTTTATATTCACACAAATTTAAATTCAAGACCTTATAATTAAATAGTTAAAACTCCTTATACTAGGACTAATATCAGTTAATTTTTCATCTAAGATTATAGCTTAATACATAACTAATGTAAAATCTAAAAGATTATACATTTGTAAATTCTGTAAATAACTCCTATAGTTTCTTTTAACCCATGGCTGCTCAATCCTTATTGAGTTAATAAACATTAGAAGTCCCATGCAAAAACTAATAAATTGTTTTTCAGAAAGTGTCATTAGGCATAAAGGAAAACAAAGGGCAAACAAAAAGGTAAGATACGTTTGGTTCTTGATCATCAAATGGGTGAAGTGGAACTTTGGGCATTTTGTGTTTTTAAGCCTATCCTGGAGATCAATGGAGCAATCAATGTCCTCCACTACAAGTCCCAGTTGAAATCAGCAACTGCCTCAGCTCAGAATTACGCCTAACATCAGTGAGCTCTAAGTCATATATATCAAAATTGAGATAATTTGCCATTGCAGCAATGAAGCTGGATTTCCCTATTCCCGGAGGACCAAACAGCAAATATCCCCTTTTCCAAGCCTTCCCAACTTTCCTATAGAAATCTTTCCTCTGCACAAACCTGTCAAGATCCTCCATGATCCCCTGCTTCTCCTCCAAATCCATAGCCAATGTATCAAACGTTGCAGGATGATCGAGATTCACTGAATGCAACATTTCCGGACGCCTTCCACTATAGCGAACCCTTTCCCTCTTCAGAATGAAGAGCTTCAGTGCTTTTCGCTCTTCCTTCAGCTCCTTGGCTTGCTCCATAACATACGGCAAGTACTCAGATAAAACCATATTCTTGTACTTCATATTGAAATGCAGCTCGTAGTACCGAAGCTCAGATTTTACAGCTGAGTGATAATGCCCCGATCCTGGAACTTGAATGTACTTGGATGGGATTCTTTTGGAAACCAATTTCCATCTGAGTTCAACCCCATTGAACTTCTCGATTTCTTGGTTCCTCTCCATTACCACGGAAATCTTTTTCTCCTTCTGGGGCATGGTGACCTTAAAAACTTCTCGTGTTGGGATGAATTTGGGGTCTGAGATAGACCTCCAAGGCCTGGAAGAGGCGGTTATTGCCAAGACCCTCGAATTCATTGACGCCAAGTATGAATTCTGAAGAGAACGAGGCAAAGAGAGTTAGCAATTTAAAGTAGATATAATGCTGAAGGTCCCTAGGTAGATACTCCCGGGCAAAGGAACGGAAGAGCATGGCGGAGGCGGCAGTGGAGACTATGGTTTGGGTGGAAGGGAGTTGGAGGGCCTTGACACTCATGGTCGTAGACTGAAATTCGAGGTATTGGAGGGAATTGTTGAATGCGGAAAGATGTTGGCATTCTTTCTAAACGGAAGATGTTGCTCGAAGCAGAGATGAAGAAATTGAAGACCAGGGGCCCAGTTTTTCGTCGCCGCCGTTGTCATTTTGTGAGAAATTTTCTGGGTTGATTTGCTCATTAAGTGTGACAACGACGACGACGACGATTCTTCCATGCATCCCCGGTGTGTCCTGTACGGCACGTGAGTTCGGGTTTCACTGGTTGGACTAGGATATCAATAGGCCATGCTATTGCTTGCTAGGAAGAGGAGGAAAGATAAATCATTAATAAAAAATAAATAAATCATTAATAAAAAAAATTAAGGCACGCTATTTCTTTTAGTATGCCGTATAGCTTTTTCAATTTCTTTAATTATTTTACTTCCTTCAGTGAAATCTAAAACTAAAAATATGTGTGTGTATAAAATATTTAAATTTTGTTAACTATTATCTATGTATTACGGGGAAAGATATTTAATGTTTTAGCTTTGTATGAAATGATTAAATTTCTTATGTGCTTTTTATTTTATTGTTTTGTTAAAAAATAATAAAATCATGGAGATTTGACTATTCAAACCCTATATTGCTAATAAACAATTTACAATTAAATTATATGAATATAGTTGAAATTTTTAATTTGTTTTCTTAAAATATGTATGTTTTAACCGATCTAGATGTCAAGTTAAAATAAAATAGGGAAAATTATTTTGCTAGTACTTATATTTTTGTTACATGTGCATTTTTTTAATTTAATTAAATTATTTAATTTTACTATGTTGGCCCCACAACCCCTGAAATTAAATCCTCTATTAGCTCTTTATGGTGTTTTTTAAAATACAAGGGGAAACGGTATTAATATAATGAAATTGAAAGATTTAATTAAGCTAAAAAATCACATAAACCAACTAAAAATTGAAACAAGATATAGGTATTTCCAAACAAAGTATAAAAACTCACTAGAAGATATATATGACTTGTTAAGACAAATATGAATTGAAAATATATATTTTAAGATCTACCCAGAGAAAAGTAGTGTAGCAAGTCTAAAGTATCTGTATAATTAATTAATGTCATTCCTCTAACCTCAGTTACAATTATGAGTCACTACTTCTCAAGCTGTAGAATTTCCTTATCCTCTCAAACAACTTTGTCTAAGACCTGACCATAGTATATTAGTCCCAACCCTCAATTTTTTCGGAGCTTTCTTCTATTGTTTTATTCTCTGAAACATTCTTTAAGAACAAAAATATGTTATATATATATATATATATTGGCTTTTAGTAGGAGGAGAATATCAAATCACCTTCACATATATAGTTGCTTATCCATATGGAATGTGGTTCTTTGTTGTGGGCATGTGGTGTAAAAGAGAACTCAGAATATGAAAAAGCTCAGAGACTTTCAGGTTCTAATTAGGCCAAACTTGAAGATTTGAGCACAAACAAGTACATATGAAAATGTGCTGTCACTTTGTTCGTCCTTCATTGTCCTGCAACTTTGATTCTTACAAGTTCTATCACCCACCAACTGTTTCTGGGTTTGGTGTTGCAACTTCATGTTTCACGAGAGTGATTGGTGGGAGAGAAAATGAGATGAATGAAAATTACAGAAAGAAAAAAAAAAGGATCAAATAGAACAACAGATTCACAAGCTTGTCTGTTCTTTATGGCAAAGTGGGTTTGGTTACCAGACATAGATTCTCATCCATACATAAATTTTCAAGTTTTAGTTAGTTGGGGTCACACTCATGAAACTGTTATAGCAACTAACAAATGCACTCACATAAATATGTTAATTAAATCAAGACGTTGGCAAAGAGAAGGAAAAGTTAATCAAATCTGCAGCCTCTTTCTTCTCTCTCTCTATTTGTGAAGTTTTAGCTACTTGTTTTTATGTTGAAGATGGATTTGCTTTTACAGATAGGACAAGAACCACACCATTCCAGAATCCCCTAATGGAATTGCTTTCCTTCCTACTCTGCTTTCTTTCTTTTTCCTTCTTTTTCTTAATAATGATTATGGCCACTCACTTTATATTACAAAAAATGAATGGCATCCCTATGTTGAATGGACAAATTTCATTAGATTTTCTTTCCACCAAAAATCACAATAGAGATTGGTTGCTCTATAATTACTTGTTGCTATATCATGTCACTTACATAAACATTAATACAAGGGAAGTCCAGTTCCAATAACCTATAGGTAACAAAAGAGTAAATTAATGACAGTAAAGTCTCGGACAAAATTTTAAGCTATTTTATAAGGATTTATTATATTATAAAATAAATTTTATATTTAGATCGAAGGAGTATTATTTACAGTGAGAAGAGAGTACAAAATTATAATTATATAGAAGATTAATATCTTATGTTATATTCATTATTTTCTTTTTTATTCTTATATTATGGACTATATATTTTGATAAATCTAGATAGATGATTCAAAATGATTAAAAGAAAAGGCTCATTAGTTTAAATCTAACAATTGAAGAAGTTTATTTAAGAGAAAAATATTAACCTATTAGAATTTAAGTCTAATAAAATTAGCTAATATTATAATGTGATAAATTAAAATTTAAATAACTATAAAAAAATCTTTTACATTAAATGTCTCGATAAATGACTTAGATATGATTGATTTTAATAAAAAAATTTCTTTTTTTTTTAAAAAAAGTGAGAAACATTAAGCAATAGTGGGTGGAATTGAATGACTCAATTCACCTTAAGTGAAGTATTTGAGTATTGAAGATTTTGGGGTTGGGGGTGCGTGGGGGTGTTGAGGGACACAAACTAAGCTAAACTTCAACATTTACAGCTGATTCGATTCACAAACTATTCATACCATCTTGTTCATCATCCATCTATATCGTATATATAGAAAGAAAACCAAAAGACACTTCATCCCAATTATAGTAAGTAATTTACACAGTGGCAATTGAGTTTTAACAAGTAAGCTTTCAGGTTTTAAACTATGGAAGATTCTTCTTCCTTTCGTTGCATCTGTTGTCTGGCAATGAAAGCCTCTATAGTGCGACGAAACTCCTCATTACTCATACCATCCTCCGGATACGAACCCTGTTTCCGGCTATTCTCCGTCTCCGATCTTCGAAGCACAGGCTTTGATTTCTCACTCTCCATCACGCAGCTCAAATTCCCACTCTGACACCTTCTGTAGACTGTCACTTCCAAGTTCCTGTTGCTGGTGTCCTCTGTTTTCTTGCTCTTAGTATTCTCTGATATGATATGCTTGGGGCTCTGATACTCTTGGGGTTTGATCTGATTCCCTTCAAGTCTCTCTGCGCTTATTATCTGCTTTTCTGAGAAGTTATTGAATTGATCTTCATAGATTTCTGGGCTCTTTATGCCAGACTCTGTTTTTATGCCATGTTTCTCCAGGGTCCTTGTGCTGTTTTGGATGAACTCCTGGTAAAAATCAGGTTCTGAACTTTTTGATTCAGAGTTCTGAGCTGAGAAATGACCAGATAGGGTGAAGAGAGCGATGACTATGGCATTTCCAATCAGAAAGGCAAAGCGAGGGTCAACTATGAAGACTGAAACATCTCGAAAGTACTCGCTCGAGTTCTTGACTGCGATTGAAAGCTGGAAAGAGAGCCTCGAAATCACAACCAATACAACACACACTTCAGCAAACCGGAAAAAGCTCGCAATCTTTTGAAGCTGGCGATGTTTATGGATTGCCTTCGCCTTCTCTGCTTTAAGGTTGTAGGATTTGATTGAACCCATGTTTGTAGGAAATTTGAAGACAACCCTGACAATTTTTTTTACAAGGAAGAGGGATTGGATTCACAGGTTTTCTCACTCAAAAGGGACTGGAAATTTGCGGATTTCAGGAGGAAGGACCATATATTTGGAAGGAGATAATTGAGAAAGAGCAGTTATAAAAAGCACTGCAGCAATTTTGAGACTTGAAAGCATGGGAATAAAGTAAAACGATGAAACAGAGTGAATATGAAAGTGGAATGTGCTCTGTTTTGAGAATGGAAGAAACAGAGTTCCTCTGTTTTCAAAGTGGGAAGTAGGTGGATGCTATTGTTCTTATTCCATATTGAATTTCTCAGAATGGATGCTCTTGCTCTTATATATAGAGGGGAGAGAGTCTGTTCCTTTTACTTTCTTTTTTTAATAATATATTCAAGTTTCTACTTTATTTTTCTCTTTTTGTGTCAATCAACATTTTCTCTTTTTTCAATAATTTGATTAACATTATATTTGCAGAAATTCAGAAGCATGTTTAAGTACTAATATGGATAAGCTAGAATTTGTACCTCGGAAAAGTATGATGTTTTTGAGTTGGTTCCATCTCAGAAAATGGAGGCAGATACTTTTCTCAAACATTTAGCCTTTTTCTTTCTGTGGTTGTTTTTTTTTCCTGGCATGGAACATTTGGTCCTTTAAGTAAAATTCCTCTATATGGAAGAGGCAACCTTAGATGTTAATTAATAAAAAAAAATCTAAGAAACAAATCAGAATTTTATCAAAATAACAAATTAAAAAATATATTGATGATCTAAGCTTAGTATAATTATATGGAAATATATGTGCTTTGACGTGTCTTTTGAACACATTTTTTATTAATGAAATGAAATTTCATATTATGTTTATTTTCATGACATTGAAAATCCAAACCATTATTCAGCAGCTGTGGAGAATTTCAGGGAAAGAGTTTATTTAAAAAAAAATTGAATTGCAAGGATAATAATATTTTTAGTTTATAATTAATCAATTTATTCTAGATTACAGATTATTTTTAACTTATTCACTAATTAATCTGGCAACTCCTATACTTTAAACAACCTCCAAGGAAAAAAAAAGTTTGTAGGGTCATGATGGCTCCAACCTTTTTTATTTATTTTTTAATGATTATGCATCCTAAGAGTAGGAATGGTTCTAATGTTGATTTATGTAATTGAGGTAAAGAAAATAATTATGATAATCCCTCTTGCAATATGTCATTTTTTCCCCCTTACCTAATGCCCTAACCATTATCTCCATCACTCCAAGTTATGGAATATAGTACTCAGTAAATAACTTTTAAGTTTTAACATATGAATAATCAAATATATAAATATATTCATTTTTAACTTTATAATTTACAAGATAATTTGCATATTCCCTCCAACCTTCATTTTGGATGTGAAAAACTCTAAAAAATAATAATTTTGTTGAACTATTTTGAGGTTTAAAATTATATAATAAATCGTAGACATCTATCATTAATAAATTTATTATTTTAATTATGGAACATAATAAGTAGAAAAAAAACAGGCATAACTCAAAAAGTCAAAATAAGTCACACCTTTCTATATGAGACCAAACATTATTGGCAGCATGCATACATAAATATTTCACAGAGAAAGTTACTGTTGAATAATTGTATTATTAAGGTTGAATGATGTTGGAATTAAGAAACGAAATCTGGATTAATTGATGACCTTATTTGATCAAAGGAAGTTAAAAGTTAATAAAGAAAGTTGAGAAAAAGGACAAAAAGGCGAGGTGGCGGTGTGTGATTGGAGGACATGGCAGTTAAATTAAAGATCGAGACCACTAATACCCGCCTCTCTGACTTGGAACCCATTTCTTACTTAGTAAGAAAATGCCACGTACTCCTTTTGCCTTTGGCCTCCTTTATTTCTTTTAAATTTTAATATTCCCTCCACACTCAAAAAAAGCCTTTTAAAATGGTCCCTCCTTCCCACAGTATTAGAAGAACCTCTCAACAACTAAAAGGATACAGCCTTTGGATTCAGCTGTAACGTGGCTGATCGTTTTTAAAGCTATTGCTGAAGGAAAAGGCAAAATCTGAAGGCTTCAGGTCTCAGAACTCTCAAGCGTTTCCCATTCATTTTTTCCTTGTGGATATGGTTTCTGCCTCTGAATTATTGAGCCTCAAATCATTCTCACAGATAATTTCTTTGCTTCAACCGCAAGGAGCACTGCCGTGCGGAATTGAAGGTCCCACTTTAGCCTTTTCCTTATAGCTACCAAACTAAATTCCTACATCTCTCACTTTGTGGGCCCTATTTTACAAATAATATTGCTCATTCCCTTTGGTTTTGCCTAGTGCTTCCCTTTAGGATTTTGATTCCTTTCCGAATTCATACTTTTCTGATTTATTGCATGTAATTAATTCAGATCAAGACTCATTTTTTTTTCTAGTGCAGTTATATTTTATTGGAGTCAATTCTCTTTAAAATATTATTAGATATTAAATTTAAATATTTCTTTTAATAAAAATTGGAACCTCAATTAAACAAGTATGTAAATAATTAATATTTATCGTTAAACTCAACTCTTCTTGGTGTCATTAATTTTCTATGCAAAAAGAATAATCCTCCTATTGAATCGGGTTGCTCGCTTCTTGCCAGGACTGATTCCTTCGGCGTTGGAATCTCAAGAGCGTCAGACTCCGATTGTGAATCCTGGGTAGTTGCCGTTGGGACAGATGGCTCCAGCTTTGCTCCTTTGTATGGGCATCGTTCCATATGGTATCTGTACTGGCCGCAATTAAAACAAATGAGATGTAGCCCCTTGAAGTCGATGTTATGATCTTCGCCAAAATGATCGAACGCAGGCAGCAGAGGTTTCTGTAAATCCACACCTCAATGCAGATTCTCGCGAAGCCTCCCTTCTCTGAAAAGGCTGTCGTTTTATCAATTCTCCAATGTTTTGCCCACTAAGTTACCAATTTTACCCATAGATTCAACGTTGTACAGCTATGACAGAGGTTCAGAATACATATCCACGCTACTATTTGTTTTTGATGATCTGCCTTCCAGGGATTGAAATTAGGACGCCGCCTTTGGACAAGAAGATAATGATCACCTATCATCTACATCCCCTCCTGGAGAACGTAATCAAGATCGTCTGCCATTGAAAAGGAGACTATAAAGTACCCATTATTTAGAGGCATAGCCTTGATCAGCTTCTGAGGACTACTCCACATCCTCTTCATACGTTGCTTCATGAAGCTGCTCCAAAAGACTACCCCAAAAGCTTAACGAGTAGAGAGTTCATATATGGTTTACACCACCCTGCGTATTCCTCATATGAGAATTTTAGCGATGGGAATTTTCCAGTTTTCACCCATGACTCATTATCGGCATCCTCCTCCTAGCCTTCCCCTTCCATAGTATCATTGTCAATTTTGATCGGTTGCTTTCCACTAAACTTAGCGAAATACTCCTTCCATCAGTTCACAGCATCATTCGTTGACATATTCAACTCCAAAAAACCTGAATTCCTCAGGCTCAATAGCTTTTCCCTATATGAGAAATGAAACCCTGGGTTTTTTCCATTCCCTCCTCGTTTTCCGCCTTTGTCGCTCGTAGTCGCTCGTAGTCGCCATTCTCTCCAACTCTAGTCCCTTTCTTCTCTGGAGTAATTTTAAAAACCAGGCTCCCCCCAAAAATTTTCTATTTCTCTTGTTTTCTTCTCAAATTTTCTCTTCCACTTATTTTTCCAGTAGTGTTAGTAACAACTTTTTTTTTTACTAAATATAACTATACTTCTATTGAAAGAATGGTTAAATATGTAATGTAGACAATTCTCTCAATAAAATCTTAATTTTAATTTATCATATTTGAAGAGATTAACTCCTTATACTTAACCCGACCTGCCGCCCCATTGGTAGTAACAAAATAATTGTTTTCCCAGTAAAATACAAATTTGAAGCTGGGCCGGGTCGGGCTCTATTTTTGTGCTCCGTCTTAGTATTTGTGTATAAGTGGCCCAAAGCTAGCCTATTCCCATCCGTCTTCTCCTTCGTCTGCCCTAACCGTCTTGCGGCAGTGTCCTCTCTCTCTCTCTCTCTCTCTGATCAATGGCTGGAGGTAGAATCAAGGAGAAAGGCTAGCCACAGCAGCATTTGTCTTCTCCGTTAGTGCTCGAAATGCAGAGCAAAGCTTGTCTGAAACAGTCCTTCTAAAAGAGCGCTATGTCAATGGTTTTCATTCTCCATTGCAACGTACGTATTTCAGAAGTTCTGTGTATGGTGACTGGTTCGTTATAAGATTTTAATGGACGCCAATATACGATATTTTTACTATTAATCATCGAGTTGCGTGTGGGGACTGGGATGAGGCACGATGGTCATTAAACCAAAATTTATTCATTTCAGTGCACATTGCAACCCTGAGATTCAAATAGCCACAATGCATCCTCCTCATATCTAAAGAGCAAAAACATGTAATGGAACAACGAAAATTACTGACCAGAAAATAGAGAGCATCATATCACAGGCAAGCTTGAGTTTCTAACTTTTGAAATTTTTAAGGGGCCTGTGATCCATGTCTGTTAAGATCCTAGCTATAATTACAGTTCTCAATCTTGTGTGGCTGCTCCTTGATTGAGCTCTGCAAACCTGATTCCAACACGCATGGAGTGCTTCAAGAACTTCTCTGCACATCTTTGAACACAGCTCTCCTCTTGCTTTTGCAGGGATTTGTGCTTGAAGGTGTCAACACAATCATTAAAGCATCTCTCCACCAGTGAATTGTACATTCTTAGACTGCAATACGTTATTACAAATCAGACTCCAATCTAGGACCAAAAACCAACAAGAGATCGAGAGGGTAACTTCGTAATGGCAGCAAAAAATAATCAAAGCATACTTAAACTATCGCCCTACCTTCCGTTATGGATACTACTTATTTATAAATTTGTCTAATTACATATCTCACAGGAATCTAATCAAACTACATATAAATGAACAAACAAAAACAGTGCTACAAATAGAAGCATATAGGGGTTTAAACTTGAACCAAATCCATGGCCTGTATTGGCCGCGAGACAGAAATGCTGGTAAACTAAGTCTAAATATCTAATCATCCTTTGATCAGAGGTGCTGTAAAAAGCAAGGCATGAACCAAAGAGTACATTCTATGTATCAACACGGCACCAAAAAGACAACTGCTAAGTACATTGGATTAGAATTTACTTTTCAGACAACTGCTAGAATAGGCTAGTTGATAACAGCTAATATCATTCAAAGAAAAGGAGAGCCTCTAACAAAATGTTGTTCCCTTTAAACGTCCAGGGGCAACATGGACTTGAACTGGTTTTAAGGAGAACTTCACTCTGGCTTCACAGTAAGATAACCACAAGAATTGAAACATCTGTGATACTCATGATTTACTAAGTTACTATGAAGCCCCAGAATCGGAATGTTAGTCAAAATCTGACGGTCATTGAACCTCCGATCCAAACTGGGAAAGACTTTAAGGCTATTCCATCTTCGCAGAATATCAAGGTCCCAAACTCAATTAGCAGGATGGACTAACAAGCACGAGATACAAGAAATCGTAAGGGGTAAAAACACAGAAAATATCTGTACGAGTGGAGGACCCTGTCTCGGATTTGGAGCTGATCGATCATTGCGGCCATTTTGAGCTTATCTTCCTCGGGAAGGTTGTCTAGGTCTCCTAGCATGCTCTTGTCCATGTTTGATCAACCAACGAAACGCCCTGAAAAGTGTAAATTGATCGAACAAGCGGTACGAGGACGGCCAGAGAGAACGGTAGGCAGAAGCGCCGAGCAACAGAGAGAACGGCGGCAGGGTGCTTGAGTTAGGCTTGGAAGTTGGCTCAACTGAAAGAGCTATTAAGAGATATTTTTGTTTAGTTTTGAAAGGGGGAGAGGGAGCTAATTAACGGTTAATAAATATACCTTTATTTTTTTTATTTAGATTTTTTATAATATTTATATTAAAATTATTATTTTCTAATTTTTGAATCTCAAAAACCTAATACTCCACTTATATGTGATAATATTTTTTATATGCATTTTAAAAAATTATCTAATTAATTTTAATGTGTTTTTTTTTTCAAATTTTTTACCTCTTTAAAATAGGATAAAATTAGAAAACTAGATTAAAAAAAAAGATACAAAACCCCAACCATATAACAATACCCTCCATACATTTGGAAAAAAATATTTTATAAAGATACCAAAATAAAAATGCTACAAAATTAAGTAACAAAAGAGCACTTTTGACAATATTATCCATTGTCAATACTGGGCAATAAACTACAAATCGATAGTATTAACTCCATCAATCATATACAATATTTACATAGAAATCACACACAAAACTTTGTAATACACCATAAAAAAATCGATAGTATGAACACAGAATCCCCTTTTTTCCAATCTATGCTGAGACTTGTCAGTTAAAAAATCACTCGAAGTTTGCATCTTTCTCAGCGTTTCTACAATAAGAGAGCGTTCATGTGGCTGCTCAAGGCTCTGAAAAAGAGGGATTCTCGCTTGCTTTCTTCTTATGTGAAACTCGCGTATAAGAATGATATGATCAACCACACCAAGCTGCTAGATTTGATTTGAAGCTTAGAATATATAAGCAAGAACCTCAAGAGAAGAGTATTTCATCTTAACAGATCATCCACAGTCATGTCCTCTAGTTCAACTGCTACCCACTCTTCTTCACTTTGAAGCTTCATCCACCCATTACTTTCCAAATCTCGTCTCACAACATCATCTAATGTCTGATCTAGCTCCGGCGTTAAGCTCAGATACGACTTAACTCTATCCCACACTTCGGTATAGGATGAAGCAGGAGGGCCTCGGGAAGTAGGTTGATGGTCCTTCGTATATTTCAAGCAGGCTCTCATTCACTATATCAAAAGGAAGTTGATGATCAATTTTGTCAATCTCTTGTTCTTCTTCAGAGCATTCTGTTTCTTTGCATAATAAGGAGGGCTTCAGTGGTTGGTTCACTGGTGTGCCATATTTGAGTGTGGTCATTCTCCAAGAAGCCTGGAAGTTCAATAATTGTCAAGTGTAGGAAATAATTGTCACTACTCCTGTTTGTCCCTGTTGCTTGTAAAGAGTATCTGTCTTTCTACTTTCAGTAAATCTGCCTCCATATCGTTCATGCTAGAACCTCTTGTATTTCTCTCTGTACCTGTTCATGAGTTAACCAATCGAGAGAAAAGTTAACCAAGATTTTTCTTCCAATCAAACACGTTTGATTTGATATTAGACTTATCAATAAAGTAGAATGGAATCTAAAACAGAATATTTGTTACCTCTTGTATTGTCGGTTGCATTGTCTTCACTGCTAGCTTCAGGAATATCAACCACGTCCTTGCCATGATCCATAGTCACTTCCATTTCTGCATTTTCTGCAGTTTAATGGGATGAAGGATTGGGAGTCACATCCCTCGCACTACTTTCATCCTCTTCCTTAACTTCAGTCTCTAGTATATCATCGAGTGGTTTTTCTCTGCTTGCAAGAAGGCTCGCTGATTCTCGCTGAACAAGAATATCAGTTTCTTCTTTCTTGTTATTATCCAAAGAAATTCTTGCAGGAATACTCCCTGCCTCATTTGCATCACACATGGTCTCATGAAGAATGAAGCCTATGGACTCGATATTCGGGAGAGACAAGTTCCTTTTGGACAACTTTGGAGCATTACCACTCGTGTTTATTTCAATTTTATATTATAAAAATAATTATAAGCACGTTTTATCCGTATAGTTATAATTTAAATTTATGGAGTAAATATTTTTTATTAAATGAGACTAAAATATTTAAATTAAAAGACTAAAAATATATTCTATAAACTTAAATAATTAAAATAAAATTAGATATAAATTAAGAAGAGGAAAAATATTTTGTTTTTTGTTATAAAATTTTTTAGAAATGGGTTAGGTTCATCACGATTCAAGGGTAGAGCGAAATCTCCCTTCCTCCTAAATGATATTAATATCGAATAAGACAAATCGTCTATTATCTTTAGATATAAATTTAAATACCTAAGAGTTAAGATGTCTCTCTAAATAATAAGATTAGAATCACAATAAAATAATATTCTTAAATAATATTATATTTTAACCTATATAAAACCAGTGCATCTGTCTTACCATCTTTCCCATGAACAAGCCCATCTTCAAAGCCCATATAAGCAAAACCCAATGAGGAGGTTTATTGTGGGGCATCTCCCCACTATAAGAAAAACCCCAGCTGCTACGCCTCAAATTTCGCCTCATAGTAGTTCTGCTCTTCCTGCTCCTTAGAGTTTCCACCCGCCGTCCTATGGTAAATCGTAGTTCTATCTTCCCCTCATTGTATTGTAATCTGCTATTCTCCCTATAATCGGTAGGTTTTCGCTTATAGGCCCCAAAGAAGGATAAGGCTCCTCCACCGTCCTCCAAGCCCGCCAAGTCTGGCGGTGGCAAGCAGAAGAAGAAGGTCTGGCTTTCTTGTTAATGCTTTACTCCGTTTGTTTTGAAACAATATTGTGGGTTTAAAGTGCAATCTTAGGGTTTGGATCGATTTTTATTTGTTACCTCTAATGAATTGGGGCCTTGTTTTCTTTTTATTTCTTAAAAGCTTGAGGCGGTTATGTGATACTAAAGTGAAGTTTATGATTAACAGAAGTGGAGCAAGGGAAAGCAAAAGGAGAAGGTGAACAACATGGTGCTCTTTGACCAGGCCACCTATGACAAGCTCCTCTCCGAGGCACCCAAATACAAGCTTATCACTCCTTCAATTCTCTCTGATCGTTTGAGGGTATTATCTGACTGCTTTTATCCTTTGATGCGGTATAATATTCAATTATTCATATTGGTGAGATAGCTTGTATGGATGATATTTAATCCATTACTGGTTTTGGTACAACCTTGAATCTAAAATTCATATATTGTTTTTCCTATTTACGAATGATTATGCTTATGCATTTACTGAAGAACAGTTATTGAAAATCCGATCTATAGTGTTTTTATTTGCTAACAAGTTCCTGATGGTATACATATTCGTGGTCTTATTAAAATCATATTGTTGATAGACCATTAATCTGCTGGATATATGTTTGTGATATAGTAACTATATGCTTTCCCCTCTTAAGTTGCTAGTTACTACAGAGGTTGTTGTTTATCTATCTAGGAGCTGCTAAAGATTGAGTTTACTGTGAATATCAAAATGCTTATAGGAAGTTTATGATTTGTTTGGATGAAGTGAGGGCTTTGCAGTATGGTTTTGTTAGATTAGGTTTAACTTTGCTTGTGGTTTTGGTTGTGATGGTTGTGAACTCAAGATATATGCTTTTCTATTCTCATTCAACATCGGACTATATCCACACATGGTGTAATAGTGCATTACTTCTTACTAGTTTAGTGATGGATGCATTTGTCGGTTGATGGTTGGGCTGCGGTACCAAAATCAAGGCAAACATTTGTGATTGTGTTTAACTACACTGACAACTTGACAGTTCCTATTGCAAGAAATTTATGCTATATATATAGTTACTACAGTTAAAGCTTCCTTTACCCTCATGCCCGAGAACTATATCAAATCATTAATGGCTTGATTATGTGTCATCCTTTTTGGTGTGGATAATTGTCAACTCTTGGGCGCTTTCTCATAGGTTTTCATGTAACTTTGCAGATTAATGGATCACTTGCAAGGAAGGCAATTAGGGAATTGATGGCGAGAGGTGCAATAAGGATGGTTTCTGCACATGCCAGTCAGCAGATATACACTAGGGCTACTAACGCGTAGATGCATTTCACATGTTTTCTTATTTCGTAGTATTGGTGGATTTGACCAAGAATTTTTGTTTGCCGTTTGAGACAAGTTGTAATGTTATATTTCATTAGCCGAGTTCTAGATATTTACTTAATACATGTTTTATTTATTTAGATTTTTGCAATGCCATTGGCATTGCATTGAGTGAAATGACTACATGTTTGTGTATCGGCTGTCTATGTTAACGACGTAGTTGGATCACGAATGTAGTATCGGTTAAGTTCTTCTGCCAATTATTATCGAGTAATGTCAAGTGTCAACAAGTATTTGATTGTTGCGTGGCTTAGTTTGGGCTGGTTAATGTTAGGATGCGCTTTCCTGAGGTATACTTGCGCCATGGTAACTGTAAGTCACCAGTAAAAATTAATAATTTCTTTAGCAACTTACCGCGTGACATGTCGCCAACTTTTTATGGAAGTCGCTGATGGTCAACTGATAATTAATTTGTATTAATAGAAATACGTATGATTAGTCAATATCTTATTAACTCATTGAGGTGTTGGTTAGTTAAAGCTGATTTAACCTGGGGAATAAAATAGAGAGAAATAATACTAAGAGAAAAATCAGGAAAAATTTTAAAGAAATAAGATTTTGTTTTTGATGTTTTTTGAAAGGAAAAATTTCTTAGAATATTCTCCTCTGTTTTTCTAACTTTACTTTAATCCGGTACTACTTCACACCCTTGTATTGAAATTTTTATCAAGCTTGAATTGACTGAAGTCAACTATTTTTTGAAGTTTCTAATAAAACGTGGGATGTCATAATGTTTTTTAAAAATTTTAATGATTAAAATCGTATTGAGTCTTATCTTTACATTATTATGGTAAATATGTTTTGCTTTGGTAAAAATTCTTTGATTCTTTCTGGCCAAATCTTTGGTAGAAATACATATAGAAGGTTTCAAAATTATTTTGGCAGATATATAGTAATTTATAAATTTTATTTATGCGGACGTGGGACGATGTATTAGTTCATGTCTCTCAAGGAACTATCTGGAAGGGACTAGTTTCCCGGTGGCGCGCCATGCTTACTTTGCTCTGCGGTCGTCTTCTCATCTTGATACCATGTCTTTGTCTCACTCCTATTATCTCGATTGATTCTCTTTCGTCTTTGCTCTTTTCAACTCCTGCAATCCTGTTCTTTATGGATTCTCCACGCACTTTTTACTTTCCTTCCCTTTTCCTTGTGCTTTAGAGCATTGAAACAAAACAACTAAAGGCAAAGATGGAATCCGCCCCAGAAAAAAAAGTTGGAAGATGATGGGACATGTTATACTTATAGAGTGATCTCCACCGCTTATTTGTGTTGTCTCCCAAACTTTATTCTGATATCTGAACCGTTATTACAGACGACAACGACTGCCGAGGAATCTATGCCGCCAAAGCTTCCATTCATAGTTCCCTTCCTAAGTCCAAGGTTGCTACTAGCTGTTTCCCCTTCATCTCATAACCAAAGTATTATTCACCCATGCTCGAATCTCAAGAATTGTGCCAGTACCAGCCGTAGAAACTATAATTATTAAGTAATAATAAATAAAATGTCAAAGGGAATTCATCGGAAATGTTGGCAACTAAAACATAAGCAATTCATGCATGTGTTATATTTTACTATAAGATAACTAATATGTAAACGTTACAAATTTTTTTAGTTAGTTATTTATAAAATATATATATTAATTTTTCTAGAGTATCATTCTTCTCGTTTGCCTCAAAACTACTCCCTTAAAATCGAATCAGTGTTATTAACTTGAATATATCATATCATATTTTATGTCCTTGAAAATATTTACCAACTCCTCTTGAAGACTATTTCACTGAAAGCTCCATGTATGGCAGATTCTGCATTGAGAAAACGCCTGTGAGCTGTGAAAATTACGTCACTGAACGGAGACAATGCACAGACAACAGTGACAAGATTCCATACGGAATGAAAGTTAATGCCAACTTACTGACACTTGAGGAGGAATATCTTCCTCTTGTCTTCTTCTAAAGCTTAGCTTATTTATTACATATGCAGAATATGGTTACCAGAAGTACTTAACAAAGACCTCCTTCATCTCTTAACTACCTTCCATGGCTGCCATGGCTACAAACTTCAAGATTTCTCTGCACTCTCGCTCCAAGAGTGAACCCTCTTCACCTTACCCTATTATGTTTCAGCTTGATCAGAATTTTCAGAGATTCAAATCTTCTCAAGCAAGCTCTTCATCATCATCATCATCATCATCAATAATATGCCACAATCTTATTGGCTTGCAGGATTTGCATGACTGCATTAATAAGGCGCTTCAATTGCCAAACACTCGACAAGCCTTAGCTCGAGGATGCTGCGAACCACTGGTTGATGAACTGTTATCTGTTAGACTCTTAGATTTCTCTGATGCTGCTAAAGAAGCACTCCTTGAATCAAAGGAAACCATAAAAGAACTCCGATCAGCTATTCGCCGGAGGAGAAGTGGTGGCCAAGTAGTGGTTTCCATAGGGAAGTTCTTCTCATGGAGGAAGAAGATGAAGAAGGCGATTCGAAAGACCTTAGAAAATTTGAAGGGACGTAAGAAGGATATCAGTTTAACTTCTTCATACAATGAATGTGATGGATCTGTGTCTATGATCAGAATCTTAGAAGAGACAGAACTCATCACTTTGAGCCATCTTCAATCTTTGATATCTTTTATCTGTGGTTCCATTGGACAATCCAAGCATAGTAAATGGTCAATGATATTCAAGTTGATGAGGCCTAAAAGAGTAGCTTGTGACTATGAAAGAGTAAACACAAGTGAATTTGAAAACTTGGATTCAATACTGGAGTCTCTTCTGTGTCAAAAGCATTGCAGTGTTGTGTCTGTTGAGAGTTTTCAAAGTCATTTGGAAAATTTGGAATTGGGTTTGCGGGATCTAGAGGAAAAAATTGAGAATCTTCAAAGGGGTCTGATCAGAATTAGAGTTTCTCTTCTCAACATCTTCAACCACTAAGTTCATTCCTGAAATGAATTCGTTGTCATGTAATTCTTAATAAATGTGATTATTGTATTGTTTTGTTATTGAATATAAATGATCAGAGATTCAAATCTGAATGATTTCATAACAGCAAGTAACAACGCTTGAACCCAGTTTATCCTAGTTAATAGAATTTTTAAATAAGGACTTTTAACTGATTTTTTAAAAAAAACAGAGAGGAAAAAATAGCGTTGAACCAATGAGGTGCTTTGAATCGATTATTAAAGCCAATTGAACAATTGAACAATTGTCAAAACATATTATTGCCCTCAATGATAAGTCATGGCCTTAAATTTTCAAAATCAAAATACAATGAATGTCCCAGTTCAAAGGACAAGAAAATCCACGAATCATTTCCTTATGATATTTTTCTCATCAGAAAAGACAGCACCGTCAGGTCAATACCACACTACGGACAAAAACTATAATTATTTTATACTCAAAACAAACTTTTGCTGGCAATAATAATGTTGCGGTACCTTCCGTAGATACATAATGTTTGTGAAGCTTATCCAGTTCATAAGATCCATCACTTTCAATCTAAGCAAAAGACAAGATATATAAATATATCAGCGCGAAGTTTCAAAGCTATGCCATTGTCCCCTTGTGAATATGTATCTGAAAGATACAATGCACATGAGAGAAAATATCGGCCAAGCATGATTATAGAAGAGTGATAAAATAAAGGATTAATATCTTAAAAAACAAATAGAAGAATGAGTTGTAAAGATTATCTTGAGGACACATAACACTAACATATATATTTGATCATTTCTGGCTAAATCTAGATAAGTTGGTACCTAATGGTACTTGCTAAAACTAGTTTCTTGGCATGTTCTTTCCTATGCCCTTAATACACACACACACACACACATATATACACACGAAAAGGAAAATCAATGATTCAATTTGAACATATTCAACGTCTCAATATAATTTTTTCTCTCTTGAGGAAAAATGGAAGCCTCTTCTTTGAACCAGAAACCACAAAATCATGCTCGTTCTAACAGTTTGCCGTCGAAACCACACCCTCTTGTTTTAAATGCAAAGAACACCTGGCCACATTAGGATCATCTCTTTCCACATCTTCTCCTTATTCTTCTTTTTCATCACTCAGCTTCAAGCTGAGTAGCCTACTTGATTTGCATGCTTTCATTGAAAACTTAGTTCAACTTGGTACAACTCAAGAAGCACTTGCAAATGAACCTCGAGAAAAATGGGTAGATGAGCTCTTGAATGGATCTTTAAGGCTCCTAGATGCGTGTACATCTGTCAAAGACGCGCTACTTCACACGAAAGAGTGCGCCCCAGAACTTCATTTGGTTGTAAGAAGACGAAGAAGAGGATGTGAAATGGAGCTTCTAGTAGTAGAAGCGAAAAAATTCTTGACCTCTAGAAAAGTGGTGAAGAAGGCAATCTTGAAGGCCTTGGTGAATTTGAAGGGAGGTGAAAGTAAATGCGCTTCATCTTTCACCAACAAAGACTCTGAAAAGATGGAATTGCTTAGCCTGTTAAAAGATGGAGAAGTGGTCACTCTTTCTGTATTTGAATCACTCTTGAGGTTTTTTCAGGATCAGCACAATCAAAACAAGGAAGCTGGAAGTTTGTTTCATAGCTAATAATACATAGAAAAAGGATAGCTTCTTGCACACTTGAAGCAGAAAATGATAATTAATTTGCAAAGCTTGTGGCTGAATTACAATCCTCGTTGATCCACATGGAAAGGAAATCAGAAAAAGTCAATGATCTGCAGAGCCGGTGGGAAAATTTGGAGTCTAGAATCCATGAGCTCGAAGAAGGACTCGATTTTCTGTTCTGGCGTTTAATCAGAATCAGAGTTTCCCTTCTTCACATCCTTAATCATTAGTTCAACATGACAGAGTTATGATATTTTTGTAAACGCCGAGGATCTTAATTTTAGTACCTCAGTTGCAGTTGTACATGAAATACTTATTCCATCTTTTTGATAACATGAACATTAGTAAGATTTTTTGCTACAATATGATGCTGCCTTCTTTTATTTCTAAGCATTTAATTTAGTAGTGTCCCCTGAAGCAGAACATAATGTGGTGCAGACTTCCTTGTGCTCTGTAATTCACATCAATCATGTGTTTCAATTTATCACAGTGTAATATAATTTGTGTTATCCCAAAAAGAAACATATAGTTAAAATGCTATCCAATAACAAGTTGTGTTCATTCAAATTTTAAGCATCCATTGATTGATGATGAATAGGGAACACTGCAGAAACATTTCCACCCAAATGTAGGCAGACATGCTTTTAGATTAGTCGTATTAATAAATAGACAAGAACTCCTTCATCTGCAGACAAGATCCCATAAAGATGCTGCTTTTTCCAGTGGCTTTGCCTGTTGTTCTTCATGTTTTGCGATTACCTGGAAGTTTTTAAGACGGAAGACGAACTCATGTGATTGCCTAGTTAGAAAAATGAGGATGAGCTAGGAACCTTGGTGAATGGAAAGCATGGCGCAAACAATGCCGTGGCAGCTCTAAGATCCAAATCATGATTCTATAGTTGCTTGCTGAATCTGTGACATTTTGAAAGAAAATTATTCTTCTTGTCTCCCTTACTTCTCTGGCTATATATTCAGAAGAAGACAACCATTGTAATTCATCTCCTAGCTTTCTGTTTTCGGACAAGGGGAAAATGGCAGCCATTGAAACTAAAACAAAAATCTCTATGCATATTCGATCAAACAGTTTTCCCACTGCTCCTCACCCCTTTGTGTCACAATTTGAGGAGCATTTAAACAGATTAAGGTCTTCTGAAGCATCCTCTTCTTCTTCATCTTCTGTAAGCAACAAACTCAATGGCTTGCAGGATTTGTATGATTGCACTGATAAGTTGTTTCTATTGTCAACCAGCCAACAACCCTTATCACAAGAATGCAACGAGCAATCGATTGATAAACTACTTGATGGATCTCTCATCCTTTTGGATATCTGTGGCACAGCTAAAGATTGCTTGCTGCAGTCAAAGGAAAGTATTCAAGAACTTCACTCAGTTCTTAGGAGGAGAGGATCTGAAACTGCTAGTTTCATAATTGAAGGTGGAAAATACTTGGCTTCAAGGAAGAAGATGAAGAAGGAAATAAGAAAATCCTTGGTAAATTTGAAAGGGATCTTGAAAGATTCTTCTACAAATAAGGCTTCATCCATGCTTAGCATCTTGGAAGAAGCAGAAGCAGTAACAGTGAGCTCATTGGAGTCTCTATTGTTATTTATCAGTGATTCAAAGAGACATCTAAAGCAGAGAAGATGGTCAGTGATCTCAAAGATGATGCGGCAGAAGAAAAAAACTTGTGGCTCAGAAGAATCAGACATCAATGAATTTGAAGAGGTGGATGCAGCTTTGGAGTCTCTCATCAGAAACAAGCATTCATCTGTTGAGAACTTTCAAACCCATTTGGGAAACTTGGAGTCATGCATTCAGGATTTAGAAGTAGGAATTGAGAGCTTCTCTAGGCAACTGATTAGAACCAGAGTTTGCTTACTCAATATCTTCAACCACTAGTTGAAAAAAAAAACGAAAATAAAATTTTGCCCAGTTGTCTGACAATTGTACATGATATATACATATTCATAAGGATCAAATTACAGTTACTTTATCTTCCACATCTCAATTCTCCATTTTTACTCTCTCTTAAAGAAGATTTTTTTGGGTGAATACAAGGTGTAGTTAATAATGTAACATTTTGAGGATTTTCTGAATGAAATTAAAAATTTCTTAACTTCTTAATGTTTTTATTCCCATTTCCCCCTACCCATGCGCACAAAGATAAGAAGATGAGATAATAATTGAAAACCTTGTCAGTACCACATGGGGTTCAATTATTCAAGTCAACTTGACATAAATAAATAATGATTGCAAATTTTATTGCCTACCCCAAGTATAGTGATTGGATCGTTCAAGTTGTATAAGCCATAATTGCAAATTTTCAATGAAAAAGGTTGTTCTTTAATCATTATTTCTTGGTACATACATCTCTTCTTATTTATAACTAAAAAGTAATGATCATGATCATGCTGGTTCATCGGTTTTGATATTTTAAATGTTGGGTTTGTTAAGATGGAGGATACACTGCGAAAGTGTTTCCATCTGTGTGGAAGATGAATCAAAGTGATTCTTTAGTTAAATATTTAAGATATGAGTTAGGAAGCTTGGTGAGTGGGAAGCATTGCGCAAACAGTGCCATGGAAGCTCAAAGATCCTAATCAAGTTTCTATAATTGCCTGCTTACTGTATGACATTTGGAGAGTAAAATATTCTTCATGTCCCTCTCATTTCTATGGCTATATAATCAGAAGAAGCTAACCATAAGAACTCAGCTGAGAACAAAACTGTTATATATCATCTACAATTCTTCTGTTTGTTGAAAAGAGAAAAATGGCAGCCATAGAAACTAACACAAAGAATTCAATGCATATTCGATCAACAGCTTCCTTCTGCATCTCACCCTATTTTATCACAATTTGAGGAGCATCTAAACAGATCTAGTCTTCTGAAGCCGCTTCTTCTTCCTCTTCTATAGGCCACAAACTTGGTGACTTACAGGATTTGCATGACTTCACTGATAAATTGCTTGAATTGTCAACCATCCAACAATCCTTATCCCGAGAATGCAACGAAAAATCAGTTGATCAACTACTTGGAGGATCTCTAATGCTCTTGGATGTCTGTAGCATGGCCATAGATTGCCTGCAACAGTCAAAGGAAAGCGTTAGGGAACTTAAATCAGTTATCAGGAGGAGATGTACTGAATCTGGATGCAGAATTGAGGGTGGAAAATACTTGGCTTCAAGAAAGATGATGAAGAACGCAACAAGAAAGACCTTGGGACCTTTGAAAGAAATGTCGAAGGATTCTTCCAACAATACAGACACTGAGACTTTGTCCACCCTTAGCTTCTTGAAGGAAGCAAGAGATGTCACTGTGACTTCATTAGAATCTTTACTATTGTTTATCTGTGATCCAAAGGGACAATTAAAGCAAAGCAGATGGTCAGCAATCTCAAAAATGATGCAGCCTAAGAGAATAGCTTGTGACCCTGAAATTTCAAGCACAAATGAGTTTGAAAAGGTGGATACAGCTTTGGAGTCTCTCATCAGTCACAAGCATTCATCTATGGAGAATTTTCAATCCCATTTGGAAGATTTGTATTCAAGATCTGGAAGTTGGAATTGAGAGCCTTTCAAGGCAACTAATTAGAACCAGAGTTTACCTACTCAATATATTCAACCACTAGTAAAAAAAAATAATAAAATTTTGCCCAGTTGTCTGACAATTGTACAAAGGTGTGATTACACCTTACTCCTTTAATGATATATAAATACTCTTGAGGATCAAATTAAATTTTCTTTATCTTCCACATCTCAATTCTCCATTTTTACTCTTTCTTAAAGAAGATTTTATTGGGTCAATACAAGGAGTAGAGTGATCTTTCGAAAAGTTCAATTTCAAAAACCATTAGTACCACATTGTGGTTTTTCTGAATCAACTTGAAAATTTCTTAACCTTTTACTGGTTCTATTCTCATTTTGACCTATCCATACACACAGAAAAGATGATGATGAAATAATAATTGAAAACCTTGTTCAATTATTCAAGTCAACTTGACATAAATAAAGTACTCTAATCAAATTTTATTGCCTAACCGCGCATAGTGATTGATTCAAGTTGCATATGCCATAGTTGCAAATTGCAATAAATAAAGTTGTTTTGTGATAATTATTACCTGCAGAAGACAGTTGTATATATGTAATTATGGCATGAAAAAAAGACATGGGAATCTCATTCGTGTGCCCAATAAAATGGAAGAATACTTGGATTATTTTAAGTATTGGTTGATCGAACATCTAAGAGTCTGAGTTGGAGTGCTCGTGTGCAGGAGATATTGAATCATCATCTCTGATATTGATGAAACCATTGTGATCTGAAGAAAGATTCCTGCACGCTTTCAACAACTATTAAAATAAGTTCATCTTATTGCAGACGGACAAAATTGTAGACAAGATTGAAATACTAGTATTATTAAATAGATAGCATCTCTTCTCCAACAAGATCCCATAAGGATGCTGATCACTTTAGTTCATTGGCCTATAGTTGTTCACTGTTTTTGATATTTTAAATCTGCAAGTTGTTAAGATGGAGGAGACACTGCAACAATTAAAGGAAAGCATTCAAGCACTTCAGTCAGTTATTAGGAGGAAGAGAGGAGCTGAAACTGCTGAATTCACAGTTGAGGCCGGGAATTACCTGGCTTCGAGGAAGAAGATGTAACAGGAAATAAGAAAGGCCTTGAGAAAATTGAAGGGAATCTCGAAAGATTCTTCCGTAAATAATGACAATGAAACTTTGCCTATGCTTAGCATCTTGAAAGAAGCAGAAGCAATTAGTGTGAGCTCATTGGATACTTTGTTTATCTTTATTTGCTATCCAAAGGGGCAACTAAAGCAGAGAAGATGGTCAGTGATTTCCAAGCTAATTCAGCCTAAAAGAGTAGCTTGTGACTCTGAAGAATCAGACACAAATGAGTTCGAAAATGTGGACGTAACTTTGCAGTCTTTGATCAGCCACAAGCATTCATCTATGGAGAATTTTCAAACACATTTGGAAGATATAGGGACTTGCATTCAGGATCTAGAAGCAGGAGTTGAAAACCTATCAAGAAACCTAATTAGAATCAGAGTTTCTCTTCTGAATTTCTTCAATCGCTTGGTAGAAGAATCTACATGAAAATATCATGGACACAGAAGTCCAATTTTTTGTCCGTGAGCGTCTCATAATTGTATATAGATGAGATAATATCATCTTCAGTTACTCAATACAAAGAAAATCTGATTATAACTACTTGATGCTGTGTCTTTTTTCCCCTTTTTACCATGCATTCTCCACATTTCATCCTTCGGTTTCTCTTGAAATTTTCCCCATATTTTCATCTCTGAAATAAGTGAAAGGAAAGTGAAGGTGGAACAAGAACAATTTGAATTATTGGAACAATTGAGGAGGATTAGAATATAATTATTATAATCAATTATTGAGTCCACATTGAGCTCATGGGAGACGAATTATTGCCTAGCTGTCAAGATTATGACTACCTTATTTTCAAATCACAACGTTGTCTGCACATGTTCTCATTTTGCATGTGATAGCTACAATGAACAACGTGATATCTACCTTTGATTTAAGATCATGTCAATTAATAGTTCATCAACGTGGGACAATTTGATATAATATTACTGTGGAGACAAGCAATGCAGCACATGTTGCCCAATGAGAAGCATTTCCTTGTTAACAAGACCAATAGGGATAAATCATTACACAATTGTAGCAGCTGAGTCACATTTAGATGTTATATGCATGTTATGAGCACAAGTTCTTAGCTGAACCACACCTCAAAAACTAGTCATTAGACTTAGAGAGTCCATAGTCTTATAAGACCCTTATTTTAAGGTAACCTTCTCGATATGAGACTCATAACATTGCATTCACTGCATTGGCCTTTAAGACACAACATTTATTGATTTAGAAGCACTGAAAGGAATGCAGATCCATGCACTTGACAGTGAATTCAAACTCAAATTACAGATTCTTCTTGGAACCCGAATTCCCATTACCATACTCTCTCATATGAGAAGAATTACTTTTGCAATTGGTGGTATATTGTTGCACTTGCTGTGATTATTATTATTATTATTATTATTATTATTATTATTATTATTACATCTTACTCTTCATGGTACAAAACTTGGAATATGCTTTAAAGTTGCTTGAAATTTGTGACATGTTGAAACACTTGCTAGGGTGTGAAGCAAATCTTGTTCAGCATCAGAAGCAAGTTTCTGTTCTCCAAAGATAGGATTGGCTAGCGTAAACAAGGCTATGGTTTATAGGGCTGTGCAAGAAATCTAGAACTCGCAGAGCCCGTACAAAATATGCCCTGCTCAGCCCGATAAAAAGTGACCCAATATAAAATAGGCAATTTTGGGCAGCGGGCCAGGTCGGGCATCGAGCAGGGGTTGTTGCCCTGCCCAGTTAATTACTTTTTTATATATCAAAATTTATAAATTATAGTATTTTACATATAACAAATATGATGAATACTGGTGATTAAAGAGTAATTTTATAAATATGAATAGTCAAGTAAGTAATTGCATCATTTAAAATTTATAAACTAAATTGATTTCTTTCTTAATTTTTTTAAATTGTGGTAACCGTCATATATTTTTTTCAGATGCTCTATCTTTGTCAAATTTGGGGAGATTGATACAAAGTTACAATTGTAAATTACTTAGATTTCAGTACTTTTTTTATATGCTATGGATTTTAAAACTTTAATTACTATCTTTTTGTTGTCTTATTCTTAATAAATTATGTATATTATTTAATTCTTGAAGACATATGAATATAGTATTATTTTATAAGTTCATAATTATAAATTTTTTCACAATATGAGCAGGGGATCACGATTTGGGTATACCCAACCCGCCTATGCCTAGCCAAAAATAGTTAAGGCTTTTACTGGGCATGGCCGAGCATCGGGCTGCAAAATATAGCCTATGTATTTTTCGAGCATGGCACTGGACATGGGGCTACCCTGCCCAACCCAACCCATACACACCCATAATGATTTAAGCCTCTGAACATGTATACATGTGATTCCAAAAGAAGAAACTTGCATGAGTTGGGAAGATTCCTTGAGGGGAACATAGTTCTGACGGACAATAACTCGTGTTTGTGTTCAAAATTTAAACTAACTAAAAATTCATTGAGATTTGAAAAGAGGAGATTCCTTTTGTCTCTTATAACCTTACTATATATTGAGCAACTTTCAGTTGGATAGGCAAATCCATAGACTCAAAGCCCTTTATTTTCCCTTCTCTTGAGGAAAAAAAATGGCATCTTCTGTCCATGCTCGTTCAAATAGTTTGCCCTCTAGACCACACCCTCTGGTTCTCCAATGCAATGAACACTTAGACAGATTAAGGGGTTCTTGTGAAACCTCTTCTTCATTATCATTGCTTGTCCAAAACCTAAAGGGCCTGAGAGATTTACATGATTGTGTTGAAAACTTGATTCAACTTCCCCTCATTCAACGAGCACTCCTCCAAGAGTGTGAAGGTAATTCATTAGATGAGCTTTTGGATGGATCATTAAGGCTCATAGACACATGTACAGCTGCAAAAGATTCGTTGCTTCACACGAAAGAGTGCAACCGCGAGCTACGATTAATTATAAGGCGAAAAAAAGGAGGCGATTTGGAGGAGGCTAAGAAGTTCTTGACTTCAAGGAAAGTTGTGAGAAAGGCAATTTTGAAAACCTTAGGAAACATGAAGAGTTCAAGTAGAAAAAGCAGTTTTTCTTCTACAAACATGGCCTTGGTTAACTTGTTAAAAGAAGTTGAAGTTGTCACTCTTTCTAATTTCAAGTCACTGTTGAGCTTTATCTCTGGATCAACACAAGCAAAATCAAGCAGATGGTCGTTGGTATCAAAGATCATCCACAATACAAAAACTGTAGCAGATGAAGAGAATGAATTTGCAGAAGCAGATTCAGCACTGCAGTTTTTTGTACTTAGCATGAGCAGCAAGTCATCAGTGTCAGAAAACACTAGTAATCTGCACACCCAGCTGGAAAAACTTGAGTCTCAAATAGAAGATCTTGAAGAAGGTCTTGAGTTCTTGTTTAGGCGTTTGATTAAGATCAGAGTTGCCCTTCTTAATATCTTTAATAACTAGGGGGCATAAAAACTTTTGTTTTACTGTAGATATTTACATGTACATGGAAAAAAAAGGTTAATTGTATCTTTCTTTTGTATCATTAAAGTATACTCTTAAGTCAATCTTTGGTTGCATTATAGGATTATATCATTGATTATCTCCCTTTCTAAAGCACGTAAATATTTGACAAAATACTGTGCTACCGCCAGAAATTGAACTCAATGTTCTGATGCCTTGTTTGAGAAACTCCAAATCATAATTTCAAAAATATTTTTACTTACCTAAAATCACTTCTAAAAACCTAATCTAAATACTCTCTAAATCTATGATTTGCAATTTAAAATTTTCATTACTAGAGGTGTGTCATTATTCAGTAGATGATCGCATAACTTGGCCAGCTATTTTATTTGTGAAAAAGAATTTAAATGAAGGTAAGGAATTTATTTTACCGCCAGAAAATGTAAAAGCTTATTGAGATTCCTTGTGTATGGATGAATAGATCCAGAATATGAGAGGGAATACGGTGAAACTTGTTACATTAATCATAAAACTTTCTTTTTTTCCCCCGTCATATAACAGTCACATCAAAATGAATTTTTACTGTCAAACATTATACAAAAAATTAAAACGTATTCATGGAACTCAAATCACAAGCATTTATCCCTGAAAGATATCTGTATAACCGAGACCTCGTCTAAACATAGTAGATAGTTTTACCATTGAAACAGTTTGCTGTTAACCGTTGTAATCCTTATTAATTTGAAAGAAAAAAGCAGAGAAAATTTTAATTATCTTTTTTTTTTAGTTAATTACCCGGTTTATCGGAGCTTTGCCTCGACTATATTTAGACCTGAACTGCATCACACATCTAGTTATAGTGGGTGAGTCATTCTTTTACATACGCTAAATCTCGAACTCAAGATCTCGCTTAAGCAATACCAAACGCTTATTATTTGAATTAGATAAATTTTAATTATCTTTAATCAACTAGGAAGGCTCACTCATCTGTATGTATATTGAAAAGAAGTTTGAGCTCAAGTCATCATCAAAGAGACAACCCAAAGAACATACACAACTGAAGCAGCTCTTGTTCCTTCAAGAGAAACATTTTAAAGTTTAATGGAAGCTTGTTTTCTTGTATTGAAGGAAATGATGAGATTGTTAGTTATGATACTTGAGATTTATGAAAAGTACACAACTTTCGCATTTTTAATAGTTTTGGGACCGTCAAAAGGACTGATAAAATATTTAAGTTTCGGGACCAGATGACTAAAACAATTTTAAAACATAATTATGAAGCCGTGTACACAGATCTTGCTCCCCTTCTGCAGAACAAGTGAAAATGATTGTGGTTCAATATATAAATTGTTAAAAGTTCTTGGCTGGGGATTTTTTTTTCTTCTGGAAAGTAGATATCGAAGCTAATACACCGATTTGTTTATGTAACTTTGTGTGGTCGGGATTCGTTGGGCAACTCATAATTAGGACAAAATGATTTTTCTAATAAAAAGTTATTGGTATGCTTGCAGAGAACTGAGTCCTTGGGGCGGGTGTTGCGGCCACTGCCATACCTGCCCGTCTTGGAGTGATCTCATCTCTTGAGCGGTGGGAGGTGACTCACCATTTATCACTTCGGGCCACACATAACAAACCCGGCCGCTTATGGTGGCCCACCTACTGGACTTGCTGCTTTCTCCTGCAGCCCAAAATAAAGTATATTCTTGAATGCCGTTTTTATTTAATTTTATAGAGTATTATTTTATTATAATTCTAATCGTGATATTTAGAGAGATATTTTAACTCTTATATACCTAAATTTATACATGAAGATAATTGAAAACTCACTCTACTCAATATTAGTATTGTCTAGGAAAAAGAGAAATTTTTACCCTACTTTTAAATCGTAGATAAGTTCAACCAATTTTTAAAAAAATTATACAAAAAAATAATTAACCCAACAAGTATTATCATTAGATATTTTAGTTATTTAAACATAAAGTCTAAAGTTTGAGATAATGTATATGTAAAAAAAGTTATTGAGGGAGTTAACATTATATTAAATTTAATAATATTTAATTTGACCTAATTAGATAACTAGTTTAAAAATAAATTAATATTTTAGACAATCTTAAAGCGCTATATAATAAGTATATGAAAACTTTATTTTAAAAAAAACTTATAAAATGGACTATAGGTAGTAATATTTTTGTAGAAATAATTGTTTTAAAAAAATATTGTTGAATAATCCCAATTTATCATGCCTTGCTCAACTTTTCCAACCATAATGGTTTTCCTATAAATAAAAGCCACTAATCACATGGTCTGCAATTTCTTAATGCCGTTATGGAGTGGGAATTGGAATACTTGAATGGGGAAAATTAAGGAGGAATATTTTCTTTTCTTCAGCCACTTTCCTTCATGCGTTGGAAAATTTTCTTCACTATTTTCAAATGATTGGGTTTTGCTTTTCTTTATACTTCTTTGTCAGAATATTGATATATTAACGTGGTACATACTACTCTATATGCTACTCATTCTAATTTTTAATATAAATATTAATTAATTTTTTTAATAAATTAAAAAAGTTAAAATAAATTAATTATAAATAAACTCAATCCATAAAATAAATTTATATTATAAAAATTATAAGATAATATCCCTCAAATAACATCTCAAACTCCTCCATAACTCCATTAGCATCTTATGATAATGTGATTTGACCCCTGCATTAAATGCAGAAGAAAAAAACTTTTCCGAAAGAAAGAAAAACTTGGGCTCCTGGCATGAAGGTCAAGAGAATAGACATTGATTTTTGACATATAAAAGACGATTATTCATTATTTATATATAATATATCTTGTTGCAGTTTCTGGAAATTCGTACATACCAAAGGCCTTGGAATGTTGAATTTTTTGCCACCTTTCTAGCTCGGGAGCTCGAAGGCCAAGAAGAAAAATTTTACACTTCTTCCACCTTCAACTTCATCCCTTGCTCGCATTTCACTGCGAAATATACTCTGCTTCCGATTTCAATCACCATTTCCAGTGATCTCATTCTCCCTCTCAAGGCTCGTCGCCTTTTTGGGTTCCTAATATGCACTTGCACGACACTTCACACCTTGATTTATTTATCTATGTTCTTTCTTGCTTTAATTCATTCAACTTTCCTGGTAAAGACTTCTTATCGTCTTTAGCTTCTGGGTGTTGCTTAGAGTAAGCTTTTCTCTGTTAATTGATTCTCTGACTTGTTACTTTGAGCATCTGAAATAACTGTGTGTCTCCTACTTTTGTGGTGGTATCTTTGTGTATTATTTACTTTTCTTGGCTTAGCTTGCTTAAAGTTTGAGCCTCAATATTTTGTTTTTCTTGTTATTTCACTTTATCTCTCAAAGGACTGACTGTGATTGTTCGTTCGTACTGGCGGTGGCCAACGCAATGGCTTCTTCTGTCTGTCCTCATTTTGCGAAAACAAGAACAGACCATCATCTTCTTCGTCAAGATAATGGGTTTTGGGGAGAAAAAATCAAAGGAAGCCTGAATAACAATATGTGTGTAAATCAATTGATGACGAGTTTGAGAACGGGAGAGAAAATGAAGAAGGCGAAACCATGTGCTGTCTCAGCGGTTCTGACTTCAAATAACGCCCACGAATCCGTGGTAAGTTGAATTCAATTCTGGGTCTGGGATTTTTCTTCTTCCAAATGATGTAGAAGATCAGTTTTCTACTTCCTCAATCTTAGGACTATGGAAAAGAAATTATGATTTGTTTCTGCAATTTCCTGTAATTGTGTTCACTCATAGTTGGTTTGGATTCTCAGGGCTGGAAAGTGCCATCAGTTCTCATTCGAAAAGCAGACCCAAAAAATGTAGCTTCCATTATATTGGGAGGAGGTCCTGGGACTCATCTCTTTCCTCTGACCGAACGATCTGCAACCCCGGCAGTAAGTGAATGCAGTCCCAAGTTTATGATTTTTGTCTTGTTGACTGACCATAAAAATTGATACTTGCGCATTTGGATTAGCTTAAAATAAGTGATCTTGCGTTATATGAGGTTAATATGTGAAATGAGTTTTGTCCGAAGTTTTGTCGCGTATATGAAAGAGTGAGAGCGAGAGTGATGTAAAAGAATGGGATGACATATGATGATCATTTTTTTTCTTTAAGTTCGTCATATTTTTTACTTTATCAGTGTACTATTATGTAATGTCACTTTGTGACTGCAGAAGCATCATTTATATATTGGATACAACATGATCCTATAAATTATGTCAAGGCGCTACATATTTTGTCATATCATGGCATCTAACTGTCTCTATTGTCTTCTTTCCTGTCTTAGTGCATAAGCTTAAGAGTTTTTACTAAAAGTTCGTTGTTGTGACAATATGGAATCCTTTTACAGGTCCCTCTTGGAGGATGTTATAGACTAATAGATATCCCGATGAGCAATTGCATCAACAGTGGCATCAACAAGATCTTTGTTCTAACCCAGTTCAATGCTGCATCTCTCAATCGTCACATTGCCCACACCTATTTTGGGAACGGCATCAACTTTGGAGATGGATTTGTTGAGGTATGTTTTCATTTAGATTAGATGATTTTTAATGAAAGAGAATAATATCCAAGATCTTCAGTTCATATTTGCAAATTTATAATGAGTGTTTAAATATGAGAACAGGTTCTAGCAGCCACTCAAACTCCAGGAGAAACAGGAAAGAATTGGTTCCAAGGAACTGCGGATGCTGTGAGACAATTTACGCGGGTGCTTGAGGTGGGTAAGGAATTTTGTATATATACATTGCATGCACTTTTTATGAATTTTTTTATTCGAACCGGATGATAATTGGTTGACCTTTTTTTTTTGTAGGATGCCAAGAACACAAACATTGAGAATGTAGTGATATTGGCAGGGGATCTTCTATACCGAATGGATTACATGGACCTTGTGCAGGTATAGAAAGCAGTTGTTTCCTAGAATAGCACTATCTCTTGATTTCATCTTCACTAAATTTTCTGACCAATTTGTAACAAATTTACAGAGTCATGTAGACACGAATGCTGATATTACAATTTCTTGTGCTGCAGCAGGTGATAGGTGTGTTAAATCGCTTAGATTTTCTTCCTCTCTGTTTTTTTAATATTTTTTTGTGTTTCTTTCATTCTCCATCTATTTTCTGCTTACGAACTCCAGCTGATGGCTAGCTTATGAACTTCATTGCAAATTTTCTTACTTTCCAGCTGTGCATCGGATTATGGATTGGTCAAAGTAGATGGAAGAGGCCGCATCATCCAATTTTCAGAAAAACCAAAGGGTGATGATTTGAAAGAAATGGTAATTTTTAATATTCTTTTCTAGGTAGTTCTGGTTACTGCCAGGAAGCGTCCACTTATCCAAGTTTTGCATTGTGGCTTTTTAATATGATTATGATCATAATTTATTTATCTGGCTCCAATATGCCTGGTTCTTCTCTTCTTGCAGCAAGTAAATACCTCTTTCATTGGGTTGTCACCCCAAGATGCATTGAAGTCACCATATATTGCATCCATGGGGGTTTATGTATTCAAGACCGATGTTTTACTTGACCTCCTGAAATCCAGATATCTGTCATCCAATGATTTTGGATCCGAAATCATTCCTGCTGCTGTGAAGGAACATATTGTCCAAGTAAGATGGATTCTAATCTCCAATATGCTTATCTTCTTTCAAATATTTCTATCCATCCTGGAAGAAATCTTATCACTAGCATTTAGCACCACGGTTTGTGCAAATTTCTTTATGCAAGTTCACAGAGCTAACCTTAAATTTATGGAATCAGCCAAAAATCTTCTTGTTATCTGTTTGTTGCTACTACATTACTGTGAACATGACCATGATAACAATACAAAGCCCAATGTCTATTGTCTTCACAGGCATTTTTCTTCAGGGACTACTGGGAAGACATCGGAACAATAAAGTCATTTTACGATGCTAATCTAGCTCTTACTGAAGAGGTGTGTTTCTTACAAACTACAATAAAGATGCATTGTTATTACTTCTTTTGCAAGTTCTGTAAGGCTGTTATCTTCTCTGTCGCATACTCATGCAGAATCCGAAGTTTAAATTTTACGATCCCAAGACACCCATTTTCACATCTCCTAGATTCCTACTACCAACAAAGATCGATAATTGCCAGGTATGACAATGTACTATAAGGCATGTTACTAAGTTCATGAGATCGATGTCTTCTCATATGTTTGGTTTTGTGTTGTAGATAGTAGACGCAATTATCTCCCATGGATGTTTCCTGAGAGAATGTACAGTCCAACATTCCATTGTCGGTGAACGTTCACGTCTGGATTATGGTGTCGAACTTTTGGTAAACTGCTATATAACTCTTTGACTCTGCACAGTACAATCCGATGTACGATAATATTCATCCCATCTAAAAACCACCTTTTACAGGACACTGTGATGACGGGAGCTGATTATTGCCAGACAGAATCTGAAATTGCTTCTCTGCTAGCAGAGGGAGAAGTCCCTATTGGGATAGGAAGGAATACCAAAATTAGGTAATCTTACCTATTATTATTCCATCCTACCATTGACATTTAACAGTATCAAGGAATTAACGTTGTCATGAATAATGCGGTTCATTCCTCAAACTATGTGTAATAACTTGTTACTTTTGTTGAAGGAACTGTATAATTGACAAGAATGCAAAGATTGGGAAAGATGTTGTTATCATGAACACAGATGTAAGCAAAAGTTACCTGATCTCGATCATCCTCTTTTTACATGAGTCAACTGCATTAGCTCTGTATTATCGAGTCAACTTCCTAGTATGATATTTTAGCAATTCAAATAACGTTTGTGTGTAGGGAGTTGAAGAAGCAGATAGACCGGAAGAAGGATTTTATATTCGCTCAGGAATCACAATCATAGTTGAGAAAGCAAAAGTAGATGGCAAGGTCATTTAAGCAGTCTCTCACTCTCAAGTATGGGTCTTGAGGGCTGGTACAACAATAGTTGGCAAATTCTCATATGAGAAACACTCTAATCTGCGGAGTAGGAAGGATCACATTTGCAGAGTGCTACCTCGTACATGGAAGCCAGCAGAAGCCGTTTTTTGCTATATGTAAAATAGAAGCTTCCACAACTCAAGTGGATATATAGAAATCAATAAGCCAATGAGATTATAGCTCGTGGCAACTTTATTTGTTTTAAGATAAAATTTTGAAGTCATGGGTGGTTCAATCTGAGCCTCTCACTCTTTCCCTAAACCCTTTGTTCAAGTCATAGATATGTTGTGAAATAAAAGGAAGAGTTAATAAAATATGATATCAAGGAATACTTTAGTTAACTTGATGTGCTAATTATTAACTGGCAAGCTGCTTTTTCAGTGTCTTACTCATGTTGGTGTTAGTATATATATCTTTATTTTGCTTTAATACTTTTTGTGTTGATATAGAGTCTATTTAGAATGGCTTTCAAAAAATATTTTAAAAAAATAATTTTTAGACAGGGTTTAAAAGTATTTTTAAAAAAAAGTTTATAAAAAAAATATTTATAAATAAGTACTTTGATAGTTATTACTAAAAGAACTTTTGTAATTGGTAAATTACTATAAAGGGTATGAGATAAAAGAAATATTATCCAATATTATATCCACTATCTTCTTTCCTCTTTTTCTTCCTTGGATGAACAGTGGCCTTTATGATAAAGAATAGACAAAGGAAGATGATTATACGGACAGAGGTAAAGAAGAGATAGAGAAGATAAGATCAAGATGGACGAAAGTGGAGAAGATAAAGAAGATGTTGTTAGAGAACAGATAATGCTATCGGAGGGTGTCGTGCTTGCTGTTGGAGGATTTGGAGATAATGTTAATTAGAAGAGAGAGAAAAAAGAGGAGAGATAATATAAAAAAAATAGGGGTAAAATGGTATTTTAATGTTTATAAGCTCGTTTTTGATTTTAAAAGTTATTCTTAGAAGTTTATCTAAAATTTTAAATCATATTTTAATTCAAAATTTTTTTTAAATAAATATAGATATTTGTTTTAAAATTTGGGTCAAACTTTTTTAAAACTTAGATTTGTATCCTATTTAATTTTGTTAAATTTTAATTAATAAAGGTATGATAATATAGGGATGTGATTTTTAAAATGGTTAGCATTAACAGCATGTCTTAGTAGTAAATTAAACCATAGATTAATTGAGGTGATAAGTGATCATATTTTGTTAGAGAAAACTATAAATTTAAATCTTGAAGAACACACTAGTTGAAAAAGATAAAATTTATTTATGTGAAAAAAGATTATATTTTTGACCAAATAGAAAAAAATAAATTAAAGATGTGGGTATGTTGTTCATAAATAAATTGTGGTAAAAATAAATAAATAAATTTTGTTATTTATAAATTATGAAAATATTGCTTGGTATAAATTTTATAATATATATTGGTAAAAAAAAGCTCATGATACATATTGAATATTGGATATATTAATTCCATTTTATATTGAAAGTTAACACTCAGCTAAGATGATTGTAAATTTTAACCATGTGGCCAAGTTCTTGAAGTTAGAACGGTCAATATTTATTAGGAGAGACCAAACAAAATAGAAAATGAAAAAGAAAAACAATTTATCAAGAAATTGGCATCTCCTTGTAGATCTGCTCATTTTTCGGTTCCTCCATCCCTTCTCTTCGTTCCCGAGCTTCAACGCTCTTCGCAGTCGTAGGTCAACTCCTAATTCTTTACTATTGTCTTATTTCCTTCCTGATTCTGTATCTATTTTCTCTTCCAATTCTCTCATTCTGTTGCTTTCGGGGTCCAAGTTAGGGTTCCAAAGATGGAAACTTGAATGGGGAAATAAATCTTCGCAGATCTTATTTTCAAACAATTTATTAAGTTCTTTCGACAATTACAGCTGATAGTTTGGCTTTCTGGTTCTTCCCAAAGTATAATAGGATCGGATATGTTAAATTTTGTTGGTGTGAGTCAATGCAACAAAAGGGCTTTCTCTGATTTGTCATTCTTGAACTTTACAATTCTCGAGGATATGTTTGTTTGTTTGTCAATTTAAGTATGAGCTCTAATGCACATTAACGTGTTAGATGATTTTGTCAGACGTGATTCATGTTTCTCGTTATTTGAATGGTTTGTTCTAAACACGAATCCTTTATCAGCCAGTTGTGAATTGAATGGAGGGAACTGGAGGCGGCAGTGCCGCGGCTGCTGCACCTGTGAACCAATGGTGGCAAGACTTGTCCAAGATCTTTCAATATTATCTGGATAAATCTACACCCCATACTATCTATAGATGGATTGGAACTTTGGTTTTGGCATCAACCTATGCTTTGAGGGTATTTTATGTCCAAGGGTTTTACATTGTATCTTATGGGTTGGGAATCTACCTGCTGAATCTGTTGATTGGGTTTCTCTCCCCTTTGGTGGATCCAGAGCTGGAACCCTCTGATGGACCTATGCTGCCAACAAAAGGTTCTGATGAGTTCAAGCCATTCATCCGCCGGCTCCCTGAATTTAAGTTCTGGTAATTTGCACATTTTATTTTCAATTTTACCCTGTTAGTTAACATATTGAATTACTGTCATGATTGCTGAGAGATTCATTTTAACCTTTTCTGGCTTACAATCAGTGTCCCTCTTTTAGAGGGCCTTAATGAAACTATTTGGGGTTCATAATTCTTAGTTGCTGCTTCAGTGCCTGTCTTCTTGGTAATTGGTCTTCTAGACATGTGAAGTTTGACATGTTATGACCATGTATGTAGAGAATTTGAGGGAAAACAAAAGGAAATTTCCCAATTGAGATTAGAATTATAGTTATGAAAAAAACGAATTATAATGATATAGTACACATAGTAGGAATGTTGGGTCATATTACCAAGACCTATTCATGTGTATCCTTCCTATTTGGTCAAATAGATAATGTGATTGTCGGGATTGACTTGCTAAATTTCTTGCCTATTTCTCATGGAAAACAGTTTGGTGGAAATCTGAATGATGGATGACAATCTTTTATTTTGGTTACAGGTATTCTATAACAAAGGCTTTCTGCATAGCATTTCTGATGACCTTCTTTTCTCTTTTCGATGTTCCTGTCTTCTGGCCTATATTACTCTGTTACTGGATTGTTCTCTTTGCCCTCACAATGAGGCGCCAAATTGCACACATGATCAAGTACAAATATATCCCGTTCAACCTTGGAAAGCAGGTAGAGTTCCCAATGCTTTTTCCTTGTGCTGATGTCCTTTATCAGTTTAACTTGAAGTCTAGCACGAGCAAGCTTTTATTCCTTTATATCCTGTTGTCTGAGTTAAAGCTCCATTCCTTTTAAACTTTTCCAGAAATATGGTGGTAAGAAATCTTCTGCAAGTAGCAGCGGCACACGCCCAGAATGAAAGATTTGCTTTTTCATGATTTGAAACCATACGTCTGAAATCTGAATAGGTAAAAAGAAATGTAGGTTGGTAGTTGAACTTGCACCCTTTATTTGAAGAAGTAAGATGTAATCAATGTCTGGAAGGAAATTCAATAGGTTGCATTTGTTTTTGTGATGCGAGAAGAATGTGGCATATGTTGGTGGCGGTGAATTTCATTGTAAGACGCATCGTTATGTTATCCAGTTTTGGATATGAAAGCGCTGTGTTCTTTTTTCTTTTCTTTTTTTTTTTTGTGATAACAGTAAGAAACCTTAAATAATGCCTACACGATTCGTTAGGAGGAGCAGCTAACAAGTGAAAGCCCCCAGTGCAGACAGACCTTGCTTGGCGAAGAAATCAGCAGCTTTATTGCATTCTCTGTTCACGTATTCTGTTCGCACTTCCCATTCTCTGTTTATCAGTGACCTTACTTCCGTAATAACATTATAGTCCGCATGATTCTCGTCTGGTGCTACTGTAATCAAGTCGACAGCATTACTTGAGTCTAATTCCAGGATAACTTTACAGTAACCTCCATCCTAGGCTAACTTTAGTCCATGTAAGCGCACCCGGAGCTCCGCATGTAGTGCATCTCCATCGTTCAAGCTGTTAATGAAGCCTCGTATAAAGTATCCTCCTTCATTTCGAAGCAGTCCTCCACAAGCACAAGAATGGGTGGTTGAAGAGTACGCCCCATCCACATTAAGTTTTATCCACCCTTGCTCCGGCTGCTGCCACCCTCGCTTCTCAGCAACACGTCGAACCTCAGACAAAGTAACACCTGCTAAATTTTTCTGTACCTGACAAATAGTAGCAAACATCGCTGTAGTATTGGCAACTATAGCTTCATTGTTCACTTTTTTTCCTTCAAAGGTAAACAGATTCCGACGACGCCAAATCCACCAACAATTCACGGTAAATAAAACTTTCCAGTCATCACCATTAATTTTCTTGGTGGTGAGATTCCAGCCTCGCCAGTCCCTGAAATTGATTTCCCAAAACTTACGCCACAAACGAGGGACCAGCTTTTTCCAGAGTAGCTTTGTTTCATGACAGTCCCGAAAAACAAGTATAAAATCTTCAGCTTCACGTTTACACCCAGGGCAGTGATCATCATCGCTCAGGCCCCGCTTTCGCCTAAAAGTATTCGTTAAAAGACTAGTGCTTGCAGCGAGCTACGTCGTCGTTCGGCACCGTTGGGGTACACGTAATTTCCAAACCTCTTGCCAAAGTGGATCTGACTCAATACCAGTGTTAGAGAGTTGTTCATAAGCCGACTTCACTGAGAATATTCCAGTTCGATCATATTTCCATTTAGCCTTGGACCTATTAGATACAAGTTCGATCCCTTCGTCGACCTTCTTCCATTTCCTTTTTGTCCCCAGCCATACATTGGATCCACTTCTTTCTGTATCAATCTTTGGTATAAGATCATTGCCGCACCGATATTTATCTCGAACAACTCTAACCCAGAAATCCTCACGACAATTAACAAGTTTCCAGCCTAGCTTCATCAGATGAGCGTGATTCTGTAACTTGGGCGTCTCAGGCCAAGACCTCCCTTTGACTTTGGTTTACAGACTGCATCCCAAGCCACAAGGGAAATTTTCTTCTGTTCCTCCGTGCTTCCCCAGAGTTATCTTCTATTAAGTTTGTCAAGAGTCTCACTAGAACTTGCATATAGCAATGACGTTTGCATGACGTAGCTTGGAATTGCTGATGTCACTGAAGGTATTAAAGTAGTTCTCCCATCAAGCGATAAACAGTTAGTCCGCCACAAGCGAAGTTTGACTTTATCTACCGTCTCCTTAAACGTATCTTTGCTCACTCTTATGGTGTAAGGGAACACGCAAATATTTACCCAAATCCGCGGTTGGAGTGAAGCCCATATAGGTACTAAGCTCGGTGCACCTGTTATGATTAATATTAGGTGAGAGAAACACACGAGTCTTAGAAAATTTACCTTTAAACCAGAGCTTCTACAGAAGGAATCCAAGCAACTTTTGATCAATTCTGCTTGTTGCAGAGAGGCTTCAGCAAATAAAATAATATCATCCGCAAAGAACAGATGGGAATTTGGCGGTCCATTCTTCGTTAACCGGATCAGTTTCCTTTCCTCTTTCATCATCCTCTCTTGGATGAGGTAAGCCAGTTTCTCCATGCAAATCACAAACAGATAAGGTGAAACCGGGTCTCCTTGTCGAACTCCCCTAGATGATTTGAAGGAATCAGCTTTATTACCATTCCACATCAGTTGCAACTCTGCAGAGCTAACACAATGATTAATAATATCAATAAAGTTAGAAGGGAGATTTAGCTCATTCAAACATCGGGTTTTGAAAGAGATGCTTTGTATAATTCCCCAGAGCTTTTCCAATAACCTCCCACTGAGTTTGATAAAATAATGCAATAAATCCATCTGGTCCTGGGGATTTTAACGAACCCATACTGAAAATAGCTTCTTTAATTTCACACTCATCACGTTCTTGGCACAATTTCGTAAATAAGCTTCTTCGAGAGCTGGGTAGGTGATTTCGCAAGGTAGACCCTCATGCCGACTTCACTATATCGTAGCTGCGAAGAAAGAGGTGGCCTCCCGTTTTATGATTTCTATATCGTAGCTCCAATCACCTTCCTCCAAACGAATGGCATCCACTCATTAGCATGGGAATGAAAGAGTTCTGTATTCCTATCCCCATAAATATTTAAGTTAAGTCTCGCCTTCAGGGCCCATAGAAGAGATTCTTGAGTTAGAACATCTTCAAGCTCTTGCCATAACTCAACTTGAATATCTTCATAATAATTCACATTCCATCCTCTTACTATCGCTTTGTTCACCCCATCAAGCCTACGTAGGAGTTTCTTTTTTCTACCTTAATGTGCCCGAAAATCTGTTTGTTCCATGTGGGACAAGCTTTGGTGACCTAAGACAAATTAGAATTCCAGCCCATTTCTTCATTCCAGTTGCCTTGAACAAAATTCTTTAAAGTCTTCATGCAAGACCCATGATGCAATAAAACGGAATGGGGGGCGAGGGTTCTCCACATAGTGATCCACCTGTAAGAGAATAGGGCGAGGATCCGATTTATTAAAAGGGAGATGAGACACTCGCGCATTCAGGAAGAGTTGACGCCATGCGTCATTTGCTAAGAAGCGATCAAGAAGTGCCTCCGTATTGCCTGTTTTCCAAGTAAAATAGGGTCCCACAAAACGAAGATCCGAAGTACAAGAATCCTCATACCATGTATTAAAGTCACGATCTATAGAAGTACTTTGAGTGGCAATGGACCATCTCTCCGAAGATAACAATGTAGCATTAAAATCACCTTCTAGGACCAAGGGACAGTGTATACCACTCTCCAAACGTTGAAGTTCATGCCACAAGCTGCGTCAAGCCACCAATTGCGGGCTAGCATAAATCACAGTTAAGAACCATATCTCAAATCTAGTATTCTTAATGAACAAGTTCATGAATTGTCGATGACGCTCTATAACTTCCACTTTCCGTATGCCCATATTCCATAAACACCAAATCCGGCCACTAAAGCCTTCAGCTTCAATGTAAGTATAGTCTTGAAACCCAAGACTGCCAAATCTCGTTTCCGTTTTTCGCTTATCTGATCGTCTCGACTAAAGCAAGAAAATCCAGATGAAAAAGTTTTTTTTAGGTCTTGTATTAGGCCAGGAAAAGACTTCGCTCCTGTATCCCGAGAAGTCCAAATCATGAACTTCACAAGGAAACAATCGGGGATGTTGGTGGTAAAGAAGCAACAGGGTGGTAAACTTCAATGGGTCACTCGGTGAGATCGACCACTTCCTTATACTGTGCCTTAGATTTCTGAAGAGAGTACTTTAATTTTTACACAATTTTCTTTTAGAATAGAACCCACCGTAGTCCGAGTATGAGAATTAGCATTAAGTTCCTTTTCAAAATTTCAATCATTAATAGTAATTTCCGAAATTTTGTCGCTTTTATTCTTCTGATCTCCCTTTGGTCGATATACTTTCCATTGCCAAATCGCTTATTGTCCTCCCCTTGATTCCCTCCATCCGCTCCCTTTTTGTCCGGGTTAATAAACGTCTTGCTGAAATCACGGCTAATCAAAATTTGTGGTCCCAGATGGACGTCAGCCATCGTCGTCGCCACCCCTGTCACCGGATTCTAGGTATGGTTGACATCCTACTTGTCTCCCCGTCCTGTTGACTATTATTCTCAGCGTTCTCTCGATTAGGCACCCCGAAAAGCAAAGGACACTCATGCTTTTCATGACCATATTTCCCACAATGAAAACAAACTTGATGTGATCCTTCATCGACAATCTGTCTGTCCTCGCCAAACACCGTGAATGCGAAAGTAGAGGTTGTTGAAGATGGCGATCTCAAAACAGATACGAGCAAATCCTCCCTTATCATAAATCGAAGTTGAGCGATCCACCTTAATAGTCTTCCCAATCATGTCTCCAATAATACCTAGTATTCAACATTATAGAATTCCATCGGAAGGTCCGGTATCCGAATCCACTCAACAATTTCCTCTGAACATCCGCTTCCGTGGGTTAAAGCTAGGACGCCATCTCTGAACCAATAGGTAATGATCATCAATAATCGGAATGACCTTCTTGGAAAGCGTAATCTCGATCCTCTCTACTAGTAAAAGACAAAATGAAATAATCATTGCTGAGAGGAGTAATTTTCATAGGATATTTCGGTCTCCACATCCTCCTTACTTTGTCTATAAGAACATGTTTCGGCACCTGTGCCCCTGGTAATTTAATAATCAAGGAATTCATCCATGGTTGGCACCACGCTGTGTATTGTTCCGCAGTCACTTTCAACTCTGGGTACCTTGGTTTAATAGTAGTTCCTTCAGTCTCTACTCCCTCCGTAACCTCCATATCTCCACTGGATTCAGGAACTTGATTCTTAATAAAAACGACTTCCATCCATTTACTATATATATCTTCTGTTTCGTCGTGTTTTACCAGGTATCCACCACATCCCAGTGAGAGAAGTTTCTCCTTGTAAGACAAAGGGAAGACTCTTCGATTAGGTGTTGGGTGAACTTTCTCCTTCAGCCTCTTTGCATCCTTCTCTCCTTCACTGCCCGTTCCGAATACAAAGTTCATCGGAGTACATCACTGCACTCTATACCCTTATCACGCTCTCTCTCCCCCCCTCCCCGGTTTCCATCTCCAGTACCTCCTCCGCCGTACCATTCTCTGAATCTAAATATCGGGTGATTATCTACTCTTTAAAACATCAAACACAGTTCAAAAGATTTTTATGAATTTTACAGGTTCAAAAGGTTGAAGTTTTTGTATTTGGAATTATTCTAACATGTTTTATGAGTTTTGAGGCGTTCAATTATAAAAAAAAACTATATTTTACCATCTCTTGTATTCCCTACATAATTAGCTACAACTCAATAGATTTTTTTTGGGATAACATCAAGAATCAATACGTGAAAGAATCTAAACATATTTACGTGGTTCAAATGGTTATATGCCAAGATGAACGTATGAATTGAAAATATTGTTCGAAATTGGAAAATTATATCCAAAGAATCTTTCTTAATACCCTTAGCTCACATCAATTTTTTCCCATAAATATAAAGTAATAAAATTAAGACAAAATTACACTTGCGGTCCTTTTTCGTTTAGAAAATTATATTAAATCTCCTCAGACATACAAATTAAATAAATTTTCATTATAAACCCTTCATGTTGTGAGTTAAAATAAATATGTGGCGAGAATTGATTACAATGAAACAGCCATTACCTTGTCCACAAGTTCAGAAGTACAAAAGTACAAGTGCATAATGAAGAGAACAAGTTACATTCAACTCGATCTCATGAAGCACACACATCATTGCTAGACCTATATACTCTTTATGGCGCTTGATATAAACCCCCGTCAATTTATTTGGGTAAATTAATAAAATCAAGTATATCGGTTAATAATAAAATTAAATAAATTAATTAATTATAATAAATATGATATAATCTTTATAAAGTATTTATCTATAACATTAAATTATATATCTTAAGTAAATTAGTTTTTAAAAAATAATAAACATTAAATATGCAATGGATTAAAATATTATATTTAAAATTAAATTTAATCTCAAACTAGTTATTATATTAAGTATTAGAGAAATGTTAATTTATGTAGAATCGAAACCTGATGGTTGTGTTGATAAAATATTTGATATGAACAATTTATCTTTATTTTATTGAGGAAATACTATTTAAATACATTTTAATTTTTTTTATAAAAGATATAATGAGGATTTTTTTTTTTTGACATAGGATAGGATTCTTCCTACATTATTTAAGACATGAACAGTGAGCCACCAAAAAATGATAATGTCCCCGTTAGAATTATCTCCAATATATCTCCAATATAATGAGATATTAAAAAAAGTTGTAGTACAACCCAGTTTAATATTTCTCTAATATTTAATTAGGATAATACAATATATATTTTTTATATTTATTAATTTTTTTAATTAAATTAGTTAAATATAATTTATATAATATATATATATATATATATATATATTAAGGTTGGAGAGTAATATATGTTAAGAAAAAGGAAAGATGGGCAGGATCGGGTTGGCCTAGAAAGCAACCCGGAAGCCCATCTTCGGCCACTTGCACAATCCCGCCCTCTTCACAAAACCTAAATGGTCGTCTCCTCTGAGAAAGAGCTGGGTCTTGTTCGCGCCTTCTTACCGACTCAAGCTTACCTGCTCTGCTAGTGCTGCACCGAACTTATGGGGAAGGCAAAGGGTAAGCATCGTTTGGACAAGTACTACCACTTAGCCAAAGAACATGGCTACCGATCCAGGGCCTCATGGAAGCTTGTTCAGCTCAATTCAAAGTTTCGCTTTCTCGACTCTGCCCATGCCGTTCTCGACCTCTGTGCAGCGCCTGGTGGCTGGATGCAGGTCGCCGTCCAACGCGTTCCCGTTGATCATCTCGTCCTCGGTGTTGACTTGGCTCCGATTGCACCCATTAGAGGTGCAGTTGCTATTCAGGAGGACATAACGAAACCTGAGTGCAAGGCGAGGATTAAGAAGTTGATGAATGAACATGGCTGCCAGGCGTTTGATGTAATTTTGCATGATGGATCGCCCAATATTGGTGGTGCTTGGGCTCAGGAAGCCATGAGTCAAAACTCTTTGGTTATTGATTCGGTCAAGTTGGCCACTCACTTTTTGGCACCAAAGGGTACGTTTGTCACCAAGGTATGTCACCGTGGTTGTTTCACTAAATGACGTTATTGAATAATATGGAGTTCTAAGATGAGGACTTCATATAGCCAGTTTAGGAGAAAAGATTTCGGAGCAAAAGGGTTGCTTCATTATGAACATTTTGGAATTAGGTAGTCTGCGCTATATGAACTTGCTAAGGGTTTTCATTCACTTTGCTGCATTTCTGTTTCGAACTTTCGGGTTGTTACTTTTTGGTTATACTTACAGGTCAAGAATGCATGGATATAAGCTGCATATGTACATATATTTTTCCTTATCCCTTGTCTTCCTTCACTGCATTATGCCTCTCGGATTCACTTTATCAGAGCTAAACTTCTTATAAAGAAAAATATATTTCAAAAGGTCATTTTGCTTCTACTAGTTTTTCAGTTGTTAATTCAAATTCAGAATCTACTTCTGATGATGTTCAAAGACGGGAAAATCTAATACCAGCTGTTAGATTAGTAAAGTGCTATATTCCGCATCCTATCTTAATAAGGAGACTTTAGGTTATGCAGATATCCTGTTTTTGGTTTTGTAAGATTGTGTCTAATTACGATTATTTTCCCCAAAATAGATTTTCAGGTCGCAAGATTACAGTTCCATCCTGTATTGCATGAAGCAGGTGATTTTTAATTTATGTTTTATGTGCTTTGGTCGTAGTGTTTACATGACTTATTCAAAGTAGTCTAATGCTGGTGGTTTTTGGCATTTTAGTTATTTGAAAAGATTGAGGTGGATAAACCAGCAGCTAGTCGTTCTGAATCTGCAGAAATATATGTTCTTGGCCTTAAGTATAAGGCCCCTGCGAAGATTGACCCACGACTTCTTGACGTGAAGCATTTGTTTCAGGGTTCTACGGAGCCTCAGACAAAGGTAATTTGTTTCTGAGATGTTGGAAGTGCTGCCTAATTAGTAATTACATCTTTTTACCACCTGATTATTTCTCATTTCTTTTTATTGATAATTAATGTAGGTGGTGGATGTTCTTAGAACAACAAAGCAAAAGAGACATCGTGGCGGGTAATTCCCATATCTCATAAGTAGACCTTTTAATGTTTAGGCCTTGAAAATGGGTAATCAACTTGCCAACTTCATCAAGTCTGACCTTGCATGAAACTAACTTTGGACGTTATTATGGTATCATGAGAAAAGGAGCATTTTTTGATTTATGACAATGGAATAGTTAGTTCTATTCATTTATTTTAGGTATTTAGTCCATTCGTGCTGTACATGGATTAGGTTTTGATTGTTATCCTTTGTTTACAGTTATGAAGATGGAGATACAACTTTAAGGAAGGTGTCTTCAGCTGCAAATTTCATTTGGTCAGATTCTCCTTTAGAGATCCTTGGTACAGTCACTTCTATAACCTTCAATGATCCAGCTGATGCGGTAATAAAGGATCATGACTTAACAACAGAAGAGGTATTTTTTTTTGTGGTCAAGGATTATATAACAATTTGAAAACCCATCGAGGAATGTTTATATCAAATAAATTTAATGGATTTGTGTGGCAGGTAAAAGCTCTCTGTGATGATTTACGGGTTTTAGGGAAGCAAGACTTCAAGCATCTGCTAAAGTAATTACTTCACTTGTATCTTTTTCTTTGTGTTTTTAGATCCTCGAGAGAAGCTTAATACTCATTATGGTTCGATCTTTTTTAATATTTCATGTAGGTGGCGGATTCACATGAGAAAAGCTTTGTTACGCACTGAAAAGAGTGATACTCTTACAAGCACTGAAGTGGAATATAAGAATAAGGAGGAGGAGGATGGAGATGACAAAATACTTAATGAAATGGAGGAATTGACTTATGCAATGGATCGCAAGAGGAAACATGAAAAGAAGCGTCTTTTGAAAAGAAAAGCAAAGGTTTCTAGACTTATGACACTTAATGCTAAATAAATGTGGCCCTCATATTGCATATTCATGAAATCCTGATTAATAATCTGCTTTTGCTATTTATAATGTGATCGTAAAAATATATATATAATCTCTGGTCTAACAAGCTCAGTTTTTTTTTACCTACATCCTTGGTTTTGATGAGGGGATTGGATCGAGCTAATTTGTTGATCTAACCAAATGTCTCTTTTAGGAGAAGACACGGCAAGCAACTGGGATGCAAATTGATGCATTAGAAGATGGTTATGTTGATCATGAGTTGTTTTCTCTTTCATCTATCAAGGTATGCGTTCACTATCCAAGCTTTGGCTTTATGATATTCACTTGAATATTGAATTATTTTATTGTATGTGAGAAACTTCCACGGCTGGGCATTAAATTATTTTCTTGGCTGTTATGATTGCACTCCAGGGGAAGAAGGATCTAGTAGCATTATCTACTACAGAATATGATGGCGATGAAGATGAATTGAAGGATAGTGATAATGAAGAAACAAATTATGGTCTAGAGAATTCATCCAGTGACATAGAAGATTCTGATGAAGAACATATAAGGTGATTGATAAGTTCCTCTAGTGTTGCTGCTATTCTGTTATGTAACCACGTACATTATGGCATTTAACTTGTATCATAACTAATATATCTGGATATCAGATATGATGAGAAAATGGAAGAGTTATTTGATCAAGCCTATGAGCGTATCATGGCTAAAAAGGAAGGTTCTGCAAAGCAACGGAAGCGTGTGAGGAAATCCTATGAAGTGGAGAATCAACTATTGGAGGTATGAAACGTTTTTCTGTGATTTTGGTTGATCTTGTACTTCGAATTTTCTTTGCAACTGGATTCTTTCTGTATGAAATTTTAGGTACTTACACTAGATATTGTTGTTCCACCTCCTTGTTGTGTTCGCTTGATATTTATTTTGCTCTCCTACCGTGTCATATGCCATTTCACCGTTATGTAATTAGTTATTTTCTCTTGAGTGGTGTATGGGAGATATAAAAATCTGACATGATAAGTAATGACTTAATATACCAATAGAAGTCTTTTTTATCATAACTAATGACGCAACATTGGTGAAAATGTTGCCTAATCACCAATTATCTAAGATGGGAAAAAGGAGCATAGGCAATGTTAGTGGATAAACGAAATTGGTTAATATGATATCCAATCATCGATAATCCGAAACAATAGTACGCAAGAATCTGCTTTCAAGATCTGCATTGCTCAACTGAATGGTCCTGGAAAAGTTTCACTGCTGAAAAATGATTTGAGTCTCAATAGCTTTTGTGAAGCACATGTATTCATGTTGAGGGGATGAAAAATTATCAATTCATGTAAACTAACGTTAAGATTTTTTGGCCGTGTAGGATGGTGAGATCGATAATATTGTTCAGTCCAAGTATGATTCTGATGAAGAGCAAGGAGATCAAGAGGCAAATCCTCTGATGGTGCCTCTTGATGAAGGTTTAGAGCCCACCCAAGAGGAGATAATGAACAAATGGTTTAGTCAAGATGTCTTTGCCGAAGCTGTAGGGGAAGGAGACTTGGGAAATGACGGGAGTGAAGATGACATGGATATAGATGAGCACAAGGAAAAGCCTTATGTTACAAAAGAGGCAGTACAAAACAAGACAAAGTCTTCTGCTGGAATGGATAACAGTAAATCTCAAACATCCAAGGGAGAGGAGCCTTCTATTACAAAAGAGGCAGTCAAAAACAAGACAAAGTCTTCTGCTGGAATGAATAACCTTAAGTCTCAAGCATCCAAGGTAGAGGACGATTTTGAAATAGTTCCTGCTCCTGCTACTGATTCAAGTGATGACTCATCTTCCGAGTCGGAAGATGTTGATAATTATTCTGTCGAGGAAAAAGCCGAGATATTAGCTTATGCGAAGAAGTGCCGGATGAAAAAGCAACGGGAGCAGATGCTAGACGATGCTTACAACAAGTACATGTTTGAAGATGAGGCGGGATTGCCCAAGTGGTTTGCGGAGGAGGAAAGACGCCATCGCCAACCAATAAAGCCGGTGACCAAAGAGGAAGTTGAGGCGATGAAAGCACAATTTAAGGAAATCAATGCTCGACCTGCCAAGAAGGTCGCAGAGGCCAAAGCACGGAAGAAGCGTGCTGCAATGAAGAAGCTTGAGAAGGTACGAAAGAAGGCGAATGCTATATCAGAGCAAGCAGATATATCTGATCGTTCAAAGAGGAAGCAAATCGAACAGCTATATAAGAAAGCTGAACCAAAGAAGCCTAAAAAGGAATATGTAGTTGCAAAGAAAGGAGTCCAAGTTAAGGCAGGTAAGGGGAAGGTTCTTGTTGATCGCAGGATGAAGAAGGATCTTAGGAAGCGGGGAACGGGTAAACCTGGAAAAGGCAGCTCCAGAAAGGGCAAAGCGTCATCGAAGACCACGAAGAAGGGTAGAAAGTGAAAAGAAATATGAGGGAGCAAATTTTGACATGCGGATTGGACTATTTTCTTCTCGTTGCATTTGACTTTTTTTATTTTACAAGTAGATTATTATATTTGTTTTCATTACCATATTCTCGATTTCAGTTTCAAATTTTGACATGCGGATTGGACTATTTTCTTCTCGTTGCATTTGACTTTTTTTATTTTACAAGTAGATTATTATATTTGTTTTCATTACCATATTCTCGATTTCAGTTTAATATATAAAACAGTAAAAATAGAAATATTCTTAAAATATTATTTATTATTTTCATCTGATTTGCCGCGTTTTTAAATTTAATATTTTTCAATCGCACGGGAGAGATATGGTAACTTAACCTTTTCAAGGTTATATTTATTTTTTCTAATTCAAAACTTTATTAAAATAGATAAGAAATAAAAAGTAAAGTTATATAAGAATAAAGATTGGCAGCATAGCAATGGGTAGAGAAAAGTATAGTCCCGTTGCTTATGAATATCGTATTTTATATTTATTGGTTAGTAATTAGATCAGATAATTACTAAAACTGTTTTGTATGGAAAAAATGGTACTACTATTTATGATTTATATATAATACAATTTATTATAAAAATTAGAATAGAATTCTAAAGTTTATTAATAGGTTTTCCCTATTTTTAATTAAATTAAACATACAAAAAGCTTTTACGGTTCAATATCACGCAAGTGATGGATTTTTTGCATTATCTCTGAATCAGAAACATTACAAAAATTATATGAACTTTAATTTAATCTCCCCTCTAACAAAACAGTTCATCTTCCCTTCTCCCTTGGCATCATTATTAAATATCAAATATGCGGTATAAAATGATGTCTCGTATACCAAAAAGGAACAAGGCTTCAAATTTCAATCATCATTCATATTATTTTACAACTTTTCCCCCTTTGAAATGGTCGCCTTTCACACGGTTTCATTTTCCTTATTCAAATTTCGGGCAGTACGAAGATAAACGTAGAATAACTTCATAGGCTTCAATCTAGTTGAAGAAATTGTTGGCCAGAAAACTAAAATATAAGAAATTGACGAAAAATAAAGGATTAGAAGTGACACAGATATCTTCGTAGTTCATACACGGTTCACAAAGCACACTGCACACTACTAGGGAAACACTCATCCTACGGCATCACCGTTCACTACAACTACATGATGCTTTATTTGAACACCCTATGAACGTACCAGCTGAGTTCCTTTATTAGACAAACTGATTTAGGTATTCATCCACAGTGGTGTATTTGACATCAGGATAGAGAGTCGAAGCCTCAACTCCGAAAGATGGCTCAATTTCAAAGTTAGTGTGATCTCCCTTCACGAACGCCGAGTGTCCAATTGACAGAATCACATTTGCCGGAGGTGGGGAATCTGTGAAATAAGAAATTAAATAAGTCGCCACTGTCAAAATAAATCACAAACTTCTATGCCTTGTATTCCAATTGTTGAAACAAAATCATATCTCAATCATTATTACCTTGAATTTGCTTCAAGAGTTGCTCCTCTGTAACGTAGACCCTTTCAACAGTTTTACCAATCTTCTTCTCCCAAAGGGATACGAGGTCGTTAAACGAGTAGGTGTTCAGAGGGGGTCTGATGTAGAGAACTTTGTTCAAGGTTCTTGGGTCATCCACAGCTTTGATTGTATATGTGCCTATATCGTCTTCCTTGTTAAAAACAGCTGTTGAGATCCAGAGAAGGTTAATTAATCAGAATCTGCTAATTTGATATTAATTAATATTTCTGTAAAACTTTGCTTTAAGTTCTTATTACTTACCTTTGGGGTTTCCATCACCCAGGATAACAACTTTATCTCTTGGAGGCGCAGTAGCACCAGGCTGTGACAGATTGGGTAGGAAATAACCAGCAAAGAAGTTGCTAGACACATAGGTAAAAGGGATTCCCGCAGCCTCAATGGCTCGCCGAATTTCGGCCTTACCAGCAAACGCAGTTTTCGCAGGTTCAACAGCATGAACTCGATCCACATCATTCCCAAACTCTGAAGGAAAGAACCTCTGTGAAACCACAACTGCAATTAGCAAAATATCCAAACGTTCATCCATGTTTTTCCAACCAAAACATTTCGATCAGTTTCAAACTGATTGAGGCATTCATGTTTTACCATAGATTTTTTCTAATTCATCAAACACTAAAGTAAACGGATTATTATATAAAAAGGACATAATAAAATATTGGAATATACCAAAGTTGAAAAGTTGTACCTGGATATTCCCTGCTTCTTTAATGGCAGAAATGATCCTATCTTGATCAGCGATCTGCATGTGACCTACAGTAGAGATCACCACATCCACTTCCTTTATCGCCTTAACCAAACTCTGGTGATCATAGAGATCTCCCTGTGTATATAAGATGAACGCCACATTCACTCTCCATCAGAAAGACATCTCCTAACTTGTGAACAAAGACAAATAGAAATGAAAATAGTAGCGAAATGATAGTTATCATGAAAATAAGCTTCATATAACCCATCTCCCGGCAGAAACATTCCTACTTAAAAACATATCAGTCGAGAAGGATATAAAAGCCACCAAAACAATCGAATATAATTTAGTATATCAATTTCGAACAAAATAAATTAGAATTTAGGATTAAATTCATCAAAGGCCATTTGCAACCTAGTGAAACGGCAGCTACAGTTCCAGATCCATAAGATAATCACGAAAACGCTCATACACTTCATTCAACACAAACACGCTTCGTTCTCTCCTGTTTTTCGTACGTGCACTAGATTTACGTACGTGCACTAGATTGACGCTTAAGGCCTTGAACTTGTCAAGGATCGGAGATTTGGAGGGGTTGGAGAGAGTGGACTCTCGGATCAGAACGAAGGTTGGGTGGCCGGCTTTGGCGCTGGCTTCGACGATAAACTTTCCAATATATCCAGTGCCTCCGATGAAGAGAATCTTGGAAGTCGTAGCCATCGGAAACTTTCTCCGGTCAGAGATTCAGAGCGATAAGGGAAGAAGGCCAACTGCTAAAAGATGATGATTCGCGACTTGCAGTGTATCTCAGCAAGTGATGGCGGTAAGCCTTATAAAGGCAAGGGGTAGGGGTTTATTTCTTTTGCTTATACATCTGAAAATAAAATTTAGTCACTAGTAAGAATCTTACAACGAACCTGAACTACAACTTTGACCAGATACATTGTTTACTTTAGTAACGCTATATAGGATGATGACTACGACCAAGGAGGCAAGGAATCCTGAAACTGAAAAAATTACACTCCAAATATTTTTTAATTACACCTCAAATTTCCTTAATTGAGATTTTTTTTTTGAGAAAGAAGATGGGATCTTACAAACACAAATAAGAATCTTACAACGAACCTGAACAAGAACTTCGACCAGATACATTGTTTACTTTAGTAACGCTATATAGGATGATGACTACGACCAAGGAGGCAAGGAATCATGAAACTGAAAAAAGTACACTCCAAATATTTTTTAATTACACATCAAATTTCCTTAATTGAGATTTTTTTTGAGAAAGAAGATGGGATCATGACATAAGCATGATCCTTGACAGTCACATTCTTTCATATTTCATGTGAAGAAATAGAATGCATGAATATAAAAAAAAACAGAGAGATAAAAAGAATAATTAAATTAATTCAAATTATTAATCATCATTGAGATTATTATAGATAAGTATCACCAACGTCCGGAATCATCTAATAATTTTTACTTTTTCAAAACCTTGCCTGTACTACAAACACAAGTGAGTAGAGTCGTGTCAATGGCACCAGAAAGTAGTGGGCGTCAATTATCAAAATGAAAGACGAAATAGAGATGGGTCCTAGTTCCAAGTAGAGAATTTTTGGCTGCTATTTTTTAATATTATTTGTTAATTCTCTCCCATGAATGTTGCTTACAATTAATTGTATAGGATTGGAAGCCATATTATTATTATTTAAAATTATATATTGTTATCACCGACATGACATGTGATGTTCTGTGTATACATCCAAATATGCGTCCCTACCGAGGCATTTAATCTCTTTACTATCCCACAATTGGTACGTTACTTTACAGCGTTACTTTGGACGCAAAAGGTTATTCAACTTACCCTGCTGCAATGAAGTGTGTGTTTAAAAAAAAAAATTCAAATTAACTTATAAAAAAAATAGGATTATAGATAACTTATAAAAAAGGGTTTTTCTAGAAGAACTTATAGAAAAAAAGTGATTTTAGATAAATGAGTTTTTAGATAGTTATTTGTAGAAGGGGTTTTATGAGTGGTAAATTACGAAAAAGGGGTATGAGTATTAAATGAGGAGAGATAAGAGATGAGAGGAGAGAGGGTGTAAGAAAAGTAGGAGAGAGAGTGTAAGAAAAAGTAGGAGAGATGGTGTAAGAAAAAGTAAGGGTAATATAGTAATTGGTTAGTTCATAAGCTCTTTTACTGTTCCATAAGCTGCTCTGACCAGCTTATCTGAAACCTTAGTTTTAAACCATGGTTTAGTTCAAAAGCCCGTTTGAACAAAAATTGATGTTTGGTAAAAAAGTTTCCCAAACCGAGGTTTGGGGCCAAAAGCCCTTTTTAAACCATGGTTTGGGGTGGTTCCAAACACACCCTAAATATACACACTTACGTACACACGCCAGTACAATTACTAGAAAGACCACCCACCCTTGGGACTGACTTAAGTTTTGATAGTTTTAATGGGAGGAGCGAATTGATATGTTGTACTCCTTCACGTTCTTAGTATAATATCTAATTTATATTGTAACTTACATTATTAATTATATCTTGTATTAAAGATCTGAAGTGGTAATATTAGACAAAATGTTGAAGGAATTCATACTCGGTGGTGAAGTTGACGTCAGGATAGAGCTGAGAAGCCTCCACTCCAAAAGATGGTTCTATCTCAAAGTTGGTTTGATCTCCCTTCACAGAACACGAGTGCCCTATTGACAGCAATACTACCTTCGTATATGATGATTCTGCATTCATATATGCATCCAATCAACTTCTTTAATCATATATATACTCTATTCGGTCCAAGACCTCGTCTGTAATGCAAAATTGTACTACAGATGAGTTATTAACTATAAATGATGTTATTTAGGATCGGAGGGAGGGAGTATATAACTCATCGGTTATATTAACCAAGTCTTTTCAATGCAGACTCACCTTGGATGTGCTTCAAGAGTTGCTCCTCAGGAACGTAGGCTCGTTCAAGAGACTTACCATGCTAGAAAATTAAGATCTCAAAGGTAATACAATCAATCCAGATTGTATCATACTCAAATATAAACACATATGAGATATAGCGGAAGACTTAAAGTTACCTCTTGCCATTAACTTGATTGATCTGAGGAGAATTGGAATCAAATGAGATACCTGTCAAAAGAGAACACTGTCAGATAAACAACAGGTTCTTCTAACTGGTGATTAGGCACAGCGATGGCAACTTGTTCTTAGCCATCACCAGTAGGGAACCTTCAGAAGCGAGCTGAAAATAGGGTTTTACTCTGAACTCAGAAAAGAGATCTCACACTCAATGAATTGTTAATTTCCACCATCAGAAAATTAACCTTAAATAAACTGAGTCAATAACCCTCCTTGGATTGGGCTCAATGACTACAGGCCACACTCAGAAATATTTATTAATTATCCTAATTAATATCTAAATACGTTATAATAATAATAAATATCCAACATTCTCCCACTTGACCCGTATACTCAATGTCATCACCCTGTCTAGGTAAACTGATGTCGCGCTATAAGAATCAAGGTAATAAGTCCCCTTTTATCAGGTATTACCTTCCAAGTATTACATGTAGCACCATCACTTAATGGGTTTCACAATATACATGAACTCAATGTTCATAGGTTCCTGTCTCAATGTTTATCAATTTCAATAACACAAAATGTATACAATCACAAATTGAAATGATAAACCACAAAATATAATTTCATTGCTCATACCTCCACTAATCAAAAGTAGGACGAAGTCCCATATGAGGTACATGTGTGACAAAGATGTTCGTCTTCAATCCTTTCGTCAAAGGATCAGCCAACATGTCCAATGTACTGATACGCTCAACTGAAACTTGGCCATCTTGAACCCTCTCTCTCAAGCAAAGGAATTTAAGTTCAACAAACTTGTTGCGACTTCTATTCCTTTTGTTGTTCGCTATGGCCACCGCAGCTGTGTTATCACAATACATTCTGATTGGCTTTGAGACTGAATCCACAATCTTAGGCCCAGCAATGAAATTCCTTATCCAAATAGCTTGTGAACTTACTTCAAAACATGCAATGTACTCAGCATCACCGGTAGAATGAGCCGTTTGAGTTTGCTTAGCGCTTCTTCACGATATAGCTCCTTCTGCCAATAGAAAGATGTAACCAGATGTAGACTTGTTCGAGTCTACGCATCCTCCAAGATCTGAATCTGAGTATCCAATTACGTCTAAACTGTATGTTCTCCTGTATGTGAGCATGTAGTATTTAGTGCCTTGTAGGTACCTAAACACCTTCTTTGCAGCTGTCCAATGTACTTCCCCAGGATTACTTTAGTATCTTCCCAACATACCCACAGCAAAAGCGATGTCAGGTCTTGTACAAACCTGCGCATACATCAAGCTTCCTACTACTGAGGCATATGGGATCCTTTCCATCTGTTTTCTATCAAACTCAGTTTTAGGACATTGACTTAGACTAAACTTGTCTCCTTTTTCAATAGGAGCCACGTTAGATGAACAGTTCTGCATCCTGAATCGCTCAAGAATTTTGACAACGTAAGCCTCTTGAGATAAGCCTACAAGACATTGGGTTCTATCTCTATGGATCGTTATGCCAATGACATAAGAAGCCTCACTCATGTCTTTCATGTCAAAGATCTTGAACAGAAACTGTTTCACGTCACGTAATAGTCCCAAATCATTGGTAGCAAGTAGTATGTCATCCACATACAAAATCAAGAATATGATTTTACTCCCACTAGCCTTGTGGTATATACAATCATCCATGATGTTCTCAATGAAACCAAATGACGTGATCACTTCATGGAACTTCAAGTACCACTGCCGTGAAGCCTGTTTCAAACCATATATTGATTTCTTCAGCTTGCACACCAATTGATCTTTACCTTCTGCAACAAAACCCTCAGGCTATTTCATGTAGACTTCTTCCTCCAGTTCACCATTGAGGAAAGCAGTCTTAACATCCATCTGGTGTAACTCCAAATCAAAATAGGTAACCAATACCATGATGATACGGAATGAATCTTTCTTAGATACAGGTGAAAATATTTCACTGTAATCGATTCCTTCCACTTAAGTGAATCCCTTTACAACCAACCTAGCCTTGTATCTATCGATATTACCTTGTGAGTCTCTCTTGGTTTTATAAACCCACTTACAGCTAATGGCCTTAGACCCACTAGGCAACTATACAAGTTCCCAAATATGGTTGTTTGTCATGGAATTCATTTCATCAATCATAGCATCATGCCACAACTTGGAGTTCACACTCCTTACAGCCTGAGTAAACGACAAAGGATCATTCTCAACACTTACATCACAGTCAACCTCAGCAGAATACACTACATAGTCATCAGGTAATACCGGTCTTCTCTCTCTAGTTGACCTCCTCAATTCAACCTCTTGGGTTGAACCAGGTTGCTGAACAATGACATCCTCTATCACATCTTGTGGTGGTTCCACTTGTGTGATAGGTTGACCATCAGGTATGTGTCCGTCTTGTTCAACACCGTCAACTTGAGCCACAGGGTCTACATCACGTTCAATGTCAATCCCAACAATGGGATGAACATTGACTATTGATATCCCCTCATGAATGATGTCAGTGGTTCGCTGTATGTGATCGTCCAAAGGATAATCACTCCCACTAATCACATCATTCTCAAGAAACTTGGCATTCCTAGACTCTATAAACCTTGTAGAAGGTGGAGGACAATAAAACTTATAACCCTTAGACCTCTCCACATAGCCTATAAAGTAAGCTCTGATGGTCTTAGGATCCAACTTCTTCTCCTGTGGATTATGCACTCTTACTTCCACAAGACAACCCCATACCTTAAAATGATTTAAACTGGGTTTCCATCCTTTCCAGATTTCAAAGGGTGTTTTGGACACTGCCTTTATTGGAACCCTGTTCAGTATGTATGTGACTGTCTTGAGTGCTTCCTTCCACAAAGAAGACGACAGTTTGGAGCTACTCATCATGCTCCTAACCATATCTAGCAAAGTCCTATTTCTTCTCTCAGCTACACCATTCATGTCAGGTGATCTAGGCATAGTGTATTGAGCCACTATACCTTACTGTCGAAGAAATTTAGCAAATAGACCTGCTGCTTATCCTTCACTAGTGTATCTGCCATAATACTCACCACCATGGTCTGATCTCACGATCTTGATTGGTTTCCCAATCTATTTTTCTACTTCTACTTTATAATCCTTGAAAGCATCTAGTGCCTCACTTTTATTATAAAGCATGTAGACATACATGTATCGTGAGTGATCATCAATAAAGGTGATAAAGTACTTTTGACCATGCGCAGTCAAATCAGGGAAATAAATATCCGTGTGTTCAATTTCTAGCAACTCAGAACTTCTTCTAGCCCCCTTATGTGACTTATTGGTCGCTTTTCCCTTATGCAGTCCACACAAGAATCAAATTCTGAATGGTTTAAAGACGGAAGAATTCCTTCTTTATTTAACCTTTTGATTCTGTCAACAGAGATATGACCCAATCTCCTATGCCACAGGCAATAAGAATTCTCATCGATGACATTTCTCTTAGTACCATGCATAACAGAAAGAGATTGAGGCGAATCAGAAACAATTTTAAACAGGCCATCAATCATAACTAAATTCGCAATCAAAACTGAATTCTTTGTCAAAGTCATATGTTTCTTAGAAAGAACTAGATGATAATCAAATGGAATGAGCTTTGAGATAGAAATCAAATTCCTCTTATAAGAGGGAACATAAAAAACATTATAAAGTTCCAAAACATTTTGATTTGAAAGATGAATGCGAAAGGTTCCAATGGCTTTCACAGGATCTCCTCTCCCACTGCCTGAAAGGACAGTTTACTCATTGGGATGTGGAGACCTGCTTGACAGGAAGCCATGCATTGTAGTCGAAATGTGGATCATCAAACCAGTGTCAATCTACCAAGTGTCATCATTAACACTAGAAAAGTTAGAGTCAAAAGTAACACATGATGAAAGTGTACCTTTCATTTCCATAATATGTTGCCCCCACTGCCAATACCTGTAAGCCTCATAGCACATAGTTTAGACGTGATGGCACCACCCATCTGCTCGTCTGTTAGCTTAAATTGCTTGCCTAAGGCTTCCAGGTATCCCTTAGTTGTGTTGCACTTAGGAACTGTTGCCCTAATGCTCCTAGTGATCCTTTGTTTTATAAGCAGAAGAGATGAGCGGTTACTCCGCTCCCATACATTATACCTTTTCTTTGCCTCTTTGTCATTAGAGGCATCATCAGGTCTCAGAGGTTTATGAAACCTCAAGGCATAATCTAAGTCCAATAAACCAAGCTACAGCAAAACATCGTCTCTCCAGTCAGCATAGTTAATGCTACCATCTAAGATTGTTTTGTCACTAACATCATATATAATCCTGGGAGCAGCAATTGGATCTGTAAAATAAGAACAGACAAACATACAAATAAGCTCATATTAATAATTTGAAGCAATCACAAGTCACTGTGCCATGTATGCATGCTTAGTTCAAATGTAGCATGCAAGCAATATAAATACGTATAACTAATGTCTACCTGTGGGCAAAGACATTAGTATAACCAGGTATTTATCTTAAATGATAGAATTAAAACGCATTCGTAATTTCCCAATGCCTGTGGACTAATTAGAAAATAACGAGGCCATTCTATCCCACCCTAATTAAATGTACAATTATAAAATATCTACCTGTGGGCAAAGATAAATCATAGCTATACATTTAATTACAAATGATATTTCTAATCCAGATATAATTAATAAATGCATGCAACAGATTCAATAAACAAGGATGCTGTGGCTACTCCTCAAAGAACTACACGCTAACCATAAATATCATTCATGTGCATTGAAAATTCAAATATGCACAACTTAATGGAGAAATTAATTCTCTCCCTAATTAAATGTACAATCATGATATATCTACCTATGGGTAAAGATAAATCATAACTATACATTTAATTATTATTGATATTTTAAATTCATATGTGATTAATTAATGCACGCAACACAAATAAATGAGGATGCTGTGGCTACTCCTCATAAAACTGCATGCTTATCATAAATATCAATAACATGAATATAAATCCAAATATACACAACAAAATGGAGTATTTAATAAATTAATATTAAAATTCTCCCACTATTTCATGCACCAAAAAATGTCTAACAAATTAATTTCAACTCAAAATTTTTTTACAAACATTAAACCGTTAATTTAATTGCCAAGGGAGAAATTTTAAACAAATTAGGCAATTAAATAACATAAAAATTAAATTTGTAAATTCCTTTTTATAAAATTAAAATAATAGAGAAATTAATTTAAACATTAACCGTGCATGTAATAGTAATTTTGATTTTCTGGAAAAATTAAATTAATTGGCCAAAATAATTTTCTGAAATAAAACTAAGTGGCCCATACACAAAATTCTAAAAATAGGGACCAAAATAATTTTCAAAAATCAGGCCCAAAAATCCAGCCCAAAATGCAATTCAGCTCAGCAAGAAAAAAAAAGGGGAAAGAAAAAAAATCCTGCAGCCCAAAACAGTACGGCCCAGTCTGCAGAGAAGAAAAAAAAAGAAAAAAAAAATATATATATATATATATATATATATCTCGGCCCAAAAGGCTACTTGGCCCAAAATGCTATAATTAATTTTTTTTTTAAGTAAACAAAACCCTTCAGCCCAAAATTTCATGCAGCCCAACAGCTTTCCAATTCAACGGTGGCCCAAAATGCGTCAATTGTTTTTTTTTTGTAAACACTGTCGGGTAGGGTTCCACAGTGAGTCGGGTTAGGCAACCCGACTCACGACCCATTTTACGCAGCCAGCCCGCGACAGTTGCTGCGCCGCGAGCCTTTCTCCAGCAGGCGACGCCGGGGAGTGTTTACCATGGCAACTGTGGCACCGGTGAACTCCTTGGCCACCATGACTTCACTTGCAGAATACCGACGGCTGCTCCTCCTCTTTCCATTTTCTGGAGAGCTGTGGCGGCAGACCTCACGGTCAATGGCAGCGAGCTCTTCTCCTAGCAAGCTGATCGGCCACTCTCAGTCGCCACTCTCTCGCGCTCTTGTTATCGCTAATTGCTCTCCTTCTCTCGCCGTCGCCATCCAGAACAGAAGGCTCTCACCGTCGCTCTCTCCTCTCAACAGGCAAGCAACAAACCTCTCTCGATGTTCAGAGAAAAGGATGGTTAAAGAATAAAAGATAAAATAAAATAAATTCTTGTATCCCATATTCATCTCATATTGTTATTTATGAGAACAAAATGATCAATAAGTAAGGCAAGGTGATCTTAAACAAGGCTCTGATACCACATGCTAGAAAATTAAGATCTCAAAGGTAATACAATCAATCCAAATTGTATCATACTCAAATATAAACACATATGAGATGCAGCGGAAGACTTAAAGTTACCTCTTGTCATTAACTTGATTGATATGAGGAGAACTGGAATCAAATGAGATACCTGTCAAAAGAGAACACTGTCAGATAAACAACAGGTTCTTCCAACTGGTGATTAGGTACAGCGATGGCAACTTGTTTTTAGCTGTCACTAGTGGGGAACCTTCAGAAGCGAGCTGAAAATAGAGTTTCGCTCTGGACTCAGAAAAGAGATCTCACACTCAATGAATTGTTAATTTCCACCATCAGAAAATTAACCTTAAATAAACTGAGTCAATAACCCTCCTTGGACTGGGCTCAATGACTACGGGCTACACTCAGAAATATTTATTAATTATCCTAATTAATATCTAAATACGTTATAATAATAATAAATATCCAACATACCAATCTTTTTCTCCCTTAGAGATACGACTAACTATTAGCCTCTGGTTTTACGTACAGAGTCTTGTTCGAGGTTCTTGGATCGTCCACTGCTTTTATTGTATAAATCGCAATATCTTCCTCGTTGAAGACAGCTGTGTTCACATATACCAGTAAGAAGGAAAAAGTGAGCAATATATATGTCTCTATTTCTATTATTCTTGAGCTAAAATACGTAATACTGATCACTGAATCATGCATATACATAAAGTTGTGTTACCTTTGGGATTTCCATCCCCCAAGATCACAACTTTATCTCTTGGAGGAACAGTGGCACCACACTGGCACAAACTTGGAAGGAAATAACCAGAAAAGAAGAAGTTGCAGACGTAGGTGTATGGTATTCCTTCAGCTTCAATGGCTCTACGAATTCTATGAAGGGAATTGGAAGACACGCAGCGGAAATTAACTTTAAAAATTTTTCCATTCCCAGCTAGGATCTACCGAATGTGTTTAAGTCAAGGAGAAAGAAGTGTTACCTTCGGTTTCAAGCTTTGGTCGCGACCTCAGTGTCCACTAGTCGCGACTCCTCGCCTCTGGAACTTTCAGTCGCGACCTCCTCAGCTTCTAGTCGCGACTGTCGCCTCTGGAGTTTGTAGTCGCGACCTACTCTGCTTCTAGTCGCGACCTGTCGCCTCTGGAGCTTTTAGTCGCGACCTCTTCAACTTCACGTCGCGACCTGTCTCCTCTTTTCGGATTTCTGACGTTCAGATGCCCGTTTGGTCGCGACCTAAGTGTGTTCTGGTCGCGACCTTTCTTCGTGTCTGGCCGTATCGTAGAAGTCGACAGCTCAGATCGGCTTCCTCTACCGGTATCCACACGAACAGCGTTCCAATTGCGAACGACGTGCTAGCGCCTCTTGTCCCTCTAAGGCTTTCTGGAGATTCCGTCCTCACCGTCTCTATTTCGGCAGTTTCTTATATGCAAACCTTTTGCACTCTCCCTGCCCCCTTTTCTCACGACTGAATGTGTGTGAAGAGATCTATTGTGTATGGAACCCTAGCTCCTAATGTCAAATATATAGGAAGCTATCGGGCTTCTAATAGGGCCGGGCTTCAGAATTAATCTTATATTAATTCTGAATTAATACAATATCATATATTGCATAATTTAATAAGAAACTGATTAAATAAATATGGTTTATATTAAATCCGTCCCACAGATTTAATTCACCTATTTATTTAATTTAAAATAAAGATAAGACAGAATTATATTTGATTTATTCTCATAAATCAAATTTGAGATATCTTATCAATTTGAATTTCAAATTCAAATAGATCATATCCATTTAAATTCAAATTCAAAAGTGATAGAGATTTAATTTATCCTTATAAATTAAATCTTACAAATATCTCTTATATTATATATAATATATATATACTGATTTATATATATATAAAATATATATCCACCCTAGATTATTCATTGAATCTAGACATCTCTTAGATTCAATGAATCTGGACATCATAGCTCGCATTGGGCTGTTTTGTGTGCGACCCTGTAGGCCCATATGAAGTTGGCAGTGGCCCAGTTACTATACTGACCCACAAGTCGTAAGCGGTCTCTAGCAAGGCATTACGACTACCCAAAACATATGAGGATCGATAAACGATGTAACCTTTCATACAACCATATCACGTCCCTTTTGTCACACGATATTTCGGTCAAGGATGAGGCATGGTGAACGTCATCCTCCTGTTCCTGACCGTTACTTTCTCGATCCCTGAGTAGTCTGAATGTGGAAATGGAACTACCCTTCCATTCCAGTATGGCCATACATTTCTCAGACTCACTCATCGAGGGGCCCAGTAATATCTCTCTACGAATATGAGGGACAAATTCCATCTTGACCATTCACATTCCTCCGCATGAAAAACCACTAAGCCCGAGCATAGCCTTTATGATCACTCGGTCAAAAGTGACTTTTGACTAGGTCAAAGCTGAGCGTTTGTCATGTAGGAATCCATGATGATCTCAGGTCAAAGGGCATAGTGACATGGCTTGTATATGAGAGAAGCTTATGACTTGACCCATGCAGCTCTCTCATTGCGGGTCGGTCCAACACCCTGTACTCTTACATGTGCTTATGACTTTGATTTATATCTCTATATATCTTCAAAGTCATACTGGTCTTATTTCATCTCTGCTCCCGCATAGATGACCGACCAGGGACATTTAGGATAAGATCATGAGTTATCCAAGGATGGTCATCACAGTAAACATGCAAATAATGTGATAACCTGATACAATGATTGGCCCCTAGGGCACAATTTCCAACATTCTAGCCTTTGTAGCAAACATCATTCCCCAATTCTCAAGGAATGCATCTCTGGGTACGTAAACATACGGTATTCTCAGAGTAAGCATTCCATGCATGCACGTTATGTTACTAACAAAATGCTTATTAACAACTTACCTTAATATTTCCTGCTTCTTTAATGGCAGGAATAATCTTGTCTTGATCGGCTAACAGCTTGAAACCTACGGTACACACCACCACATCCACTTGTTTCATGGCCTTAACTAAACTCTCATGATCAAACAGATCTCCCCGACAACGAAATAAGCGCAATTAGAGAGAGAACTAATGTTAAATATTAATTAATTAGCAGGAGTATGATTGAGATTTTAATAAATACGCACAGAGACAAGATTCAGGCCCAAGGTCTCGAATTTCTCTATGATGGGTGACTTTGCAGGGTTGGAAAGAGTAGATTCTAGGACTAGAGCAAAGGTTGTGTGGCCGGTGACGGCTCTCGCTTACACGAGGAACTTTCCGATGAAGAGAATCTTGGTAGTTGCGGCCATTATTGGTGAACTTCGCTGGCAAAATTTTCTGATGACAAGCTAATTAATTTGTGAATGTACCAGGAAATATTAGTGACTTGTGAAGCTATATATACACACACACACGTGCATGTGTCGGTTGATATATATATATATATATATATATATATATATATATATGTAGTATTATTCATAAAGCTGTGATAAATCCTATCATTCGTAAAGATAAGAAATTATTGGAGGAAGGCGAGTCACTACTCGCTGGCTTGCGTAAGAACGGTTATGATTAAAGATGAATTATTTACTTGATAAGGCTGTGGCTAATTATTGTTTTGTGATTACTTTTTTTTTCTTAAGATTTTCAATAATTGAAAAACAATAATTGGAGATCAAGCACATCTCAGTACAAGAGCCTTTGTTATGTCATTCATATGATCTTTTTAATTATAAAAAAACACTAATTTGATATTACAAACAGAATTGAACACTCTCCCCTTCAACAAATTAAGGTCATGGCGACTAAAGTTATATGACGAACCCGTGACAGTTATTATATTTATTCTTGAGCTATATTGATATAGTATCTGTTTGGATGGAAAGTAAATCGAGTTTTTAAAAGTATTTCTAACTTAAATTTTGATTTTAAAATAAATTAAAATAAATAATCATATTTATTTAAAATAAGTTATGAACCAACCCATGGTTTAAAATTATAATTTTTAATAAGTTATTGGGATTAGATTCTATAATAGTAAAAGAGTTTATGCATTACTCAATTATCATGTTACCTTCATTTTTTTTATTCTCTTTCCTCTCTTCTATTCTCTCTCATCTCTATCGCTTCTCTTTGTCGTTGTTACTGCTTCTGGGTGGTCGTTGCTCGCTGTTTGCTGGTGGTTGTTGCTCGCTGTTTGCTGGTGCTGATGGTCGATGGTCTCTGTTGCTGTGGATGGTCATTGGTGGTCTCTCAAGAGTATAATGAGGAAGAAGATGAACAGTGATACTTGTTGATGATGAATGCTAAACAGTAAAATCAAAAAGAAAAAGAAAAATAACGCTAAACATTGATATTTAATTTATTTTTTTATCTCATACTATTTCTAGTAATTTATCATTTACAAAAATTATTATGATAATATCAATTTAAACAATTATTTATCTATAACCATTTTTTTCTATAAACTATTCTTTATAAGCATTTTTTTAAAAGTTGTCTAAAAATTTTTTTTATAAATTATTTTTTAAAAATCTATTTAAATAAGTCTAAAATATGATAAATTTGTTTAGAGAGTTGTGGAGTTTTTTTTATACAAGAAAGTTAGAGTTTTTTTTTTTGGGTACAAAAGAGCTATGGAGTTGTGTTACATCGGGTTAGAGACAAGAAAACCCTTGTCTCTGCTCTTCAACTTCCCGTTGCCGACATTACCTCCCTCCCTATCTTTGAAATTCGAATCCTCCGCATTGGCTCTCCATCATTTGCAAAATGCATCGCTGCAAAATTCCAACATTTCACGTCGCCCTCCTTCCCTTTCAAGGCTTCAGAATCGGATTCCTGAAGTCGCCGCCGGAACTTGCAAGACCAGGATCTCCTCCGCATCGCAACCCACTTCCAGAGGTTTCCACTCAACCTTCACCGGCACCAAATCCGCAAACTCAGTAGCTGCACATGGAACGATCTCGCATTCCTCTGGTTCCAAGGTACGTTTCTCACTTTCCTTTCTTCTGAGAGGTTTCTCTTGAGCCGTCTTGTGAGAGATTCTCCCTATTTCTTTCTGTATAAACTGTTGATTGTAACTGGGCTGTTCATCTGATTTCCCTCCACACATCCCTGGCAATACTCCAATCCCTACATCACACTATATTACACCTCAAATCATTTCTGTAATGGAGAAATTTTGAATTCAAGATATTTAATTATACATACTCTTTTTCAATATTAGAAGAGGAGAGCTTCGTTATCGACAATACTTCTATTTGATCTCGGAGCATCATTCATTCCCGACATCATGTTTTTCTGCAAAGCCTATAAGGCCATAACCCGACACATTTGAAAACGGCCAGAAACAAAAAAAGCAATCTGCCGCCACGGACAGAAATATTGTTATCAGATTTCAGATTTGAATTTGGGTTAAAAAAATAGGATGAAAAAGAATTAAAGGCAATGGCATTTTTTTATGATATTTTCAAATTTGAATCTGGATTTTCTGATTGGAACCTTCATTTATTTTTTCCAACTGATTTAATTAAGAGGACAAAACAAAATAAAAGAACGGCACTTTCTTTATTCGCTCCTGTGAAAAAGGGGGGAAAAGGAATAATTATCAAAGATTTATTAAATTAATATATAGTCGTAATGGATGCGAGCCGCAATGGACGACCACACCATCATATAAAGATATGTTGAATTTGAATGCCTTGAAAAGGCTTCACCGATCAAATCCCGGTGATCAAATTGATCACGAAATTGCGGAAATTTCTCTTTTTCTTCTTTTGGTGCATGAATATACATAAAAAGCACGAGCTACAACTAGATAAGTATCTATGGATGCCTTTACCAGCTTCGTAAATCGTACTCGACGACGATCAGAGCCACTTGCTTGGGAGGCAAAGAAAAGGCTGAAGGAAAATAATGGAGCCGGTGATGGAGGACGTGGAAGAGTACAGTTACAGAGAAGTGATACTTCCGTCGCTGATTCCGAAGGTGCCTCCACCAGAACTTGACAGGGAAACAGGAGAACGAAGAAGAGGAAGAGACATAGTGGTGGCCATAGATCACGGCCCTAACAGCAGGCACGCTTTTGATTGGGCTCTCATTCACCTCTGCCGCCTTGCCGACACCATCCATCTCATTCACGCCGTCTCCGGTTAGTCCCCAATTCTTCACCAAATCTCTGCTGACCTTAATACTTTTTAGTGACTGTTAACGAAACTAAATTGAAATTTCAGCTGCACAATATATGAAAATTTGTTGTTATATTTCAGACTTCAGGAACCAGATTGTTTACGACACCACCCAGAGACTCATGGAGCAATTAGCGGTTGAGGCCTATAAAGTCGCAATGGTTAGTTTTCGTTTTCTTTTGGCTTCCACTGATTTTAATTTGAGAGCGCTTTGAGTAGTCCTTGAGATCTCTGTCTGAACTGTAATTAAAGGGGAAAGAATTAGGTCAGATTTAAATTCTTTTGCGGTGAAATCACTGTAAAATGTTGGGAAGAACTGATGCGATTTTCTCTATGATTCTGGTGCTGCTTTTGATGATGATGTTGGTGGCGGGAGCAGGTGAAGACAGTGGCTCGGATTGTAGAAGGTGATCCCGGAAAAGCAGTCTGCAAGGAAGCAGAGAGAATCAAGCCTGCGGCTGTGGTTCTGGGAACCAGAGGCAGAAGCTTAATTCAAAGGTTCGATTTAACTTTTCACTTGAGACATTCTTAATCAGAGATGAATTGATTAGAAATAATCAGCAATAAATGTGTAAATATGACAAAAATGAGAAATATGAGTGACATTATTTATGCAATATGCTTCGAATAATAGTTCTAAGCCTGTAAACTTGTCAAGGACTGAGAATTCAGAATTGAGTACAACTTTCTAATATATATATATATATGCTTCGAGAAGTCGCCAGATATGCTTTGAAGAGTTCTGATGTATGTAAATATGTATTCAGTGTACTGCAGGGAAGTGTTGGTGAATACTGCTTTCACCACTGTAAAGTAGCCCCTATCGTGGTAGTTCCTGGCAAAGGTGCGTGCTTCTTCTCCATTGCAATTCTTATGTGATTTGAACCAATTTCATCTAATTTAATTTAATTTAATGTCTTTGGTTGCAGATGCTGGGGACGAGTCAATCATATAATGGCTACTACATGGGTCCTTGCATAATATTATATATTTCTCAAGCTTGTGCTTTGTATTCATTTGTTGTTTGATTGGATTGTATGTGACGACAATGCTAACGGAGTCTTTCATACATCAAGTGATGATGGAAGTGTGTTTATAATTAATTATATTGAACAAAATTTCTTCCGGAAGTTCAGCCTTATTATCATTAAATTGATATTTTATGACTTAATTAGCTTTCTCCCTTTGTTTTTTTATACAAAAGAGGGCATTGCCCGAAAATGAAATAACTTATAGCTAGGGAAATGATTCACAAACTCTCTTTGTTCATAAGCATCTAAAGATGAGTGGGCACGTCTCTAAAATAGCTATGTTTGGTAAACATTAAGAATGGTATCAGTTTGATTGCTAGGTCCACAGAGTTTCTCTTGAGGCCCAGCCCATCATTCTGCATCATGGGTATTGTGTATAATGGCCTTTGCAGCATCCCATGAGTTCAATAAAAGGAAAAAAAAAAAGAAAAACACCAATGAGCTAGATCCAGTAGAAAGAGCTACACATTTATAGCATTATAAATCTTGAACCTTTTTATTTTGGAGAGATACCCATATCTATCCTAGATTTGGATGGAAAAAAAATTAGAGAAAAAAGAATGTTATGAATCAAAATTTCCAAAAATAGTAATTTTTTACTATTTTAGAAAAAAAAATCCTAATATTATCTCTTCTCACTTTTCTTCCCATCTAAACATAGTTTTAATGTTTGACAGTACTTTAAATATAATTTTTTTCCTTTGCCTATTATATTTATAAAGTTTGAACTCACAATATCATACTTTAAGAAACACTTAAAAGAGAAGTTTAGGGTTATTAGGTTGGAAGGCTGTCAACTTAGATATATAGGATTGCTTGATATATATACTTGTATATTAGAAGAAGAAAAAATGAAAGGGTCCACTTTATGACCTATTATTTAATGAAAGAGGAGATTCATTAGAATTTAGAGGCTGATTCATAGTTAATTGTTAGGGTTTATCTTACATGGAAGCTTGGGTTAAGTAGAATAAAAGAAGAAAATACTGTGAAGCAAGGGAATCTTAAAGGGTGAGCATGTGAGTGCAGAAAAATGGAGGAAGGTAAAATCCAAAAGTAGCTCTGAGAGTCACAATCAGAGAGGAACAAAGAGAATCAAGAGGATCTTTAGCCATGCCCTAATGGATGAGAAGGGTCCCCCACCTCCTTCTCATAGATAGAAGCTGTAATTAGCAAACCTTAAATGGTCCCCCTTTCTCCCCCTTGATATGCCCCTTTCACTCTTATTAAGACACCATTTTACTCCTCTCTCTCTCTCTCTCTCTCTCTTCATCATTTAGATCTTCTTCTATATGCTTCTTTCAATCCATCACTCAAATTAATCATATTAACTATTCTTTATTCTATTCAAATTAATCAATTGATTTTTATATTAATTATAATTAACTTATATATTTAGTTTCTTTTATTTATTTAAAAAAATTAACTAACTTTTATATTAAAGAATAGTATATTATGACTCCTTTTAATTATTGTAAGAGGTCAATTTGATTGAGAGGAATTGTTCAATTATCTAATACAGAGAAAGGAAAACGATTTTCAAGGATTACCACAAGAACAAGAGTAACACATCACGCAAATTGTGGCCATTGTTGGTTTCTAGTTAAATCACTCATGGTTCCATGAATTTATGATAATGCTTCAGATTCTTTGCATCATGGCATCATGGTATGTTTTTATTTCCTATTTTGAATCAAATTGAAAGGAACATAAAATTATTGAAGACATTGAGATTAATGGATGAAATCTGGGTTCTTGGTTCCTATGAGTCCATCAAGAACATGCGACTACATTCCTTGACTTGTATGCAAATTGACCTTTGTCTCCTCTCCCAACATCCTAACATTTAGCCATAGCCATGAAAATTGAACAGAATTATTCATAATTCATTTTAGACTGTTGAACAAGTTCTGAAAAACGAAGGTAATAAATAGAACACATGCAAATTCCTACCTATCTCCCTTCTCTTCCCCTCACAATAAAAGCTATGAATGCATCATTCTGTGCCATTGTTATCACTGTCTCTTTCAAATGCCCTATCATTCTGTCCCCATTACTCTTTCACTGTCACTGTCTCTTTCACCCATGTTCCCTCCCCTTCTTTTACTGTTTTACCATCCCACGACGACGCCATATTACAACAACAATTCACTCCAAAATGACCAAATCTTAGCTTGAATTAACCAAGTTTTAGTTAAGAATTATGAGATTATATTTCACTTGGAAACAGTCCTTATATTCTTCTTCTTCTTGTTTTTTCAAGATCCTAAAGTATCATTTTTCCTTTGTATTTCCTCCTCCATCATAACGGATCATTGGATACCTCTTCAAGCACTCATGGGCTCTTTCATTCAACAATCAAACTTGATTAAATCGTCCAAAATGTTTGACTCTTCTCTCTTTTCATGCATTATTGGCTATTTGTAATTATTAGGAAGGGCAATAGAGGGTGACTGAAGTTAATTAAAAAGTTATGTACTAAAAAGAAGTTAAAAAGTTATTATTGTGATCTTATTTATACAATGGAGCGAGTATACAAACAATTATATATGGTTATGTACTTCGGGGGAAAAAAAAGAAAAAAGAATTATAACAATAAGCATCCATTGGAACTGAAAAACCTCATCCCACAAATTGCAATTATATAACTTAGAGTCTACATCTCCATCTTTGGAATGCTAGCTTCAACTACACCTGCACACACCACATTCAGAAAGAACAGAAAGTGATTAGTAACTTTGCTATAATAATAATTAATTATACTAAGAGAAAGGGAAAGAAGAAAAAAGATGAACAACAATGTAAATTAAAAGAAGACAGTTGCAGAGAAAAAGTGTCTGGGGCCTCTCATGTCTCTATCAGTACTTGTTCAAAAATCCACTCGGTTTTGTTTCTTTCTTTCACTTTGAAAACATAAAAGCTAAGGGAGGGGAAAATGATTTGACAGCACACAAAAAATGATAAGATCATGCCGTATTCAACTAGATCTGCAGTATATACCGGTCAATGGCTGAGAAAGAAACGATGATGCTGCTGCTCGATGTGGTTGATCAAAACCCACATTGATTAGATTTTGAAGATCAGATTCGTAAGTAGAAGATGGTAGAATTTGCTGCAGTTAAGGTAAAAATCATGAGAAAACTCATTATTGATGATGATCATTTGAAAAGGAAATGGAAAGTTCTTAATTATTACACAGTTGAGAGACAGAAAGAATGAGTGATGAGTTTGACTTGAATGAGTGCATCATCGTTCACACTCTTACTTTTTTTTTTTACAGTACCATGCAATAACAAGAGAACGTGATCGTTTTAGATACACAGAAAAGAAGAAAAAAGGTGAAACGTACAGGCAAACAGCAGGAGTCAAGAAACATTTCGGGGATTGAAGGAGGAAATTGCTGTTGCCCTGAGTTGTTGTTGAACTGAACATATGCTGATGGATTGTTCATGTCTGATCCTATCCCAAATGTTGCAAAACTCGGACCACCACAAGTACTAAAAACCTGTGATAACATAAATCTCGAAAATATTAAGAATTTGGTGTCTTCTTGTCGTGTTGTTTGATGTGTGTATTTGGTGTATTGTTACCTCTTTGGAGAAGAGATCATCAATGTTGAATTCAAGTGCTGGGTTTAGAGCAGCTAATTTCATGGACAAGAACTGCAGAAACAGAGAGTGAAAATGCCATTATTTTCAAAGGAAAACCAGAAACTGAATTGAAGAGAATTAAATGAACTTCAAATTACCTCTACTTGGCGTTGAAGAGATTGAACATAGTTGATGATCTCATCAAGCATTCCAGCTTTTCCTGTGATTTTGTTACAACCTGGTACTAAATCCTGCAAATACTTCATTCTCTCACTGATCTTTTCCCTTCTAACCTGCATCGATCACGACGTTTTGTGTCATTTCTCAGGAAAACAAATGAAAGAAAGAGAGGAATTGAATTGTGAAGCTGTTATTGTGGGGAATTAGTAACTCACTCTTTCAGCTAAGCTATGGCTGTCTGTGGCTTGCCCACGACGTGCTCGAACATGGATGTAATCAGTCTTTTGAACCTCCGACGCCTTCGAATTTCCCTTTGAGGTTCCTCCGCATGTCTCTTTGCTGCTTTTGACGTTGTTGCTGGTTGTTGTGTTCTTGCTGCTATTTTGCTCTGCTATTTTCCATTCTCCTTCTTCTCCACTTGCTTTCATCTTCTTCTCTTTGTTTTCGCTCTCTGCAACAACCTGAACAGAAATAAAACCCACCCGTAATTCTCCATCGCTGATTCATCCAAAATGACACTTATAATTACCTCATAAACTAAGTATAATTAAACACACCATGGAGCTATGAACGTTATCGGATTTTCTCTTCTTGAAGCTGTGTTTGCCACATGCAGAGCTCATCTTCTCCTTGTCTGAAACAGAGTCTCTGCCTCTGGGTTCTTCAGCTGCTGCCATGGAAGGAGTTGAAATTGCAGAACTCGCTTCAAAGCCAGGAGACCCGAACCCGAAACTGGGAAATTGGAGGTGGCCCAGCTCGGGCTTGATGGACTTAGAGACGACCTCACCGAGCGCAGAATCGCCATAAAAGCTCTGGTTTTGGTGATATTGTTGTTGCTCTTGTTGCAAATTCATCCTCATCCTCTGCCTTTCCAACACTGTCATGTCGGAGCAGTTTCCGGTGAAATTGCTGGAGGAGTTAAGACAGCGCAACATGTCGTGAGGAGAATCTAAACAACAGATCAGGAAGTACGTCGCAGAAGGTAGTGGAGCTAATGAAAACAACAGAGGAAGACAAGAACAGCGAAAGATATTCTATAAGTTGGAATTCAGAAGAACGGCCATGCCCAATAGGAGAAGCTCATGAGTTGATGTGAAAGCCAGGAGGGAGAGTGACGAGTGAAATGAAACGTTTCAGGATGAACAAGTTGGGAGGCTGGGTATTTATAGACAACAAAAAGTGAGCTCATTCCACAAAGTAACATAAAGCATTATCTCATTAATTAAATAGGATGGACACGATATTGTAATTATTGTGCTCTTTTTTTTTATACAAATAATTAATTATTGTGCTCTTTTATTTATATCCAGCTATTCCAATATACAATATACTGTTTAGTAATTTCTGGCTGGTTTAAATTTATATAAAAAATATAGAGGCCGAATGTGAGAGAGAGAGATCAAAATATTAATGCTTGATTTATAGAATTTATAAACATTTTATTTAGTAATAAATATGTTAATTTGATAAATTTTGTTGGACTTTTTTTTTAAAAAAAAAATACTCCGTGGGTTATACAATGATGGGTTGAAAAATAAATACTAAAAAAATTAATGCAAAGAATATATACACCAATATATCTATAAAAGAAATTAAATATATATAAATAAATAACTAATATTTAAGTTTATAATATTCAATATATGTGTGTGTGGATGCGCATGTCTTTTGATGTATGAATAATATGATTTATTATAAATTTATATTTCACAATAACGTTTAATAATTATTAATAATTTTAATTATATTCGCCCCCTCATGGACATTTTTGTCTTTTTCCTTTACATTGCCCAAAATATACATGGTTGGCATCGTGGAATTAATTAGGATGGAATTTGTTTTGTTTAGGAAGAGAATGGGATGCAATAATGCAAGGTACCTTGAGCATTAAATTATTAAATGTATTATTAAGATGAGGAGAGAGAATGAGAGAGGAAGTGGGGCGGAGCGCCAACCAAGGTAGTCTGTGGGCGCTGGGCCCCAATAGACATGACCGTCACGTGACTCTGTCCTCCCCCACCTTTCCTAAACGATGACGTTTTCACTATCAATTGTTCCTCCTTTTTTAATTTCCATGAATTCATTTGAACGCTGCCTGTAACTCTGCCTATAATATTATTTAAAATCTTACAATTCAATATGAAATTCTTATTAATTCTTAAAAAGATGTTTGGTATGAGTGATTTGGAAGAGATTAAGGGAGACAAAAAATATTTTGATTAAATTTAAAAAAATTAAACAAGTGAGGTCATGAAATTTTAATAATGATAGGATGTAAAATAAAATAATAGAAAAATTAATTATAAACTTTTAACTTGATTTCTTTAATTTTTTTTAAATTTAACTAAAAAAAATCCCTCCCCCCTCTCTATATCTCTCTTATTATATAGCCTTAGCATTAGTTTCTTTTATTATCATAATATTTTTAGTATTTCATTTTTTTGTATAAATATTTCACTTAAGATTACTATAATATTTTATTATTCTTTATTTCTTCTTGTCCTAATTATAAAAAATAATTAATTTTTTTATTAAATTAAACAAATTAAAAAAAAGTTGATTATAACTAAATTTAATTATTTAAAATAAATTTATATTATATATTTTTTAATTTATTTAAATTAATCAATTAACTCTTATATTAATTATAATTAATTTATTTTTTAAAATTTATTTAAAAAATTAACTATTTTTTATAATTAAAATTGTATGTAGTATTAGTTATATACACGAGACATAAGAAGTTTAAGAAGTTAAAGAATAGAGTAAAATCAAGCCCATGCATATATACTGCCTTATGTTATTGTTTATAAATATCATGAGTGGTTTCTATATTTCGTTGTTGTCGTGGTTTTCTAATATCTTAATTTTTGTGGCACCAAAGAATAATTAATTTTGATGCGATGAAATGGAATTTTTTTAAAAAAAATGTGTTTGCAGACATTTATATAAAACAAGAAAATGTTAAATTATCCAGTAAGTCAGATCAGTCTTTCTATATCTGGGCATCCGATTCTGCATCTCGTTTTTAAGAAAATCTCAATAACAAGGGACTGCTCCTAATGTAAGTATAATAACAAGTCACAGCAACACTCAGGTATTTAAATATTTATATTTTGTTTGTATTTTTTAATACCATATTCTCTGTATTTTAAATCAATAGAGTATATAATTAATTATTAAATATTATAATCAGATTAAGGAAGCGTATAATTAATTGATATTAATATTTAAAAAAAAAAAAAAACTGCACGTAACTAAGTTAAAAAGGGAAGGGAGTGCCCCTCCCATCCTTATCAATCATAAGGCTACGCAGATCTAATAATCTCATTAGAATCAAGACAAGAAAGTAGTTAAATCTTCAACTTTTTTAAAAAAAAATAAAAAAATTCATGCTCATCTACCATATACAGTGAGGAGGTTAAAATCCACATCACTTGAGCTAATAAGTCAGAGACTTTTTTTTTTATGTCGCTATCTAATTAAATCAATTTCAAATATTGACAAATATAATTAATTAATATTTAAAATGATCCTATGCATCTTAAAAAATCTTAAAGAAAGAATATATTTTTATAATTTTTAATATATAATCTATTTAACTAATTTAATTATATTAAAAAATTAGTCAAATTAATTAATATAATATATTTTTTTAAAACATCATTAATTGATATCTTCTTTAACTCTCAATTTTTCTCTCTATTTTATTTGATTTTTTACTGAAAAAATATCAATAGAGATAATTTAAAAAATATAATAAATATAGAAAATATATATTATATTTAAAATTAAGATCAACTCCTCAATTATATCATATATTAAAGACTAAAGGAATATTAAATTTTAAAAAATAACAATATTAATAATTAATATTTTAAGGACAATCAATTAATAGTAAAATATGGTTCATAATGAGTAAAAAATGGAGCATTATTTATGATTAAAAAAAGAGGATGACTTGTTAATAATATCATACTCGTCATGTATAGTAATAGTAGGATTATAGGATGTTAGGCCATTCCATAAACAATAACCCTTGTTTGTCCTTTAGCTTTGTGTTTCATCACTAACTTTCTAATTTGTGCAAACTAAGTCAACTTTGTAGTTCACCAGTCGGTAATTAATGGCACTTTGGAGACCAAAAACTCAATATTTAATTAATTGTGATAAGATAAGAGTCCATTTCAACAAGTAAATGGAGGCTGCATGGGGCTGTGACAAAATTAGACAAGAAAAGTGATTTATCCACAAATTAATTTAATACATTTTGAGATTACTACTTTTAGAAAGGGAGTGATGTACTGACAAGTGTACATGTAATCCTACGTTAGGATTTGACCTTCTTGCTCGTTGCTCCTTAAACATACACTGACTTTTTTTCTCTTTCTTTATTATTTTTTCGGCGGCCACTGGTTTATCTATCCAAGTTTTTTTTAATCATTTTGGCGGCTGCTTATATGATAACTCCATCCAGTCTTTTTACTCTTTTTTATGAAGCATAATATGAGATATTTGTTATATTTTTCTTATATTATTTTTATTTACTGCTAATCACTTCATTCTTGACGTTGTAATTGCCTTGTTTTTGGCCAACAGTGTATCAAATGCTGGTGATAAGATATAATTCTCTGTGAATTTTATTTTGTGTAAATAATTTCTTACATTAACCTTGAATTACGCTTACACGACCGTTTGATCTCTGAATTATATAAGCATTTGCCATGTTGGTTATTATGAAATCAGAAAGGATCAGAATGAACAAGAAAGATGTCAAAAAATTGAGTGTATTTACAAGTCTTGTAATGATTGTGAATAAAACTAGTAAGTTGCATGGCCACTGAAATGACAGCTAAGAGCAAATGGGTCCTTCAATCCTCCATCACTTTCATTTGTGGTCTTCATAATCCAACACTACCAAGCTTCCATGTTCCCTCCTCCTCCTCCTCCTCCTCCTCCTGTTTTTTTTATGGTCTTCGTTCTCAACTCCCTTATATTTCTATATACAAAGTCCATATACACTGTATCTATCTATCTATATATATATCGCACTTGCTCTTCATACAATATATATAACCCAATCATCATCTTGTCAATTAGTTGGCCACCTCTAAATAATTAACCTCAATATCCTTAGTTTATCCTTAAAATCAAGTTGATCTTAATTTGTTTGTTTTCTGCTGTTGTGGACTAGAAATTTGGTCCCAAGGCATAGTTGATAATCATATATCAATCAACATGCGGGTAATTAATACATACATCTTTTGGCTCACACCTCATGAGAGAAAAAATTAGGTAAGAGCTTATCCCTAGCTAGCTGGGCTGGTTTGTTGAGGGAAAAACGGTATACACATACAAGTGTGTATATATATATATATATATATGCTAGATTCTGACCTGGTTAGTGCCTTAGCTTTATCAATAATATCAATAAAATAGTAAGAAAAGAACAATTAAAAATAGTAACCCTAAAATCTTGAAAAAAGGCGAGCTAGTACATAAAACTCTCATAATATATGAAATTTGGGTAAGAATATATGTGTGTAGTCTTACCCATATATGTGTGTAGAATAAAATAGTAAGAAAAGAACAATTAAAAATAGTAACCCTAAAATCTTGAAAAAAGGCGAGCTAGTACATAAAACTCTCATAATATATGAAATTTGGGTAAGAATATATGTGTGTAGTCTTACCCATATAAACGAAAAAATTATTTTTAAAATTTGAATCTGTGATCTATACGTCACACATGGTAGAAGGGAAAGGGGAAGGAGTGGGTAAGTTCTAAGGCATGTAGAGTAGAAGATGCCTTCAAAAGTGGAAGGTCCACTCACCAGTGTGAAATGTTATCTTATCCACTTGATGTGGATGCGAACTCATCTCATAATTGAGGCAGCCCCCAATTCAACATATGGCCTTCTGTCGCAAGCACCCAATCTAATAATATATTATTAATATTTATTCATACAACACACCATCATCTTTCAGATTTATCAGAATCCTAGTTCTTGCAGGCCCTCCATCTCTTCATATTTATATATCTGGAACAATGAAGAATTGTGGAGTGAATTAATGATTCATATCAGAGAGTTTGAAGTGGAAGCTAGCTAGCTAGCTGCCAATGATGATGATGATGATGATACAGATGAACCCTAAATATGGGCTTCCCTTCTCTTCTTTATTAACATTTCTCTCTCTCTCTGATGACCATTCCATCCCTGCAACTATTAATGGTCACATCATCCATTACGTTACTCTCTCAACTTTTGTTTTCTTTCTAAACTACAAAAACACTATCTTTATGTATGTAAGTCTTAGAAATCATATTATATATATATATATATATAAACATGATAAAATGGGACTATGTATGCATGTAGTGTGTAGGTGCATGAACGAATGCATTTATAAAAGAAGAGTCAAGAAAGCAGGAGTGGTCAAGGCTCTGAGCAAAAGACATTATATGAATAATGTGCATTATTTAATGCCTCTACTAAAGACCATTCCCATATATACCTTCACCAAAACTCGCCATATCCTAGGACTTCCCTCTACATATTTCATCTTTTTTTGACAAATCCATTACATCACACACTTATTTCTTCATTCCTAAAATATGATGCTATATATATATATATATATAATGCTGTAATATGCAATAGCATAATTTGATAAAAGAGATAATCATCATCTATATGATGCATGATCCATCCTCATCTCAATTTGCTGTAAATAAGAATAGTTTGATAAAAGAGAGATTAAAAAGTGTGAATGCACTGTAAAGTGTTAAAAAAGTGTTGCCTTTTTCATAAATAGAAAGCAATGGACTATATTATATAATTGGAGTCCTTTCAGTTCCATTGCCTTTACACATGTTTATACAAGAATATAAGAATAAGATCCAATATCCTGGTATTCATCAAACAACATACACATTCATCATCTTCCTCCTCATTCCCAGTACACATATATAAGAATAAGATTCAATACTGGTGTACAACTGCTATAGCTTTATCAGTCATCACATAAATAAATACATAGAGAGATAAGAGTAAGAGACAATATCACATGAAGAGGCTCTGGTACAAGCATCAAGAACAAGGACATGACAACGCCATATGTTTGGAAAGATAATTTTTTTTTTTTTTTCTGAAGTGATGATACGGTTTGAGAATATTTTGGACCGAAAGCTACAAGTGAATGAGAAAGAGAGTGGACCATAAGATCTCAAAGCACTGCTATTAGAGTATCTTTGCCTTTCTTAATTAAAGAATAGCATATGGGTTTGTTCCCTTCATACATATATATGCATTCATAATATATATGTGTGTGCGTGTGTCTTTGTTCCCCTATCAAAATACTAAAGATCTTGTTATATCTTGATTTTTTTTTTTACATGAGCACCCGATATCTTGGGACTGCCTCTTTTAACTCAAGGACTCTTTTAGGTAGAAGCTCTAAACTCAGTGGTTGCTATATCTTGATGTTACTCTCTGAGTATTCGCTCTTTCTGTAAATAGGTTTTTATGTTTCCATCCTTATCTCTCTATTTGGCTAGCCAGGCACCAAATGGTATTAATTAAACAAATGCCCTCTTTCTGTAAATATTATTTTTTCCATGCTCTGATGTTCCAGAAAGAAAAAATATATATCATTTTTCAAGTGAAACTCTCCTTCTACATTTTGTGTCTTGTCTGTAATAAATTATTGCTTGTGATGATTAATAATTGTTATGATTTCTAATGATAAACATCAATCGATGAGACAAACAAGTGATGATATTTTTAAGTTTATGTCTCCTTCTGAAGTCATTCATCTATTGAGTTCCTTCAAGTTAGCACCTTTGCTGTTAGATGTCAGCTTCCACCTTTTGGACCCCATTTCCAACAAACACACATGTAATGTTTCATCACTCAAGTTTATTAAAACAGATATGTTTTTTTATGTTCATTTTACCATTTTGAAATACTTACCGTAATAAATTTCAAATTCACTACTACATACATGAATGTGTAAGTTTTTTCTTTATTATTTTGAATGAGCATGTGATTGTAGACGATAGGCCCCTTTGTGACACATGATTGAAGTATGTACTTGGGAGTAAAGTATGGTGGGGAAGGAACAAGTCCTTGAATAATATGATTATGCCTGGTTAGGTGTAAGCAAAGTCAATTTGATTTTGAGAGAGCCAGCTGTATAATAGTATGTGATTTTTATGATTATTAAATAATAATATGATATTTGCTTAAAAGGGGGTCTTTATATCACAGAAGTAGTACATCAGATCTTGTCAATATTATTATTTTTCTGTTTTTACAAGAGATTCTCAGAAAACAAATAAAAGAGCGTCCAATAATTAATCTGTTATGGGGAAATAAAAGTCCACACTCCAGAAGAAGCCTTGAGAAGAATATAATACTTCTGAATTATTCAATCAAAGGAAAAAAAACAAGAATGTGTGACAGATTAACATCGCTACCAACAACAGACGTTGGTGCAAGTGAAAAGAATTTTAGCCGCCTAAATATGAAGTCTTAAGTTTGAGTTTATGTGAATACAAAAAATTTTTTGGAGAGCCACTCTAATTAAATCAAACAATACTCAGGTAGCTATATCAAAAAACATATTAAGGTCACTATGCTTGCTTGTTTCTGCAGTGATTCCCTATAAACTAAACATGTTACTCTGAACATGCGAAGATTCACAAACAAAGAAGAAGAAAAGATTCCTTCTTCTTCTTCTTTTTTAAATTTGGTCTTTTGTGATAGTCTGAGGCTTCTGTGGTCCATACAAGTGGTTACTGTCAAATTTGCCTTAGGCCTTCATAGCCTTATATGAAAGCCCATCTTTAACAAGTTATGGTTGGTCTTAAATAAAAACAGATGGTAAATTGAGGGCTTAGTCCGATAAGCACAAAATGGAATAAAGTCATTAATAAATAGAGAACTCTTAGGAGACCATTATCAGAAAACTTCTCTTTCAATTGTAAGTGCTTAATCCTAAAACTTCTCTTTCTACATCGAACTTGCACAAATCATTATGGTGAAAGAGCAATATATGTGAGCTGATATGATTCTTATTGTTTGGTTCCTAGAATTTGGAATCTTTATCTCTACTTATCCCTAAACACTTTTTTCTTCTGTATGTTTTGGAGCTCCCTGGTCTTTCTATCATCAAAGGAAGATTCCCTGCAAAATCTGCATAATGCTTTTTGCAAGAGATTGCTGGGACCATGCATGTGTGTGAGTGAGTAGTCTGATTCAAGGGGTCATGAAAGAGTCATAATTAATTTATTTCCATTTCTGACCTTCCTTCCATGCCCAAAAATCTGGGACCTCTATTCCTCTTGAAAAGCACATATGCCCTAATAATAATAACTCACAACCAACATGACTCAAATTGTAGACCGTTTAGGGTTTAGGAACACTTCTCCATACTTGAAAGGAATAAGCAATAAGAATCCAACTGTTTTTACTTTTTACCATCGTAATTTTTTAAGAAAAACATAGCGCCGGAGTTTTTCCCCCTTCCATAAATGATTCCAAATTTTAAAAGTGACTAGTTCTTTGTGTTCATTTACATGCATCTCAACTTAACTTATCCACCTTTCTTGTTTGATTGTAAGTAGGGAGAATTACTATAAAGTCCCGAGGAATAGATTTAATTACCTAAAAGTCCAATAATAATTGGAGAGCATGTAATGACAAGTTATAGTGCAGAAAATGACAATAAGTTTATACTGCTCAGTTGTTATTTTTAGGACTTTTTGTTGATTAAGTATTATCCTTAGAAACTCATAGTAATTAATTTCCCCTTCTAAGTATACTATTTTTCACATTAGACTAAAAGTTTAAAGACGTTTTTACCCTTTTACAATTTATGCCTTAAGATTTGAACCTAAATAATCCACACATATTCAGTTTTACCACAAAACCAACCTCTTAGGGTTAGTATATGGAGAAGTTTTCTGTAATTATTAACTGTTAGCATATGAGTATGGAATTGTTCTAAGTTCACATTACAAATTCAGTTGTACACGTCTGAGTAAAATCTGCATGAAAGTTCAGTAATTAAACTGATTTGAGGAATGAGAATATACGGCTGCACTGAAGGTTAAGTTATCTGCCATAATAATCTATCTTCATCATTTGTCATTTTTCTTTCTTTTCATATTCCTTTCTTGATTAACTTTAAGCTCTTAATGCTTAACAAAATCAATGCCTTCCAAAATTTGGAACCAGATTCATCTGATTTTTTGGGGAATTCAGATTCGCTCCATACTCAATTAAAAGCAGCAAGCACACGCCAATATCTGACTTGTGATAAGTGAGAGTGAAAACAAAAGAGTGATGGCATCATCATCATCTTCTTCTTCATCAACTTGTGTGAGGAGAGAGAAGGACTCAGAGTGGTATTTCTGGACAGAGAAGCAGAACAAGACGTTTGAGAAGGCACTGGCAAAGTACGATGAAGATACACCAGAAAGGTGGGAGAAAGTGGCAAGAGAAGTTGGCGGTGGTAAATCTGCACAACAAGTTCAAAAACATTATCAGATTCTCTTGCATGATCTCTCATACATTGAATCTGGACGTGTTCCTATTCCCAACTATAAATCTCCATCACCTTCCTCCCTGGTTCATCAACACGACAGGTTTAGTTTCTCTTGTGCAACTCAAGTTCTAGTTTTTTTTCCCTTTTGATTGATGAAGGAAATTATAGTTTTTCTTTCAGGCTATAGTTTTTTTAGTTGTGATGGTTATTTTAGTCAATGGCTTCTGTTACAAAACGACAATGTTTCGTTTTGTTTGAAGTTACTGTTACATGAATAAAAGGGGAAAGAAGAAAAAGGAGAAAGAAAATAATGAGTTTTTTCTTATTTTGATATATGTTAACTATAATTTCTGTACTTTTATTTTTAATCGTGATGATGATACTGTGCTAATCATTGAGTTTTTTTTCCCCTCCCTTTGTTTGCATATATAAACTGGCAGGCTTTTGAAGAATCTTGGGCTGAATTAATTGGAAGAGGTGGCCCCGTGTTTATCAGCAGCGATATATTTGGTTTCCCTTGGAAAAATTTATCACTGTAATAAATTACCTTAGCTACAAAAAAATGTAAGAAATATCATATTATCCTGTAAAAATGGCCTAGTTAACTAGAATGAAGCTCATGTGGTTTTGTTTGAGGATTGCACGTTTTTTTAGTATATAAAACTATAGAAAAATTACTGATATATCCCGTGTAATAAATAAATATAAATAGGTCTCCCAAATTTAAGTTAATACTAATGTGTTTGAATGGATTCAATATTTACAAATTTAACTTATAAATAACGCAACACGCCTTATAAATATAAAAGTTTAAATTGTAAATATTAAACGGTTAAATACGATTTGTACGAATATTAAATTTATGACTCTCTTTTTTATTATAAAAATTTTTAGAAAGGGATTGGGTTCACCCATAAATCTAAGGGCAAAGCGAAATATACTTTTCTCCTAAGTAGTACCAATGTCGGGGCAGGGTGTGCGGTACACAGGAGTTAAGATGCATTCCCAAATATCACGATTATAACTATAACAAAATAGTATTTTAAGAATTAAATATGCTATAAATAATCGCATGTCTCTTTTTTTTTTGTTAATTGAATCCATGACTATAGGTGAAATTCAGGATTTTTTTTTTTTTGTGGTACAGGACTTATTTGTATATATTTTTCTTACCTGACACTGATAAGGAAGGCCCAAGTGAGTTTAATGTCAGTGAGCACAGCTTTTTTGTTTGAAAGGACATTAGGCCCAAAAAATCTTGGAATCTAAAGATTGATCAAGAGACCAAGAGCCCAATAGTCCAATAAGACTTATTGCGAGCCCAACCAAAATAGAGACCCATTTCAAAATTTCAAAAATACTATTTCTATTATTTTTCCCCAATAATAAAAGACTTTTACCTCGTGTGGAATATGACATGAAGGGGTTGTCAACTAAAACACGTCCTGACTAGTTTTCATTACTTAATTTCTGAAGACAATTAAAGTCCATATGATTTTAGTTTCAAAAACAAGAAAATAACACTTCTAGATGTGTCGTCCAATAGTTCTCTCTACATAATACTCATTTTATTGAATTAAATAAATTAATTAAATTAATTAATATATTATACCTTTTTTAAAATATTCTAATTATATTCTTTAATTCTTTCCTTTTCTCTTTATCTTGATTATTATTGAGATAATATTGATAAAGATATTTAAAAAAAATTGATAAATATAAGAAATAATTTTTATATTTAAAATACAAATCAACTTTGTAAATATGTCTTAATATTAAAGATTTGAGGAGTAATATATAACAAATCACAATATATATATATAAGTTATTAAATTTACAGCAAGCCATTGCAATTCAAAAGTCATTAAAATATGATTAATTACTAAAACTACACAAAGCCAATGCAATGCAAGCCTAAAAAATAACTTTTAATGTCTTTTTTTTTTTAAGTAACAACGGTTAAAAGTAAATTTTTAGCTATTTATTTATAAAAATATTACTGTATTTTTATGATATTTTTTAATTTAACTGACATAAAATAGTGTTGTAAAAAACTATATTTTTTAATATTGGTTGAACTCTACTTTCATATTGTAATTAAAAAAAATGAGTGGAATGATCGTTACCAGCTATTCAATGATTGTGTTAGCAATGTGCAGCACAAGACGTGGGTTATGGATTGTGTGAACGAAGTAAATAGTTGCATGCTTAGCGAGAAAGAAAGAAGAAATTTAGGAAACTTACCCTAACTGGAGAAAGAGATCTAAAAAGATTTTTAAAAAATGGTCTTTAATTTCAAGGACAAATGGGAAAGAAAGACTTGCATTTCCATTTATGGCTAAAGTTTGGGACGAAATTTCCTTATTGCTTGTAAATGTGGCCCATCAAATAAATATTGTCTACAATTCACCAAACATACCAATTCCATCTTCAAAATCCAAAACTAGTAATTCCACAAGTATTTAAGGAAAATTAATTATTTAATTATTGTAATCTTTAATCAATTATAATTCAGTCCTTTAAATTTTAATTATTTAATTTATTGAATTATTACATTCTATAAATTATTATAACTTAATTTTTAAAAGATTAAATATTTTCTAATAGTTTAAGAAACAAAGTATCAAAATTATAAAAATTGGGTTATGAGTAAATTAGAATCATGTGGACTAAATAATTATTATTTTTTAAATTTTTAATATATGATATAATTAAAAAATTGATCTTAAATATGAGACTCACTTCTTATATTTATTTATTTTTTAAATAACTCGTATTGATACTCCTTCAATAATAATCTAATAATAGAGAGATAGAGATAATACAAATTATCAAAGTATTTTAGAAAAAATAAATTATATTAATTTATTTAATATAATTAAGTAATTAAATAATTTATATATTAAGAATATGAGGGGGAGTATTATATTTTAAATATGATTAGCGGTTGAAGTTATCATCAATATCTTTCACGTCGAGGGTTTGGTTGTTGAAAGAATATCGATGTTTCTTGGCTTGTTCATGGGGCATGGACGTATAATGAAAATGACCCGACCAGGAGCAAGTGTGGAATGTGGCAATTAATGAATACATTGGATGAGATCATGGATGCTGCTTCTTGGCTATTCTCGCTCATTCTCTCTGTCGTGGGCCGTTGACTATAATTTACAAGGACATAAGACAAGAGTGGGTTGCATTTGGTTAGGTTGAATTACGTTGGCATATATTCATTCTATAAAACGAGGAAATTAAGCGAGAAATAGAACACGACAAACGTTTTAGTTGGGGTGACTCCCTCTCAAAGCAACCCCACGCCATCACCTTACTTACCCCCATTTCCCATATAATTGCGGGCCCTTACTTCTTTTTGATTTACTTATTTTATCAAAGAAGATTTAGAATTTTTTTTTTTACCAACGAAAAGACAGAGATCTAGCTAAGCAAGTTAATTCTTTATATCATATTAAGATAAAATTTTCAGTTTCTAGGTTGTTTACATTTAGTACTTATCACTATTTTGAACAGAATTACTTGTAACTTAAGAATACATATAATTAATATAAAAAAATGATTAATTGAATTGGGGAAGTCATTAAGTTGATGAAATGTGTACGTATATGTAAGTCACATCATTGTTTGAAGTCAATTTAGACACAAAGTCCAATAAAAATAATAAAAAATTAGTTTATATTTTAAAAAAAATAATTTAATTTTTGTTATTATTATAAATATATATATTTTTTAAATGATCTCATAAGTTTTTTATGAATATTTTATGAGCTAAGAGATTATGCCTAATTTTAGTGTGAGATTTATTTCAAACTCACATTCTTTTTTTATATATAGAAAAAAAAGGTTTGGAGACAAGTATTTGAAAACAATGTGCAACAACGCAAGGAACAGTTTTTGTGTTGAAAAACTTGGGCGATACAATCAAATGTGAGACGACACTTCCTATAAATGCAATATTGGCGGCTTCTTCTCTGCAATAAATAATCCCATTATTATTATTCGAATACATGGCCTCCATTTCCTCATCTCATGACTACTTCAATTCTTCTCTCTCATGCTACATCCTAACTATACTATACTCATACTTGTTGATGATAGATCTCCTTGTCTACTTTCCTCATAATTTCCTTTTTCTTTTTAAAAAGCTCTGCTTCATTATAAACAGTAGTTTAGATGAATTAGATCTTTATAACTCACCAAGGATTAAGACATGCTAATAATTTCCTCATATTAATAGCAGGATTTAAAGTCACAGGCCCATTTCTTAAAAAATAAAAGTAAAAATTATTACCTCGATCATAATTATAAGAGTTAATAATTTTTTTAAATAAATTAAAAAATTAAATAAGATAATTAATTATAATTAAATTAAATCTCTTAAAGTAGACATGTATTATATACTCTATAATTTATTCAAATTTATTAACTAGATATTATATTAGCAATATTTAATTGATTTATTTGACTTAATTTATATAAAAAAATAATTATTATTTGACTTACTTAATCTACATAAAAAATTAATTAAAATTTATAATTAAAATTGGGGTAGTATTTTGATCTATATATGTTGCCTAAATTTGAGAAGACAGCCAAGACGTTATAGTACAAGACTCGAGAAATGTTCATGGAAGTATATTTGTGGATTAGGAACGAGATTACTGAACCACCTGCAATGTTAAAAGATGCGGATCACATCTCACCAAGTAAAACAAGGTTTGGCCAATTGTTGAAGAAAATTGAAATGGAAAAATGGTTAAGTAAATATTTGGAAGCAAATAAACAATGCCAGTTGGGAAAGGAATTATAGAAGGGGAGGAGGGTCAAAGAAGGCGATGATGTTGCCTCCCGGTTTTCCTTGATTCGGCCTTTTGACTTTGACCATTTTCACACTATTTTAAAGGGTTTCTTGCCTCTTTATTCGTGTGGCGGGATACCCCTTTCCCTGTTTCTCGCCTCCCCTGTTATCTTCATCTTTATCTCTACTCATTCTCTCAAATCCCAACACAATTTCTCGTTATTTTTAGGTTTAAGTCCTCCAGATACATTAGATGTCTGTTTGGATAGCACTGTAATCGTAATTTTATAAATGATTTTTTACCCAAATTTTAATTTAAAAAAAATTAAATAAACAGATATATTTAATTAAAATTATTTTTAAGTTAAATTATAGTTAAAAATGATATTTTTAAATAAAATGGTATGAATAATTTCTAAAATAGTAAAAAAATTTATAAACTACTAAATTAATATTTTATCCCTATTTCTTTCTCTTCTCTCTTCTATTCTTATTGTCGTTATTGTATGCCGCCATGTCTATTTCTTTCATTTGTGAGTCGCTCTGCCGTATTATTGTCTGTGTGTCATGGGTTGCCAGAGTCAATAGCTTTTCGATATTGTTGCCTTCATTATACTCACTACAGAAGATGATGAAGAAGAGCTACAGTTGCTAGAGTCAATAGCTATTCATTGGGAGGAATAGAATTTCTTAAGAGTAAAAAAAAATTCTTTACCTCATACATTTTATAATAATTTATAAATCATAAAAATTATTTTTAATAATAACTATTTAAATATTTATTTATTCAATTTTTTTTCATAAACTCTTATTTAAAAGTATTTTTATAAAAATTGTCTAAAATTATGTTTTATAAATTATTTTTTTAAAAGTATAATTTAAATGGGTATATATAAAATTAATATATTACAGAAAAAATTAGCATAGCTCCTGCATAAAGATGATATACACAAATAAACTCTATAATTAATTCATTCTGTATTTTCATTTTGCACCAGAATGTGTTGCTTTTTTTTGTTGAATTTAAATATTTTAAATGGGATTTCTTAAATTATAAATTATAAGAGTATTTACATTAGTTTTGATCACAATAAAATATGCGTGCTCTTATGTGAGCTGGGGAAGTTAAAATGACCAACCAATAAGCAATAGTTATAAAGCTAAATTGAAGATGTGTGCCTTGATAAAGAGGGCATATCTTTGCGAATTCCAAGGTCAAGGCGTTATTATTTGACCAATAATAATCGTTTGAGAAATCCCTATGGTTTATGTGAACTTCATCCCTATTTGTGATTGTGATACCTTCTTCATTAAAAAAAAAAAAAAAAAAAAGGAGAGAAGAAGTTACGCACGCACCCGCGCGCGAAATTATGGTGGAACCTAATGGGCAAATGTGGTCAAAACACAAATGGATGGCGTTTGTGGGCGGTTTCATCCGTCTCCGGTCTTTGATGATAATGGACGGCCTGCTTAATTCCCTACTTCGTGTGCCTTCCAGTTTTTTGTTTCGGAAATTTCCAGAATATAACATTCCATATTCATATTCATGCTTATTCAATTGTCACCCACTATTCTCAAATTTAGGCAACATGAAGTATATTTATCATCATCAAAATCTCATATTACCATCTCAATATTCTTTTTTATATTATGTCAAATTTGGTTCAATTAGATATAATTTTTTTTAAATATTTTTTATATTCACATAAATTTAAATTTAAAATGTCATATTTTAAACAGTGAAAATATATTTCACTTAAATCAAATTGATCTGGATATTCTACTAAACTTCCTTCTGGAAAAAAGAAGCAATAATAACTTCTTTTCCGGTGATATAGCTGGACAATGTTTCCTTGTGAGAGCTGTAGGATGAGATTTGGAGATATTGTTATTTATCAAAAAAACATATATATATTTTTACACACAACATGATACACATGCTATATAGCATGATATTAATTTTATATTTTATACTATTTGAAATAGAACATCATACAACATAATAGTGTTATTTTACAATTATGAATATTGAGTGGGGAAACTGCAACCATAATTGAGCCTTTTTCTTCTCATTAGGGGAGGGCGTGAGCAGGCTTTGGCCTGGCCAGATACGGACAGTTGCAGAGGAGAGGGGAGAGAGAGATTGACGAGAAGAAAGCTGAAGGTACATAATCGCCTCTCCGTTTTCCTCTCTCAGTTGCAGACCGCTTCCTTAATCTCTTCGACTCCCTGTATCGTACCGTACCACCTGTTCTGTTCTCTCTCTCTCTCTCTTCCCCCGCTCACCTGGTTGTTGTCTTAGTTCTTTCTCTCTATATATATCCTCACACCTTCATAAATCATAAAGCCCATCTCCCATTTGCTTCAATTCACGCTCGAATTCACTCGTTTTTCACCTATTTATACTCAAGTCAACATGAGTTCCGATCTCCCCGCCCCCGTCAACGTCGGTGTGCCCATTCATGCCTCCTCCCGGAGGCTGCCCGATTTCTTACAGAGCGTCAATCTCAAGTACGTCAAGCTCGGCTACCATTACTTGATGACCCATTTGTTGACCCTCCTCTTGATCCCGCTCTGCGCCGTCATTTTGGTCCAAGCTTCTCAGACCAACCCCGACGACCTTCGCACCCTCTGGCTCCACCTCCAGTACAACCTCGTCACCGTCATCGCCTGCTCCGCTTTTCTCGTTTTTGGATCCACCGTTTACATCATGACCCGACCCAGATCCGTTTACCTCGTGGACTTCTCCTGTTATCGCCCTCCTTTGCATCTCCGGGCCACAAACTCTCAGTTCATGGAACACTCGAGGCTCACCGGCGACTTCGACTAGTCCTCTCTCGAGTTTCAGCGTAAGATTCTAGAACGTTCTGGGTTAGGGGAAGAAACGTGCTTTCCAGAAGCTATGCATCAAACACCTCCAAAGCCTTCCATGGCGGCTGCGAGAGAGGAAGCAGAACAGGTGATGTTCGGAATATTAGACAACCTGTTCGCGGACACTAACATCAAGCCCAAAGACATCGGAATCCTCGTCGTGAATTGCAGCTTGTTCAATCCGACGCCGTCGCTTTCAGCGATGATAGTGAACAAGTACAAATTAAGAGGGAACATCAGAAGCTTCAATCTGGGAGGCATGGGTTGTAGTGCAGGGGTCATAGCAATTGATCTCGCCAAAGATATGCTTCAAGTTCATAGGAACACATACGCCGTTGTGGTAAGCACTGAGAATATCACCCAGAATTGGTATGTCGGGAACAAGAAATCCATGTTGATCCCAAATTGCTTGTTTTGCGTTGGTGGGGCAGCTATTTTGTTATCCAACAAGGAATCAGATAAGAGAAGATCCAAGTATAAGCTTGTTCATGTGGTGAGAACTCATAAAGGAGCAGATGATAAAGCCTTCAAATGCGTGTATCAGGAACAAGACGACGCAGGCAAAACAGGGGTTTCTCTCTCAAAAGATCTCATGGCCATTGCAGGTATGAACCTCCAATCACATTTTCTGCATCTTCACCTAATAATAGATGTAATTGTAAAGAAAATTTGTTCAATCGAAAATTCTAGAACAAAGTAGAGAGCAATGAATGTTGGGAATTACAGGAGGAGCACTGAAGACGAACATAACAACACTGGGTCCTCTGGTTCTACCAATAAGTGAGCAGCTTCTGTTCTTCGCGACACTAATGGCGAAGAAGATATTCAAAGCGAAACTAAACGCATACATACCAGATTTCAAGCTGGCGTTCGAGCATTTCTGCATCCACGCCGGCGGGAGAGCAGTGATCGACGAGCTGGAGAAGAATCTGGATCTTGAACCGCACCACGTAGAAGCTTCGAGAATGACGCTTCACAGATTCGGGAACACATCGTCGAGCTCAATCTGGTACGAATTGGCATACACAGAAGCGAAAGGAAGAATGAGTAAAGGGTATAGGGTTTGGCAAATCGCGTTTGGGAGCGGATTCAAGTGTAACAGTGCAGTGTGGAAGGCTCTACGGAACGTGAAGCCATCGCCGAAGAATCCATGGGAGGATTGCATCCATAGGTACCCTGTTCAGATTCTTTCATAATTGAAATTAAAATTAAAATTATAGTAATTTGGACGCAGTAATTGATTGATCATTCTCAGTCTCACTACTTTCGAGATTGATGATGAGGTTGTATGTAGGATTGCTTTGATCGTAACAACCCCTGGCTGTATAATTACCACATTGTTTTTGTCATTATTACGCAGTTTTGTGTTAATCGTGTTAATGTGTTTGTACTTTTACAATATTCACCCTCCAAGAATACAAATTCAAATTTTAAAAATTTATTTATGAAGAAAAAAAAAATACTCTAAATCTGGAAATAGATTGTACTTTTAAGTAAATAAAAAAATATTTATTGGATGAAAAAAAATTAAAGAAGAAAGATGATACAAAACTTCTAAAAATAAGAATTATTTTTAATATTTTAATCCAAATATAATTTTAATATTTTACTCCTGCATTGATTTTTTTTTTCCTTGGTCAAAACAAATGAATTTTATTAATAACCAAACAAACAGAATACCCAGGCAATAGCCCAAAGGCCAACTAGACCTCCTGCATTGTTCTGAGAATGTGGTTCGCTATATAATTAATACTTAGACAAGATTTCTCATATTTATATATGGATATTAAATGGCTTATTGTTTTTTAGACTCCAAAGGAAATTGACTATTAGAAGAGTTAGAGGTGATACACTTTTCATTAAGAAAAGATAAGATAACAGAAGAAAAAGTGCGCCGAAGTTGCAGCTCTGTTATAATGTGAATCTTAGGCATATCAAATATGAAGACTGTTGACTATCAGAAAAAAAGAACTTTTTTTCTGAGAACTTATTTGTAAAAGGTACATGGGCAGCCTTGCCCTTTCTACATGTCTGACGTCCCACAATTTAATGTCTTTCATTTTACCCAATTAACAAATACGCCCTCATGAATCTCTATATTAAAAATTAATGAAAAATATATTCATTTTTCTTCCTTGATAGTAAAGCAAGCAGAGTTAAAATATATTCTTTCCTCCCAACAAATTGCATATAAAAAGATTGTGAAACCCAATATACACAGAAATTAATTATTCACAGCATTTTTTTATATTGATATGGGTATATATAGCTAGAAGTAGTGATTAATTATCTTATCTACGAGATATTTTTTATATCTAAGAGTGATATTAGAAAAACTCCCCCCAATGAGGGAACTGTTAGGCCATATTTATTGTGTCCCCATCATAATAAAACTTTATTATTATTATTATTATTTTTAAAAAAAATCAGGCTTACCAAAAAAAAATTATAATAAAAATTAGTTTTTATTATGATGGAGACACAATAAATATGGGTCAACTTTATTGTGTCCCCATATGGGTCAATAAATACGGGGACACAATAAAGTTCACCATCATAATAAAACTTTTTTTTTATACAAAGGTTTAAGTTTAGATGGGTTTAAGGTTGATCTTTTTTTTATACTTATGAAATTGCCTAAAAGAGACTTCACGACAATAATAATAATTAAATTCATATTTTTATAGAATACGAGTCAATTATTTACTATCTATACCGACTCTCATTGTCATAATCAAATTTGGGTGGCATAATAAAACTTGATAAAGAAGAGTGTAGACGAAGCCAATCAAATTTGGGTCAACTCCTTCAAAGAGGAGCAATGGATAGGTGGTTGAGGAAAGTAACCAAATCCCAAAAGGATCTGTATCAAAAAAAATTACTAAATGATAGATGGATTGGTGGCCCAATGTCCTGTATTGGCAGCCCATTACAAAGTAATTGGGCCTTCTAACAGTGATCCCCACTGCAATAATGGCCCAAGTAATGGGGCCTACCATTTTCTCGTGAAAATAGAAAACCAAAAATCATAAACCTCGTAAGAGAAGTATGAAACAGAGTCGAGTGAACCTACCTTATTAGGGAATGATGTGCAATTATGAGTCGGATTCACATTTTATTCTTTCTTTAAACTTATACAGATTTAATGCATTACGTTGCATGAGGTTTATGGATATTATAGATTCCTAGAAGTTATTATATTTTGTATTAATAATACGAACTTTATTTCTCATTTAGTGGAATAATGAAGCTTCTCGCTTTCTTGTCAAATGTTAACTTTATTTTTAATGTAATATGTATTTTCTACACAACCAAATATCCACGATTCCCGATTTGCGTCTGCCCGGCAGGCTACTATGTGCCATGCGGCGCTCTCCTTTTGCATTCCTCATGCCTGCAATGGAAACGGCTTTTCTTCTTGTTTTTTTTTTCTAAATATAAAAAAATTAAAAAGAACCCAACAGGCGTTTCCATACTTCACATCTTCGGTATTTACCAAGATTTATTATTAAAATTATCATCAAATAAATTTTCCACTTCTAATGAACCAGATTAGGAATCTGATACACTTCGGCATCGTTATTGACCTTCAAATTAATTAGTCGAGCAGCTATCTTAGTATATAACCCTATTTCGTTAACGGAATATGACCCCAAATACCAAAAGACACCTTAAAAGTCTAAGGATATTCCTTGGGGTTTTAGGGAGACATATCTTACGGCTTCAATTGACAGATTTGAAACATCAGAAGCCCGCTAAATATAAGGTAAAACAAAAAGAAATATGACAATGCTCTGTAGAAATTCTGAATTCCTGACTACATTGATCGTTTATAAACAACCAGATCACAATTCAGAGGTCAAAAAACGAGAACCACAGTAACACGAACCCATACCAGAAACCAGGACATTCGAACAACCGAAAGTAACCAAGAGAACAGAATTTAGAAACCCCACCCAGACCCACACATCCCTCAAACTCCAACTCAAACTACAGATACTATAGATATTTGATCAACTCTAGTTCCTCCAGCTTCCGTCAGAAGCACCTCCTCCTCTGGAGTAACGAGATCCACCGTCACCACCACCATAACCACGGTCACGTCCGCCGCCATAACCGCCGCCGCCATAGCCGCCGCCGCCGTTTCCTCCGTATCCTCCCCCGCCGTTACGGTTGTATCCACCTTCACGGCGACCTCCACCTCCGTATCCACCTCCACCACCACCATATCCGCCTCCACTTCCATATCCGCCGCCTCCGCCGCCGCCTCCTCCTCGGCCACGGGACTGAGCCTCGTTGACAGTGATATTACGGCCATCGAGATCCTGGCCGTTCATCCCCTCGATGGCATCTCTCATGGCCTGCTCAGACGAGAAGGTTACAAAGCCGAACCCTCTTGATCTGCCAGTCTCACGATCGTTAATAACCTGTATCAAAATACGGAGAGTCGCGTCAGATCTAGCATAAAGAACACCAGAACCAGATCTGGTAAACAAAAAGAAAGAAACGCATCAAAATCGATCGATCTTCGCCTTTGGCACAAAGATGAAGATGAACGTACCGATTGGTGTGAGTAATAAAAGAATCAAGATAGTAACACAAAGATGAGAGATCAAGTAGTAACGCAAACAGATCAGAGAACACAGATCAGATGGGATCCAGAAAATCCAAATCCGCATCGTGACAGATCCGATTCCTGCTACAAACGGACCTTCGATTCGACGATTTCGCCAAAGGGAGCAAAGGCCTTCTCAAGGGCATCGCTGTCGGTGGCCCATGCGAGCCCCCCAACGAAGCACCTGTATTCAACTTCAGCGGACGCCATAGATCTGAGAAAGTGGGTCGAAACCCTAGAAAATGGGGACTGAAAGGGAAATAGGTAAAGGAGGATTAAAGAAAATCCACCGTAAGAAGTGGAGAGCACGAGGAAAACTAGTGAAGCCCAAGGCCAGTTATATAGCCGGGGATTTTTTAACTATAGTTAAGGAGAACGGAGGCCGGGTCCTATCCGGCTAGAGTACTAACTAGGGTTAGATTAACGGCCGGTTATTGCTCTATTTGGATCTTGTTTGGTTACGGATTTAAGCTTTTCTCATTATTATTACGAGTAAGCCAAGTCCGTTTCTATCTTAATAAATAAAATCTCATATTAATAATTTAATTATTAAAAATATATTATTTTATATAATTTTTTGGAGGAGAAAATTTTAAAGGAATTTTTTTATATAATTTTAATTAATTACTTTTTATATATTTTTAATATCTTAATTATATTTAAATATTTTTTTATTCTTCTCACCTATTATTTTTATTTTAATTGTTAAAGTCTAATAAATATAATAAATAATTTATATATTATATTAAAATATATAATAATTATAAAATTAATAAGAAATAATATTAAAATTTTATCATATTTTTAATTTTTTTAATTTTATTATATATATAAATAGAATAAAAAATTTTAAGATTCATAAATTAAGAAATAATAATTTTAATATAAATATTATAAATAAAAATAAATAAATTTAAATAAAAATATAAAAATATATTTATTAATATTTAATTAATTTTTCTTTTTATATTTTTAAATTAAATAAAAAATATTATTTTTTTTTCTATTTTTATATCTATAATCTCTCTTATCATTTTCTATTCTTACTAACCAATCTTTCTCTCAACAAGAGAAGTGTTGTTTTTTCAATTAGGATAGTGATTCCTGGGATTTATTTCAAAAAATAAATAATTATTAAAGATAGGGATTAGTTAGAGATAAAACTGGCAAAAACTATGTATGTGGGTCCCAAAGTCACGTGACAAAGCTGCTGAGGCGGGACTCAGACATATGGACAACGCAAGCCAGATATTTTACTGTCCCAAAATATCTGATTCTTCTTCTCATAAAATATCTTATTCGTTAAAGTACAATTTTACCCCCAGTACTTTTGCGAATTTCTGATCTACCCTGATTCCCGAATGAGGCGACGAATGATTCCGACATTTTGGAAAAATTATACGTGTTTGAATACAATTTTAAAAAAATATATTTATAAAAAAATAAATTTTTAGACTGTTTATAAAAAAAATTGAATAAGAATTTATAAAAAAAATTAAAAAAATTAATATTTAGATAGTTATTTTTAAAATTATTTTTATTATTAGTAAATTATAAAAAAAAATATATGAGTATTAAATGATAAGAGATGGGATATAAGAGAATAGATAGTATAAAAAAAATATGAGAGAAGAGATAGGGTGTAAAAAAAAGTAGAAAATATTGTATAAGAAAAAATAGGAGTAATATAATAATTGATTAATTTATAAATTCTTTTACTGTTCTATAATCTATTATAATAAATTTATCTAAAATTTTAATTTTAAAACATGGTTTAATTTAAAAATTTTTTTGAACAAATATAATTATTTATTTTAAAATTTTTTAAAATTTAAATTTTACTAAAACCTAAATTTTAAGTGTTTTCAAACACATCCATTGTATGCAAGATACATGAGCAATAACAAGATAACACCTTGAATCCATTGCTAGTTCGATGAATTGCTTTCATTTCCTATAGAGACGCAATGCTTCAATTTTCTCCATCTTTGAGCTTGCAACTCTCATTTTTAATTCATCTCAAATCCAACACGATAGATTGAGAAAACTCAAACCTTAGTCGGGCATTTCAACTAAACTAAAATTTACAACTTTAAACCCTATTCCTTACTTCACAACGCAAGCTTCATCTCAACATTTTCCATAATGTTTATAAAAGAGAGTGAAAGAAGGGAAAGATGGACTACAAATTGTAAAATCATGGGAAGGAAGCGTATAAAGTAGCAAAATGTTTGAGAGGACCAGAAGAATATCCCTATTCTATTGTTGCTATTAATAGTGTTTATAGTAAGAAGATAAAGATGGTGTACAAAAAATATGAAAATAACTTAAATGAATTAACAGAATTTATGTATGCAATAGCTAAGATAATTAGTAAAAGGAATGATGTATAGTTTTTATTAGATAGTTATTGAAGCATTTATGGCTTTTATATATTTTGATATATGCTGTAAAATATGTCTTAAGTATTATTACTTATATTTATACATTTAAGTAGATATTCAAAATAAGTATGCCTTTCAAACATTGTCAAAGAATATATATTTTTAATATTATTGATGATTTATATATAGTATGTAACTGTTATTAATTTAATCCGTAAGTAATTTTAGAAAAAAAATAGAGTTATTATTTTATTGAAATTAAGTTTTAAAAGAAATATAGAATTTTAAAGTTATAAAACTCGAGTTTTAGATATAAACTCGAGTTGTATAAAGTTGCTAATTAGTTAAACTAAATTTTAGCTTAGGGAGTTGATTTTTCTAAAATAATGTATTACGATATAACATAAGTTATGTATGGGATTTGAGTTTTACAATGATAAGACTCAAATTTTAGATAATAACTCAAATTTTATAAGAAATGATCAATGTAAAACTTGAATTTCGTTACAAAATTTGAGTTTCTATCTACAGGATAACTTTTATCTATTTGCAAAATATCATTTTTTACTATAACTCGATTTTTTTCTTATTACATAATTTAAAATTATGCAAAAAAATTCGAGTTTTCACACATAAGTTCATAAGGTACAATAAGAATATAATAATAAATTAATAATATAATTCACTCATTTACCTCTTTCAATTAAATAAAGGATCATTAAAAATATATTCCCTCATTTTCTTTGTAATCAAACTAAACAAGAAAATATTTAACCTTTTCCTCCCTTTTGTTTACTCCCCTCCCCTTTAACCGAACATCCCTTTAGTAATAAGCTAAAACAATCTGTTTCAGGGTTTCCAATTTCAAGCCCAAAAGGCCCAAACGACTACCAACTATACCTGCTTTGCCCCCAAAAGAACGATTGTTTTAAGCATATTAAGAGAAATAAAATCTATTCGGTTTTCGAAAAAAATAATTTTTAAACTATTTGCTAGGGGATATAATCTTATCTTTTAAAGAAACAATTTTTTTATAAATATAAATATATTCTTAAATTAAAATTGTAATCAAGATATGACAATTGTACTGTGCTTAATATTTTATTGATAATCTTTTTTGCAAGTTTTAAATCAACCAGATTTTCTGAGATAACATAATGCATGGTCAAACAATTTCTTGACGGTCAGGGAAAGCTAACATAATTTATTTATTTTTAGGTTGTATAAGCTACATTTTTTTAATTACATGTGCATTCCAAGGCTTCTGGCCTCAAGGCCCATTGTAAACTTCAAGATCAATAAATGAATAGGGCTCAAGGCCCATTAAACATACTGAAACTGTAATTCTCTTTGGCCCATTATGGGGAGGGATGTACAAATAGTCAAATTTTTGCGTGGACTTCCCAGCCTAATAATGGATAGATCATCAAAGTCAACGAAACAGCCTTTTCAGTATATTATAAAGTTATGAGAAGGGTCCTATTTTAGATAATAGTTTAAAAAAATTATAAAAAAAATTAGATAATTTTAAAAAAATATTTTTAGAGAAAAGTTTATAGAAAAAAATAATTTTAAATAAATGAATATTTTGATAGTTATTATAAGAAAAATTTTATAATTAAAAAATTATTAGAAATAATATAATATTATTAAAAATATAAGAGAGGAGAAAGAAAATATAGTATAAGAAAAAGTATAGTAAAATAGTAATTAAATATTCCATAAACTATTTTACTATTTTAGAAATTAATTTTAATAGTTTATCTAAAATTTTAGTTTTAAACTATAATTTTATCCAAAAAATATTTTAGACAAATATAACTATTTATTTTAAATTTTTTTCTAAACTAAAATTTGGATAAAAAACTATTTTAAAATATTGGTTTAAGTGTTTCCCAAAACACCTAATAGGATCGACCAATATCTTACCAGGGCCTAGTGTCTAATTTTTATTCACAACTTATATTTATATTTAGAAGAATTACTCAGAGATCTTATAAAAAATATTATAAAAAAGTTATGTGAAATGATCAAATAATTAAATAGCCACATTAAACTTAAAAATAATAAATTCAACTTATATAATTATTAAGTTACTCTTATATATAAATAATAAATATTTTAACACATAATAACAATTTAAAATAGTAAAAATGACAACTAAATGATAGGTGATTATAAGTTAAAATAACATAAATAATAATTAATTATTATTATTTAAAGTTATTATTTCATGTTCCCGTAGTTATAATTTATGTTACTTCAAATAGATATTATATTTTTAATAGCTAATAATTTATACATAAAAATAATTTGATAATTGCACAAATATAATTTATTATCCTTATATTGTTTATGATTATTTAATTATTTCACGTAACTTTTTAATAAATTATATTTCACATGAACTCTAAATAATTCTCCCTTTATATTATTGTGTGCAAAAGATATTGTGAGATGTGCCAAGAGACTCGCATATTTAAATGGGTGGCTTGACTTCTGAGATTTCTTTTCGCAGTTTTGACGGATGCTAAGATGCATATTACAAAGAGATATGAAAGTAGCATTATATCTTTCTTGCTTTCAATACTTTCTAAGAAAATAAGTCTAGCAATCATGTCAAAATTTTTGTGTTGATTTTTTTCTGTGGGTTGATATGCTTGTCCACGAGGTTTCATGATGATCATCCAAAAATGATTTTAACTTTAAAATATCACCATTACAATAATGATGGCGATGGGAAAGGTGATGATTAGATTAAAACTTTTTATTGATACAAAGGAGCTTATATATTTTTATATACAGATAATATTAATATTTTAAAAAATATATACACATGAACAATATTTAAACTCATATTTTTTTATTAATACAATTTTTAAATAATTTTTTAATCAATTTTATAAAATAAAATTATAGTAATACTCCCTAACAAACAAAAAATAAATCTCAAAAAAATATTGTTAACATAGTGTTAATTTTACCGTATAAGATTTTATTAAATTCTTTTAAATTTTAATTTAAAGTTTTAAAAGATATATATATATATATATATTAAAAGAGATAATTATATATTCTAAAATTATATTTATTAGTTGCTAGTATATATGTTAATATGATTAAAAAAATATGTAAATATTATTAGAAAATAAACATATTAAATATAATATAATCAGTCTAGATTATAATATATATGAATATAAAATATAAATGATATATAGTGGAAGACTTAAATTTACCTCTCGCCATTAGCTTGATTGATCTGAGAAAAATTAAAATAAAATGAGATACCTGTCAAACAGAAAAACACTGTCAAATAAATAATAGGTTATTCTAACTGGTGATTAAGCACAGTTATAGCAACTTATGTACTACTGTCACTAGTGGAGAACCCTCTAAAGTGAGTTAAGAAAACAGATTTTACTTTAGATTCAAAAAGTAGTCACACGATAAATTGAATTGTTAATTTATACCATAAAAATATTAACTTTAAATAAATTAAATTAATAACTCATTTTAAATTAAACTCAATAATTATATATTATACTTAAAAATATTTATTAATTATTCTAATTAGTATATAAATAAATTATAATAAATAATAAATATCTACAAATATAATTTTGATAGTATCAAAAATAAAACTTGAAGAAATGTGTTGGGGGTATATCTGACTAAATAAAGCTAATCATGGGAGTCTCAATCCATTGGCGTGCCACCCAACTTTAGCTGCATAATGAAGAATTCGATCAGATATTGAATAGTACTAGAATAACATAATTGTATTCTTTTCTGGCTTTTATTTTTTTTGGATAAAATAAAATACGTACACAAATTTGGGATAAAATTGTCCAGCTTAATACTCCATCCATCCTATTTATAAGACAATGCTACTCAGTCCTTAATACAATATTCGTTTATAAATTTCAATAAAATATTTGTGACTTTTTTTTTTAAAAAAAAATGTCTTCGTTTCTTCTTTTCCTTCCCCCCCTTTTCCTCACAGCAAAGTATAATTACTGTTGGAAGTTAGTGAAGATGATGCTTTAATCAAGTAATAATGGAGAAGAGTGGTGTGTGGTGATGAATAACGAGACGAGACGGGATCCGACGTGGATCTGGGATGTAGTACTGTAGATTCTAAAGCGGAGAGGCATGTGAAATTAAGAATATGGTAAAAATTAGTTTTAATTAACTGAATTTGTAATCTCACTCACTCTGACAACCTCCTGAGATTAATTTAATCACTATTATATTATCCCTGCTGCCTTGCTTAGTCTCTCTCCCCCATCTCTTCAGATATTCTATCAGTTCATCACATTATGTTAAAATTTCTAATATAAAATATATTAATATTTATTGTCTTGAACATAATTATCTTCAATAAAAAATATTTATGTTTGTAGAAAAAAATACAAACTCAATACAACATCAATAATAAATATATTTTTTATTATTAATTTACCGACGTGAGAATTTATATCATATGCTGAATGATTAAATATATTTATAACATGATAGTTATATACAAAATCATACTATGCTTAAAAAGTTTACACATTTACTGAAAATACATATGAAATTTACAAACCAATGCACCGGATAAAATGAGATGAGCAAAAATTGAAAGAAAGTATATTTTCTTGCTTAAAAATACTTTTTTATAGGAATTTTTAGAAAAGGGTTAGACTCATTCACTATCTAAAGGTAGGATAATGTCTCCCTTCTTCTTATGTAATAATAATATTAGGTAGGGTGGGCCGTCTATTATTCTCGAACGTAAATCAAATACTATTAATTTAAAATTTTAACCAAATTACAAATACCACACCAAACAGCTCTTTTTATTTATTTATTTAAAGTTTTAGTCTTATCCAGTCTATTTATAATCATATAATTTTTATACTATTAATTTTAAATAGTATTAACATGCTGTGCTCAATCATTATTATACATTTATATATATATATATATATATATATATATATATATATATATATATAAAACATAGGTGGATTGGATTCTAATAGTTTATTAGGATAGAGTATATCTTTAAATTTCAATAACGCTTATATATAAATATTTATAGATTATTTATCAACAAAATTTTTATAATAATAATAAAATTTAAAGTCATGACCTTTTAAATTAAGATTAAATTTCTTATCAATTGAATTAATATAATTAACATTATTATATAACTAAATATAATTAACCCAAACGGTTAATAATAAGTAAATTCATCTTCTTGGTCAATTTTATAAAGCGTTACTTCAACCCTTTGAATTTTGAACAGTGTTAAAATGCTCGTAATGTTTTTATATTCATGAAACCCAATGCAGTTAATTAATATGAAACTGTTACTTGAACAGTGAAATGAAACTCGAAATCTGCCTCTCATTCATGAGTTACAGGTAGAATATTGGTGGGACGATAAAATTGCCAACCAGTCTTCTTCAACCTACGGTTTACCACCTTCATTGTTAGATTTCATATAAAGAGAAAGAAAGAGAGAAAAACAAAGCAAGCAAGCAGTAATGGAAGAGGGACCATAGTGTCGTTGTGTGGGCTTAGCAGGACCCGGCAGTTTTGACGGAGGTCAAACCCCCACCATCACTGTGTCAGTGCCTCTCAACTGCCCCCATTTTAATTCATTACTCTGCAATCTACAAACCACACCCCATTGCCTTTTCTTCCTCTTTCTCTCTCCTTGTTTCTTTCTTTATTTTGCCTCTGCCATTTTCCTCTCTTCTTTAATTTGTATTTTTCTACAAGTGGTTGCTTGTTTATCCATCTTGATTCGTTGGTTCTTTCTTTAGTCTTTGAACACTGAAGCTTGATGCTCACTCCATAATTTTTATTTTCTAGGACTTTTCCCGTTTCCTCAAATTTGAAACTTCCGTTTTTCCCTCTGTCTTCCGTCAGAAACAGAGAGAAGAATAGGTGGGGAAGGAGCGGAGAGACGTTGAAGACCGATCATTTTTTCTTGAGGCAAGAGTTAGTTCTTTCTTTTTACATTCATCTTTTTAGAGAGACAGAAATGTCTTATTCTGCATTGCGTTTCTCTATTTGTTATTGCAGACGAGACGATCATATGCGTACGAAATTCATGCATAGCTGAGAGCAAGATGATAATGTTTGGATCTTGAGACATGGTGGATCATCGGCGAAACATAGTGTCTCTCGGGTTCTTGTTCTTGTTGCTTTTTCAGTTCACATTTGAACAGCTTGAGCCCCTGAGTTCGCCCGCAGAGCGACTTGCGCTACTTCAACTTCGATCTTCCTTGGGCTTGAGAACCAGGGAGTGGCCTATAAAAGCCGACCCTTGCTTAATCTGGAATGGTGTAAGCTGTGAGAATGGTAGAGTCACTGGGATCAATATTTCTGGGTTTAGAAGAACAAGACTTGGGATGCAAAACCCGCAATTCTCCGTTGATTCTTTAGCATATTTGACCTTCCTGCAATCCTTCAATGCGTCCAAGTTTCTTCTTCCTGGTCCTGTTCCTCACTGGTTTGGCCAAAAGCTTTCTTCTCTCAGAGTGCTTGATCTTCGTTCTTGCTCCATCACTGGTGCAATTCCTTCTACTCTTGGGAATCTAACCCGCCTAACCACTCTCTATTTATCTGATAATAACCTCACTGGGATCATTCCTGATAGTCTAAGTCAACTTTCAGCCCTTTCTGTTCTTGATCTTTCCCGGAATTTTCTCTCAGGATCCTTGCCCACATCCTTTGACTTTCTTGGGAATCTTTCTTTCCTTGACATTTCTTCCAACTATTTATCCGGGTTGATTCCCCAAGGCATTGGGTCACTTTCTAAATTACAATACTTGAATCTTTCCAACAATGGTCTAACTTCTAACATACCTGCTCAACTCGGGGATCTTAGTAACCTAGTTGACCTTGATGTAAGTGATAATTCCTTGTACGGTGTGGTGCCTCCGGATTTAATGGGGTTGAGGAGCTTACAGAGAATTAAGCTTGGGAACAACATTCTTGATGGACCTTTGCCAGAGAACTAATTTCATACTACATCGCAGTTGCAATTCATAGAGCTGAGACAAAATAATTTTACTGGGGCCTTGCCTGATAACTTGTGGTATCTTCCAAGATTGAGCTTTGTGGATGTCTCCAGTAATAACTTCACTGGTGTGCTTCCTAGTTCTAGTTCTACTGCTAATGCTACTACTCCTACAGTTAAGGGCAACATTTCTTATAACTATTTTATGGAAGCATCACTCCTCTGCTCAAAAGGTTCAGTTTAATTGATCTGTCAAGCAATTATTTTGAGGGCAGGTTTCTGGATTTCGCAGTTAACGCATCACTGGGTAGCAACTGCCTCCAAAATGTATCAAATCAGAGGACAGCAGCAGAATGCGTCTCATTCTATTCCAAGAGGGGGTTCTCTTTTCATAATTTTGGGCAAGCAAACATGACAAGACCCCGTGCAGCAGAAACCTCTGGGAAGAACAATAGAAGGAAAATTATACTAGCAGGAATTTTGGGTGGAATTGGTTTGATTGTAGTTTTGGTGTTCGTGCTGGTGTTGTTGCTTCTCAGTGCTCGTAAGAGGAGTAAATCAAATTATACAGGAGCTGGTTTGGGTGCTCGTCTTGCTGGTGGCAGTCATGGACCTGCTGATGCATTGATAGAATTATCAAAAGTAGCAGACTCATTTACATATCGGCAATTGGTCAAGGCTACAGCTGATTTCAGTAATGCGAATCTTATCAAACACGGTCACACAGGTGATCTCTTCAATGGTGTTTTGGAAAGTGGGATATCTATAGTCGTAAAAAGGATTGATTTGAGTTCAACTAAAAATGAGAATGCTTACATGTCAGAATTGGACCTATTCAGTAAAGTTTCTCATACAAGATTGGTTCCCCTGTTGGGTCATTGCTTAGAAAATGACAATTTGAAGTTCCTGGTTTATAAACATATGCCAAGTGGGGACTTGTTGAATTGCTTGCACAACCGAGAAACTATATATGAAGATGGTACATTGCAGTCATTGGATTGGATAACAAGATTGAAAATTTCTATTGGAACTGCGGAGGCCATATTTTATCTGCATCATGAATGCAATCCACCATTTGTTCACAGGTCTGGATTTGCCTCTAGCTCAAATTTGACTTTTTTGTTCTTTCAATATATATAGGGTTTGCATAACTTTAGTTAACTGTATAATCTGTGTTTTGGATACTACAGAGATATTCAAGCAACCAGTATACTTCTAGATGATAAATATGAAGTTCGGTTAGGGAGTCTAAGTGAAGCCTGCATTCAGGAAGGGGATACTCATCAAAAGAGAATCTCAAGGTTGCTACGGTTACCCCAGTAAGTATTCTACTGGTAACCTTCTATTTTTATGAATCTCATTATGTCTGAGAAATCTTTCATAATATGTTCTTCTTTCTTTGATTTGATCCTTTTGGCTGTTTATCAGAAAATATGATATTCAATGAGATGTAATATTACCTGTCGGATTTTACTTAATCAACATGATCAGACTATGTAACAATAATCTTGGGGTGTTACCCTTTACATCTGTTTCTGATTAACCATTTCCTCAGCATAGGCTTATGTTTGGTGTAGTAGAATTCCATTTAGTTAAAATGTTTGACTTCCTTCTTAGTTTCGATCAATGAGTCTTCTCTAGTGGCTTCCTTAATGCCAAGTCAAATGGAACCAGATTGCTGTTTACATCCAGTGTTAATCTAATGATTCACGGTTCAGTTGCAATGTGAGTTTTTATTAGCGTTGTACTATATTCGCATAACATTTGTCATTAAAAGTTGTCTAATTTCCCATTTATCTTGCTTGGACATGCAGGTCATCTGATCAAGGCTCATCAGGTGAGTAGAATTACTAAATCTAATTGCTTATTATGCTATGCAGCCCTTGAAGAATAAGATTCATGTCTGATTGAGAAAACAGACATGAATCTGATTATGTGTGGCTTTACTTCTTGACTGAGAAAACAGTTCGTTTTTTTTTTTAACACAAGCTTTGTATATTGTGAAAACAGGTTCATCACCAGCAGTTTGTGCCTATGATGTGTATTGCTTTGGCAAAGTATTGCTTGAGATGGTAACTGGGAAGCTGGGGATTGGTGCATCTGTTGAAGCAGAAGTAAAAGTATGGTTGGAACAGACGCTGCCTTACATTAGTAATTATGACAAGGATCTTGTAACCAAGATTGTGGATCCATCCATGGTTGTTGATGAGGATTTCTTAGAGGAAGTGTGGGCGGTGGCTATCATCGCCAAGACTTGCCTGAACCTTAAACCTTCAAGACGACCCCAGATGAGATATGTCCTCAAGGCTCTTGAAAACCCTCTAAAAGTCATAAGGGAAGACAGTTACAGTTCTTCTGCAAGGCTAAGAACAACCTCTTCAAGAGGCTCTTGGAATGCTGCTATCTTTGCTAGTTGGCGTCAGAATTCTGATGTAACAGTGATTCCGGCAGCTTCTGGTGAAGGCGAGCTTTCATTGTCCCGTCAGCGTCGTTCGAATGAGATAGGTCCCGAACCATCTAGCAGCATTCAAGAGGTAGAAGAGAAGCTGGACTAGTACCAGAGCCATGGCTCAAGCCTTTGTACATTTTTCAAGGAAGGACACAAAAGTGGCATTCAAGTTCTTTCTCAGTTTTGCATTTTCGGTGGTTTTGGACTAAATATTTGAAAGGTACAGAGAGGGACATGTGGTAGATATGGATACTTATTTTTCTTTGGCTGCTTGTTCCTGTATAAACAACCCCCAATTTTTTCCCCTGTAATTGATTCTTTCTTGTTCTGCCTCAAGTTCATTTTGTAGAAAGTATATTCTTTTAATTGATTTATCAGATTTTATTGGAATTCGGAATGGAAAAATGGATCAAATTTTAATAATTTTTCGAGATATTTATGCTTGTTCAATCTTCACTCCCCAAGTTTATTGATGACGAAGGATGTGTTTATAAGACATTTGAAAGGCAATGGAAGTATTTTGCTTATTTTCCTTTATCTGTTACTATAAAATTTGTAGGACGGGTTAAAATTTTCTCCTCTCTTATAGAGAAAAAAAAAATAAATTATTACCTTATTTTAATAATATCTAAATTACTTTTTTTTTTCATTTTACAATTATTTATATAAACTATTTTTTATCCCCTAATATATTAAATAATATAATATTAAAACCTTCTCCCCTTATCAATCCAAATAACGTTTTATTTATTCTCCTCCCCTCCATTCAAATTCCTTCCCTTCTCTTCAGTTTAGCCAAACCTGAAAAAATTTGATACCGCAATACCGAAGAGAGCGAAGTAAGTGTTCATCCATTGACACACTCACTCTTATCCGTTGCAATCGCCATTTCGTTCTTCAACACATGGGAAAAGCTTTCATGTCAAAAATACCAGCTGCACCACTCTCCATGCTTTCTCCCTCTCCAATCCTTCTCCACCCCAACTTCCACTATTTTCAACTGCCAAAGTCCACATAGCCCAGATACCCAGAACCTCATTCTCCGCAAGCAGAACTCCCAATCCGCCGCCTTTCTTCTTCACCAACTATCTTCCGACCGAAACCATCATTCGCAACAATTCAATCTCAAATCCAGTGACCTTCAACACACCATGCCCGATGAAGAAAGGATTAAGCTTCTAGAGCTTTCCCTTGTAAGGAGAATAACCCCTCAGTTTCCAGGCTCCATCTATGTTCAATCTCCTAGTGATCCCGATGTGGGTTCTTCTTTGCCGCCTCTGCTAACTCTGTTTAGAGAAAAAAGTTGAAGGTGAAGGTGCAGGCGAGGGGGAGATAATAATGCGTGCGATTGAGATTCAAAGGAAGGTGAAGGGAGAGATTTTTTTGGAAGCGATGATAAAGGGCAAGTTTGGAATCACTTGCGCTACCAATTTGGTCAGTGTATTGACTGGTTTTATCGATTATATCATGATTGAAGCTGCTTCGATGAAAAGAATACCTCAATATTCGCATTTTACGTTCAATTTACGCCAAAACGGTCATAGACGACTTACAAGTTGTGCCTCTTATCAGATGGTTGAAGCATAATGCACTGTCATATCATCGGATATCAAAGCTCATTTTGATGTCAAGAGGAAACATTGAGTCTATAAGACGCCTTGCCGAGTGGTTGAATCAGTACACGTTAAAGGAGAATTTCTCGGGGTCACCATTGTGAATGCTGGAGATAATATTCTGTAACGCAGCAATAAAGAACTGGATGGGATTGTTGAGTATTTAGAGAGCAAGGGAGTCAGAAGGGATTGGATGGGTTATGTCATAAGTTGATGCCCTCAATTGTTATCTTACAGCATGGAAGAAGTTGAGACTATCGTGAAATTCTACCACGATATGGGTTTAAATGATCATAATTTTGGCACAATGGTTTTTGATTATCCTAAAGTTCTTGGTTACTTTACTCTAGAAGAAATTAATCAAAAGGTAATTAGATTCTAATTCAATTTATGAAGCCTATGGTGCATCTCAGAACATATGTTTCATTGTATGCTTTGAATTACAGTATTTTTCTTGTTTAGAAGTAGGACCAAGCCAAACATGAGGGCAGAGATAACTTTTCTCAAATTTAACTTGAGATTTTTAGAATCGACAAGCTTATACACAAATCGTGACGTTTTCTTAGTAATTTCCAGGTTAATTACTTAAAGGAGTTTGGGCTCAAAACTGAGGATGTTGGCAGAGTGCTAGCATTTAAGCCACATTTGATGGGGTGTAGCCTTGAAGAAAGATGGAAGCTTCTTGCTAAGCATTTGTATTATTATGGGTTACCCGAGATGGTATGAGGATAATGCTTATGATCAAACCAGTGGTCTTTTGTATTGATATGCAGACAACAATTGTGCCTAAGGTATGCCATCCCCACTTTAATCTGCATCATGTTTGTAGCTGAAGTCTCAGCTACATATGGCTTGTTCCCCTCATCGCCCTCATGAATGATGATATCGTACTCATTCTCTAGGGCATGTATGAAGGATTCAAGCATATATTTATTCAAATGATTTCTGCTGATACTTATGCTGATGACCAGTCACCTGTTATTTTATGCAGGTAAAGTTTTTTTCACGATTTAGGGATTCGAGATGATGCAATTGGAAACATGCTTCTGAAGTTTCCTACTCTGCTCACGTCCAGCCTCTACAAGATTAGGCCAGTGGTTTGTCTTTTTCATCTGTTGCTTTGGAATTTATCACCATAATCTATTTCTTTTGGCCAATGCCTTGCACCGTCAATAATAGAAGAAAAAGAAAGAAGGAAAAATAAGACTTCCTTCAGATTATGCTTTTGGCAGGAGCAGTTAAGACTTAACTAGTAAGACCATCTTCATTTAGTGATTAGTGATTAGTGATCAGTGTTTTATCAATAACTGATTCTTATGAGATTAGCATGTAGATCATATATGTCTACACATACAAGGATACTGTGAGGTGAACGTTTAGTGACATGTCTCAACAAGGCAGGGAGTGAATTGAGTATTTGATGTATCCATAATTGACTAATACTCCTGTGAATGCCATATAGGTCATATTCTTGATGACCAAAGCTGTGTCAGCGATAAAGATATTGCAAAGGCTATTGCTTTGCGACCAGAGCTCTTGGGATGCAGCATAACGCAAAAGCTTGAAGTGAAATAGTGAATGTGAAATATTATCTGTCACTTGGGATACGTCTTAAGCAATTGGGCGAGATTATTGCGAAGTTCCCAATGCTGCTCAAATACAACATAGATGTCCTTCATCCCAAGTATAGTTATTTGCGGCGAACCATGGCCCCGCCTTTGGAAGATCTCATTGAGTTTCCAAGGTAAATATAGAAAGATGAAGTTAAGGCAAAGTTTTTGTAGGTATTTGCTTGGAGATTTTCCATTAAAGATATACGAAAAAATGTCTAGTGAGTTATTGGTAATTTGAGTTTCAGGTCATGGTTGTCTTTCAATGAACTAAGGCCCTCATTGCTGTCAGGTTTTTCAATTATTCTCTCAATGGGTGAATTATTCCAAGGCACAAGGTTCTGGTGGAAAATCTGATTAATTTGAAGCTGAGATACACGTTAGCTTGTTCTGATGAAGAATTCAGGAAATTGGTTGACTCTGAAATTAGAACGTGACAAACACTGCCATCTGCAGGCACGATGAGTGCTGATATTACGGTTACGGACTCCCAAACATGAACAAATTGATCGCTTTCTGGAATATAAATTATTGGTTGAGTTAGGTGGGAAGTGAAGCAAAGTAATCAAATATCTTGCTGTTCAAGTAATTCTCACGAATTCATCATTACCTTCGTAGAAATGACATATTTTTAGCATAGCTGAGATGTGTGGTGCATAAACTTCTTAGTAGCTAGTGGAGGAACTGGAGGTCCCACATCTTAATGAAACAGTGGAAGAGTATATATGAAGAAGACATGAATAAATTGCGTGTTTCTGAGATGGTTGAGGTAGGCTCATAATAACGATCATGATCAATTTTCTTCTTAGTATTTCGCTCGTTCTTCTCTTTTGATTGGTCATTCCTTTTCGCATTGTTACAGAGGAAGGGGCATATGGCTGTATTCGATTAGCTCCAATGAAGAAGGAAGAACACAAGTCTCAACTATACCTTGCAAATAGTAGTTGGTTCTACTTCCAGTTTTTGTTTCTGTAATTTGACACATTCGATTGATGATAAAACTTCAGATGCAGGTACTTGAACCCCAAATGCTGATGTAAGTATAAACTACAATCTCCTCAAGGCGGTTGATAGATGTACAAAAATGCTATTACAATAAATTTAAGTGTCTCAATACAAATCTTATGATACAAGAATTATAAACGACGAGCAAAAATCTGAAAGACGAAACGTCCGAGTTTTACTCAACTCCGAGGCGGCAGATTGGATTTCTCTTTATGAGGCCAAGATCCACCTACAAGAGAACATAAGAAAATGCAGAGACTTTAGGGAATTGCATCATAGCTTTGAAGTATTTTTAAATTGAGATAAGGAAAAGAAATTCTTGATTTAGACATTTCCTCCATATTAGGATTTAAGTCAAACATTTCAAACGTATGATGAAGAAATGGTATTCAGTTATTAGAATAGACAGTTCACCCTACCTAATATTAGTATTATCTAGAAGGAAGGAAAATTTTACCCTGCCTTTAGATCGTGGGTAAGTTTAGCCACTTTCCAAACGTTTTTGTAACAAAAAAAAAAGTTCAGTTAGTACCTTATGTCCAAAGAGATCCCTGATATTATCTATGCCGTATAGTATCATCGTTGGTCTGATATCAAGGGGGAAAGATAAGAAATAAAAATCATTATAATGTCCGGTAACATATTGTGCAGAACTAAACATATTATAGTCCATTACATCTTTTACCTCAAAACTGAAACCCCAACACAAGAATTTAAGTTTCACATAATACCATGGCTTTTGGAAAAATAATTAATGAGGAACGATGGTCGTCAAATTTGTCTTACCTTTCAAGGGAAAGACCCCAGGCGATAACCTGGACATCTTCAGGAAGTCCCATTGGACGCAACATCTCAGGTCTGAACATGCCAGAGTTTCCTACCTCTACCCATTTTTTAAGGCCTTCATGATAACTGAGGGAATGAATGAACAAATGTTAATTTCTCACAACATTAAGAGGAAGGAAGTGCCTCTTAACCTCACTGTGGCATGAAGACAAGCTAATACCTGAAAATCTCCATGCTAGGTTCAGTGTATGGATTGTAAGCAGGCTTGAACTTCAGCTTAGTCATACCTGAACTCAATATCACGATTAATAACGTTATTAAACTCTATTTTTCTCAAACATAGCAACGGTTTATATTAATTTCTGAGTTACGCCCGACATCTAAAGACACATGCTTATTACAAGAGAACGCATTACCCATGCGTGAGAAGAAATCATGCAAAACTCCAATCAAGTCACGAAGGGCGAGTCCTCGATCACATACGAGTCCTGAATCCAAAAGCAAGAAAGGAGCGATTAAAAAAACTAAGTAAATGAGCAGTTTTGGTAGATCTACATCCGGAGATTAATGCGAATAGGGCAAAACAATTACAAGTTCACATTAATAATTAATAAAGTAAAAGCCAGATGCAAAATAAGTTAGATTATAGGATGAGAAAGGTTCTCTATATGATGGGAAAAAAGTTGAGTACAGATATACCGGCTTCAGAATCAAGAACATGACCAATTTGTACGGAGGTTAAATTGCTTTTCAATAAAACTTTATTATAACATCCAAATATTGACTGATGGGAAAAAAATTTTGCTCGCCCCAGAAATAAATTAGCTGATAGACAGATGCATACCTTCGATCTGGTGAAATTCAGCAAGATGAGTTCGATCTACAGCTTCATTTCTAAATACACGATCTATAGAGAAATATTTTTTTGGAGCGAAAGGTTTCTGCAAAGGTATTGGAATGGGGAAAACTAGTGCATTAATTTAGGGAAAAACTTGAAAAATGTAAACACTTTTCTGATGGCAGAGAAAAGAAAAGGCACAAAAAAAGGGAATCATATCTTGCTTAAAACATTGATAAATGTCACTTGGAAAATTTTCTTTTGAAAAATCATTGCAAAAGGGACAACAGCAGAGCATGATGCCTCAATGAGTTAATAGCACAAAACAGTGAAATTGTATGTACACAAAAGAACATGATAGTAAATTCAGACACTAGATGCAAACCTGTGCCAGCTGGAAAAGCATCCTAGAGGAAACAGCAGTTGTGTGTGTTCGAAGGATGTTTTTGTTTGCCTCCTCTCTTTTCCAGTCATAAGCATATCTGCCAGAGAACAAATTGTACAGCTTTCCTCAGAAAAATTAGTAGAATTTATAAGTGAATTGTTATATAGCTTATTAAAAGAACTAATTGTGAGAATTCAAGAGGTAATACCCCCTAGACCCATAACCGCCAACTTCATGAACTTCCTTCACTCTCTTAACATAATCTTCTGGCATATCCTTTGCCGCTGAAGGAGCTGCAGATTTATGTTTGGCACAAAATCAGGATAAGACGTAAATTTGACTAGAAAGAAAAGTAATAGAAGTCAGTTTTACAGACCTAACAAAAAAAATGTGTCATGAGAATCACGAGCTGGGTGTTGTTGGGGCTGGAACAACGCATCAAAGTTCCAGAAGCTACAAATTAAAACATGAATAACAATCTCATATTTTGGCTCTATTCAAATACACGGAACCCACTCTAGTGATGAATCAACAACTGACAATAGAATGGAATTGATACAGCCCAGGGAAAAACCTTACCTGCTTTCAACAAAATTATTTGTTGGCATCTCCTCAAACCTGCAGCATATACCAGATCGAAATTCAGAACCAATAATTATTTAAACTGAATGTACTGCCCACAAAAGACGTTAGATTTCACATGACAATAATAAGCCTTACCCCATGCACAGGAAAATTTGTTTTAGTTGATGACGCACCTGTAAATAGACAAGTAAAATATGAACATTGCACCAATAAAATCAGACTTCAGCCATTTCTACAGCACAAAAATCACAGGAGACTTTCTTGGACATTTTATTGATAAACCAATACTCCATTTAGGCCAATCTAGGTCCATGTTAGCTCACAAACCATTAAACAGAACAACAATACTCTGTTACTCCTTCATAAATCACGCATTGTTTAATCAACCTTTTGTTTCACCTGAAATCTTGAATTCATTCTAGCACAATTTTTTAGATATGATTAGCTTCCTGTGTTTAATAATATATAGCTTTAATACATTACTAACGTTAATTAATTCAATTTGCAATATGCCAACTACATCATCATGCTAAACCGTACATACATACATGCATGCATATATATATTTATACACAAAAATACATGCTTAAGAATAAATGTATAAAGGATAAACATCAATAGGAACGTTAGCAGAAGCATCTATCCCTGGGTAAAGACATTGTTCACAGTTAAAACAAAATTGAGGTGGTAATGGTAAAAAACTTTGATATGCATCATCTTCCCATCGGTAAGGAGAAGGAGGGAGAGAGGAAATGAGGGACAATCTTCTTGCCTTCAGTAGTGGATGAAGGCAACCACCCTCAAGTGGCTGACCTTTAGCACTGTAGTTGTACTCCTTGAACTCTGATTCCTTCCACTCTCCACTGATATAAAACAAACCAACAAAGACAGAAGTTCAGACAAAAACAACATCTATAGAAAAATCATACGCCTCCTCTAGAGAATATTGTTGAGCAATGACACCAAGTAACAGTTTAAATGCAGAAGTTATAATGCTTAGTTTTCCTTAATTAAAAAGAGTACCTCTGCAGATTGTCTCGAGTTAGATCGGTGACAACTTGCTTTCTTCTTGGAGCATAGTTAGGACCCTTTTTCACTGAGTAGCCCTTCCATGTCCTAAATCATAAGATGTTTTCAATATCAAAACATAATATAGAATCACCGCCGAAGTAATGTCTCAAAAGCTCTCTAGCAAGGTAAAATAATCTTGAGTCAACAAGAAATTAAAAGGTTCACAAAGAAATTATTATTACTGAGGAACAATAAGCTTCCGTGCTTTGAGAGCCTTAATATCATCTGAACCAATCACCTGAATTAACAGCATGCAGGAAAACTTTTAATGAGGTATCCAAATTTGAAAGGGAAAACTTAGAAGAAAGAAAACGTAAGTAGGAAAATGGCAGAGAGGAGGGAACAAGCTTTAAGCCCGCAACCAACAATCACTTGGACCTAGAGTGTGAAAGGACAGGATACGGACTCAGAACTGTAAGCAGAAACTTTCACAATAGCACACCCACCTGTCCCTCTTGTATCTTTAGAAGCAATTCTTTAACTCTATCTTCTACATGTTGGACCTGACAGAAAAATATATACTTGTCAACAACAATTAGTGCACAATAAAGTCACTACTAAGCCAAATAAGCAAAAGGTTCATATATTGCATCATAACTATAATTTCATAATCGGGTATGAATATTCCTTTAGAGGAGGAAGAATTATATAGAGCAGGAGAGAAAGATAGAGCAAAACTGACACCATGTAGCAGCAATGCCATTGACCAAATTTTACAAAAAAATAAAATATTAGATAGATGAGTAAAGCCCTAAATAAGCCGCAACATTGAGCCTTAACATGCAAAACTTCTGATAAACAAACTTACAGATGTGCAAGTGAAACTTTAACTGTTATTTAGTTAGGTTTAGTATATTACTATGAGTGTCTTAATTACAAATGACAATGACGAGTTAGAAAGAAAAATCTAATGAACTTGACCATCTTCAGATTAAGGAAACAAGTTGAACATAACAAACCTTCCGGGATATAAGTTGTTTTCCTAACTCCACCCATGTATTCCTTGCAGCCTGAGCACAGCCTATTTTGAAAGCAGAGGGGTTGAGCTTTCTCTGCGAGGAGACAACAGTTTTTAGTTTTTTTTACCAAAATTTACTTGTACAAAAACAGAAAATTCAATACAATCCCCTAAGGAGCTATCAGAACTAATAGTAAGAACAATTTAATTGAAGTTATCATAAATCTTCAGAGTGTGGAATAATAACCTGAAGTTCCTCTTTAGAGATACCTTCTGGCGGTATTGCCAGGAACAATTGCACTTCAGGTGATCCTGCAGCAGCATACGTCTTCCCCTCACGTGTTAGCATCCATGTCTCCCTCTTAATGTCCTGCATGATAACACAGTTATAGTGTAGGTGAGTTCGATCTAAACTATAAACCCGACATAGAAGCTGCCTCGAGCAACTTCAATCAGACTACTAGAACTTACACACGACATAAATTTAGGATCTTTCTAGCGCAATGCCAAGGTTTGCAATGCAACAAATGTAACAGACACAGTAACTAAACAACCATGTGTAGTGAAAGGTGTAATTTATATACAGAACCATTACGACAAGCTTTCAGGAACAACCGAGAACTCTCATGAATACAGAAGCAGCGAATGAAACATAAAGATGGCGATAACGAAGAATAAATGTATGGCACCTCAGCATGGACATATCTAAAACCGTGGAGGCTCTTGATGACATTAACGATCTCATTGTGGTCAATTCCACATTCAGAAGCAAAGACACCGGAATCTGAAATTACTTCGCCCTTTTCCAGGTAACTGAGGATTGCTTCTTCCGCCATTCTCAATCTATTTCTGCGCTCCCCTTGCAAGGGCAAAATGTATAGTCCGTTTAGTTTAGTTTTTAAGTAAAGCTTATCTAAAAAAAATATTTAAAAGTAATTTAAAAAATAACTTTAAAAAAGAATATTTAAAAAAATAAATATTTAAATAACTATTATATAATTTAAGCATTCTCCTCAAAACTTAATCCTATAAATTTATCTAACTTTAAGATATTTAATAGTTTTTTGAATGCTTTTATATCCAAACTATATTTGTGTTTAACAATATTTTTGGAGAGGTAAATCATACCGCCAGATAGAGTAGACTCACTAATTTTTCAATTATTCAACTCAATTATCTTTCCTGGTATTTATTCTTTTTTTATATATTTTTTTAATATGTATTTATTTATAATTTAAAAATAAGATAAAATCTACTTTTTTATAAGTAATACTAATATTGAAGAAGTTAAATAATTAATTATTTTTAAATATAAATATAAATATCTAAAAATTAAAATATTTTTCTAAATATTATAATTAAAATAATAATAAAATAATATTTTTTAAAAATTAAATATATTCTAAATAAAATCATATTTCCCCTAGCTAACTTTTGTTTCTCACAAGTAGCCCGCCCAGCTCACCAACAATTTGGATGAAAGTTGAAAACTCAAAAACAATTGTTGCCATAAAAAATAAAAATTAAAAAATTTAATTAAATTTATTACTATATAAAACTTATAACATTAATCCATCTAATATTTATGAACGATGGAATAATAATGGACTAATATATATATATTTATATTCATACTAAATTTTATTCTAATCTATTAACTTTAAAAAATATATTTTTAATTTTTTAAATTTAATACTTTTAATTTTACTAAAAAATATTAATTGAATAAATTTAAAATGATAATTATAAAATTAAATATTATCTATAAAATAAAAATAAAAATATTATATTTAAAAAATTAAAATTAAAATATATTTTATTAACATTTAATTATACAGTTATTATTTTAAAATTTATTTGAGTTAGTATTTTTATTAATAAAATTAACATTATTAAATTTAAAAAATAAAAATATATTATAAAAATATTTTTTAAAATTTAATAAATTTAATATAAATATAAAAAATTAAACGTGTGCTTTAGCCATAATAATTTCGAAATAATCATCTACTAATGATTAGTTAGCACAAGCTTCGTTTCCCCATCGGTACTCTGGAGGTAGGGTTTAAGCTAACTTGCGCTCGTTCGCAAGCTCGTTTGTCCTAGCCTGCTTTCAGCATTTCTGAATCAGCAATGGCTTCTTCGTTCTGTAAATCAGTGCTAAGGGTAAGCTCAAGGTCTTTAGGTAATCGTTATAGAAGCTTAATCCGAACACACCAAAGTGCTGCACCCCTACCGGCCGTGTTCTCTTCGCCTTCGTCAACGATCATCCCTCGCACTTCCAGGTACACACAACCTCAGATTCAACTTCACATTCTAGTTTCTTTTATCATTTCACTTCTCTCTGCTCATTTCAGTTATTTCGAGATCAATATCATCTTTATTGACCAGAAAAATATTCAACAAACAGTTCTTTTAAGCTGAACTTCGTAATTACTGATCAACTGCTCCATTCTCCATATTGATTTGCACTTTTGTGTTAAGGCTTATTTTATTTTCATTTTAAAATATGGTTGTTGAAGGATTTTGTCTGTACTGGGAAGTGTTGAGTCTATGTTGCCTCTTCATTCCGCAATTGCTGATGCTAGGCTCACTTCCAGCATCGCCGCTGATTCTACCTGCTGGAGCTGGCTTTCTCGAGGTGCTTCTATAAGCTCTATGTCTCTGCTTGTTGTAGGCAGGAATGAAACTAGAATTCAACTAGCAAGGAATATTTATTGGACATCATGATGAAAATTTCACCACTACAGTGATTCATAATTTGAGAAATAAGCAATTTTGCCTAAAATTTAGGATTCATTCGACATGATATAAAACTATATTACATGGCTTTGGTGAAAATGAAAAAATATGTAACAATATAAATATCAGTGGTTCCTAAGGGCAGATTGATGAAATACAATTTATGGAACCAGTGTATTTCATCCCTTCTTAAGACTAAGTATAATTATTCACAACTTAAAATGCATCTATACAAGAGTGTTATCGAATAATTGATGATTTATGGTACTCCTCTCGAGTCCTAAATATAGGATATAATTAGCTAGTTGATCTTAGTCTTAAGTATAAGACTTATTTCTCAAATTTACTAACTCTTTTTCAAATTACCCCTATTGATACTCTCTCAACAATAATCAACTAAATTAAAGAGGGAGGGAGTTAAGAAAAATGATTATGGTACTTTAGGAAAACATGTTATAATTACTAATTTAATTAACTTTATTAATCTAATCAAATTAGTTAAATATGTCTTATATTTAGAATTGGAGGAGTACTTATTAAATTGATGAGCAATTCGGCATTCCTTTTTAACATGTTTGAGAGGATCTTATTTGCAAAGAGATGGAAAATATTTTTTTATATATAAAAAATAACTCATTGCTATTTTCTTGCTCTTACTTTGCTGGTGTTTTCTTATTCAAGCACCATTTTTTAATATAATGTACTTAATTTGTGATTTGTCTGTCTCTTTGTCCACTAATTCCTTTGACATTTTTAAGCATGTTATATTCCTTTAAACTGTTATTTCCTATCCTTTCCTATAACAGAAGGAAAGCAGAAAAATCAAATGAATAGCTGAACCCATTATACAGGGTAGTGAATTAATTAGTCTTTTACCGCAAAACTAATTCCACCTGTTTACATGTGAGCCTAATTCTAATACTACATTAACTTTAGGACGGTTATTTGGTATGTTGGCATCTCCAAATCTTATTCGAGATATTGCACCAATTGCAAATATTCCAATAGCGATCTCCTTAAAATTAAGATCCCACTAGTTGGAATAACAATTGAAAATATGCTTTGTACACCTTGGATTATGGAATTTTGATTTCCAGTATTTTGCTTTGCCATGTTATCAACATTCTAAATGCAGACTTCCAAAATACCAGGTATTTTGCATAATGGTGTGATGGAGCCAGCATAATTTATTGCACTATGCCTCCGTAGTATTTATTGCCCTGTGAGCTAGACAGTCGGGCATGAATTGTACCAATGTATTCTTAATTTGCATGCTGACATTTTCTTGTACCCTGTTGTATAGGACTTGAAAAAACGTTGTGACAAGTCTGCCGGATTCATTCAAAATGAAAGAAAATAAAAGAAGAGAAAAACTGTGGTCTATTTCTCGGCCGGATACAGAGTTTCTAATGGTGAAACTTTTACCATTGTACGGTAGAGCACCTATTAGAGACTTGCGTAGTTGAATTTCTTTATTTGTATGAGAATAGGGGATTGATTTGCTTCTAATTACGTGTTCTCTTTGAAGTTTTCTTCTCTTTCTCTTTCAAACGATAACACTTCCATTCACTGGTTCCTACATTGAAATGGTGCCTCAAGGGTTCTAGTTGTTTCAACCTTTCAGATAGGTGCTCCTAAAATGATCATTTGATTCTTGGAATGGTTGAATAAAGTTTTTTCTCCATACAAGCTAAGGAACCACCGTATTGACTCTGCTCAGCGTAGGATCCTAAACGATTTGATTACAATGTGAACAGGAAATTTGATCAACGATTGAAAAATTGATGATACTTTATGACAGAATGGGATTTGCTTGATTGTTTTGCTGCTCGAAATTGGTGAACGTTGTTGCTCTTTGCCATGTTCTGCCAGTGTGTGAACAGGTTTAGTAGCTTCAGCCTCAATTCTTATCTCATGTCCAGATTCTCTCTACTTTACAAACCATCCTTTTCCTCTCCATTTCTAATCATAAGTTATTAGATAAAATATGGACGGTCCACATTTAAAATTTTATGAAAATATATTCGAAATGTATTATTAAAATCTTTAATTATAAAAAATAAATGTATTCGAAATGTTAAAATTTAATTTACACAACTTAAAATTGCAATAAAAAAGGTGGAAAAATGTTTTATGAAAAATTAAAATTTGAATTGTTCAATTGGACGGTTGAAGAGATTGATGTGGATTGGGGACATAATGGACTTTTTCAAACAATTTTGGTGCACTTTTTCTTTCGAAATTTAATGTGCATGATATTCATTACCCTACAAGTAGTTAATCTCAACCGTATAAAAAAAATCTCGGGACGGAGGGAAAGGACAGCAGGTCACCGGAGGGTTGAGGCGCCGGAGAGTATTCATTTCGGAAAATGCCAGCGGTAGGCATGTTGACATTTCTGTTGTGCCATATGAGTTTCACGTGATGTGCTGGCATGTTGTGGCACGTCTATTTCCTTTTATTTAATGGACCATTATTTACTATATTTAGGAAGGGGTTTCCTGCATTTTTTTATTAAACTTGTCGATAAACAAGATGATATCCCAATCTATCTATCTATCTACTCCGTGGTCCCTTCTCCATAGCCCGCCACGTGTCATTCCTGTTTAATTTCTTAACATGCTTTGCACTTACTGCTTAGTTCATCCTCATCCATGATCTCCTGATTTTTCATACTAAACTATACTGTACTGTAAAACATCAACCCTTTGTATATACTTTAAAAGGATAAGCATCACATGGGAACTAAATCATCTCAATAATTAATTTATATGGCATTACTTAAATAAAATGCAATTTTTTCTGGCCTGAAAAAAAAAAAGAGTAAATTGCAGTTCTTGGGGCTTCAATTGATTAGAAGAAAGTCGACGGGTAAAGTTGTCACATTTTTCTTATTTTTTGTAATTAGTGTAAATTTATATATCATCAATGTATATTTTTTATCATGTTCTTATTTTTATTCTTATAGTAAAACACAATCTTGAAATTAGTAGTTGGCAGAGTAATATTTGGTAAGTGAAACGGGAAAACCTATTTATTTTCTGGCCAAAAATTTGTATACTTCAACGCGAATAAATGTGGTGACCTTAAATTTGTATAATTCAAGTTGATCTTAGATGCAAATTCCTTCTTTCTATAGAGCCTGAAAAAACGATTATATACACATACAACTTTTTGAAAGTAGTTGAGAAATTTAAAATTTAATTAAACTATTCAAACGCAGAAGAAACAGACACAATTTATTTGGTATGCAAAGTTAGGCAAGGAAATAGACCAAGATATTTTCTATTAAGATAAGGGCTTATTTTAATAAGATTTTTAAAAATAACTTATAAAAATTTTTTTGTATAACTTTTAAAAAATAATTTTTCAGAGAAAAATTTATATAAAAAGGTGATTTTAAATTAATGTGTGTTTGGATAGTTATTATCAAGAAGATTTTTATAATTAAAAAATTAATAAAAAATATATGATTTTATTAAAAATATGAGAGAAGAGCGAGAATGGATAAGAAAGAAAAGAGATGAGAGATGGTAGAAAAAAAGAGAGAAAAAAGAGAGTAGAGAAGATGTAAAAAAAAATAAGGATAAAATAATAATTGTATAATTTATAAACTATTTTACTGTTTAAAAAGTTAATCTCAATAACTTATTTAAAATATTTATTTTAAATTATAGTTTAATTTAATTACTTTTTTATATAAATATAATTATTTATTTTAAAAAAATTAAATTAAAAGTTTTTTTAAAATTTTGATTTAAATTCTTTGTAAACACACGAAGAAGGAGGATCTTACCGGGAACATGTGAAGCCCGTGAATTGCCCGTGGGTCGGGGGTCTTAATTTTTTTCCCGAAAATTTAAGGACTTAATGGGGCCTAGAAAAAACCTTATAATCCTAGTATAAATTGTGATTGGTCGTCATCATAGGACCTTGCAGGAAGAAAATAATAAGCTTGCCCATGTTATATTCAATACCTTCTTGTCCCGGTGAGGGTGCATATTCTTTCTGTTTTGGATAAGAGCTCAAGAATATTAGGGGCAGAACGAGTCCTCTATCCCAATTAGAATCTATCCGGATCTTCTATAACTTCTCTGCGCGTCAAAAAATGATGGCAAACTGCAAAACTGAGAAGCATCCGTATTCCGTAGGTCATGTTGTCTGAAGATTTGAGTATTTGGGCTTTTCTCATGCTTTGATACAAGTGACGGTTTCAAAATGAAAGAAGAAGAGTACATAGACTCGAGCTGTGAGATTTGAGGGCTTTTCTGAAGAAGAGTTGTTTTCTCGTGGCAGCGATTCTAGATTGGGCCAAAAGGTTATTTTTGTTCTGTTGAAGGGAACAAAAGCTGTAAGATCAATATTCGATTCATTCGGCATCTTGAAAACCCAATAATTTTCTTGGTAAGTTTGTTTTGCTGTTAAAATTATTATTTGTGGTATCGAATTCGCGCGAGTCCTTCTTTTTTTGTCGGTTCCTTTGACGTTTGGTCTCTGTCAGGTATTGCGACAACTTTGTCATAGTCTGCGTGTCTATCTTTCCGATTCTCAATTCCACCGCAAATCCAACTTTTTCTTACAATTATCCTACTCCGTCGCTCTTCGAATTTCCTTGTTTTTTTTTCTTTCGATTGTTGCAATTACATTGTCGGGAAATTGGTTAATTAACTTAAGTGGGGTATTCTTTTCTGTTCATACGAAAATTGGTCAAAATCTAGAGAGAGAGAGCACTTTTCTGCAAGTTTCTCCACTGATATCAGAAGATTTTTATACTGGGTTCCCTCTTCAGTTTGTTTCTTTCTTGGGTTGGTCAATCAGTTCTCCTTTGGCTGTTAATAATTATTTCTTTGTTACTCTTTTTTCTTTTGTGCGGTTTTGGTCTCCTGATTCTAAAAACATAGCTTTTGATGTTTATCGTATCTTATTGAGTTGAGGTTCCTTTCTCTTTCTTTATCTTTGCGTAGCTACGAGCTTTGCATCATTTCTAATTTGTTGTTGCATCATTAAATTTCTCTGTTGACGTTAGATTTCAGACCTTCCCCTTTCTGTTGATGATAATTTGTAAACGTTTGATTGTAACTTGGCCAGATTTCACATCACTGATATTGCTACCCGTTTCATGAGTCAAGATCATTTCAGTGGATTAGTGTTGGCGGAAGTTTTGTTGGAATTAAGATATAAGAATCTCGGCGAGGGGGAGAATTAATGTTTCTGGATGATGGAGGATTATCACAAGGCTAATGGAAATGGAGCAATTGATAATGGACACATTGTTGCTAGGCACTCTTATCAACCCTCATTGAAGAAGGGCTCATTACCTTGGCTTGATATAAGAGTGTTCTATGTAAGAGTTTGCAAATGTGAGCTTGATGATACTACTTCTGAGGTTCTTACACTGAACCACATTCCTTTGAATCCTGATACCCTTCTAGAAGTTAACGGTGTACGAACTAGTATTTACTCCGATGGGGTTTCAACTCTTCTCAGAAGAGACAGAGTGGACAGAAAATCAGAGGAAGTGACATTTGTCAGCACTGATAGCATAAGGACGAGTGGTAGTGTGAAGTATGAAGTGTTTGATAATGATGTCCTTCTGCTTTCTGGGGTTTTAGAACTATGTAATGACAATTCGAGTTTGGATGGAAAAAGGTGGATCATGGACTGTGAATCGGATTTAACTCCGGGAACTAGCTTCTTCAAGGGGAAACAATTCATGTTAGCTGATTCATCTTCACCAACAATCGAGGTCTACATTGCAGGGTCCTTCTCGAGGACTCCAATAATATTAACAAAGACACTAATGCTCAGTTCTCAGAAAAAAATCATGAGGAAGGGAGTGTTGGATGCAATTCCTGAGCATGAAACTGATGAGAACCAGAAACATGTTCCTTCAAGCCTTGCTTTGCAATCGCAGGTAACTAAATTCTTCAATTCACTTCTGCTATGTTGATCCATTAGCCAAGTTAACATAATGCCCATTGTGCCTTGTCTGATATGGTTTTTATTTTGCCTTATTGCTATGCCTTTTGTTGTTCAATCATCTGAAATTTCAGACAATGATCCGGTTTCACAAGAATTAATGATGTTATCAATGAACATCAGAATTTAGGACAGTTGAAAATTGAACTCGGTGAAACCGTGGTATATTTAAATACCGCACTTGTGTGTTTGAAGCTTACTTTTGAGTGTTATTGTATAAACTTAGTCTATGGATTCACCACTCACTGTTTGCCACACTTTATTTATCATGGCATCTCCGTGTTAATGTTATTTTTTTATTGCTAACTCACATTTCTGAGTGGAATCTACAAATGTTGCGATAAGCTGTGCCTAAAGAAGAAAAACTGTATTTTTTCCGTGGTTCTTTGAAGCAACTGCATTGTGTTTAAGCTTTGAGGGACAGTTAATGGTTATTTTTCTTTCTCATTAACCCATGGATCATTGTTGAAATGTGTCCCCCTTGAGCATTTAACTGTTTATAACTGTTAATGGTTATTGTTGAACTGTGCCCAATGAGAGTTGAAATTTCGTCCTTTCACAAGTATTGGACAGCTATAACTAGGAAATTTCATACAATTTACCAACTAGAGCACATGAGCTAACCCAATTTGGCCCGTTTGGTGTATATGCCGGGAGGCACATAAAACCTGCTCCTCTAATTAGGGTTGGCAAATCAGATCCATAACCGATAATCCATCCAATGCACCGGGAAAAAATGGTTTAATAGAGTCGGAATTTGAAGATCATATTTGTTTTTATAACAAGAACATATATGCTTCAATGTGAGATGGTAATTGTGCAGGGCCTAGATTATTTGCAGCAGAAACCAGAAGATGAGGATTACAATGGGCTATACGCAAGAACAGGATATCAAGAGGAGTTTGAAGACGGAGAGCTTTCATGGTTCAATGCCGGTGTGAGGGTTGGTGTAGGTATTGGCCTCAGTGTGTGCCTTGGTATTGGCATTGGCGTTGGGCTGCTCATTAAAACTTACCAAGGAACCACTCGTCACTTTAGAAGACGCCTCTTGTAAATTACTCTCTTCTTTTTTCGGCGCTCTTCCAACACAATAATGGTTTTTTCTTACTGAGTTTTTGTTTTCCTTGCTTTTTTGCAGAATAATTGTTTTCTTTATTGTGATGCTTGTATTAGATATAGTGTAAGTGTATGTTCACTTTTTTCTCCATGTAGGTGATATGTTCCTGATACACGTCATCGCCTGCATTTAATCTTTGGGTGACTTTTGTTGTGGATGTCTTAATTTTTTGAGTGCTTGAGGATCTGTTGTTCATAGAAAATGTTATGATATGTATGGAAGGATTTTGGATACTTGACATGATTTTTGAAGGCTCATACTTTATGTTTAAATATTTGGTGAATTGATTTATAAATTGTTGGCAAAATCCCGAGCCATCACGCATCAAATATTGCCAAGTACTAGTATTTACGGATTCATTCCCTGTGGCTGACTCGGGAAGAAAAGAGCGAAGCTGACACGGATTCGATGACTATGCAAAATTAATAAGCAACCTAACAAACCATGGATAGATGCGGGGGAAAAGGGGTTTATCTTTAGCAGCAAAATAATATAAAAATATCTCAACCTTAATTATTAAGAATGTGCGGAACTTAAGGGACTAATTGCAAGATGCTATTCGGCTTGTAAATAAAAAAGAAACCACTTTTCCTCTGCACTGTCTCTTCAACTCATTTTAAGGACATTTTAGTGGGAGCTTGATTTACCTCAAATCCAGTGCGGGCACAATTTAATATTTCGTTGAACTAATGTCTTTATTGAGTTTTAAAGATAAATATATCAAATTTACCAGAATATTTATCGCTACATTTATGTATTCCTTCATGATTTACTTGGCCTTTATTTATTTTGTAGCTTGAATTCCATCTAACAATTCTTTTATAAAATATAAATAACGACATATTTTACTGTTTATTATATAACTTTTATGTTTCTTACCATACCCCTATCTATATATTTACCATCCTTCATAACTTAGAAGGAAAGAACAAAGGATCTAAAGAAGTATGCCCCAGCCAAACCAAAAATGCCAAGAACTTATTAGCTATTAAACCACCAGAAAATAGTCAGATGAGCTTAATAACAGAAAGCAGTGCGAAGCATGCAAGAGCAGTCTCAAAAGATAATGGCAAAGGGTTTTGGAGTTATCCTATAGGATTGCTAGTTTCTCTCTATACATGTATATACACGACTCGGTATCCATATGCACAACACTTGAACAGAAGGCAAGCAACAAAGTTGCACGCTAGCAGCTGCTACTCATTCACCAGAGTACTTGTCATAATCCGGTTTCGTGGGTTGGGCTGCACGCCGGAACCAGGTATTGAACGCTGTGAACAGGTGAGGACAATCTTCCATATTTCGGGTTGAGAAGCTCAGACACTGTGGCAACAATTCTTGTGCATCTGGCATTGGAAGTGTGGAGATGATTCTCAAGAATATTTCCTCCAGCTCTACATACAATGCTTTGTAGGGCGACATTGGTGAAACGCTGTCTTTGCATACCACCAGAACAGGAAGCCAGTCTTCCACAAGCTTCCTTCTTACCTGAACACAACATTCAGAAGAGGACATTAGCATTCTAACGCACTCACAAATGCAGAGTTCTAGTTCACTGGGACGTATAAACTAAGTGTGAACTAGTATTTTCTGGTGTGAACTAGGTGTAAACTAAGACTTTGGCACATGAATGTGCAGTAGACTTAAAATGGACGAAAGACAATAGCATAGGTCAGAATGCTGCTGTGAAAAGAGAAACAGGGATTCACAATCTGCCTCAAATGCACCGAAAGTATGTGCTAATACAAGTCTTAACTCATGAGAATATGAAATTCTTTTAACTCCGCAGCAAAACCAGATCACAGATACTTCCTTGAGTCTGTATTCTTTCTCAAAGTGTAGAAGCCTAGAAGACATCCTTTTTTGTGAAGGTTGAGGTATGAAGCAATCCCTGATCTTCATATATAGCATAAGCATTCATCATCACTCATGTCAACCCAATTCAGCTTTTAGGTGATGAATAACATAATGTAACAACTAAGTTAATGTGACTCAACCAAGTTGTACTACTTCTATTACAACTCAGCAAGTTATGCTGAACAGCCCATAATTACTAAACAAAGAACAAAAGCCTGAAACAGCAGCAACACAAAATGAAGTAAATTTAGCCTCAAACTCATTCACAAAACACAAAAAATCAGACTCTCAAAATAAATGGTTAAACAACAAAATAAGACATACACGGTAAGGACACCAAGCTATAATCTTTAAAGAATCCTACTAGATTTGCATTTCTATATTAACATCCGCTTGATGCAACAAACACCAGACCTTTTTCAGGAGTAACCTTAGTACATAGAGGATGATAAATAATTGATTTACTCAATAAGTTTAACAGTTCATGACAATAGCCAATGGCCATGTGCAGGCAGTAGGAGTTCAAAACTGCTGTTACAGGTCAACTGAGAATGCACATAAATTCCTCACAAGTAGAAAATACATTAGGAATTCAATCAGCTGAAAAGATAGAACGTGTTGTCTCAAAATCATGCTATGCGACGAACTGAGTAAAACGATTAAAATTAAGAATGAACAGCTTCGAGGCTGAGAATCATTTACCTGTCTAGCAGCCAAAATAGCGCCCGCAGAAACAGCCTTCGCTAACCTGTAAGTGCACCGAAGCAAAACTGCAGGAAGACCCGGGACAATATTCTTCCAGGCATCATCCCGGAATGCCCTCTGCAAATCAGCTGTGAACGCCGCTTGCTCACTCCATTCTTTAACGGCTTCATCAGCCACCCTCAGCTCAATCATTCTCTCCAATAACCATTGCAAGTGCCTCCCATAAGTCATCGCTTTGTGCAAATTCAATCTCTGTAACGCCTCCGTCTCATTATGGTCCCCCCTAAAATCGGGACTGGAATACTGCTCCAAGCACTCCTTCGCAGTTTGCAAGGACGTCTTGAAAGCCTTCTCCAGCACTCTCTTAGCCGATTCCCTCGAAGAGAAATCCCGCAGAATCTTGGCTACAAACGCCTTGACAAATGCCGTGTTCTGATAATTATGAATAGCCGAGGAAATCAGACCTTCAAGCATCACTTCGCAAGAATCTTCCTGCACAGGAGAAACCCTAGCAAGAAGCTCTTTCGACTCCTCCTCGCTGAGGAAAGGGATAAAATTCAACACTCTCCTCTCTTCCTCCTCGGACCAAGGCACTGCTTCCAGGAATGTAACGCACGAACGAACGCATTCCTCGAACAGCAATTCTAGGGCAACTGGAAGAAGATCCAGAGCAGTCGACGCGCTATCGATAGTATTAGCAAAATCATTTGTGTACAGCAATTCCAGCACCGTGAGATGAGACTGAATGGCACCCGAAGCAAGTGAAACCCCGAGATTAAGCTTCAACAAACCATCAGATTCTTGAGGACGAGACTGGGCATACCATCGATCCGATAGAATAACCGAGAAGTATTTAGAGCGCCGGAGAATGTCAGAGTGAAGGTACACGTGGAGGCCGGAGGTAGACATGGCGGGGTCGACAGAGCTAGAATCGGAAGAAAATGAAGATCCAAGAGGAGAGGCGCTATCGACGAAGAGGCGGAGGATGACGTCGGCGGTAGAAGAGTCATTGAAAAAGGGGGTGGTGGCACTACTGCCGCTAAAGCAGGGAGAACTACGGATAAGGGGCTTTTGGGACACTACACAGAGGGATTCATCGGAGAAGGAATTGTCAATGACAACGCAGCAGGAAACGTTCTGTCGAGGGGTGGGGGTGCGTTGCCTCTTCTTGGGGCCGCCGGTCATCATTTGAGATAGTTAAGTAAATGAAAATCAACAATAAATGAATTGAAGAGAAGGCAAAATACAGAGTTACTCAAGAGGTTAGGGCCTGATGAACTGGCTGGAATCGGAAATATGAATGAAGAAATTTCTGGCCTTCGCCGGGAAATTCAACGAAGGAACGTTCAGATTGTGCTTTTCAACGAGGGCCACTCTGCTATGGAAAATCCCACTCTCCGTTCTCAGTGTCTCCCACTTTTTTTCCTTTTAATAAAGCTTTTTACATTTTTATTTCTGTAACTAAAAGTCAAAACTTTGTAAAAAAAAAAAGTACTGATAAGTGCGGGCTAAATTGTAAGAAAATCAACATTCCTTAAATAGAATTGTAAATGTAAACCATAATTATTCAATCTGAGGTATTTTTTAAAAATAAAAATAAATAAATGGGATAATTTTAGTTTTCTTTATAAATGTTGCATAATAAAATTCGACTTAAGGTGAAGGGTCATATAATTACGTTCAAAAAATTACATGTATTGTGTGTATTTATTAGGGAACTTAAATTTAAAAAGAATGTTTTAATTTAATTTTTCATGCATAAAAAAGAAAGAGATTTGGGGTCCGCGGGAGGATGAATGATAATCATCGACATCATGATGGGGAATGAAGGCCTCATCTAATCTTTTATTACACGCGAAGTGGATAAGTACGTAGAAAAAAAAATATGAAGACAGAAAAGTGTGATTGATTCGGTGAATTCACCATGAGTATGGATTTTGTCCATCAAATATATCATGGACGTCCTTTTGATCCAACAATCCACATCTCATCACGCCACGCTCCCTCATAATAAAACACTGTTTTTCGTTTGTTTGGGTCCAAGTCCATCCCAAAAGCGTGAGAAGCACGTTCTTTGTTTTGGGGTATCTTTAAATAAACCTTTATAAAAGATTTATAAAAAAAATTAGATAACTTTTATAAGAAGGATTTAAATAAGAGATTATGAAAAAAAAATTCTTAATAAATAAGTATTTAGATAGTTATTATTAAAAAATTCTGTGATTGATAAATTATTAAAAAATATATGATTTTATAAAAAAATAATTATTATATTTATTTTTTCCTTTTCTCTCCCTATTGAACTACTCCTCCCCCATGAGATTGCCGACAATGTCAACATAGTTGAGACAAGATAACCCACGATGAAGACATATAATAACCCATGATAAAGATGACTCACGATGATGATATACAACAATCCACGATGAAGACTCATTATGACACATGACGACCCCCTCTATTAGGGGTGTCTAAATTATCCTATCTTAGGTATTCTGACCTAGGCTCGATAGTTTTGAGATGGGTTTATCCTGTCCTGAGAATGACTGGGATAGGAAATTATCGGGACTGGATAGAGGGAGGAGTTGGGATAAGATCGGTCTCAACTTGACCCTACGGACTCTCGTCCTGACCCTATTTTTTTAATAAAAAAATATATTATATTCTCTAATCCTTTTCACTTTGCCCACTTGTCTCAGGCTCTCCTTCTCTCTTATCTCACACTTTGCTCGCTCACGATCACAAGTTTCGCCAAACACCATTCTCATATAGATATTTTTGTACAGATATTTTTATTCTTTCTTACTCTTAATTTTCCCCTTATTTGGGTCAGTTATCATTTTATATCAGGAAAAAATGTTGGTATTTAGAGGAAGTTGCCGTGGTATTTTATATGAAATGATTTACTGAGATAATTTTATTATAATATTTTTTTAAAAAAATTGGGATAAAAAATTCCTGTCTCGATCTTGATGGGACCAGGACAAATTTGGGACGAGACAAGGCACATGACGTATTTTGCGTCCCGTGTACTATATCAAGGCAGGACATGGGGATGGGGTTATCCTAATCCCAACCCGTCCTATGAACACCCCTACCCTTCACGACGGCGATCTAGACAAAAGTGAAAAAAACCCGATAACCCACGACAATGGAGAAACAGTAAGAGGAGACATGATTATAAGAGATAGAGAAGAGAATAATAAAAAATATAGATAAAATAATAATTGTATAATTTATAAAAAAATTTATTATTCTAAAAATTATTTTTAATGATTTATCTAACATTATAGTTTAATATAATTTTTTTTAAAATAAATATAATTATTTATTTTAAAAAAATAAAATTAAAATTTAGATGAAGAGTAGTTTTAAAATTTTAGTTTAGTTTCCTAAACGGATCTCAATGTTTCTAGAATCTGGTTACAACACACCTGATCCCCTCTCAGCCTCGGACATGAGAAAATCACATGATGGCCCTTACGACATCCCACGTGTGGAGGCCGACCCTCGCAGTTTTTCTATACCATCCCTCGTGTCAGATAACGATGCCACTAGTCGGGGGGAAATGAAACAGAGACATGCCATGATGATGCCATCGTGAAGATACTAACAACATGGTGGTGCCGTATTTTAATATAATAATAATTATCTTTATTCGTAAAATTTGTTGAGGCAATTACTAGAGATAATATCCACTCAAAGAGTTTATAAAAAATTAAGAAAAATACATCTTCGGCGGCTTACTTACTCTCATGAAGAACACAGAACAAAAGGAAAACAAAATATTTTTATATTCTATTTTTGTCCTATATTTAGTGAGACTCTATTTTTAATGGATAATACTCAACAAAAGTTAAAAATGTGAAGAATTTAGTAAAAAAGTATATTCTCTCCATGATAGCTAAAGTGAAAATATATGATAGGCCAATGACAGAAGAAGATAACAAGCTAGAGAGATGGAGAATGATCCTTTCACCTTAAATTTCAAGACATGGCCTAAGAAAAAGGATTGGTTCATGCCTAAAATGCGCATGTGGCACGATCAAAGAAGGAATCGATGGATTCATAACTAAGAAAATGTAACGCAGCCACGCTGTGAGCACAGTGTAAACTATTCTTTTACCTTTTACTCAAAAAATTAAGAAAATATAACCCATAGTTTGAGTTTAGGTGTTAAAAAGATGAAATATTTAACTATTTAAAATATCTTAATCTTTAAAAAATATTATTTTATTATAATTTTAAATATGACGTTTAATGATGTATCATAATTTTTTAGTATTTAAATTTATGTTTGAAAATAATTAACAGTTTATTTTACTCGATATTAATATCATCTAAGGAAAAAAGAGATTTTATATTATCTTTAGATCATAAATGAATTTAATTTATTTTTAAAAATTTATTGAAAAAAAATATTTATATTTAATATTTTTTAATATCTAGAATATTATTGTAAGTGATATTTAACACACACAAAAAGTGAATGATTATATATAAAAATAAAGGAAGTAATTCCTCGTAAGGTAATGTAGTCCGAATGGAGGAAATGGATGTAGAAGCTCCTCTAACTCACTGGACCTAACACTCAAAAGTAAGCTAAGATAGCAGAATAGATATAGACAATCTTGGTTTATTATTTTTTTTAAATATTTTTTTATTTAAACATCATCAATTAAAAATTTTAAATTTAAATTGTCAAAACTATATTTAAACGTCATAGATCGAAGGTGTAATGAGCTGTATAGGATTCTATTTGACTCACTCTCTAAAAAAGCAAAATTCAAATCGAAATTGTATGCGTAAATTACATGACGTGTTTAATTTAAGGCTTCCAAAATTAAGCGGAATAATCAAACAATAATATTAGAGAGAAAGGTAACTCATAAATGGATTTTTCATAAATGAATGCGAATCAAGGCTTACTATGATAGGGGATCCAGTGTTGAGCATGCGCTGTCCTCTAACAACGTCTTCAGTTCCATCCATGGCAATAGTTTACAAATGTTGCCATATTTATAAATTCCCTGTTTATAAATATCATATCTTCAACTTGGAGGGATGTATTTTTGTAAACAAAAAATTCTCTATTTATAAATATTATTTAGAAAAATCAAATATCCAACACTTTTAAATAAAAAATTTTAGGATAAATTTGTATTTTTTGGACAAATTTATACTTTAACATAAATTAAAAGATAGCGTAGATATCAAGCCACCATATTAGTCAATTAATAATCAAACTTAAATTTAGATAATTGTACTATATTGCTTACAATTGTTTTTAAATAAATAGTATTTATGAATAGAAATTTTTAGGATAAATTTACAATTTAACCCTGTAATATATATCAACTAATTATATGTTAGAATAATGAAAAGGACCAAAATCTCCATCAAATATTAATTCAATTGACAAAAATACAATTTACACTTATAGGCTGTAGGTTTAGATATGGTTGCCAATAATATTGATAACTAATAGTATCTTTGGTTTTATATAAAAACAACCCCTTTAATTCTTAATATAAGTCCATTTGAGAGTTTTTGTTTGTTTCTAAATATGATCTTCAATTCCCTTTTATTATACAATTCATTTAATTTCTATTTATTTATGTGGGGTCTTTTCGTCTTTAACATTAAAATTTAATGTCTGGGCTATTTAGCCAACTGACACTTTGTACCTTTAAGCCTTACTTAAAGTTTAAGGTTATGTGTTTGACCTTCATGGATATAGTGCAATGGGTGTGTGAATTCTTTTTGAGTGTGAAAGATGGGGAAAACAATTAATATTAATTTTTAACCATTAAATGGTATGGATATTTCAGAAGTAGTGTCACAAATCATCTACATACTAATTTAAAGTAATCATCATATTGTATATAAAAAAAAAGTAATCATCATTTTTTTTATATTTTAAATCTGTTAAAAGTAACTCATATTTAGAACAGTACATGGCATATAAATATTCTTGTGAGAGGTTTTTTGAATTAAGAAATTAGTTCATACCTTGATGAACCATCCACCTCACTTAATATCTTAGGTCTATTTGGTAATTGGTATGATTAGAAATGGAAAGTTGGGGAGAAAAAATTTCGATGAGTTCAATTTAAAATAAATGGACAAGTGAGGTCGTAAACTTTTAATAAAAAAATATGAAATATAAAATATCAAGAAAAATTAATTAAAAACTTTTAATTTTACATTTTTAATTTTTTAAAAAATTGAATTCAATAAAAATTTCTTTGTCTCCCCGATCCCCTCCATTTTCATCGAACCAAATGGACCCTTTATGTGGAAATTGAACACAAATTTACTTTGGTGAATTGGTATGATTATTTTGAAATTTGAAGTTGTGCTTTTTGTGGTTGGGATAGTTTAGTGGAATCGATGGGAGAGGGATGAGAAAGGGTGAGGAGAGGTTAGTTTTCAGGTGAAGTGGGAAGAAAGGGAGCAATAATGGAGAGAAAACACACGTAGGCAAATAATGGCTATCATTGAGAAATGGATATATAGAAGCAAATTAAGAATAAATTCTCGTTGGTGAAATCAAACGGTGAAGCAAAACTGGGATTAATTAGGTGGCGAGTTGCAATTTCAGTATCTCAGATTCCTAGTCTTCACAAATTGACACCAACATATGTGCGGGTAATGCGTATTCCCACGTACCCCAGCTTTTAATATTACCTTCATTACAACTAGTTCATTCCTGTTTGTAATTACTCGTGAGCCCTCGGTTGGTTCCCCTTCCATTTGTCTCTTTCATGACCTTTTTATCCCTTTTTTTCATATACATGCTCATAATTCTCTCATCTCATAAATATAATGGCCTTTTAACTAATTGTACCACTTTTTTAAAAAATACCCCTACCATTTATTGAATATAATGCTCATATATAAAAATATTTTAATAAATACATATATTATAAAAATATTATTAATATAAAAGATAAGATGAACTAAACTAATAAATTATTAGTTAATGTAAGTTTAAATTTAAATTTTAAAAAATAAGTTTATTAGGAGATGTGAAAATATTAATCTAAGTCTAAAATAGTTTAGAAATACTTTTAATTAAATTAAAAAACTCTCAACTCCACTCCACTCTATATTTATAAGAGCATACATATGAATGGTAAGAAAAATTATAATATACATACGTGTATATATGTGTATATATCTAAATATATATATATTTTTTATAAAAAAATTTATATAAATTAGATATTAGTCTCTAATAATATTATGGTACAGTCTCATAGAACTCAAAATATATTTATAATAGACTTATAAAATTATCTATTAAAATATATATAGACTTATAAAATTATCTATTAAAAATATTCTTATTATAATAATAGAAATTAAACTAATATTTTTTTTATATATATTAACTATAATTAGTATATATATATTTTGCTTCTAAATTTTCTCCTGGAATTCTCTCTCTCGAACCCTGCCCCACTGGCCACTGTTAAGTGTATGTTTGGGATATAATTTTGAGAATAGATTTTAACTTTAAACCATGGTTTGAATCTAAAACTATGGTTAAAAAAATCAATTTTAAAACTCAAACTATGGTTTGAATCTAAAACCATGGTTTGTAAGATAATTACTCTCCCTACAACTTTTCAGTTATAGCTTCTTGATTTTTGGAGCAAACACACACTCACACACTTGACCCACTGTCACATGGTAGGTTTACAATTAATAATTTAAATTTTATTTAAAAAAGGTAAAAATAAATATTATTTTTTTTAAAATCTAAAATTTTAAAATTTTGAGAAAAGATGAATTTATTAATAAAAGTTATTATTTTTCATATTTTTCGACGGTCATCTAAATTTATTAATTTTAATAAAATTTTTATTAGAAAAAAGTTAAAATTTAGGTAAATATTATAAATTTTTACCTTATTCAAATACATATGTATATATATTATTTTGTAATCACTTAAATAAAAAAATTTAAAATCAAATTTATTCTTTATATAATTATCATATTAGTTTATATTATTTTTAATAAATTATTTATAGAAAAATAATTTTACTACTAATCATCCAAATATCTCTAATTTTTAAAATTATTTTTTTTAAAATTTATTTTCTATAATTTATTCTTTTTTAAATTTATTCTTCAAAAAGTTAATACAAACGCATCCTCATAAGAGAAATGGCATTTTGGTAATAATATGCGGCGTCAGACCCAAGAAAACAAGAACTGAACTCCTTTCCTTTGTATCTTTTCCTTCATGCCTCAGCATTTTCCAGCTTTTTATCCGTTGAAACCCCACTCTTTCCTCTCTGTCCCTTTCCTAAGGGCATTTCTCTAATTCTCTCCCATCCTTTATCTTCACTCTCCTCTCACATTTCCTTACTATTCTCCCTTCAACCAAACGCCCCTAACATCTCTCTCCTCATCTCTCTCACTTTTGTTAGTACTATCACTTTTTCCCAGGAAATTTAACCCTCCCCCTCCCCCTCCCCTGTCCTCACATCGTCAGACGCCATGGCCTCCGACGACTCTCCCGGCCATGGTCTTGCTCAGCTCTCTAACAAAACTCCATTTCTCGGTTTAAAGCTCTACTTCCTGATCGGCATTTTCCTTCTAATCGTGCTGGTAGTTTTGCTTTTGATCTTTCTGTGCACTCGCCGGAATCGAATCTCGACGAATCCTAAAATGCGCGTGAAGCACGGTTCTGGGATGATTCCCTTGGTCTCCAAGGAGATTGTGGAAGTCAAAGCCTTGGATCTCGAGCAGAATAGTGAACAAGCAGGGGTTAAAATCCAGGATAAGGAGCCGAAGAAGGAGAAGGTTGAGATTGAGGTTGAGAGAAGAGGGAAGAAGACGAGCGACGAGAGTGACGTGTTCGGGGGGAACCGTAGTGACGTGTCGATGGACGCACCGAACATATGGTGGGGACGATGGTATAACTTGAAGGAGCTGGAGGATGCGACACGTGGGTTTGCTGAAGAAAGTGTAATCGGTGAAGGAGGGTATGGTATTGTATACAAAGGAGTCCTTGAAGACGGGTCGGTGGTAGCTGTGAAGAATCTTCTCGACAACAAGTATGCCTTAAGTTATTCAAATTTAATATGAACTTGATTGTTTTCAGGTTTCGTTTATCTTTATTTTGCTTGCTAATGTTACCTGCATTACTGTGTGTTCGTTTGAACTTGATACAAATTCATCCATCCCCGATCTCTATGGAAAATAATTCGTTATATTTCAACTTCTTAACTTGTACAAATACAAACTTCGTACAGAAATGACTAGGGAAAACCAACGGTTATTACATTGATCTATAGTCTCGAAGAAATAGTTGTTGTCGGTTGGTACCGAATTTTCTGATCGTTACCAATTATTTCGTCGTAAGCTAGGAAAAGTAAATGGACCCTTTATTGATGTTGTTCTTATTCTATTACTCATATGGGGCCTGACTATTTTTTATTTTTTTTCTTTACTTTCGCTTTTTGATTATTTATCCTATTGTTCATAATTGTTGTATCTCGTCTTTTCCTTTATACAAGATATAAATCTTGATCCCGAGAAAACTCTAGTCTTCTTTAGAAACGGAAATATATTTGAATAATATTTAGTCGTAGATGCAAGATTTATAAGTTGACAAGCTTTACACGTATTTCAGTCTTTCCGACTCGTAACCTGAGCGTGACTGTAAAAGATAGAACACAGTATCCAAACCATTTATTCGTGAGTAGTTCGGCTATATATAACTTGCCATGTGTGAAGACGGTTGTGAAAGAACTACTAATTACAATTTCATATTACTCCTAAAGAAAACCGAGAACACAAATCCAACAAAAACTGTGCATAAGATTTATTGAGGGGTTGCAACTTTGTTCCGCAATTCTATTACCTTCTTATAATCCTTTTGGATATTTTGTTTTTTTTTTGTAACGCCCATATGATATTCCTACTTTCCTTATAACAAAGAGGTCAAGCAGAGAGGGAGTTCAAGGTGGAGGTTGAAGCCATTGGAAAAGTAAGGCATAAGAATTTGGTGGGCTTAGTTGGATATTGTGCAGAAGGTCCTCAAAGGTATTATTCTGTTTACATGACAATTATTCTTTCAATAAGATCCTTTTAGTTACAAAAATTACTCTAAAATCATTTGTATTTTGCTCTTGCGGATCATCCAGGATGCTTGTTTATGAGTACGTTGATAATGGAAATTTGGAGCAGTGGTTGCATGGTGGTGATATTGGGCCTGTTAGTCCCTTGACATGGGATATACGGATGAAAATTGCCATTGGGACAGCAAAAGGGTCTGTTTTTTCATTTATCTGTTTGAATTCATTGGAGATACATTCTGTGAATGAAAAAGGGAAAATGTTATCATGCTCCTTGATTGATCAAATGATGTTTGTTCTACTTCATGAAAAAGGGTTGCCTATCTGCATGAAGGGTTAGAACCCAAAGTGGTGCACCGAGATATAAAATCCAGTAACATTCTTTTGGACAGAAAGTGGAATGCTAAAGTATCAGACTTTGGACTAGCCAAGTTATTAGGCTCTGAGAAGACCTATGTGACCACACGTGTAATGGGGACATTTGGGTTAGTTTCTTCCTCATCTCTTTTAAGCCGTTTGCGATTATGATTCTTATTTCAATACGTGGCATAAGAGAATATAATTAAACTACTGGTGAGTCTTCATTCATCAGCCTAAGGCCACGTTTGGTATGATGGAAGAGTTTTTAAAGGAATTGGAATTGGAATAGGAATCAAAATCAATGAATTCCCTGGAATCCAACCAATTCCATCGTGAGCTTGATGTCCTTGAATCAGGATTCTTGGGAGTTGTGATTCGTTTCTACCGAACAACACTTGATGATGATTCCTATTCTTATTCCATTCCCAACTTCAGGACTCTTTGCTACCAAATGGAGCCTAAGTTGTTCTGACTCCAGAACATGACACGAGAGTCTTTATAACCAAGTGGTCAATGCTTCAACTGAGATCTTGATCATAATGAAACTATACATAGATCTTGACTGATTAAGCTTTAGAGTTGAATCTCTACCAAGTGGTCAATGCTTCAACTAAGATCTTGATTCATAATGAAACTACACATAGATCTTGATTGATTGATTAAGCTTTGGAGTTGAATATAGATCTTGACTGATTAAGCTTTAGAGTTGAATCTCTACAAATATCATGTATATTATTTATTTTTCTACCACTAATTTTCCACAGATACGTTTCACCTGAGTATGCAAGCACAGGAATGCTTAACGAGGGAAGTGATGTGTATAGCTTTGGAGTTCTACTTATGGAGATAATTACAGGAAGAAGTCCCATCGACTATTCTAGACCACCTAGAGAGGTGATTGCAGGATTTCTTGAGCTTTTTTCTCTTGTAGCATCCCATGAAACACCGGAATCTTATCTCTACTTTTGTACTTTGAAGTGGTTCAGATGAATTTGATTGATTGGTTCAAGGGAATGGTAGCAAGTCGTCGCGGGGAAGACCTGGTAGATCCTTTGATTGAGGTTCAACCCTCTCCGAGATCTTTGAAACGAGCTTTGCTGGTTTGCCTACGCTGTGTAGATTTGGACGTTAGTAAACGACCAAAGATGGGTCAAATCATTCATATGCTTGAGGCAGATGATTTCCCCTTTCGTTCTGTAAGTTTTTTTATTTAGTTTCTTTTATAGTGGACGTGTCGATTTTAGCTTCCTTTGATATCTAACTAGTACCCTTTTGATAGGAAATTCGTACAATAAGAGAGAGAGAGCTGGCTCCTCCTTCGCATTCCACAATTCCCCGTAAAGTTCAATATCTCCCTGAGAATGAGGATTCTATAGAACAGTCAAGATGGAGATGATTGTAATACTGCTCCCACGTACCTGTTGATCTGGATACTGCAATTTTATTTGTTGTAATGTAGTTTTTTTTTTTTTAAATAGTGTAATTTAGATATGCTCCATTTCTTGTATTGCGAGGCATTGATATCATTTTCCAGCGAAGTTGTCCCCACTTCCCCATTGTGCATACCTCTTCTTCCCCTAAGTTCTTGACACCATTTTGCTGTATTACATTGTTTTGTGAAGAGATTAGCCTTCTTGTAAAGATACGTCCACAATTTTAACAGCTTGATAACTCTAGACCCTCAATCAAATGTGAAATTTTTAAGTGAAATTGAGCTCAATGCCAACAGCCTCTGTTATTTTTTTGTTTGAGCCGTTGGATTTGAAAAAAAAAAATTGTGCTGAAAATTTTTGTTTTACATTAAATTTTTAATTAATCTGTACCTCTTTATAATTTCACTTAATTTTTAGTTAGATTTTTATAATTTTTTTTATCAGCTAAAATTACAAGAACATGATAAAAGAACTATAGGGATTTGATAAAAAAAATTATAAAGTTATGATTAAATATTAGTTAAAATTATAAATCTTGCAGATTAATTATTCCTTCAATCCTTTAAATAATCAAATGGATAATCAATTTTATCAAGATATGGGAAGACTTGAGGTTGAGGATTCATCAGTTGCTATCAATATCATGGTTGGTAAGTGCGACAAGAGGCTGCAGTGACATTAATTACCATTTTTCAAAGATGATAGCTCTTTGCCTCTGACATTGAGCTTGCCTGCGACTTGAAGCATCATCATCCTTCATCCCACCAATCTTATACTGTAACTTAAATAATTGCCCTCTCGCCTCCTTCCACGTTTCCTTCTCATTTTTTAGCTACTCCTCAATCTTAAAATGATAAGACTTGGTTAATTTTCTTTTAAAAAAATAAAATAAAATAAAATAATTAATTAATTATAATTAAATCTAATATCTTAATATAAATTTATAGTATATACTCTTTAATTTATTTAAATTAATTAACTAATTTTTATTTAGATATAATTAACTGATCTATTTATATTTTTTAATTTATTTTAAAAAATTAACTAATTTTTATATTTAAAAATAAATTAATATTTAATTTATCATATTATAATTTATTTGGCTTGTTTAATGGTGGCCTCAGCTTTGAAACGCGATCAAATTGGTTTCAACTCTATTTATTCCCAATGCAGGCATCAAAATGGCCTAAAAAAGAATCGACAATCTTTTTCATTCGTATGTAATAATTAAGATAAAGAAAAAGAGAGAGGTTTTTGTTGACAGCACATGCTTGCTAAAAATCAATGAAAGTAAAAGGGGACAAAAGGCATAAGTGTCCGGGCAAGATGCCCTTCATTATTTTAGTGATGATAATTATTTTCCCTTCATTAACTAAGCCATACTATTCTCAGGTTAGGTTCTGTCACTAAACGTTGGATTTTGTCAAAACGAATACTAATTTGTATTAGACATTAGATATTAGGTTAGATAGGTAGGTAGATTAGATTGAGATATAATGATGTTAAAATAAAGATTTTTATTTATTTTTTTAAAAAATAACTTTGTAACTTCTTTAAAATCATTAAATCGCAACCTGATAATTAAGATCCAACTCAGCGGATAATCCATGACATGGCCTTTTTTTTTTGGTATATAAACATAACCATTCTTCTTCTTCATATTTTTTTGTGTGCGCCAACAACCAGTCTTCTGTGATATGCTTCAACTGATCACTAGCTGGCTAATTTTGGAAGCAGCTCCCCAAGATCAACTTTCTTCTTCTCATCCAAAGTTTTCCTCTCTTTACTCATTTTATTTTACCCAAAAAATGCGCAAGTTAAAACCTAATAACAAAGACAGAAACAAAGCATGAGGTTGTTAATTCTGATATTTGGAATCCATTGAATGGTTATCAACTTACATCAACCACTTGCCGATTTCTACTAAGATCCGAGCCTTGTTTGATATTTATGATGAAAGGTGGCCCCCTCGTCGTATTTCATCTGGCGGCCCCAAATGAAAGAAAAGCCACGATTAGCTAACAAAGTGACACGTGGGAATCCTAAAGAGCATCTGCAACCCCGCGCCCTTTTCCAGTTCGCCTTTCGGCGCCCTCATCCAATTCAATACACAGTATTAAGGAGATGTGTTTTAATTCGTAATCAATACAACTAAACAAAATGAGTTGCCAAAAAATATATAGATAAAATTGAAAATATTAATTAATTTCAAAATAATTAAAAGACATATGTTTTGGCCAACTATGAGAGTAATTAGATAAAAATAAATAATATGTAAAAGAAATTGGGTGGTGGGGGGGGGGGGGGGAATGGGCTCCCACGCGTGTTAACGGCCTCATCTTTCCCGGCTTGATCTATTTCTATTCCATCATCTTCATTTCACTTGCTAGTTGGCAAGATAGGCTCTGGGCTATTAGCTATGGACCGGAAGCTGATTGAGAGGTTGGAGTCGGCGGTGTCGCGCTTGGAGGCGCTGTCGACCGGATTCCATTCGCGCGGTGTAGACGCTGCCGCCGATGTGGCGGTGGATCCATCGATTATTGCCTTTGGGGATCTGATGGACCAGTATATCGGCAAGTTTTCAACTGCTGCAGAGAAGATTGAAGGGCAAGTTCTGCAGGTCTCGAAGTTTGTGCAAGAAGCTTTTGCTGTTCAGAAAGACCTTTTGATTAAGTTCAAGCATACTCAGGTTAGTGCTCTCTCTATATTTTATTTTTTATTCTTTTGCTTTCATAAATAGATCTCTGCTATGGGGAGCAGTTATTGCTGAATTTTAAGCTTCTGTGCAATGAGGAAGCGTTCATCTGAATCGGTTGATTTTTGGTGTAGAATAACGGATTTACCTTGCATCATTTGGCCAATGTGAAAAATTGTTCACAGTTTTAATATTATCCTCTGTAACATACTATTTACCTTGGATAGTTTAGTGACAAGTAAGTTAAATGCAATGGCATGCTTAGTTAGCTTGCTGAGAATGTTACTGTCGATGCAAAGATTATAGACTGTGTGCATTTGCTGAGTATTTGAGCTTCTTTCCTTCAGACATGATCGTGAAACTCCATGTTTCATGGAATTCCTGGATGTAACCTTACATGTGGAAAGTTCGATGGAGGGTTTTAGAAGAATGAAAGGAGGAAAAAGAATCTTGTTACTAGTTGAATTCTTGAAATAAGACGACTGGTATTGTTGTATAGACTCTAAAACAGTAGACGTTACAATTTTTCTGGAAGCAAATGATTTCTTCTTTCATGTAATCATGTGTATGTAGTTGTGTTGGGCTATCTGAATAGTACGAACAGAATGAGATTTGAATTTCATTGGGAGAAGGGAATGCACAGATAATTGATCATGTTTAAGTTTTATATCATGGCATGTACCCTGGTGATGTGCATGAAATGGTAATTACTGACATATCTTCATTGTACAGAAGCCTGACATTGCCGGATTGGCTGAATTTCTAAAACCATTGAATGAAGTAATCGTAAAAGCTAATGCAATGACAGAAGGACGGAGATCTGATTATTTTAACCACTTGAAGGCTGCAGTCGACAGTCTCTCTGCTCTAGCTTGGATTGCATACACGGGGAAGGATTGTGGTTAGTGTGCAATGCATGATTGTTTCTATGATGAATTCTTATCTTCTGATTTCTTATTTATCTTCTTTTGTTTCAAGGTATGAGCATGCCCATTGCACATGTGGAAGAAAGTTGGCAAATGGCTGAGTTTTATTGCAACAAGGTATTCTCCTTGCATGCCAGAAGCGTGCTGATGCTTGTGCCTGAAAACAATTCATGACTTACTGGTTGTTTGGTCTCTTCTTGTTAACAATGAGGAGGAACCAATAAAGGAGTTCTCTGCATATCAAATGGCTTTGTTACTTTTGTTCTTTTATTATATGTTTGGCAAACATTCTGTTCCCTTTTTGGTTTTTGAACTGGGAGGAATTTTTTATCTACTGCAATATGTTTGTCCACTCTCTGGTTGAGCCACCATTTTATGTCAGCATAGTAAATGAGGATAGAAATAAATGGTAATCAGTAAGCTCATAATTTGGTTCATAGACTTAATACATTTGATTTTAAATATTATCTTGCATGTATTTTTGGCAGTATCTTAGGTGCAGACTTATGTTAACTGCTATTGTATTAACCTCCTGGCTTTCCTTTGCATTTTCCTTATTTCATTTTGGTTGCCATATCATGTATTGATTTGGGTAATAATCAGGTGCTCGTAGAATATAGAAATAAAGATGCAAATCATGTTGAGTGGGCCAAAGCTCTCAAAGAGTTATATCTACCTGGTCTGAGAGATTATGTCAAGAGTTTCTATCCTTTAGGCCCTGTATGGAGTTCAACAGGAAAATCAATTGCTCTGCCAAAAGCTCCTGCACCCAGTGCACCTGCTCCACCACCTCCACCACCTGCATCTCTCCTTAGTCCTGAATCATCTCAGGCTTCATCCTCCAAGCCAAAGGAGGGAATGTCAGCTGTTTTTGAACAAATTAACACTGGGAATACCGCTGCAGGTAGATTATTCCCACTTTTTTTAGTTCATGATTGTTTGTTCGGCATTTATAAACCAGAAATTTTTTCTGCCAGGTTTGAGAAAGGTTACAGATGATATGAAGGCAAAGAATCGTGCACAGAGAACTGGAGTAGTTGGTTCTAGTGAAAAAGACGCCCGTGTGAGATCCCAAGCATTTTCTAAAGCAGGACCTCCAAAATTAGAACTTCAAATGGGTCGCAAGTAGGTTTAAGCATGTTTATGATTTCAATTCATCAGTATCCTGTCAATTAACCTAACTACCCTTTTACATTGTAGGTGGGTTGTTGAAAACCAAATTGGACAGAAAGGCTTAGTCATTGATGATTGTGATTCAAAGCAGTCTGTATATGTTTACGGTTGCAAAGATTCTGTTTTGCAGATTCAAGGTACTTGTAAATGTGTTACAAATTTCTTTCCTTAGTCGGCATATTAAAATGTCATGCTACCTAACTAGGAATTCTTGATGAAAAGGCCACTGACTTGATGACTTTTAAATAATTTGCAGGCAAGGTTAATAATATAACTATTGACAACTGCACAAAGATGGGAGTTGTATTTAAGGTTGGTATGGAAACACAGGAAGTAATGGTTTTAATGGCTTTATTTGGAGTTTTAAATTTGAGTTATCCGAAGCAAATTCATATTGGGGGCCATCATCAGTTCATTTTGCTATATGCTTGAAATGTAGGATGTTGTTGCAGCTTTTGAGATTGTAAACTCTAATGGGGTTGAAGTGCAGTGTCAGGTAACCCTCTCCTGCTTTCTCTTGTGGTTTTTTAGGGTTTACTCTCCTGTGATGAAAAACTTGGTTCATCAATACTAGTCCTCATATCACATAGTTAGTTGGCTGCTCTGATGTAATTTGTTCTTCTGTTACAATCTCTTTTCTCTGCTTCACCCTGTTCCATGTAAGGGTGTTTGTATTCTTTTTATTTTTTATGGCAACGAATTCCCATTTCCTCAGAAAAAAACTTGGTTCATGAAATATGACTTTAATTGCAATTACGGCTCCTTTAACTAATGTAGGGTTCAGCTCCAACAATCTCGGTGGATAACACTTCTGGCTGCCAGCTTTATCTGAGCAAAGATTCTTTAAATGCATCCATATCTACAGCCAAGTCAAGCGAGATAAATGTGCTGGTACCTGGTGTTGGGCCCGACAGTGATTGGGTATTTTCTTATACATCTTCCCTTTTGGTCTATTATGTATATAGCATTGAAAAGTTCTGGTGGTTGCTGATGTGGAACAGATAAGATGCTTATTGCAATTGTCAGAATCGTATGTAGCTAGAATGGCGTGAAATATTTATAGCAACAGGAATATTAGCTTAGCGTTTTTTAGCTAGTGAAAATTCTTCAACACGTGGAAATATTACTTAGCTTCACCGTTTTGCTAGTTAATGAGATTCTTTCTTGCATGTTAATGCATAAATAATCTATTCATGTGGCCTATGAAATTCATCGTGTATGCTAAGGGAATAAATAATTAAATATAAACAATATCTAACATGGAATTTATCCATAGTTCTGATAATTATGAAATTATGAATTGGCTATTCCAAAGGTGCTAACTAGGTGCATCGATGTTAGTCAAATATAATCACTGAAACTTGTATAAGTAACAAGGGATCAATCGTACCATCTGTTTCAGGTGGAGCATTCGTTGCCACAGCAATATATTCATGCTTTCAAGGACGGCCGATTTGAAACTACTGCAGCTTCCCACTCCGGAGGTTAATTTGACTGGCGATTGAGATATTGTATATCTTAGCCAAGTTCAACGGTTTGCTGTTTGTGTGGCTTCATTTGGCTTTTTCCTTTGATTCATTTACAATCAATCACATATAGGTGTAATATTATTCATTCCTGGTTGTCTTTTCCATTGTCGTATTGATCCAATGGAAACACCCCAGCGATTGTTTTTTGGGTGAGGAGTTGTCTTGTGCTTCAGTGTGTCTTGACTCCAGAGCTGCAGTGTGCGTTGTGCAGCTGGTTTTGAGCGTTAAGAGGATCCGCGGAGTTGTTTTTGTATTTTACTATTTTTCATGGGTTGTATTCTCAGGTGCTTATTTTGAGTGTTTGTGAAATCAATCAAGATCCCTAGTTGCTGGTGAAGGTGAATTCCTTCTCAAGCGAGTTCCATGAGGCTCTCCCAACCCCCAAATATTTTGTTATAAAATTTTAAAAAAGGGTTAAACTCATCTACGATGTGAGGGTATAGTAAAGTTTTCTTTTTTTTTTAGATAATATTAATATTGGACATGATGAGTTATCTTTTACCCTTAAGTATAAATATATGCACTAAGGAGTTAGGATATTTTTTTAAGCACTGCAATTAAAATTATAATAAAATAGTATTTTTTTAAAAATTAAATATATTTTAAATAGTTGTATATTATGTCATGCTTGTTGGAAGAGAAACCGAAGTTGGTGGGCTGGATTGGTTTAGAATTGTACAAGTTGTGGACTTTTTGAAGTATCCTGTGTTAGAATATTTTATATTTTATGATTCAATTCATATAGAAGTTACAATGAATAAATAGAATAATTAAGCGAATATAAATGAAAATATTTTATTCTACTATATGTCATAGCTAAAAACCAATATGCAATAAATATATGAAACTCTCAAGAGAAGTTTGTTTTTATATAAAATTGTCATAAAGATGTTAACTTGTTCTTTGTCCTTTTTGTTCATATTATAATATTTGAGACAATCAAATTCTAATAAGCTTATCAGGCCCATAACTAATTTAATTTATTAATATAATACCAGGCCTGGTAAATGGTAATTGTTAATATGATTCCCCTAGAATGTGAAATTGACCTATAAAGTATGGACTCGTTGGACCAATCTAGATAGCATCGCGGGTGGCTAAGGGGATAACAATCATTACGTAGACGATTATTAAATAGCACCACCGTCTCGGCTTCGCAGTAATAGCCTCATCACGCTGCTGGTGCCATCTGTAGCCACCGATGAGATGAAGAATCGCTTAAATTCTTGCAGTGCATAGAAAATGTATTAGTTAATATATAATTAAATGGATATGGAAATAATTTCTATCACTTATTTTATATAAGACTCTGTTGCTAATTGCCAGAGCATTTTGGGTTGAACTTATTTAATTATGAATATTAATAAAGCTGTTGAGTTGACGTGACCCCGTCAAGTCATTTTCGAATGAACATGGAGTAATGGTGATGGTCAATCAGTGGAGGAATGAAGAAACTTAATTCGTATGTCACTGGGGCCAGTGTTCTTCCTTTCACTCTTACCTTCATCCTTTTATGGAAAATAATTGGTTACCGAGTTTTACTGATTTACTCTCTCTAATGAATTCTCATACGCTTACTGCATTAGCACTTACCTTACAACGGTTTGCAGTAACTGGGGGATTCAAAGATTTTCTCACACGACATTCAGAATAGATCGTGATTTTTTATGGTTCTTGTTTCCTTCTTCGAATGCTCGTGTTTGAAGCTGAATCTGCTCGGGACAATTTATCCGAATAAATAGCAAACAAAAAAAGCCGATTTTCGTGGTGGTTGAGTTTGAGTGTAGAGTATAACGTTGAGAGTCTTTCTTGTTTAGGCCGTTTCAAAAATGCCAAAAGAAACCCAACGATCTATCGTTTACTGATTTGCTTTTATGAAGCCGAACCCCTTTCTCCAGGGAAAAAGAAGAGGAATAAAGTGGCTCCTCCTCCTCCTCCTCCTTCTTCTTCGGGTGTTGGAGAAACTTTCGCTCTCAAGCTAATCCCACTTCATTCTGGTATTCTATTTTTTATCACACTCCATCAATCACTTCGCTTACTTCATTTGTCGTTGTAGTAGTTGATTCGTTCATTGTTATTCTTATACTATTGATGAACTGCACAAACTAATCCCATATTCTGTCCCTTTCTTTATTTTAATTCTTCCGCTCAGAATGTGGAATTTACGGGCAGTTAAGATCCATGAAACCGATCAATACGCAAATAAATAGGTACGTAAACAGGTCCCTACCAAACTTTTTGCCCTCTCATTCTTTTTTTTGCGGAAATGTTGAAATGGAAAAGACTCCATGAATCCAGCTAAGCCTGGAAGTTGTTTTCACTCAATTCCATGTACTGCTTCATACATAAAAAGTCTTTCTACTGTTGCGTGTGCTATTCTATTTTTCTCCTTCCTCAAGCCATCCCATCTCCATTGCTCCTTCTTTTGTTTTATTTTCATTTGTTTCCTTAGCTTTAACATTTCCCTTATAAATCGGCATTTACTTCATAGTTTGAACTTCAACTAATTACTACACAACACCCCAAATTTACTTTAAGGCAGCCATGGCTTCTCCTTCTCAGTCTTCCATCTTCCTCTGCCTTTCCCTCATCATCCTTTTCGCTCTTTCCTTCGCCGGTTAGTTCATTTCTGCATTCTATCTCATCACTTGTTCTTTTGGGCTTTCGTAACTGTAAAGCAATTAATGTTACTTTGTAGGAGCCTTTTCATTTTGCACTTGAAAGTTGAATTTGCTTTTGCTGGTCCTCTCTACTAATTAACTTTTGAAACTAGCAACAATTGTATGCTGTTGTTTGAGTTTAGGACTGATACACTAATGAAACAGCTTCATTTCTTGTGAATTTTGGATTTTGAATTGATTTATCACATTTGGAAATAGACTATGCAACTGACAACAACCAACCTTATGCTTTAATTGTTATGCTTTTCATAAACGGCCTCTTTTCTCTTCAATTTTTGATGTGGAGTCGATTCTATTTCATAGATCTTTCTCTGTTTTTTCCATCTTTCAGAGTCGCAATCCTTCGTCGGTGTGAATTACGGCCAGGTCGCCGACAATCTTCCACCGCCAGAGGCGACGGTCAAGCTCCTTCAGTCCACCACCATCACAAAAGTCCGGCTTTACGGCGCTGATCCGGCGATTCTCAAAGCCCTCGTGAATTCCGGCATTGGGGTCGTCATCGCTGCCGCCAACGGCGACATTCCGAGTCTCGCCTCCGATCCTGCCGCGGCCACCCAATGGGTCAATGCCAATGTGCGTCCTTACTACCCAGCCACCAACATCACCCTCATCTCTGTCGGGAACGAGGTGATGACCTCCGGCTACCAGAATCTGATCTCGCAGCTTGTTCCCGCAATGCGAAATGTCCACAGTGCCCTTACTTTGGCCTCACTGGGCGGCCAAGTTAAAGTATCCACCGTACATTCCATGGCTGTGTTGACCGAGTCGGATCCTCCATCTTCCGGAATGTTCAACCCGACACTGCAGGGCCCTCTGAAGCAGATGCTGGCGTTCCTGAAGGATAACAAATCGGAGTTAATGATCAACCCGTACCCGTACACCCAAGACCCGAAACACTGGCATTCTGCCTATTCCAACCAAACTCGGGTCGGATCGATCGGAGTAACAGCCTACCCTACACCAACATGTTCGATGCCCAAGTCAGGGACCCTTTTTCTCCAAAAATAAAAAAAAAAGTTTTTTGTTGCAGAAATGGGTAAATAAAAGTTTTTTGAATAATTAAATTTATAAATACGGAATTTATAAGGGGTGAAAATGAAATGTCACATATACATTCTGATAAGAATATGAAAAGTTGACGTGGAGGACAGTCATAGCCTTGAGGATGGCACTACAATGACAATTCTAGGGATGTCAGAAACGGTTCCAATCCATAAATTTCAACTTGAAATTTCGTAGCATATTTACTTGTACATGCTTGCGTGACTTCTAGGCAGATTCCAAGTGATTAACAACTCTATTAATTACTAAAATAATAGTATTATGCTGAAAAATATGATGTGTTTTGTTGACAAGTTGAATTGTCTTAAAAGGAAAAGCTCCCATATGAAATAATGAAGCCCCATTAAAAAAAAAATTACCAAGACTTTCTCTAGCTATACCAATTATTTCTCGTCCTTGGCTCTAAAGAACTAATTAGGCATGCACAAAACAATCTTAAAAGATCTAATCAAAACATATTTGGAGCAGGTGGACGCAGTGCATTCAGGGAGCAATGCGATACAAAGACGTAAGTGGTGGCTGAGACAGGGTGGGCCTCACGTGGGGACCCCAATGAACTGGGACCCAGTCTTGAAAATGCCAAAGCCTACAATGGAAACCTCATCGCTCACCTTCGTTCCTTGGTCGGCACCCCTCTCTTGCCAGGAAATCTGTGGACAGTTATATTTTTGCCCTCTATGACGAGAACTTGAAACCTGGCCCTGCTTCTGAACGTGCTTTTGGCCTCTTCAAAACTGATCTTTCCCAATATTATGATGTTGCCTTAGCCAAATCTAGCCAACAGGTGAGACCTCCTTTCGCATTCAATACCACATCTTCACTTAAAACCTTGCGATTTCGAGTTTACAAGTTTTTCTGCCTACATACCTCTTTGATATATCAACTTACACCTGATTCCTAACAAGAAGTATGATCAGAGGTATATTGAAGTTTTAGATGGGTTTGGGTTGAAGTGCAATGTGTTTGTGTTAATAGGCTCCTCCGTCAACAAGTCCAACAGCTCCTGCCGGGTGGCGTGTTCTGAAAGCCGGTGTATCGGATGCTCAGTTGCAGGCAAACCTGGACTATGCAAGCAGCCAAGGCATAGATTGTGGGGCAATTCAAGCAGGTGGTGCTTGTTTTGATCCAAACACAACAGCTTCTCATGCTGCCTATGCCATGAATCTCTATTACCAGAAGTTGGGCAGAAATCCTTGGAACTGTGATTTCTCTCAATCTGCTACTATCACTTCCCAAAATCCAAGTGAGTTTCTTCTTCTTCTTCTTCAAATCAATGTTCTTCGCATTCACTGAGCTAACTGTGCTATCTTAGCACTATCTGGCATTTGAATTATTATATAATTTCATCCACAATCAAATCACTTTATTAGGCTCTACTGTCGGACAGAACAAATGGCCACTGAAATTCTATATGTATACATTACTCAATGCAAGATTGTATGATAATAGGAATTCAGCTTACCAAAATAAGAAAACTAGACTTGTTAATTTTTCAGTTACAGATATTATTTGCAAAGAAAAACATGCGGTGTTATACCAAATATACCAAAATCTTCCTTATATTTTTTTTAAAACCCCTTTCGTTCTTACCCACATATGCATGACCTTAGCCTTTTAGGCGGTGTTAGTTTCATTATGGGTTTGAAGTGGATATAATCTTGACTATATTTCTGCTTGCGTTCTGATGAGGGAAACAAATCATAAATCAAGAGGAATGATGTCTTTAGTGGCATTTGTTTTTTTCAAAGATTACTTAATTGACAATTTCACTCCTTTTTGCAGGTTATAATGGTTGTATTTACCCTGGTGGCAGCACCTAAAAACGCAGACACATTAATTTATTTGCAACAAAAACAATTTGTGGGTAAGTTGTCCTAAGAATTAATCTAACGAATAAGGAGTTACTTTTTGCCCTCCTAAGGATATTCCAAGCTTTGTCCGCATTTTATGATTGTCCTTTTCTAGTTTTTAAAAACATATTCCGTTTTTATTAGAATTCTTGAATTAAGCTTAGTGTGTTTTCTTTTCCAAATCAACTTTTCCCAAACAACATTTTGAAGTATTTTATGGTTTTCAACTTCATGGATTCGCAAGATCCTCCGCGCGATACTAACGTATTAACCATTCGTTTATATGGATCAGACAGCACCATTAGAATAATAAGTTAATGAAAAGTCAATCTATTATGTTCATGTTTTCTTGCATCTCCACAAAAAAAATTTAAATAGAATAGAAAAATCTGATGCTTATTATTATTTGTTCCTTAGGCACATATGATCCGTTGTCGTCCAGCGGTTAGGATGCCTGGCTTTCACCCAGGAGACCCGGGTTCGATTCCCGGCAACGGAAGTCTATTTTGCTGTTATCTTCCGCTTCCTCCTCCTCTTTTTATTTTTTTTAGTTTTATTATTATTCTTTTTTAATTTCTAAGTGAAATCTCTTCTTCGCTCAACTTATGCTAATAATCTTTACCAATTCGGGTCAACTTCCTCTTTACAATCAAACCCTTTTCTTACAAACTCCTATTTCAAAAACTTGAGGACAATGGTGCTGCTAATCGTGGCCAACGTACAATGCTTACTAAGATATTAATGTGTTGACTTTTTTTTAGATCAAATAGTCAACCTCGATATAATTGGATGATGATTGTTTGACATGTTATTAAGTTTGAATTGTCAGAATAAGATGCCTCTCAAGGAATTATAGTATTGGTCCCCTCTTGTATTATAATTTTCGTGTTCCTTAAAATATTAATCAAAATACGCTTGAATAACGTTATTTCTATTTGACAAAAATAATACTCATATCACCTCAAATTATAAGATTAACATTTATTGAAAGTCAAATAAATTTATTAATTACTCTATTAATTATATTTCTATAAAATATAAATATATTTTAGATAGATTATTTTATATTTATTATTCATATAATATACTTCATATTGATTATATATATTTCAGGGTAAAGTTGCATTCAAAATTTTGGAGATACCACAAATAAATTAATAGTCTAAATTAATATTAGAGATATAATTAATATTTTAAAATATTTAAATTGATATAATTTTATCTTTTAAATAACATAAACACAAAATATTGGCTAATCTCTACCATATACACTTTATATCTCAACATACTATTATTTTAAAAGTTATGTGTGAATGTTGTTTAAAAAAAATTATTAAATAAAATTTTAAAATTTCTCAATCTTTTATGATGCCAATTTTTTAAGGTATATTTAGTATTTTTTTTAAATAGTATTACCCATATATCCTTTTAATTAATAATATGTTAAAATATAAAATTTATGTGATATGAATTAAATAAAAATTTATATTTATATTATTAGATAAGTAAAATTATATAAATTTAAATATTTTAATGTGTCAATTGTATTTTTAAAATTAATTTAAGATATTAATTATATTTTAAAATATTTTAAAATATTGATTACAATTTTAAAATTAATTTGTAGTATTGAATACATATTTACTCTATTTTATTAGTAAATTTAATATGATGACTTAAAAAAAAAATTATTCTGAGATGCGAATCTAATTAACAAAAAACAATCTACAAACCAACCTGGACATATGTAATTTTTAACATCGGAGTAGCTATTGCATGCTGCATTTTTCCACCTTATACTGATTCTTTTCAGATAAATTGGGGAAAATTACAAGCTCAATGGCGGTAGTGAGTCCCGCAAACACGTAGGAGTGGGGCGGAAGAGGTAGACACATCGACAAATCTGGGCCCGGCGGCGTCAGTCCATTAACAGTCCCAGCTCAGCTCAGAGCTCACCCCTTCTCACTTTCCTTTTTCTTTTCCATTCGTATCAGCCTATCATTTCATATTCTTCCCCTCCCCTCCCCTCCCCTCCCATCAAATCATTCTCATTTCTCCGGCCTCCCCGCGACCACCACCGCCATCTTGCTCCGAGACGGAGGAGCAACCTACTACCCGATCACGGAACCTACTCCTCCATTCATTCCCACGACCTAAATTTCACACCCTGCCATTCCCACTTCCCACGATGGTTTAGGGCTCAAATCGAACATGTAGATGCTCATTACTGATTCGTTATCCCACGACAAATTGCTTAGAACGAGTAAAATGTCTGTAACGGAGCTCAAGGAGCGTCACTTGGCGGTCACGGAGACGGTGAACACCCTCAGGGAGCGGTTGAAGCAGCGACGACTTTCTTTACTCGATACAGATGGTATAATATTTGAATTTTGGGCTTTGATGTTGAGATTTCTTGTCCAAATTCAGATCCAGTCCACTGAACTACTTGTTTGATGAACTTCGCAGTCGCTGGATACGCGAGGTCTCAAGGTAGAACTCCTCTTAGCTTTGGTCCTACGGATCTCGTTTGCTGTAGAACTTTGCAGGGTCATATGGGAAAGGTAATTTATGGTTCCGCAGAAAGTTAATTCCATATCTTATTCGTGGGTATGGGTCTTTAGGTGTGTGAATGCCCTCGCACCGGTTGTTTTATTTGTGTGTGTGTGTTTTTGTAACGTGTAACTTATTCTCAACTTAATCTTGGTGACCTCCTATGGTTTTAAGAGTCAACGGATGCTTATGAGTTAGTAGACTGATTTACTTCTTTGATCTTTATTTCTTCTGGGGCAGTCATGGAGAAACAGTTATCACATTGGTATCTAGTATGATGCTAATGTTATTGGTCCTTATGTAATCTAAACAGTTGTCACATAGCTTATTTATCCTTGGTGAGATATGCCAATGCACGATGACTTTTTTTTTTTTTAATTTTCTAATATAACAACAACGACTGCACGTATTGTAACTCTAACCGCCAACCTTGGATATTTCGAAATTCAGATTAATTTCTCCACCATTAAGTTTTTGCAGGTATATTCATTGGACTGGGCATCTGAAAAGAATAGAATTGTTAGTGCATCCCAAGATGGTCGACTTATAGTATGGAATGCTCTTACTAGCCAGAAGACTCATGCCATAAAGCTGCCTTGTGCATGGGTCATGACCTGTGATTTCTCGGCAACTGGTCAGTCTGTTGCATGCGGTGGTCTTGATAGTGTTTGCTCTATTTTCAATCTGAATTCCCCTACTGACAGGGACGGTAATCTGCCTGTTTCACGGATGCTTAGTGGACATAAGGGTTATGTCTCCTCTTGTCAGTTTGTTCCAGATGATGACACTCACCTAATTACCAGTTCTGGTGATCAGACTTGTGTTTTGTGGGATATTACTACAGGCCTTAGAACATCTGTTTTTGGAGGTGAATTTCAGTCCGGACATACTGCAGATGTATTAAGGTATTTAGGTGATTGCTGAAATAATTTTCCTTCCATTCAGCTCGAAACACACGCACACAGAGAAAAAAAAACAAAGGTTGTGATATCCCATTGCCAAATGTTCAGCATCCTTGTTAAATATCGAATCTATATCATCTTCCTATAATATAGTGTGTATCCCATCCCGCATCACAAACAAAAAATTAGTGACAAATAAAAATTATCTATTTGATAATGTGTAGTTTAGATTGTCTGAACTGTAATGTTTCTGGATCCCCTTATCTAAATATGTGCTTCAGTTAAATTTTGCTTCTTTAGTTTTAAATCCTTGTTTAGAAATATGTTATTGCTTTGCTCTCTTTCAGCATTTCTATCAATGGATCCAATTCAAAATTGTTTGTATCTGGTTCTTGTGATGGAACTGCCCGGTTGTGGGATACACGTGTGGCAAGCCGAGCTGTGCAGACATTTCATGGGCACGAGGGAGATGTTAATGCTGTCAAATTCTTTCCTGATGGAAACAGATTTGGAACTGGTTCTGATGATGGAACTTGCCTACTATTTGACACTAGGACTGGGCACCAACTACAATCATACTATCAACAACACAGTGACAACGACACCCCACATGTGACCTCCATTGCATTCTCCATATCGGGAAGACTTCTTTTTGCTGGATACACGAATGGTGATTGCTATGTTTGGGACACTTTATTGGCTAAGGTAATTAGGGATTTAATGTACGTTAAATAAAGTCAACTCCATTTTTTATTAACATTTGACTGTGCAATCACTCTTTTTTCCCTTCCACATCATGGATATAGAAAGTAAACTATGTTTCTACCATAAGGAACTCTCTTACTTAGTACTAAGTGTTTCAAGGCACATACATAGACCATTTTTAGTTTCTGATGAGAAATTCTATCTTGCCCCTTCATCGTATGATCTGAGATTTTGTTAAATAGCTTGCTTCATGTGCAGATCTTTTAATCCTTCATGAGCTATGAAGTGCCGTATACCTTTCCTACTTGGCAAAACACTATGTTCATGAGCCATCTATGTATGCATCAGCATATTTCTTTGTGCAATATTTACTTTATTTTATGCGTTACTAGTAAATATCACATTATTTGCTTGTCATATGTTTCTTTTTCTTTTTATTTCGTTTAGGCAACTCAAGTAGTCTTCAATGGTATCGTTATAACTGTGGCATGTTGGAAATCCCAGCTTTGAAAGGTTTAGGTCCTTTGTCTCTTACGTGTGCCTCACACAGGGCCTTGGATTGGGTGCTAGTGAGAGTTTATATGAACTATTCAAGATGGCGGGTTGAGGATATTTTGTCTTTTGGTAGAAGGCAAGGCAACAGAAGCTAAAATAGAGCAGGAATTACAGCATTATTTTAAGCTTCAATCTTAGCAAACTTAGCCTGCTTTTTGTAAAATTAAAAGCAGTAAGAATAGTACATGACGCTCTCTTGGAACATCTAGACGTGCCAAGTTGTTTCTCCCTTTCACTCTTTAATCTATGCTTGCTCATGTATCTGTAATCTAATTAAAACTTGCTTCGTTGTTTCATTGCAGATGGTATTGAATTTAGGATCTCTTCAGAACTCTCATGAGGGCAGGATCAGCTGTTTAGGTTTGTCAGCTGATGGAAGTGCCTTGTGTACAGGAAGCTGGGACTCAAACTTAAAGGTGAGCAAGCATTTTGGCCTATTTGATGCACTATAGGGCATGCCAGACCATTGGAGGCACCAACACTTGAAATTAGCTCGTCTGTTGGGTTGAGCCTTGTCGAAGATTATGGAGACCAAGGGAAAATGATGAAAGACAAAGACGGAACAAAATAAATAGATATGCAATACGAAAGGAAGAAAATGATTAGAACCAGATATAGGAAAATGCCCCCCAAAACGAGAAAGTACCAGGCCTTTAAAAGACTAGCAGTCTCCCAACCTGAACCACTCTCCATTTCACGGTCCCTCTATTCCTTACTATCTCTAGATGCTCTCCTTAGAAAGCCAACATATATCCGCTGTCTTATCCTGTCTAAAACCCCCAAAACTGTTAAATAGCAACCTTCCTCGATCCTTTTTGTCAGCCATCCTTCTGCTTGGGTCTTCCAGAACAGGTCCTTTTCAATCAGAGGCCCATCTGTTTATTGGTCACTGGATTTCCATAAGAACATTGAAGCACCTAACCCTTAGTTTTTTCCTCACGTTTAAATTGAAGTTTTGGGATTTAATTCTAAAAGAAGAGGAAATGCAACATTGCCAACAGAAACGTTATAAGCCTATAGCGATGCTAGGTTAATTGTTATCTCAAGCGAATGTAGTATTTCTTTTAACAGCACATGTTACTTATAAAAGCTTTGGTTGTTAATCTGATATTAAATTTACTGTCGTCTAATAGGTTAGTGCAAGTCTATTAGAGTGGTTAATGGAGTTATTCCTTCTTATCTTTTTTAACTTTTGTGTGAATTACTTTGCACCCTTTATGTGAGCTATACATTGCCCTTTCAAGCAAATGAATACTAAGCATTATTCTAAGTGCTCCCTTGCAGATTTGGGCGTTTGGAGGGCTTAGAAAGGTGGTGTGAAGCATGGAGGAGCTAAGATTTGTCATTTAACTTAGCCTTTGCACAGCATCTGAGGTTCAATATAATTGTTTGGCGATGCTTGTGATGGTTAATTTGCAGACGAATTGTATGAAAGGAGGCAAAGGTTATATGCTCTACTATTTAAACTAGTGCTGCGGTTTGTCCAAATGTGCGATCTAGGATTTCCACTGTATTAACCACTTTGGTACCTGCACGTTAAACATAAAAATGAAGGACCATATATTTTCTTATCTCTTGGTATAGTGCCAAACAACATTGCTGTTACGTAATTATCCCAATCAGTTTGATGATGTTAATTACTTAAAAGTTCCACTTGGCATGTCCAGTGGTGCTATGAGTGAGGGACCACTTGCTTAATAAAAGACTAAAATTAAGTTGTGAAGTCGCTGCAACTGAAAATTGAGAACCTATCTCCATAGCTCTATAAAATTGACTTTCTGCTTCAGATTATTGTGGGGTTGATAGGTTAGGAAGGTTTTTTTTTTTTTGGGGGGGGGGGGGTGGGGTGGGGTGGGGTTTTCTTGTAGGGTTATCAATTTTGTTATAAATAATAAAAAATGAGCTCATATCTTATAAGGATATGAGTTTAATTCTCACTACCATCGTGAGAGTTTCTTTAGTATGATTTTATGAGTCTTCTGCAAGTGTTGTCAGAGTTATGAGATTATATTTTAATTTTAATAGGAGATTAGTGTTAAATCTATCTAAACTTTTTATAACAAAAAAAAAATTGCTACAGATATCCTGCCCAGGATTAGCTAAAGCGAACATCAGGCAACATAAACAAGAAACACAAATGATAAAGCAATTGCCACAATTGGGCAAAAATTTAGTTCATTAACTCCATAGAAGCCAAAGCCTAATAAAATGAACAGATTTTGTTTTGCTACAAGGGTACCAAATTTTTGGTGTAAAATAAATTAGGTAAATTTAGAATAAATTTTCTACTAAAAATAAAGGATAATCTCAACTTATAAAGCATTTATAGAAATTTTATAAAATTGCCTATTAAAAGAACTTTTTAGAACTACAATAGGAATTGAACTCAGTTTATATAAATCAATTTCTTACCATATATATTAACTTTCATTAGCTTAGCTACAAGGGTAAAATTGAAACGTGCCATAATGATGTTTTGTATGCAAGCTACTCTAAAATGTCCAAAATGAAGCCTAGTAGCCGGAATGCCCCAGGAACAACAAGGCAGGCCGAGTGTCCCATATTCCAACTCTTCTTAAGTCTTTACAATTAATAAAGTCTATCTATCTGTTGGGCTGCCTTAACTTTTAATTCCAATCTCAAACGGTAACAAAGAATCTGTACTCTCCAACAAAAACAAGGGCTGAAGTCAACGTTGCTTGACTTACTAGCCGCTTGCCACAATTTCGTGAATGACATCACTGACAGTTTCATCCTCGGATCTAACAGCCAATTTCATCGCTACATCCTTTGGACCATCGAGTCCGAAAGACACCTTCACGAGCACCCTGGCATTTCCTATGTATACACCTGACAATACGCATGTGTGTGACCTTGCGTTGGGAGTTACAACCTCTGTGCCCTGCACAAAAAAAAAAAAGTATTTAGATGCCATCTTCCTTCCCAGACGTTTAGTTAAATGATTGATAATCATACACCAAGTTCCTCCACTTTATCTATCTGCCTTCTGTGTGTGCGCAACACCATTTTACACAATTGGGCACCAGGCTAATAGTACAGATGCGTCCATGCTTAAATCAAACTCAAGTTGTATATGATGCCCAAGTTTTCAGCATATGATCTCTACTATATCAATTGTATATGATGCACATCAAACTGGTATTTTAGTAATATCTAAGAAAAATCTGAAAGGTCCAAGCGAATCATTGAGCTTACCTCACAGGGCTGCATGCCAAGAAGATTGATGACCGTATTTACAGCCTCCGCCAAGCTCTCTCTTGGGCCAAGACCATATTCATCCACCCGTTCACAATCAGGCCCCATGCTTTCCTGAAATTATACACCCCCACTTTCAACATGTAATCTGCTGCGACAACCGCCAGATCCTCCAGTTGGTATTCATCTTCAACACCATCATCTTCTGCCTCACCAGTGGTTGGGTCAACCTGATGAACATCCGAAGCGGTGATGAGATTGGCACAAAACTATTATAGGTTTCTTCATTTTAAATTTCCTCCCAGGGATAAAATGAAACACGCTTCATGTTTAAATTATTTAATATTTACCTATTTATGATGCCCATATTTTATAGCACTAGATATAATAAATAGAGAGAGAACTGGCAGCTTTCTTATAGACAAAACTGAGTCACCCACATACGTCCCCACATCAAACATAATAGAGAATTTGATCAACAAAAAATAGAGTTCATGACAAAGACTAACCACAGCTTTATGATAAAGAAAAATACCTCCTTAACATAAAATTTCAGAACATTGGAAAATTTTCCAACTGTCCGCTCCCCATCAGGCTTCTTAAATGCCACAAAAGTCTGTCCTGGTGAATCATAAGGAAGTGATCTGAGAGGCTTGGAGAACACCTCAGAAAAATCCTCTGCTTCTGAAGCATCAACAATAACAGCAACCTGGAAAAGAGCAAAGAATTATGAAGAAAACTCGGCATGCAATTGTATTATGAAGGTGTACTGTATCTAATGGTTCATTACATCTTCCAATAGTTGCTCTGGTATCGTGTTTGTGCAGTTGTACTGGAACACAACATGACTGTCAAAAATGTGTTTAACAACATTCACTGCATATTCAGTCTCTGCTTCAGTAAGCTCCACAGGTGCTGAGGACTGTAAAGATGTAACGTTGTCATTAGACATTTCATCAAATTAAGAAAGGAAAATAAAAAGGATTAAGCGAACGGACTTTGAAAAGCTTCCCAAAGTTTCCAAACTCAGGAATAGAGGAAAGCAGCTTTTCATATGCATCTGCAGTTGATGGAGGGCCCCTTGGAGGAACACCCAAACCAATTTGCTTTTTACCGGGGGCTTTCTTCTCTACAAATGAATGAGTTTTAACATCCTTGGGCACAAAGTTAATGTTAAAAGACGCTTCTGAAGGCTCCTGCATTCATACTGAATACATTTAGATGATATCCATAACTCGTGAAAAGCAACAAAAATGGCAAGCACTTACATAGTTTTTCAAACTAGCCTCCAGATTGACAAGTGGGACATCAAATAACCCAAAAAGGAAGTCCCTAGCAGCTTCGTCAGTCTCAACAACCAAACCATCACCTCCAAGTGTGCTCAAATAGAGTGTTGCCCTATCACGAACCTGCAAAAAGAAAACAAAGAGTTATACAAATATAAATCTCAGGGATTATTATTATTATTATTTTCCATACTTTCCATACTTCCAGAATGGCAAAAGGTGGAAAGGACTCAAAGGAGTTCAGAGTTCATGCATAATTTTTAAAATGTGCTAAGATAGAAATTAGGTAATATGGAATGCTTAAGTTTTAAGTAGTACATAATGCTTTGTGTGATAACTAAAGAAAGTGAGTCTTTCTCATCGATAGCATACTTCCAGGGGCAGGTTACCCACGGCTCCTTGGGTCCTACCATGCTAGAGCATTTTTCCATTAGAAACTCATTCATAATTCTGGATATGATCAAAGATTGTGACAGCTCAATTTTACTTTTACAAGCATTAATATAAGATCCGATTAGACAGGGAAACAAACCTCATCATCACTGTCAAAAAGGCATCGCCTTAGCAAAACAAATATCCGAGGCTGAGTAAAGCATGAAATTTCAAATTTAGTTAGTATATCCCACAATGGAATCAAAGTTTTAAAGAAAGGCATTACAAGGTAACAATTAATACAAGACGAAAGTACTACCTTTAATGCATCAACTGAAGCAGCAAATCTTGCCAATGTGCTCACAGCACTGGCCCTAACGGTTGGATTCTCAAGATGTACTCTATTATATATGTATCGTATAAATTTACTTGGGTCAGATGTTTTAGGCCCTTCAATTCCCAGGAAGTGCAGTATCTAATGTATGAGGGAAACAAAATAATTAAACATAGTAGAATGACAAAAGTATGAACTGTAGATTGTAAAAGATGAAGAATGAACAAAAATAATACCTGGGTGGACAAATAGGTGAACTCACAATCTTCAATGAACTCACAAAGATGAAGCAGCCCACTTTCTTTGGCTTCAGGGATATCTCTAATGAGAATTACAATTGAATCCACAATTGCCTTCTTGTACTCGAACCCACCTTCTTCCCTGAGAATGTTGCTCAGGAAGTTCATCCTGAGATCAGTAACAGAATACCAACCTGTAAATTAGACTACTTACTAGAAGAAATGTCCAAAGAAAGGTGTAACAACGGGGAGAAAGAAACTTATGGTATGATATGGCTACTCACAAAGATCGATATTTTAAGGGAAACTTCAAACACAATGATCTTATTGCTTCAACCACAACAATTTTGAACTCATCAGCAATATCTGACATGAAATTTGTAATTTGCTTAACAAGGCGATCCACACTTGACTCATTTCCAGTCTTCAGAAGTGTAGTTATTGCAAGTGTGGCAACACTTCTGTTCTGATCAGAAATTAAACTTTCCATATCAATATTGCAGTTAGTGACTGCTGCTGCATGTGTCATAGCCACCTACAAAGTTCGAAGTGTGAAAGTATAAAAGAATGGTCAATATTCATCCAAGCCAAAGTCTAAGAGATAGCATGTTTAAATTTTTTTTTGAAGAGTTTTGGTTTTAAATGAACTGAGTGCTTTTTTGGCATTTGGGGTTCTCCAAATAGTTAAAAATGTTTCTCCATTGTTAATCCCATTGAACTTTCCAAAGCCTAGATACTTTTACAAATTTACATTTTTTGTACCGGGGCTACTTCCTCTTACTCCTGATTTCATACTACAGCTAAAATATTGTTTTCCTCCCCTTTGATTTTTACATTGCAGCTAGTTCACTATTTACATTTCAAGTTTTCAAAGCCTAGCAATTTCTTTTTTCTCCTCCGCCCTTTAGCTGCTGCTTCTTATCATGCTTTGTTTTCCCAGTTTGCAAATTTTCAAATCGTTGCACCAATTACTATCTGGATTACCTGTTATTACACTTTTATTGAACATTTATTGCTTTATATGAGCTATTTTCTTGACTGTATGAGTAGTTAATTAGCATTAGTAATTTTATGCACAAAAGTTTATACATTTCCCCTCCTTTGTTTTTATATATAAATTGTATGTCCCTTGGTTGAGCACCAATTAATGCTTTCATGCCTCAAAGGTACCCTCCCCATTTGGCAACAATGAAAAACGCTCAACCCTGTGAGGTGTTGTTCATATATCTTATTCGAAAATCAAAGGGAGCATCAGATAACTTTTGTTGAAATTTAAGTAAAAATGGTTGACCTTATTCAAGGTTCGGACAGCAGCAAATCTTAAGACAGGCTTAGATGAACTTAGGAAGAGTTGGAGAACAGTAATTGCTGGAGTTAATTCTCTGCTTGTAACACCATTAAGCTCTGTAATTGCTCTGGCAGCTTCAAAAATCACCATCTCTGACTTGTTGCGAAGGCAACTCTCAAGATAATCATAGAAGGGGCGGTCCCCAGTCTGTGTATTATTACCTGACTCAAGAATAACCTGCAGACACAATGCTAAGTAACTATTATGCAAATAAAAACCATCCCAGTCCCAGTATTAAAATATATATCAAAAGAAAAAAGCACCTGGCTTGTATAACGGATCAAAAGACATTGGGCCAAAGGTGAACGAACAGTTCCTCTTGTCAAGTTTGTAACCAACTTGCTAATAGCTAATCGATCATTCTGCCGTATCTGCAACATTGTTGATCGCAATGTATCATTAAGATTTCAGGATCTAAACTCATTATATATATTATTAAATAAGGCTTCTAAACAGGCAAAAATAAAATGAATGGTAGAAATTTATAGGAGGACTTCAGAGAATCAACAGAATCTATATATCATCCCTCTCAAGAGCAACTCATATATTGCTATAACAGAAAGTTTACTTTACAAAAATTACCATACCTTATACCCTTACACATGCCCGTATCTGTACCTATGTAAAATATATAAAAGGATGTGGACAGCGACATTGTCTTGAATTTTGTTTCTACAATTCTAAAAGAGGTGCCATGATTAGACAGACACGTGGATTTTTTACTGCTGGAGTTGAAGATAGGTGAAAGATTAGCAATGTGAAAACTTTTTAAGAAGACAAGATACCGTAAAACGGACTAGAAAAGAATTAAAAAAAAAATCAATTTCTGGCACATTTACTTCAAGAAGTTCTCTCTGTCTCTCTCTCTCTCTCTCTCTGAAAATTCATACCCTTAACAAACTCATACAGAATTAAAGGAGAAGCCAGGTCATCCAGAATTATCAATATTAAAGCTGTGATCATTGATAAGCCAACACGCCTATCATTTAAGAAAGTAATCGTAAGTTCCTCCTCAGTTGGAAGCTATTACTCAACATCAAGTAATCATTGAACAATATTAAACATCGCTTCATTGAATGATCTATATTGATGATGATGGTCTTTTCACCTATAGCATAAGTTACTCAAAACATCACAAAGCCCTGTACGAATTGAATTGCAACATACTTGTTGTAGCAAAGCCAATGCGTGAAACTGTACAAGAGCTGCTCTTGACTGAACTGCTTCCTGAACCTCATTGCTCCACCTTTTTACAATTTCAGGATTTGTCTGAAAAAATGACAAAAGTTAAACAAAAATAAGTACAATATGCTAACACAGAGAATTACATGCATAAATATGAAAAATACCTGGAGTAGGTGAATGCCACTAACTAGGGCTGCACTTGCAACAACTGGATTCTTATCTACAATTGCTTGTTTTAAATACCGCTCAATCTGGGTGAGAAGTGTTCCATCAATAATACGGCAAAGCACACGGATGGCATTTGCCCTATACATATCAGTCTTACTATTCATGTCCTTCATAAGAGAGCTTGTGACGATAATAACCTTTCATAAGATTAAAACAAAAGATAAGTCAGAGAACACATTGACAATACATGGACAATACAAGTGAGTCTGAGTGTCCAACAAGAAAGAATTGCATAGGAACATGTAACCTCATCTGAAGAGGGAGAGATTTCCTTTATCATCAAGTACACCATTCTCCTTAACCCAATATCTTTAGACTGGAAAAGCTTAGTCACAGCGAAAAAAACTTCTGTGGCTTCGACCTATGAAATTGAAGAAGAAACTACAGAAAGATCAATAACAACTATAAAACAATTTTGAAAAATCAATCTATAAACAAGCATAGGTCTTTAGAACAATTAAAATGAAACCAATAAGAAAATGTTCTTGACCTTTGTAAATGTCTCTCCCTGATTTAGTAGGTACAAAAGCTTCGTGATAACCTGGAAATTAAATAGAATGCATTATTTTCAAAATTTAGCAACCAAATAAATAATATTGGAAGCAAAGCTTGTAAAACAGAGAAGTCAAGAGGTTCGAGATGTAAACCTGTGAACATCTCCTAGCATCTAGTTGTGGATCGTTAAAAACCCTGGCTTCCTGGAGAACAGACCCCTTTTCAATTCCCAAAAAGGGAGAATAATCGGCTGTTAACCAAGCAAAAGTACAATTAGTATGCAAGGGCATCAAATCATAATGGACTTAGGATATAAGGCTAAGTAGGACTGCCAATGCACCAGCCTAGCTTGGACGAAACGCCAATAAAGCTATCAACTCATCACCATAAACTAAACAAAAGAAGGGATAAATTAATTATCTGCTTTCCGAATTTATATTATAAGACTAAGATCATTGAAGTTTCCAAATAGCATAATGGACACAACTAGATCAAACGAGGAGAAACAAGGCACGTCAGAGTTTAAAATTAATCTCAAACAAGTATTATGATCTAAGAGATCCTACTGCATTCCAAATTTAAAATGGAAATCAAATGCAGATCTGGAGCGGAAACAGAGTGATCCAGCAGCAGCGGACTGGAGAAAATAAATACTAAGCACAAACAGAAGAGAAAGCAGATAGAATTACGAATGGAAATATCAAATAATTGATATTTCGTCGGGGGAAAATCCGGAGTTCGGTCGTAAGAAATTCCAATCACCTTCATCATCTCGGTCATCGTCTTTCTTCACCAGAGGCTGAGCCATGACCAGAGAAGGGGAATCTCAGAGATCTGGAAGCTATACAATCTCGCTCGATCTCTATTCCTATCACTATCCTCTCTCTGTATACGAGTCTGCCGGCACTCCAGTGAAGTTTGGAAATGAGGAGCTTGCGAGGCGAAATGCAGAGGAAATTGCCCCCTCCTCAGTGTATCGAAAAGGAGGCAAAAAAACCAGTCTAGCGCGGGTCTGTTTTTTAATTAATTAAATAATTACACATTTACCAAATTTCAATTGCAGCATCAAACCAACCAGATCGTGCCATCTCAAAAAGAAATGACATTAAGCGATGCTTAAAAGTAAAAATAAATTTGTGGACTAAATTAAAAAGAAAAAATAACAGAGACTATAAAGTAACAAATTCTAAGTAAGATCTATTAATAATATTATATTGGTATTAATAACACATTTTTATATTTACTATTTTTTAGAATCTTTTTCTATTATTTTTTAATTAAAAATATAGTAATTAAAATTGTGTTTCATTTCTTACTATTTAACGTTATTTAATATTTTTTTTCAAATTTATTAATTTTAGTCAGTTAAATTTTAATCAATCATATATATATATATCAATATAATAAATACGAATATAAAATATATAGGATATAAACTAGGGAGAGTATCAGTTAAATCCTAAAACTTCGCTTTAATAACAGCTAAGCCTTAAAAAAGATTTGTAAATTGCGAATCATCTCGAAAAATTAAGTTGTAAATCAGGAATTCATGCCAAAAAAAGTTGTAAATCAGGGATTAATGACAGTCAAATACCATAATTTACAACTGAGACTTGTATATTTTGCAATACTTTATGTAATATCCAGCATCTTAATATAAATTTTCTATTATATCAATCACTCTAATTTTATTTATAACATATTTAATATTTTAATATTATTTTTTTAGGTATTCTAACACTCTAAATTATAAATAAAATTAAGATATTAAATATAATTAAAAAAAATAATTAGATGTATTATAAATAAATTCAGTGGGCTAATGCTATTTTACCCTACTTTAAATTGTTATTTGAAATTTATTTTTTAAAAAAGTTTAGAGATATAATCATCATTTTTTATATAATTGCCTCCTCATAGTTTTTATTGATTCTTTTAAAGGTTTTATTTTATTTTTATTTTTGAATAATTTTTTATATATAATTTATTTATTTATAATTTTATTGCATGTTAGCAACTTAGCATCCTTCATCTATCTCGTTGAAAACATGGGAGAAGACGGGACTTTTTCATTTTAGGCATCTTAAACTAGCATATAAAATAAGGGTAAAACATGGTATAGATTGCCAAAAGAAAAAAAGCACCTTCACTCTATTTCGTGAGCCTTCAAACATCTATTAGATGAGCGTTATGCTCATAGTGATATCATAATTCTTATGACGATTCCTAAAATATCAGCTGTTAACCACAAGTGGCAGAACTACATATGAATAGATGGACGCAAAACCTCTCCTTACTTTTTCTTAATTTTTTTTAAAAAAAACTTTATATAAAAAAAAATAGATACAAAACCACGTCAAGGGAAGTATATGAGCGGATAATGAATACTTTTACATTGTCCATGGTAAATTCTTTTTTATAAGGAGATGATGTGTATATTTGTAGAATATATAGGAAATGGATCAATGGGAAATATCACCCATCAATCAAGAGCTATGCAATAATGAGGGAATCAAAATTAAAGAAGCATTATGGGTTGAATAATCTGGAAAAAAAAATGTGTTATATTACATACTATAGTCTATGTTAGTAGGTAAATTCACTTATTTGTCCATTTCAATTGATTTATTCGACAAAAAATTGCTGTTATTGATTACTTAGGGAAAGATGTTGAAACTAAAGTTTAATAAGATATCAGGAATCACAAAAGCAACGTGAACGGATTAAAAGGGCTGGGACAAAAAAGGTCACCAAAATTTAGCAAGATTTGAGAACCCGAAACAATCCAAATCCCATACTGAAATTAGTCAAATTACAGCAACCCCTTCAACAAAGGTAAATGTAACCAGTGCTTCAAGATTTTCCCCATTTTGTTCGCAAATAAAAAATAATATATTTTTTTTAACAATGATATCTAATTAACAAACAATGATGATTTATTCCGTTTCACAAGTTTGCTGGACGACGTCGTTTAGCTGGCTATGACTGATGATTGTTTACTTGGTCGTCTTGGTGTATTCGGAAGAGTGATCCGCTTCGCTGCTAGAGGAGGAAGGGTTGAGACCATACTCACTAGTGTGGCCAAACTCGCTGCTGGCATAGCCGCTCTCCAATGCAAGCTTCCTGAACTTCTTCATGTCCGCACTGTAAGTGCTTGCATCATACTCCGTACTGTTATTTGTGAATATTGTACTTTGCCCTGGCTTCACCCCCTCGCTCAGATCATCTAGTGACACGTCACCCTCCAGTGCCCTTACTATCTGTTCCACAAATATTCACGCCAAACATGAGCTATATAAAGAGTGATTAAGTACTAAAGTTGAGTTTTTGTTGTACAAAGAAAATTTTATGTGAGTAAGGTATGGAAGACTCGTTATGTCTCTACATTTAAATAGTATTAATAAATTAAATATCAACAAAATATCATATCATTAGCGAAAATTAGATTTACGACTTTAAGAATCTTGAGTCAACTCTTATTAATTAAACTAATTTTTGTAGATAATTGAATTAATCGAGATGAAATGACCCTAAAATCTATAGATATAGTGTGTATTTGGATAGGATTTTGAAAACAGGCTTATAAAAAAAGGGGCTTATGGTCAACTTATAAAAAATGGTTTTTGAAGAAGAGTTTATGAAAAAAAGAAAGTGGTTTTGAATAAATGAATGTTTGGATAGTTATTTTCAAAAGTACTTTTGTTATTAGTAAATTATGAAAAGGGTATAAGTATTAAATGAGAAGAGATAAGAGATAAGAGGAGAGAGGAGAGAGAGTATAAGAAAGAAAATAGAGAAAATGTAGGAGAGAGGAGAGCGGGTATAAGAAAAAGTATGAGAGAATGTGTAAGAAAAATAGGGGTAATATAGTAATTTGTTAGTTTATAAGTTCTTTTGCTGTTCCATAAGCTGCTCTGATCAGCTTATCTGAAACCTTAGTTTTAAACCATAGTTTAATCCAAAAGTCCGTTTAAACAAATATGACTGTTTATTTTAAAATTTTTTCAAACTAAAATTTGGGCCCAAAAGTTCTTAAAAATCACGCTTGGAGTAGTTTCCAAATAGCCCAAGGGGCTTAGAATATGTTTTGAATTGAAGGTGTGTAGGAAGATTAACTTGGTCCCCACCTTATGTGTTAGCCCTAAAGAATTTAGGGTAAATCGATCCCCCTTTGGAATGATTTATTGTATTCATTATCATTATTGAGTTGATTAATGAAGGAATTCACCATCATCTTCTTAACAAATTTCTTGGTTTTGTTCTCTCCAAATGGATATATAAATATAAAGTAACAAATCAGGCCATTTGGCTTCATATATACGTACTTGGCTCATTTTTGGTCGCCTTCTTGCGGAGTGTCTGACGCTGGCAGCAGCACAAGCCACCATACGTGCCATCTCCTGCATATCATAATTGTTGCCAAGTCGTGAATCCATCAGACCTTCAAGGCTTCCACTTTCCATCGCCTTTATGCAAAGAGGTCTAGCCTGCATGCATCATGCAGTGCATGTATATTTAATAAACACATTTCTCACGTAAACTACTACGGGGTGGGAAAAGTTATAAATTAATAATAAAATTACCCAGTCAACTAAACTGTCCTCTTCATAATCTCCAGTGGTGTCAACGGGAGGTCGTCCTGTTATGAGCTCCAGAAGCATGATTCCGAATGAGAACACATCAGACTTCTCTGTTAATTTGCCACTTGAAGCATACTCAGGAGCCAAATACCTGAATTAATTACAATTATACATATATATATAGGTTAATTAGATATGCTTCTTCAAACTAGGATTTCTTTTCTCAAGGATCTGAAAAGCTTGCTTACCCAAATGTTCCCATTACACGGGTGGAAACATGGGTGTTGTTGTCTTGGGTGAACTTAGCCAATCCAAAATCTGCCACCTGAATATTATTTTACCCCCAGAAAGTCAATTATGAGAACAACTAAACATATAGCCAAATACCTTAATTATATATAAGACAATTTTACCTTGGCTTCGAAGTTGTTTTCGAGTAGAATGTTTGCGCCCTTTATGTCACGGTGGATGATTCGAGGGTGGCCTAAGGAGCATTTTAGATATAAATTATTACTTATTGATATTTCATCCTTCGCCGAAAAAATAAACTAAAACCAAATATGGTACTTATAATAAGATCATCTAAAGCAGATCACTCACAGTCCTCGTGCAAGTAGGCAAGTCCCTTGGCCGATCCAATTGCAATTTTGAGTCTAGTAGGCCAATCCATAACAGGTTGGTCCTTTCCTGTCAATTTAATTTCGAAGATATATATACCAACAAAAGTTAAGAAAACAATAAAATAATTTAAGGTATACGCACCTAGAGAGCAAAAATGAAATTTACCGTGAAGATGGTATTCCATGGTTTTGTTGGGCACGAACTCATAGACCAAGAGACTACGGCCCTCTTGAATGCAATAGCCAACAAGAGAAACGAGATGGCGATGATGGACTCGGCTAATGATATCAACCTCAACCTGAAACTCTTTGTCACCTTGGTTTCCTGTGGACTTGAGACTCTTTACTGCTATTTCCTTCCCGTTGGGCAGCACTCCTTTGTGCACATACCCGAACCCACCTTGTCCCAGTAGGTTCCCTTGGGCGAACCCATTTGTTGCTGCCGCTAGCTCCTCGTACGTGAATGTGCTCTTGTTGAACCCTAGAGCCACCGATGGGTGTGGCGGCGGCGGCATCGGACCTACCGGCCCTGAATAGCCCGCGCTGCTCATCTCACCGCTGTTCATATTTCCAGAGAATGGAGCCGGCGGTGCTCCCCAAGGAACCTTGTTCCCTACTGCTCCTGGAGGTGTTGGCATATTCATAACGTGTTGATCACCTGCGTTATAACCAGTATTTTTCCAATTGTTTCCCTTCTTCGCGTGCTTGTAATAGTCATCATCTGCATTTCCCCAAGTTTGTTCATGCATGAGCTACCTTTGCTTTTTTATAAAAATAAAGTTGAATCTTCCTCAAAAACATGATTATTCTACCCTAAGTACGTATTCCATATTATTGTTACTGGTTAAATTCATTCATTTCTATAAAATAAGATATTAGACATGCATATATGCTACAGTTTAAAGTCAAGTTATAAATCACCTGGCCTTCGTGTTACACCATGACCCTGGTTAATTTAAAACTGTAGAGGAAAATATTAATCAAATTATGATATGCTTGAGGTAGGAAAGTTGTACCGTATTTTTTGTTGGTGTAGTAAATAATGGGACCCTCAGATCTCTTCTTCTTTCTTCTATTGCATACAACGAAGACGAGGATGAACACAAGCAGCAACAAGCCAGCTCCAGCAGCCAAACCAATAATAGTTGGTACGCTCAACTGAGATCCATCGCTTTTGCTACCTGGTGACGGTGATGGATTATCCGATGATGATCCATCATGTGAACTTTTTTCGGGTGGAGACAACCGGTGCACTGGCGACGGAGGCGAAAACTCTCCCTTGGAATTCGATGGCGGTGGTGGAGGCGGAGGGCTTTTGTTATTATTTCCATCGTTGCCATTAGAAGGTGGTGGAGGGGGAGGAGATGAGTTATCATTGTTGTCTCCACCATTGTCTTGGTCGGATGGCGGTGGGGGTGATTGGTCGTCGGGTGGGGGTGGCGATGATGGCTGCGGGGATGACGGAGGAGGGGATTGTGGTGGTGGCGGAGAGGGAGAGGAGTCGTCAGATGAACTTGAATCCGGTGGTGGCGGTGACGGAGGAGAATCCGACGAAGATGAATCAGGCGAAGGCGGGGAATCGGAACTGGAAGCCATTAATGAATTATATATTGCCTCCTCACCAACTAATGTGATCGTTAAAGATCTGGAGAAGCCTAACCCGCTCTCTCAAGAATTAATTACCTAAATTAATTAATTATTGAAAAGGGAAAAATGAGAAACAGAGGAATAAGTTTTTGAATAGGATGTGATCGATGAGCACGTGGGAGGGAGAGAAATATTCTTCCCTTCCGAAAGAGAAAGAGATGAATATCACAGGGAAGAAGGAGAGACGTGGGAGCATGCCTGAGAGCAAAGGACAGGCAAATTCTCCAAGGAAGAAGATGAAGACGAAAATGCATGGAAATAGCGGGTAAAGAAACAAAAGACATGGTGTTTTCCAAGTCATCTCCTATAAAGTAGGGAAGTTAGGAGACTTCACACTGCAAATTTAATATTTTTTAAGCCTTCAATATTGTGTCATTGTTGTGATGACTTGCTAATATAATTGTGGCTGTTATAACTCATGACTAAGAATTCGAAAATGGATATTATGACTTGGTATATATGTATATATCTCTTACTTTACTTCTGATGGATAACTCTACCATGCATCTGTCTGCTGCATTCTATTAAGAGATGTCCTGCAAAACTGAAGTCACACGTCGACACCACGCTTCCATGGGACATTAATGGGTTTAGAATGAGTCGATCCGTCCAACTCTATTTTTGTTATAAAAAAATTTGAAAATAGATTAGACTCATCCACTATCTCATGATAAAATAAAGTCTCATTTCTTCTTACACGATAATAATATCGGGTAAGGCGAGCTATCAATAACCTTCAGATATAAATCTAGACACCTAAAAATTAGAATATCTCCCCAAATACTGTGACTAAAACTATAATAAAGTGGTACTCTCTATAGATTGAGTATGTTCCAAATGGTCTCATGTTTCACCCCTTGACGCTGAAGGGGTGAGACATATAACTATTTAGAACATCTTCAATATTTGAGGAGTACTACTTTGTTATAGTTACAATCGTGGCGCTTGAAGAGGCATCCTAATTCTTAGATGCCTAGGTTATGCTTAAAGGTAATTGACGGCTCGCCCTACCTAACATTAATATTGTCTATAAGAAAAAAAGACTTTGTCCAACCTTTAGATCATGAGTGAATCTAATCATTTTTTAAAATTTTTTATAACAATATATATATATATGGTAAAATGGTTTAGTCCTCGAATAGAAGAGGAGTTAGATACATGGGCATTAGCAAAAAATATATAGTTGCCTTCTTTAAGAAATTATGTAATAATTGTATTCATTTAACTGATTTCCCTGGTTATCGAATTAATATACAAGATAAGAGTTAAAGCCTTGGTACTGAATATAAAATAATATATTTTCTCTTTAATGTTTATCATTTTTCTCTTAAATTAGTTTACTTAATTTATACACTGATATACAATTTAATATTAAATATAAATAGTTTTAAAAAATCATATTATATTTATTATAATTAAATAATTTATTTATTTTTTTTAATATTAAATTAGTTAATTGACTTTTAAATTAAAAGCCATACCGAAAGAGTATATAGATGTTCAGAGTCGCGAAAGGTTCTTGATCCATCTTTTCGGCTTGGATCTGGATCCTCCGTATTCCCACATGCAATTAGTAGAATCTTCTCGTTATAAAGCCTCGCTTGTGCTAAAAAACAAAACTCGCAAATTTATCATCATAATCAATTATAATTATTATTTATCCAAAAAGAAACACTTGTAATTATTCAGAAGTCAGAAACTTCCCGGTCCATCGACTTCCAAATATGCCTCATCATTAGAGCACACAAGGAGTTCCATAACTGAGCTTAACTTGATCAGTTCAAAGACCCATACAAACTAAAAATCAATTTTTATCATGTTTTGAGAATGGTTATCTTGAATAAACGGGAAATTATTCATTATTGTGGTTATGTGTTAGAAATGGCAGATAGAGTTTGGACCTAAGGTGAGGTGATGCTGATTATGGCAAGGCTTAAGTTATCGGGCTTATCATATTTACATATGTGGAAATAAATCTCCTTTTATATATTTATCTCGTAAACTATAAAATTATAATTAAATTAAAAATGTAAATCTTCAATTCAAACACACCGAGCCATTTTAGTGCTGTTTTGTGAGAAGATGAGAATGATGTCAAAGGTCTTTGGAGATGTTTGTTAGATTTAGTGCACAATAATTAGAAATTCGTAAAACCAAACACATCTTCTTTAGTCTTGATTTCCACTTTAAGATCTATAGTGAGTGGTTATAGCATTGGATTTGACGTTAATTATCGAGGTCATATATATTTAGATTTATTTTTTAGTGATAAATTTGTTTGTTAAAAAATCAATAATTGAAAATTTATTTGTATTTTAGATATTGTATTTATTAAAATAAAAATACTATAAAATATAAATATGAAAATTTAATTAAATTTGAGTAAAGAAAATTTATTTTGAACTATTGAAAACAATAAGCTAAAACCAAACTGCTTAGTTTTGAAATAAGCTAGGGACCAAAAGAAATAATGATCCATACTTCAGGTTGTGTTTAGATTAGCTTTTGGAGAATAGATTCTGGGAAGAATAGATTCTGGAGAATAGATTCTGGAGAGAATAGATTCTCGAAATAATAGATTTTGGGAAGAATAGATTTTAGAGAATAGATTTTGGGAAGAATAGATTTTGCAAATAGAGATGTTTGGATGATTAATAGTATAATCACTTTTTATATTAATAAATTACTAAAAAGGGTATGATTTGATTAAAGTATGAGAGAGGAGAGAGGGTAGAGAATAAATAGGAGAGAGGAGAGAGAGAGGGAGAGGAGAGAGAAAGGAGAGAGGAGAGAGAGGAGAGAGATGAGATAGAATATAAGAAAAAAGTATGGGTAAAATAGTAATTAGATAATCTATAAGCTCTTTTACAGTTCCAAAATCCATTTTCAATAACTTATTCAAAACCATAGTTTCAAACCGAAGTTTTGCCCAAAATCAATTCTGGACAAAAATGGCTATTTGGCAAAAAATTTTGCAAACCAAGGTTTTGTTTCAAAATCAATTCTGGATAAAAATTGATGTTTGTGTGAAATTTTTTCAAACCGAGGTTTTGCCCCAAAATTCATTCCTAAACGTGATGCCAAACACGCACTCAATAGGCTTCCTGACGCCGCGAGTACATTACTTTGTGCGTATTTGATAAATTGTTAAAACCTATATTTAAAATTTAAATTTATTTTTTTTAAAATAAATAGTCATATTTATTCAAACAAACTTTTACACTAAACTATAGTTTAAAATTAAAATTTTAAATAAACTAGTCATAATAACTTATATAACAATAAAATAGTTTATAAATTAACCAATTACTATATTTTATCTATTTTTTCTTATATCATCTCTCATACTTTTTTACACCCTCCCTCTTTTCTTTCTTACACTATCTCTCATCTCACATCTCTCCTCATTTAATACTCATATTTTTTTAATTTATTAATAATAAAAATATTTCTGAAAATAACTATTCAAACACTCATTTATTTAAAATTATTTTTTTTATAAACTCTTCTCCAAAAATTATTTTTTATAAGCGGCCCAAAAATTCTTTTTTTTATAAACTTATTTCTAAAATATTATCTAAACACACCCTTTGTAAGAATGAGCTCGGTTTTTGAATTGATAAATCTTTTGGTGGGAAAAAAACACAGAATTGATATAGCTTTTTGGCCAAAAATTAATAATTTTAAAAAAAATCTTAAAAAATACTATTTAAATTTTAAAATCTTAAATTAAGAATTATTATAAAAAATATTATTATTTATTTTATAATAATAGTCAATAGTTTATAAAGTATAATAAATAAATTAATTTTAAAAATTTTAAAATTTAAGCAATATTTTGTTAAGATTTTTCTTAAACCTTTTGACCCAAGGATAATTAAATTAAATATGGCTGAAATCATGATAACTTTTTTGTAAAAAAAAAAAAAAAAAAAAGCTTACATTAAGTCCGGCACCTTTATCAGCTGAGAGAGGGGGGATATACTTGAAAGCTGCGAGCTAGTGAAGGCGGAAAGCGTCACAGTCCAAAGCGACTTTCACATACGCTTCTGCCCTCGTGCTAATCTCCTTCGCAATCCTTTACCTGTACGATGCCTTCCCGAAGAAGAACCCTCCTGAAGGTCATCATTCTCGGCGACAGCGGGTTAGTCTTTCCTCTGTTATGGCTTCTGATCTTAACGCTTCTTGGTCTAGAATAATCGAAACATATTGTGGAAAATCTCTGGAGTCCATTTAGTATCTGTTAGGTGAATTTACACAATCAATTTTATCATCCATCTAGTTCTGCTGCTGCTTGTTAATTTTCCTGCTTCGAATTCTGTAATTCTCGATGAAATACTAAGAACAAGCCATAGTGATTTACAGTTTTAGATAGTACTATTTTTTTGCAAATGATCTATATTAAAGGGCGAGCTTACTATTTGTTCGGTACAAGATCTACATTTTTCAGAACAATTCGTTTAGTAACTGCAACTTTTGTGTGCTTTCTTCTTCTGTGCTTGGATCAAACTAAATACAACTAATCAAATTATTTGGATATATGCACTCAGGAATTTGATTTAAGGTTACGCAGTTATAAACGTTATAGCAGTCTTTTTGACTAAAGAATCTGGTGCTTTGCAGGGTGGGGAAGACATCTTTGATGAATCAATATCCTTTGCTGCTTGTGCCGAAACTCCTTATACTCCTAGATATCTTAATATTATGTTAGCTACTAATCTTTACAGTACTATCTAAGTGAGTTGCAAATGCAGTCTCTGTCTTTCTTTAACGTAAGTATTATAGATATGTGAATAAGAAGTTTAGCCATCAATACAAGGCTACTATTGGAGCAGATTTTTTGACAAAAGAGGTGCAATTTGAAGATAGGCTTTTCACTTTACAGGTTTGTGATGGTGCTGGTCATATGCTGTCTCTTTTTTCCAATGTCCGAAGTTGACCGTATGCCATGAGACTAGTGTGGTAGGGCCTAACCCCATGGGGTCAAGTCAAATGTTGGTGCAAATTGGTTTGATTGTCTTATTGATATTACATGGAAGTACCCATCTTAAAGTCTATTTTACAACTTATATGCCAAATTAACTGAAGAGTTCTTTGGACTTAACCTTCTAAATGACAAATAACTTATGATGCCCCATTTTTCAGACTCATTGTCAAACCCTATTGTTAGCTACATTTATGGGAACTTGTCTTATTTCTGAACATGGGTTATGTGAAGAAGAAACTACATACGTGGACACTGCGTGTTTTCCTGAGAAAAGAGAAAGAAGGAAATGAGGGGAAAATAAAAGGCAACTTCCTTTATTCTCATGACATTGCATGTTAAGGATTTGGTATTGTTATATGTCATTTGGGAATTTGACCATAGTAATTTTAAATGTCCAGCAGTGTCTGGTATTGTTATATGTCATTTTCTCTTTCTTTAGTGTTATTATGGAGTTGTGGTGAAATAACATGACCTCAGTAGGTTGTTCTTCTTTCTCCAGTAAACGTGGGGTTAATGGTGTTGGCTTATCGCATAATCATACTCTTATAATGTTACACATGTCTTGTCTGCATCTCTGTTTATGTGGATAGGCAGTTTGGGCGAATTGGGGACTAATAATTACTATTCTTTTTTTATTATAATAGTTCTACGCAACACTTGGTTACAACTGTCAGCCTTTTGTTTTGCTAAGTAAGTTTAATTTTGCAGATTTGGGATACTGCTGGTCAGGAAAGATTCCAAAGCCTTGGTGTTGCTTTCTACCGTGGTGCCGATTGCTGTGTTCTTGTATACGATGTTAATTCCATGAAATCATTTGACAATCTTAACAACTGGAGAGAGGAATTTTTGATACAGGCATGACTTGTTCCTTTAATTCTCTCCATAGATAGTTTTAACAACTATAACAAATGTTGTAGTGTTTTTATAGACATTAATTAATATCTTTGATCACGTTGGCAGGCAAGCCCTTCCGATCCGGAAAATTTCCCTTTTGTTGTCATAGGAAACAAGATAGACGTGGATGGTGGGAACAGTAGAGTGGTATGTCTTTGCCTTGAATTTGATGTATCTCCTTGCCTCTCTCTCTCTCTCTCTGTGAAACACACGAGATGCATTCATGAACCTGACAAAGCTAATTCAACTCCTACTAAACATATGAACTCAATAATGAAGTTCTCTGGTGTGCAGGTTTCAGAGAAGAAGGCTCGGGCTTGGTGTGCATCAAAAGGAAATATACCATATTTTGAAACGTCAGCCAAGGAGGGTATTAATGTTGAAGAAGCATTCCAATGCATTGCAAAAGATGCCCTGGAAAGTGGGGAAGAGGAAGAAATGTAAGTTGCTAAACAAGTGACTCTCTTCTTTCATGTACATTATGAAGCAGTGAAACACAAATAAGTTGAGACAAATGCTGTCTAATTTTTAGTTAGTTTTGATCTGTTAGGAACATAGCTTGTTCCTATTGGCGATTTGGTGTTATAGTTTACAATATTTCATAAAAATGCGCTATGATGAGAGAACCCAATATTAGCTGCAGGTGCATATTGTTTGCTGGCGATTACTGTTTCAATTCTTTATCTAATTTGTTGGAATCACGACCTTATATTGTTCTTGAGTAGCTAGCTTGAACTTGAACTATGTAGCAGGAACTATTTTTGTATATAGTGATTTAGTCACCAAGAAACCTTTTGCCCCTCGTCTTTTTCACTGCAGCAACTAATTCATTCTTTACACGCTACAATGGAAATTAGTGTTGACTGTTGATTTTTTAAGAATTCCTAAATAGTTTTAACCTGGAAATGCATATATGTTTCCTTTTTTCTCGTTGGTGCATCTTTGCAGCATCCACTGACCGTCATCAAAATTTATATAGATGCTATGTTATTTGGAAATCGAAATATTTTGTTATGATATTGATGTGGCATTTGGTTTTTGTTGTCCTAATGGAACTTTTTTGCTTATTGAAGATACCTGCCTGACACAATTGATGTTGGAAGCAGTAGTCAGCAGCGATCATCTGGATGTGAGTGCTGATTATATTGCCGTTTAGTTTCAAAACAAAGTATATTATTTGACTCACGAGACAAGGTTTATTAACCGTTTAAGCTGCCCTAGTTGCGTATGTTCCGCACCAAAAAGGTGCAATTACCTTTTTTTTTTTTGTACAATTTTTTTGGAAAGAGATTAAGCTTCCGGGTAAGAATAAGGGCAAGATGAAATCTTTTTTCTTTTTAGATAATACTAATATTAGATAGTACAAGTTATAAAATAAGTGCAATTATCGTTTTTAATGGGTTTCACCATAACTGAAGGGGAAGAAATATCAAAAGCATTACTTTGCGATATACAACTTGCGTTCGGATCCTCAGCTCTCCCCGGTGAGGATCCTGTGTTTCGTCGAAGGATTTTGTATTGAGGAGGAGAAAATAGCTTAAGGTACGAGAGGGGTGGAGAAAGAGCAAAACATAGGCAGCATTTCCGGCCATTGAAGCTCTGACCTCTTGGTCGAAGATGTAGAACAATCGGCCATGGAAGTTCCATTAGACTTTAGAGGAGGCCAGATTTGGGCATCTACATTATGCAGCCATCGTTTAATACTCCATCCACTCATTTGTTTGACACAAAAGATAGTTGAAGGATATTAAAAAATTAAAAAAAATAATTAATTATAATTAATATAAGTAGTTAATTTTGTTAAATAAATTAAAGAAACTAAATAGATAATTATGATTAAATTTAAATTATAAATTTATATTATATATTTTTTAATTTATTTAAATTAATTAACTATTATTTATATTAATTATAACTAAATAATTTATTTTTTTTAATCTATTAAAAAAATTAATTAGAAATATAAATTTATCTTAAAATATTAAATTTAATTATAATTAATTTATTTAATTTTATTATTATATTTAAAAATATTAATTAGCTCTAATTTTTAGACAAAAGTGACTCCGGCATTGCTTATTAATATACTAATTAACAATTAATTCGTTCTATCGCTTGAAAAGAAATCTCCTTTTTTTGCCCTAGCGTTTCTTTTTCCATTTAAATAATATATGCAGGTAAAAGTTTCAAATTTATTTTTAAAATGTTAAATTCTTTAATGCATGTTTAGTTAATTGGGTAAAATCTAACATTGAAAGCAGTGTCGGACCCGATGCAAATGTACCAAGTTACCCTAATTTAAATATGATTTTAGTACGTTTTGGGGAATACAAAAGGGGTTAGAACCACAAAAATCCAGTATATAATTTTGAAATCATGATCGGAGAATCAACAGTTGTACTCTTCAAAGGATTGAACACGAAAGATCCCAAGGCAAGCATGTACACCAAATCACTCACGTACCCTAGAAAGCAAACTGCGCTTGCATCCGGTTACAGTACAAGAAATCCATCATATTGCTTGCAAATAGTACATGACCTAAAAAGGCAACCGACACATTGAAACTAGGTAAACCATCCAGAAGCTCAACTAAATTTGTTGAAAAACCTGTTGAATATTAGGGTTGCTACTAACCCCAAACAATGAAGACACAATGCTAAAAGGGAGGGGGGAACGCACAGCGCGGCTATCTAGTGTGGTAAGTACTACATGTACATTCATAAAAGTATCTAAATTTCAAAAAACACCGTCCCAAGATTTAAGTGAAGTGAGATGGGGGAGAGCCCTTTCAGCATATCTATCCACTTGCTCGAGTTAAACACGTCAAAACATTAATATAAGCCCATAGCCCTACAAATTCAATATATCACCGGATCGATCTATTTCCAAATTGCCACCTCTAGCTGCTTCTCGAAATGAGGTAAAGGTGATCTTACAATTCATGATTCTGGTCATGGAACTTTGAGTAACTCTGGTTTTGGAGTAGGTCTCCTAACTCCTAACCAACGCTTGGCCTTTATAAAGAATTGACTGCATCATATATTACCATGAGTAAGTAATGCAAGAATATAGTTAACAAAATTAGTATCACTAGAACCAAGCAAACATTTAAAGTGGCAATTAGTGGCAATTAAGCTATCACAGGGCAGCAAAATCGTTTGGCAAAACCATACAGTATATGGTGGGGGTTTTCGCATGGGCATGGAAACATTTCTAAATGTCTGAAGGCAAGCGATAAGCAATTTCCTGTAGTGCCTGTTATGTTGTAACACATGGTGTTCATGATTTCATGTGCCACGTAAAACTAGGCTCTTCAGGTTTCACCATGAAGACAAAAAAAAATGCATGCGCAAAAGAGACAAGAAATCAGAATGCATTCAGTGTGAAATTCCACATAAAATAAAATATAATATACTCTACAGCTCTAGTTAATGCAAACCATAATTTCTTTCAAGTGTCGCACAATCATGCTTAAACAGATCCGTTTATCCGATAAATAGTATCCATAGGACATGCCAAGGACAACTTTTGGGCTATATGATCAAAAGTCATGGTAACAGCTTACCATTCTCTGAATAAATAAACAGCGAAAGGACACTTGGACCTAGGTAAATTAGGATAACCTCAAAATAGAAACTCATCAATCGTGATGAAATGCTGACTCTCACGTTGAAATAGCCTGAATTATCAACACACGTCTCTTCCAAGATGATGGGGAAATGTCCCAGTTAAATGGCAATACTAAATTATCTATCCTATTCATGCCCTTTTATTGTTCCTTTTTCAGGCTCCTTTGCGTCATAGAATACCAATCTTGGACTAAATTATTCGAGAAACATCAAAGTGAGGTATTTGGCTAGCAATACTATCACAATTTCAACCAACAAAAAAATCAACATATTAAATGGATACTCACATTATCAGAATAGTAGCAGACTACCAACAGAATACTTGAACATTCCTCAAGACATACGTGACATTTATTTTGTCTCAACAGAAGAAAGGTTCTCGTGGCTGGATGGCTGAACTGAATTTCCTGTTGCGGGTGCAGATGATAATGAGTTTGAAAGGGCGGTTGGCACAGTGCCCATGGATCTAGACATTTGTAGCCTTTGGGGATTCATATTAAATGGTGGTCTTGGAACTGAATTTGCAAAATTCATAGGAATTCGATTGGCTGGTAAGGAAGGGGGTACAACTCTAGATGAAGGTGGCATACCACCAAGGCGAGATGCAATTATCATTGCACGTTCATGGTAAAGCTTCTGCCGTGAACGATCCAAGTGCTCTCTGACCCTCATCACCACACTATCCATATCATTGAAAAAGGCTAACTTTGTCTCCAACTTATGCAACTGCAAGGAGATGAAATACTCCATGAATTTCAAAGGAGTAGAAAATACAAATAAATTGCCGTGCTAACTCTCTCTGATGTGGAGAATACCTGCTTTTCTATCAACAATGTAGCAAGCTGTTGAATTTGATCTTCTTCTTGATTTGCTAGAAGTTTTGCCTTAACTGCTGCTGCAGCAAGTATAGAAATCGCCGCATGTTTCAATTTTTCAAATTTGTTATCATGTTTAGTATTTGTGATATTATCTTCCATTTTCCTACCATTTTCTGTGTAGTCTTCACCTGCAAATAAGGAAGACATCGATCATTTTTTTTGTGAACTGAAGACAAAACCTACTCAATGTTTCGCTTGTCAGAAAGAAACCTGTGCTTTTCCCATTTTCAGCACCAGACTTTGATGTGACTGGATGAGAGGGTTCATTCTGGTCCAAAGCAGACGTCATATCAACATCCTTTGTGGTCCCTGTATTTTGAGATGAATCTAGTGTAACCTGTGGCTCAGATTCATTCTTCTCTGATGGCAAGGAATTAGGAACTACATCAACATTCATTCCTGGTTCCATTGTTTCCGTACACTCACCGGCAGAATTTTTAGATAGAGGTTTTTTAGGTTTGCTTTTATCTGAGGGCAAACAATCAGACGCCACATCCATGTCTGTTGGTGCCTGAACAGACTTGGGCTTTTCTCCTGCTTTATTGGACACAATTGACTGCTCAAGTTCATTCTTTTCAGAGCGAAGAGAATCAGACACAACACAGTCATCCTTTATTTTCTTTGCAGGCTGACAAAGCTCTTTAGTTGAAGTTCCTTCCGCCTTGGATGTTGAACCATCTGAAGACTGAACAGTACAATCACCGGACAACTTTGAATTAGCGGGGGTTTTACAATTATCAAGCACAATTTCATCATGATTAGCTGTTACTTGTTCCTTTAAAGCAACAGGTTCCTCTGAGGCTCCAGCATAGGTAGAGGTCAACTGTCTCTTATCCTCAAAAGCATCATTTGCAATTTTCCGTTCATTGTGATCGTTTGTTATGTCTTTAGCAAGTAATATAGATTTATCCTGTTTTTCACTTTCATCCTGGCCCACGTTGTTAGAATCCCTATGATCCATTCAGGCACAATATAAGTAACCCATTAACAATAGTCAAATTAGGTATGGAATTGCAATATATATGCCCCATTTAATGTAAATACCTCTCAAAACTAGATGGTCCCTTCTTATCATCAGGTGGATCTTCCAGGAGAAAGCAATGCCTTGCAGCAAGCTCAATGCTGGGAGAATTAGAAGATATAGACTTTAAGGAACTGTGAGCTGAAGCAACAGCCAAATCAGAACCCACCAAGCGTGCTAGGAAACCTCCCTGTAAAGAAAGCAGCATGTGTTACTCCACAAGACGGATAGCAGACTGAAAATATGGGATATATGACAGGACATAAGGAAAAGGGGAAGCGAAACATACTCTTCATACTAATTATATAAATAAGAGAATTTAACAGCACAATAAACACCAATAATTTTGCAAAGTCTGCCTTCTCCAAGAACATTCTAGGAACAGTTTTACACACACACAGAACAACATAATACCAGCCAGCAGTTGAAGTCATTTTTTAATAATTAGTTTAGGGTGTTTATTTTGAGGAGAAAATACAAATATCATCATTATAATAAACAATCATATATGCTTGTAATCATTATCCAAAAAGAAATTCTCTCATTTGAGCCAGGCATTTAAAACTAGCACCACCAAGTACTTTCAAATTTGCAACTTAAAATAAAATTTATTTCAATCCCTTCCTTATGCGTCATTAATAAATTCAGACTGACTGCACCGACTATGATATATGTTACAAGCCACCAAAACCTCTGAAATAAATGTGCTAATTTTCAAGCACCCAAGCATTCCACTTACCAATGCCATGACAGGATTGCCCACTTCCGCAAATGAAGACGGGCCTTCAGGTCCAGGAGAATAACCAATAGCTTCAAATGCTTCCCCAAGAGCCTTTAGAACAAAGCTGTCACCTAATTCCTGTCCAAGTTTCACTTCAGCAGAATTTTCTAGTTTGCTATTTCCCTCACTAATTTTCTCATTGGTGCCATTTTCGGGTACTGGAGTCTCTTGATCAACTCTTACGTTATTAGCATCTTCAGCCTTCGAAGTTTCATCGCATGGGGTCAGCACTTGTCCATCGCTATTACTGGTCTTATGTTCAAGAGTTTCTGATGCATCTTTGACCATAGATGAATCATTTTTAGTTGCAGCTGGATCAGAAGTTTCCTTGCCATTGGCATCAACCACATCACTGTCAACAAAAGCTTCTTCAATTGGCATTTGAACAAAGTGTAATATACATTGAGCTTTTGTTTTCGTTGCAACATGCTCAGCAATTTCATTCCAATTCTCTTTATAGAGTTCTAATGCTTCAAGAAGCAAGAGGGTCTCCTGATCAGTCCACTTTCCACCACTAACTCCTTGGACTTCAGCTGGCTCCATAACTATAAAATCCGTTAAAGACATACCAGAGCCAAACTTTCCATTACTGAAGCAATCGGTACATAGATCAAAATCTGCCTGTCAGAAGCAAATTAGAAAGCTATCAATCACCCAATGTTTTCACCAACACATAAGAATTAATCAAATAATTCAAATACTTCGATAGCCAACAGATTAAATCTAACTAAAAGTTGCAAACTTGAGTCAATCCGACAAGGTGAAAAACCTTTAGAGCAACAATCATGAACACTATTTCAAAGAATGTACCCACTTGCAAGTCAATAGAAATTCAAAAAGGCGTTTAGCCTTTACAAGCTGTAGGATATAATCGTCTTCATGATAATACTTTCTGCTTACAATCCAGGCCTTCAACTTATCTAGAACCATGTTGTGTCACAGCAATTTATGAGTGTCATGGAAAAATATTTTTAAAAATCCAATTTAATTTGGTAACTTAAAAATAAACTGGAGGGCTTCTAAGAGCAAAATTTGGTAACTAATGCAATCCTCACAGTTGGAGGTAATTTCAATGAACCACAACAAATAATCTAGATAATCACAACTCTTAAAGCAGCAGACTAGAAACAGGAGCTCAAATTTAAACTATAATAAGATTAAGCCAATTAAGATATTTAGAGTCCTTAAAATATAGCTAAAATAATACATATCAATGACATAGGTAACAACCTGCTTCTGACAATGGTAGCGTTTGCGCGAACAATCAGCCGCACAGGAGTTGCAGTGGTACTCAACTGCTGGCCCCTCCTGTTTCACCAACTCTTCAGCAAATGTTGATTCTGGAAACAAGCCAGATGGCATATCTTGAGTCATCAGGTTAGTCTTTGGAACAACATGCGGACATAATTGAACAGTTTCAAAGTGATACAATTTTTCAACCAAGGACTGCTTTTCTGCTGCCGCATCATTGTCAGTGCTGACCACAGCATTGTCCGTAGATGGAAATGGGTGGAAATTAATAAAACCCCAATGGTCCAGAAACTCCATTACCTCTTGCCTAGCATCCAAATCTCCAACATCCAGCTCGGAGAAGTCTTTCAGCTCAATCTGAGCATTTGGGTTTGCATGAAACTTCTTCATAATCCGATTCCGTATCTCCATATAAATATCAGGAGTCCGATTTTCAGTTTTCCCATTAAAGAAAGAAGGCAATGCATTCTTCTCAATCGGATGGATACTCGTCCACAAAAACCAACCTGAAAGTCAATTCCAGAGGTAAAATGGTTTTATTGAAGAAAGCTGTTTTCGGACTTAAGATCGAAACTTAGATTACTTAACGTTTTTTAGTTTTTTAGGGGTTGATCTTGGGTTTTTTTTCTTTGTTTTTTTTTTGGGCCCGGGGGGAGGGGAACTAACATAACTTCATGAAACAGCTGTTAACTACTAAATCAATGGAAAATGACCAGCCAAGCTAAAACAATTTAAAAGAATAAATCGCTTGTCGAAGATTTAGGAGTGATCCAAAGATAAAAACGGATTTCCAAGGATATGGTTAACAAAATCACCAACATATTGTTGCATGAAGAAACATTTTAGCCGCAACAAAATTCTTACAGCAAAACTATTCACATTTCTAAGGTTTTGCAGAAAATTTTGATAATGTGCTGTGCCCAAACTTCCATTCCAGACCTCGCAAGGTTCTGAAAAGAAACCAAAAAAAGTTCGCAGGTCTCCCTTTTCTTCCTCACACTCATATACAAAAACTAGTAGAAAAGGGTAATTTTAGAAGCTAGTCCAGTCGTCCAGTCAATAACTCAATATAAGGATTCTGACCAACCACAATAATGTGAAATCAGAGTATCTAGTGTTATGCATACTGCATAAAACTATTTATTGAGCTCTACCAAATCAGATTAACAAATATCAATTTTTCCCAACATCAACTTTGCTCTTTTTCTAATAATACTTTAACGCTGGCATGATAAAGGTGGGAAGATGATAATGCTTCAACCATATAAACATATTTATTGTTGAATATAAAATGTGGCCTCTAGATGTAGAGTGAACCACGTTTTAATATGGCAAACTGCAAGAGGCAAGCATGACCAAAGTGGTTAAAGACTATCGTAAGCACTAAGCAGCATGCTAGAAAAAATCAGCTCAGTCGAGTTCAGCTGAAACATTCGTCTATGGGACACCAAAGAATTCGAAGCATACATAATCAACATCGTCGAATTTCCAGTATCCAATGTAGAATAATCCGAAGAGGTCCTAAAGCTATATATAAACAAACTAGGGTTCCACAATAGACACATGGACTCACCACAATGACTCGGAACTACATGAACATTGGCACCACGAGATCTGATAGCTTCGAATTCAGTTTCAATCGCAGCTTCCAGAGCCCCCCACTCACTCTCCTTCTTAATATCCTCCGCATGCGCCCTCGATTCTCTGCCCAAAGCTTCAGACGTCTCCGCAAGCTTTGAGTGTTTCGCATCGTCAGCAGCAAAGCTGCCGCCGCCAGCTACCGATGCTGAAGCGGCGGCAGTGGCGTGGTTGCTTGGGATTTGACGAGCCCTGGTCAGGGGGCCATTGTGTAGGGGAGGAGGATGAGCAGGCAAAGCCTTCTCGCGAGTAACACGTTTCGAGGGCGTGGGCGTGGAATTGGAGGCGCCGAGAGTGTTAACCTTTCTTTTTAACCCTCCGGAGCGGCGGCGGGAGGAAGTCGACTCGGATGCCGGCGAAGCGACGTTGGACGACGGTTGAACAGCGGCTTCGCGGTGTTTCTCCTCCATCGAGACGCTCCTCTCACAAAGGGGAAAATAATTCAGTGTGACTTGGCTTGGTCTTCAAAGACGTACGTCGTCATCATATCGTGGATTGCTACTACCAGTTTCTTGCACGCTCACTTCTCTCAGGCTTTCATCTTTATCAGGCTCTCCATGGCAATAGCCGATTTAGGCCTGTTTGGTAACCTTTGAATCCATGGTTTTAAAAAAAAAATTAAGCAAAATCTAAGTTTAAAGAATTTTTAGTGTGTGTTTACAACCTATCAAATTTAAATTTAGTTTAAAATTTAAATTTTAAAAAAAATAAAATAAAATAATTATATTTATTCGAACAGATTTTTGAATTAAATTATAGTTTAAAACTAAAGTTTTAGATAAACTGATTAAAGTAGCTTATTGAATAGTAGAAGAGTTTATAAACTAAACAATTATTATATTAATTTTACTTTTTTTTACACTATCTCTCGTACTTTTTCTTACACATTCTTTTTTTATTTATTACACAATCTCTCCTCTCATCTCTTATCTCTTCTCATTTAATACTTATACTATTTTTCATAATTTAACAACAATAAAAGTATTTCTGAAAATAACTATCTAAATATTCATTTATTTAAAACCACTTTTTTTATAAACTCTTTTCCAAAAGCTTTTTTTCTATAAGCTCCCTAAAAACTCTCTTTTTTCATAAGCCCGTTTCTAAAACCTTATCCAAACGGGTTCTTAAAATAAACAATTATATTTGTTCAAACTGTCTTTTAGACTAAACTAGTATTTGAAACTAAGGTTTCAGATAAACTTGTTAAAGTAGTTTGTAAAACAATAAAAGAGCTTATAAACTAACTAATTAATATATTACTCTTACTTTTTCTTACACCCTCTCTCTTTTCTTTTCTTATATCATCTCTCTTCTTATATCTTATTTCTCTTTATTTAATACTCATATATTTTTTTATAATTTACTAATAATAAAAATACTTTTAGAAATAACTATCCAAATACTCATTTATTTAAAATTATTTTTTTTATAAATTTTTCTCTAAATTTTTTTTTCTATAAACTACTTAAAAAAAATTTAGAAGTTGTTTTTAAAAGAAACACATACCTAATCAAGTGTGCCAAGCGTCCATGGTATGGAGCTGCGCCCTTCTTTGTTATTGGCGGTGGTGGCAACAGGAACGATTTTCGGGGGATGAGGGAGAAAAATTAATGAATTAACTATTATAATGTACATTAATTTTAAATTGGTCCTTGTGCTTTTAGGATCGCACTTTTTTTTTGGCTACATGGATCGCACCTGGTTGAATGACATGAGATTGGAAGAGTTTTTTTTTTTTGTTTAGTATAAATATCTTTTTATTATAAATAATTATATTTAAGATATTATTATATGAAAATAAACATAAATATATCTCTTAATAAAAAATTAAATATTAATTTAATAATACTATAAGAGACTAATCACTTATGCTAAATTCAACTCCTTGTTACATTGGAGGAGTGTTTTTTCTCTTAACATAATGATTATATGATGGTGTTTTTAGTTCAAATTTTTTTTTGTATAAAAAAATTTAGATAAATTCAGTATCGGTCATCCACTAAAATTAAAGTTTAGTCTCAAAGCTCAAAGAGTATTTACATAGACTTACAAGACCACCTACTAAATAAGTCATTACAATAGAATAGTAAATCAAACTTATGACCTTGTGGGATATAAGCTCATATTTTACTATCTGTATTAACTCTCATTTGCTTTTAGTTTTATTTTTTTGTTATAAAAATATTTGGAAGGGGTTGGCTTGTCCATGATTTAAAATTAGGCCAAAGTCTCTATTCCTTATAATTAATGTTGATCATTTTCTTATAAAAATTTTTAGAAAGTGTTTAGGTTTACCTACGATCTAAATATATGGTAAAGTCTCCCTTCCTTTTAAGCTATACCATTGTTAAGTAGGACAAACGGTAAATTACCCTCAAGAATAAATCTAAATACTAAAAAGTTATAATATATTCCAAAACATTGTGACTTATATTACAATAAAAAGTAATACTATTTAATAATCAAATACCCACCAAATAGTTATATTATCACTCATTTACTAGTTAAACTTATAGACGACAGGTTTATAGTCATCAATTTTTTTTTTGTATAAAAAAATTTTAAAAGTGTTTGGGTTCACTCACGATTTAAAGATAAGACAAAGTCTTTATTCCTCCTAGACAATATCAATGTCAAGTAAGGCGAGCCGTCTATTATTATAAGGCATAAACTTAGACATTCAAGAGCTATAATGTATCCATAAATATTGTAACTTAAACCATAATAAAATAGTTATATTTAGAAATCAGACAGACTCTAAATAATTATATGTCTTACCTTTTTACTAGTTAAAAATGGATTTATTCATCAAGTTTTTTTTTGGGTATAAATTTTTTTGGCAAGGGGTTGGGCTCACCCACGATCCAAGGGCAGGGCGAAGTCTCCCTTCCTCTCAGGCGGTACCAATGTCGGGCAGGGCGAGCCGTCTATTACCCTCAAGCGTAAACCTAAGCACCCAAGAGTTAGTATTGTTGGAAATCGTGCCTTAGGGGCCAATCATTGTCTTATGAACATTATTGATTTATGAATTTATTAATTGAGTTATCATATTATTTGCATGTTTACTATGATGACCATCCTTGGATAATTCATGATATTATCCTAAATGTCCCTGGTCGATCATCTATGTGAGAGCACAGATGAAATAAGACCAGTATGATTTTGAAGATGTATAGAGATATAAATCAAAGTCATAAGCACATGTAAGAGTACAGGGTGTTGGACCGACCCGCTATGAGAGAACTGCATGGGTAACGTCATAAGCTTCTCTCATATACAAACCATGTCAATATGCCCTTTGACCTGAGATCATCATAGATTCCTACATGACAAAACGCTCAGCTTTGACCTAGTCAAAAGTCACTCTTGACCGAGTGATCATAAAGACTATGTTCGGGTTTAGTGGTTTTTCATGCGGAGGAATGTGAATGGTCAAGATGGAATTTGTCCCTCACATTCGTGGAGAGATATTACTGGGCCCCTCGATGAGTGAGTCTGAGAAATGTATGGCCATACTGTAATGGAAAGGTAGTTCCATTTCTATAGTCAGACTACTCAGGGATCGAGAAAGTAACGGTCGGGAATAGGAGGATGACATCATCCATGCCTCATCCATGACCAAAATATCGCGTGACAGAAGGGACATGATATGGTTGTATAAAAGGTTACATCGTTTATCGATCCTCATATGATTTGGGTAGTCGTTATGTCTTGCTAGAGACCGCTTACGACTTGTGGGCTAGTATAGAAAATGGCCCACTGCCAACTTCATATGGGCCTACAGGGTCGCACACAAAATAGCCCAACACGAGCTATGATGTCCAGATTCATTGAATCTAAGACATGTCCAGATTCAATGAATGATCCAGGTGAATGTATGTATATTTATTTATATTTATATTCGTATATATATAAATTCGTATATATATATATATATATTATATATGAGATATATGAGATTTAATTTATAAGGATAAATTAAATCTCTATCACGTTTGAATTCGAAATTCAAATTGATAGGATATCTCATATAAGAGATATTTATAAGATTTAATTTATAAGGATAAATTAAATCTCTATCACGTTTGAATTCGAAATTTAAATTGATAGGATATATCATATAAGAGATATTTATAAGATTTAATTTTAAGGATAAATTAAATCCCTATCATGTTTGAATTTGAAATTCAAATTGATAGGATATCTCAAATTTATTTTATGAGAATAAATCAAATATAGTTCAGTCTCATCTTTATTTAAAGTTAAATAAATAGGTAATTAAATCTGTAGGACGGATTTAATATTATTTATTTAATTAGTTTCTTATAAAATTATACAATATATGATATTGTATTATTTTCGGAATTAATATAAGATTAACTCCTAAAATCCTTTTCGGTTAGGGAAAACGCAGAGCATCCTATATATCTAATATTAGGAGCTACGTTTTGGAAGAGACACACACATAGAACACAGAAAGGCCGAAGGGGACTCTGCAAAAGGTTTGCAGATAAGAAACTGCCGAAATAGAGACGGAGAGGACGAACTCTTGAGAAAGCCCTGGAGGGACAAGAGACGCTAGCACGTCGTTCGTGGTTGAAAAGCTGTTCGTGTGGATACCAGTAGAGGAAGCCGACCTGAGTCGTCGACTTCTTGTGATCAGAAAGGGAGCACGAGCCGCAGAGAGAAGCTGTGAACGTCGTGACCGAAAGCTGTGGAAGTCGCTGAGACACACTGAGGGTAATGCTTCTTCCCACTTGACTTAAACACATACGGTAGATCCTGGCAAGGAATGAAAAATTTTTAAGATAATTTCCGCTGCGTGTCTTTCAATTCCTTACAAGTATGCCTCCCCAAGCGCCGCGACTGGAACCACAACAAAGTGGTACTCCCCAGGGTTCGAACACACTTCAAATAGTAGTATGTCTTACCCCTTCGCCAGCTGAACTCACAGACGATGGGTTTATTCATCAAGTTTTTTTTTTTTTGGTATAATATTCATCAAGTTGATAAGTGGTAGTCCTTCCTTATTTTGAGTTGAAGATGAAGCCCACGAGCTTGGATTGGATCATTGATCATACTGGGCTTTTGAATATTTGGGGCGGCTTTCGCATTATTATTTATGCATCAAACTTATTGTCCTTAAATTTAACTAAAAAATTAATAAAATATATAATTATTTAAAATATATTTAATTTATAAAAAATATTATTTTATTATAATTTTATTTATGACGATTGGGAAAACATTCTAGTTTCTAGGTATCTAAATTTACGTTTGAGAGTAATAGACGGCTCGCTCTACCCGACATTAGTATCATCTAGAAGGAAATGTGACTTCAATCTGCCATTAGATCGTGAGTAAGTTCAACTCATTTTCTAAAAATTTGTATACAAAAAAAAATATATATCAATATTATTAGCCAATAAATATTTGTTTAATTAGTAAGAAATTTATTCAAATTCTACAAGATCGCGATGATATTATTGATATATAGTCTATAAATATTCTTTAAATATGAAAATATATCATAAATCTGATAAGTACCTAAAACTCAATTTACCTAATTTTTTATTGTACTAAAAAATTATTATATTTTTAAAAGAGCAAATATAAGATAAGAAAGAGTACGTCAATGTTACGCTGCTGTCCTAAACCTTTAGTATGAAGCGGCTCCCTTGTACTCATAGTCTTCACGTGCGTGCTTGTTTAGTTGTTTATATTGTCTGTATAAAAGATTATTTTATATTTTCTGGTGTTGTTTATAGATAATATAAAATCAAAATGGGATTTAATCACATGTATCACAAAAAAATGAATTAAAGAATAAATAGTCAAAATACAACCAATGCCTAACGATTCTAATTTCTCAAGTTCTCCTTGTTAACCACAAAGCCAACAAAAATTTTGATGACCTTAATTAGTAAGAAAATGTTCAGCCATATGTCACATGTTATTTTTCCCTTTTGACCCACTTATGTGGGGGTAGGTGATGACGACTACTTGATTTTAAAAAATTTAATAAAATAAGTGCATTAATAAATCCTACCACTTCAAATATTTAGTTGAAAAAACTTTTATTATAAAAATTTATGATTAAACTAATTAAAGATAATTATATTTAAAATATTAATAAATAATAAATATAAATATATCTTTTAATAAAAATTTAAATATTAATTTAATATATTATAAAAAACTGGTTTATTCTGTTAAATAGTTTAATTATAATTAGTTACACGGTTTTATATAAAGCAATGAGTGGAATTTCTTTTATACTAAATACGGATATTTTTTTGTTAAAAATAATAATATATTTGAAATATTATTAAATAATAAATGTGAGTATATTTTCTAATAAAAATTTAAATATTAATTTAATATATTATGAAGAACAACCCTATTTCGTTAAATAAATTTAATCAGAATTAGTTTATCAAGTGAATTTTTGTTTCTTTATTTGTTGCTAAATAAAATAATAAATTGATTTTCGCAGGCCTGAAGGTAAACAACAGGGGGCAAAAACAACACAGGATATAATAAAGAAACAACCCATTTATGAACTTGCAAGGTTCAACTTTTTCTACCCAGAAAAAAAAAAGAAAAGAAAAGAAAACTAAACTCACAGAGACTAATGTTCCGACTATCATGTGTTCCTTTTCTTTTTCTTTTTTTCCTTTTTTTGTTCTTTTCGCCCGATATGATTTTACCTGTTTTGCATCAAAATTTGGATGGCTCATCTCTGAGAGTTTAATTTTTTGTTATTTCTCCTCCTTTATTCCCAGCAAACTTCCTATTTACTAGAATTTAAAGTATTTAATGACCCTATGTTTTATATATATATATATATATATATATAATGTTATATTATAAATGTGTCAAAATGGGTTAACCTACAATAACTTGTGGTCCGATAGGTTGCTATAACTCACAGTCTCACAATCTACCTTAAAACGAGCTGTCTAAATGCTGGTCCAAGCCAACCTCACAAGCCCATCATCTTTTTAAAAAAAAACTATTTTTTAAAAAAAATATTTTTAAATTTATAAAATAGTAATAATTTTTTTTAATATCATATCAGTATAATAAAAAATTTGTAATGTTATACTTTTAAAAAAATTTATTTTTATAAAAAAATCTTAAATTTTATAACTATAAATTTAAATAAATATTAATATAATATTAATTAATTATAATATATTAATACATATTATTTTTACTAGTTTTTTATAATAGAAATATTTAAAGTAATATTTAAAATAAATAAATAATAATATTAATATTTTATAAATAAAAACCTGCTATAACCCTTGACTAGAGCAAGATAGACTGTACAACCCATCACAAAACGAGTTAGCTAAGCCCACCCTATTGTGTGTGTGTTGAACCTGTTTTTTCTGTTAAATACATTAGAGCGGGTAAAATGGTTTAACTTTCTATTATATCTGATGGAAAAAATATTATTTTTTTAAGACGCAATCCACTTTTATTGTACATTAAATATTTTTCCGTAGTCTTCGTATTTAATGCCCCGTCGTCTTTTATTACTTAATGATGACTAATAGACGCACACAATTGAACGTATGGACAATTCTAGAAGAGTAGGGAATTTTTTGATATTATTAATTATAAATAACAAATATAACTATTTTTTTTTTGTAATATCTGCCAATGTGAATTTGTGAATTAGATAAAAACTTTTTATATTTTACATATATATCATCTGTCACAAGAATATTGTTTTCCATATTTCATAATATTTGTTAATTTTAGATTTTAATAATTCATTGAATATTTTATTTCGTGTTTTAAATTTTAAATAGATTAAACCTGCTACTGCTACTTTCCACAACGGGATTCAACGGACTAAAAGAGAGGTAGAAATGGGATTGACTTGGGGTCACCTAAATTGAGTCTTTCAATCAATTTTCAACTCAGTCTCTTATTGGTTCAGTAAATGAATGAATCCAAACCCCCTTTTTGTTTTCCATGAATAATGCTTTCAATTTCTGGGTGAAAACGAACGAGGCAAGATCATATTCTTGTGAATGAATACTTTGCAGAACAAGAACACGCTGCAGAAACAGAGGATATATTACACATATATAGTACTATATATGACTAATTAACAACAATAAATATATCCATTAATAATAAAGGAGTTTAATTTCCTAAATCATTAATTCATTCGTTCATAACTCTCCCCTGCAAAAACAACCTTCAAGGGAAACACTAGTTGACTAATTCCCCGCTATACAATACACCACGGAGTATTGTAGAAGCTCCATGATTTACAGAGCCAAGTTATCTTCTTCTCTGAACAAGTTGTTCTTTGCTTCAATCTTCTTCGTCACAAAAGGCTGATTCTTCTTCTTCTTCTCCGTATTCTTCTGGTCTTTAGAAGCGTTATGGCTGTGATATATAATGACGTTCGGCTTCATATCGAAGTCCCTCACAAAAAGATCCTTTTCAGATGGCTGATTCTGATGCACAAGATCTCTGATCAGCTCCGGCATGGGCAATCCCTTCATCTTCTTCTGCCAGTAGTCTTCTAGATCTTTCCGGGCATAACTGACTCCAGAAACCTGCACACACACATATATTCAGAGAGAAAGATTTGAGAGAGGTTTATGCAAGGCAGGGAAAATTGAAAGACCCAGGAAGTGGATTCTGCAGAGAGAGAAGAGAGAGGGGCTTACCAGAAGAAGGAGCGAGAGAATGAAGACGAAGGAGAAGGAGGATTTCATCCTGGTGAAGGGCATGATGACGAAGATGATGATTAATTGGTGTATTTCTAAGGGGGTATGAGTGAGCGTTTTGCAAGTTTATAGGAAACGAAACGAAACGAAATGAAACCTCTCTCCTTTGTTATAGCTGTAAAGTGATTGATCATCGATCTTCGCCGTACGTCGTTTGGACGCCTGGATGATGCGTTACTCATAAATGGAAAATTAATAAATAGTTTGCGGTTTTTAATTGAGAAATATCAATAGCATCAATATGTCATTAATATTCATTCAACGTTATCAAGTTTGGTTGGCATGCGTGGAATATACTCTGTTTCTTAAATAAATAGTTGAATTCATTTCCCATTCATTAGTTTTTCCCATAAATAATTAATTCTATCATTAAAAAATTGTGAATACTAGCTCAGTTTATAATAAAAATAAAAATTTGAAAATATTCTTAAGTTTGAATTTTTTTAATTTCCCAATTATCCCTATTAAGGCATAGTTTAATTTGTTATTTATAAGTTTTTTGTTAAATAGATATTGGTATAATTAGAATTTTTAATTTTTTTAACACGCAAGTTTGTTAGAAGTATAAGACAACAACAGGAAGAACTGCTTACATGGAAAATATTAAAATGGTCTTCTATCGATAATTAATTATTTAAATATATTCTTCAATATAAGGTATAGTTTAATAACTTCCCTAATTAAATGTTTTTTCATTCTTTTCACAATATTCAAGATCATATATACAAATACAAAATTACAGTTCTTTTTTTTTTTACCAATGCTGCTATTGTCATTCTCTGTATATATATCCAAACTATTTAAAAGATTGTTTGTCATCTTTCCTTTAATAAATATTACACCAACTTTATCTTCTATACGATTATTGTGAATTTTTATTTTTTTTATCACCACGCATTGATCTCAAATTGCTACCTGAATTTTTGGCTCTTATAATCCAATATATATTATTTATATAGTTTGTCATTTATTATAAATTTTATTTAATATATTTGTACTTTTGTTGTGAAATGGAATATACTTCTTGTGCAATACGTATAGAAATGAAATGCTGCTTTTGATGAGAAGCTGTGAATAATGTAATTAAAAAAATAAAGGAAAATCAATATATTAATATTATGACAATAAAGTATAAATAAAGGATACTTTAATTTTTCACACTCAAGTACTAGTAACACTATAGGCCTGTTTGATTGGAGTAAAAACTATAGTTTTAAAAATTATTTTAAATAAAATATAGGTTTTAAAATTTTTTAAAATAAACAGTCATATTTATTCAAATAGATTTTTATATTAAATTATTATTTAAAATTAAAGTTTTAAATAAACTGATCAAAGTAGCTTATAAAACAGTAAAAAAACTTATGAACTAACTAATTAATATATTACCTATATTTTTTTCACACTATCTCTCATACTTTTTCTTATATCATATATCATCTCTCCTACTTTCTCTTACACCATCTATCTTTTCTTTCCTTACACCCTCTCTTATCTCTCCTCATTTAATACTCATACCATTTTTTATAATTTACCAATAATAAAAGTACTTCTAGAAATAACTATCAAAACACTCATTTATTTAAAATTTTTTTTTTTTCATAAATTTTTTTCCAAAATTCCTTTTTTATAAGTTACCCAAAAAATATTTTTTTTATAAGTCTATTTCTAAAAATTTATCCAAACACACACATATTATTTGTGTTTGGAAAAAGTATAAACTTAAGTTTTAAATATAGATTTAGATAAAATTTAGGTTTTTAGAAATTTTAAAATAAATAGTTACATTTGTTCAAAAGGGATTTTAAACTAAACTATGATTTAAAACTAAGATTTTAGGTAAATTGGTCAGAGTAGTTTATGAAACATTAAAAGAGTTTATGGACTAATCAATTACTATATTACCCATACTTTTTCTTACATTATCTCTCATTTCTTTTCTACACCCTCTCCTCTCCCATATCTCTTTTACACTATCTCTCATCTCTTCTACACTATATATTATCTCCTATCTCTCATCTCTTATATATTTAATAATTATACTATTTTTTATAATTTATTAATAATAAAAATACTTCTGAAAATAATTATCTAAATATTTATTTATTTAAAATTATTTTTTATAAATATTTTTCTAAATTTTTTTTAAAAGTTATCTAAAATTTATTTTTTTATAAATTCTTTTTTAAAATACTATACAAACAAACTCAATAGTATAATGCATAACCGGAAACGTGGGTGGGTGGTTGCTAGGAATAGTGTAAAAGAGAAGAAGAGCGCTGTGGCCGGTGGAGGCTGTCAGAGAAGGATTAGTGTCTGCTGAAAATAAAAAATAAAAAAAAAGAATGAAAAATTAGGAAAAAAGAAGAAAAAATTAAAAAAAAATAGTTAAATTTGACACTAATTTATTATTAAAATTATAGTACAGTTTTAGAACTCAAAAAATATTTTAAACAAATTATAAAATTATTTATTAAAATAATTGTTTTGACAATAGTAATAATTAAACTCGTATTTTTATATAATATTAATATATTTTTTATTATTTTTATTAAAAAAAACAAAAAGTATTATTGTATGGGATGCAATCAATCTTACGACACCGCAAGGGACAAGCCCTAGGGTTGACCTTATCATAAAAAGGACAACGCTTTGTGCGTGTGCTTGTTTCCGTTTAGATTCCCTTGATTAAATCCTAATTAAATATATTAATCGTTATATTAATTTTTTTAAAAAAATAAAAATAAATATAACGATATTGATAAAATATAAATATTTCAAGTACAATATTGATGAAGAGTAAACACTACAGAATTTAGAGAATACATGAACTACGTCTATATCTAAATAAGAAAGAAGGCAGCAAAAGGATACAATGTCCTGCAATATAACTTCATTCGTTCCTTGTCTTGGGATGTTAATCTTTACAAATTGGTTGATAACCCTTGAAGCAATTGAGAATTAGAAGAAAAGAAAGGAGGATTATTAGCCCAGCAAAGGGAGTAGTTGAAACTATATGGTTCTCTCAAAGTCTTCTAGCCAATTGAAAATGCTGCAAAAAGTTGTCCTTGAAAAGATATCCATCATGAACGGCAGATGATAGGCTTATTTTTTGTTCTAAGTCTTCACGAGATAATAATCCAACCAAAATTGTTAATAGAAAAAACATCGATCTGAATATGACCTCTAGATATCAAAGACGAGGAGAGGATAAGAGACAATATGAGGAAATGTAATATCCTTTTTAATTTCACAAATATCCTCATTTTAACCCACTAGACCTATATGCTGATTATTATATATCTCTTAATTAAGGGAATTCAAATCCGTGTCTATATATGTACCTCTCAAATTTTTCATGAATATATTATCCTTTGCAATTTTTTTTAGCTACATATGTATAATATTATATCTGATTTTACTTATAAAACTTGGTTAACTTTTAAATTTTAAAAAATAAATAAATAAATTAATTAATTATAAATAATATAAAAAATAATCAACTAAATAAATTTAAAAATATATAATATATTATATTTGAATATAATTAATTTATTTAATTTTTTAATATATCTAAAAAAATTAACTAATTTTTATAATTATTATCTGATAAAGTATTAAAGTAAACATAGCAAATGAATTTTTTTTCCTTATTCCTTAATATGGATAATAAAATCAATTAGCTATGTTTATAATTTATATCGGTTAAAAAATAATATTTTTATGATATTTATGCCAGCCCTTTTGTGAGATGACACGACATTGACACGGGCGTGGAATCTTGAAGAATAAATTAACCAGCATTGCATGAATAAGAGTTTTTTTTTTTTTTTAAATACGAAATACGAGTTATAATCATGGCTACAATGACAAGCAACATAGGTTCATCGCATAGTCTTGGAGACGAAGCCAAATATGTGGCTATAAATAGACTTGGGGGTTGACTTCGTAATATTAATGTTGCTATCAGTAACTGATACAAATAACACCCCACGATGTTTATGTGGTATTTAAGGCGTACTATAACTCTTGTTTAATTTATAAAATTAAAAAATTATATAGATCAAGCTATATGAAATTAAAAAATATTAAAATTAATTTATTTTGAATAAAAACATATTTGAATCAAAGATTAACAACTAAATCAACAGTTATAGAAAATTTTAAGAATTAAAGATTATATTTTTTATATATTTAATTATAAAACTTTCATATTGAGATAGTATAACTATAACACTTTTTTTAAAAAATAAATAAATAAACCTTCATAGAAGTCCCCCAAGTTGCTGTAGGCGGAGAACGCAGACAAATTAGAATCTCTTTAGTGGATACCACCGGGGATTCCGTTATCTCATGTATATGCATGAGTTGGGGTAAAAAAATGTTTTAATTATAAAAAATAATTAATTTTTTTAAATCAATATAAAACATAAATAAATCAATTAATTATAACTAATATAAGAGTTAATTAATATAAATATATTAAATAATATATAATATAAATTTATCTTAACGAATTATATTTAATTATAATTATTTTATTTATTTAGTTTTATAGATATATTTAAAAAATTTAACTAAATTTTATAATTAGATTTAGTACTGTTTGCTTTTAAAATTTTATTTTTTTATTTAATTAGAGATATAATCCCTTTCTTAAACTCTTAATTTTTTTATTTACTAACATATATTAGTTTAAATGAAAGAGACTTTAAAAACTTAAATATAAAGTATTACATTTAGGTTTATATAAATATAAAAAATACTATTAAAATATTATTTTTAAATAGACGGATAATATTTAAATATTTTATTGCACGTAGCTATGTGATTAAAAAAGACTGGGAATTTAAAAAATGGGGCCATGTGAATTGTGAATGTTCTAGATGAGATGAGAAAGGGCTAATACAAAGCTTTTCTTTGAGATGGAAACTCAAGTTCTTCCCTCCAGGCGTAAGATGGGTCGTCATGCTGACATACCAACAAGACAACGAGCCCATTCAGAAAATAGCGCCACGCTTTTATCCTCTCCGTGAATGAAAATTAATCTGAGGGTAAAAGGAAAAACAGGTGGAAAGTATTTTGAAAATTTTATTAATATGAAGGATTTTAATTTAAATTCCAACACTATATTTTGCATATAAATTCTCAATAGTATAAAAAATATATGAATTTCTTCATACTATAACATTTTTAAATATATTTTTTTATTAACTTTCCTAAAATAAAGCAGAGACTTCTTCAATTAATTTTGTTCATATCCGAGAGTTGGAAACTGAACCCTTACGAATATTTCATGACATATATTTTTTTTCACCTTCTTATCAATATTTTTTATTAAAAAATTAAGTCCATTGGGTTCCAAAACTTATCAAAATCAAGATATGTCTTTAAATTTAAATATTTTCTCTATTATTAATTATAAAAATTAATTATTATTTTTTAAAAATATTAAATAAATTAGTTAATTATGACTAAATCTAACATTTTAAGATAAATTTATATTATATTCACTTCAATTTATCCAAATTAGTCAATTATATCATATATTAATTATAATTAATATATTTATTTAATTTTATAAATTTATTTAAAAAAGTTAATTAATTTTTATAATTATAACAAAAGGTAATAATATTTATAATGATACCAATGTACCACATGTCAATAAAACATTCACATTATAGATTTAAATTTTGTCCATATATCAGCATGACCTAAAGCTTAGCCAATTGCATTATTACGTTACACGTACCTCGCTGGTCAATGAAACTGATCTTTGTACAGATTCAAATAAATATTCCATATGGATGTCCTCAGTATAAAAACAATGGTATTCAAAGTTACTAGAAGATTACGGTAGACTGATCTGATCTGGATCTAGAAGAATGACTTTTTCTTTTTATAATAATATGCATTGTTGATATTCTATTATATTTTCCAAATAACGACATATACAATATATAATTTTTATGACTTATAGCTATGAAATTAGATTATATATGCCCATTTGAAATAATCAATTATCAATAAATCTATAAAAAAAAGAATGAAAACATTACACTTTATTTTAATCTCATTTACAATAATAACATAATTTTATATAATTTTTATAAAAGTATAACATGATAAAAATATTATTTAAAAAATCTAAGCATGAGAGTCTAAATTAAATACAAAAATGAAAACTATATTTTCAGGCGGAATTCAGTGGGAGGTGCTGCCCCTTGATTATGGCGCCCTGTAGTGAAATCCATGGGTGGATCTGGTAGTTAGCCATGAATTTATTAATTAGGTCCAACATTATGTCGGTCATTTATTTATTTAATTAATTTTTATTTGACTCTTTCATTTTTTTTAAATGCCATGGCATGTCAAAATTATTTTTTAATTAGCTAAAAAATCAGATGCATAAGCCTTTTCATTTAAGACATTTTTTTAAAATAACTTGGCATAGAATTTTTTTATGAAATATTATGGACTATTGCTGTTAATGTTTTTAACTTACTTTTAAATTTGCATTTTGCCTTTTTAAATTTGATTAAAAGCATATATTAAAAGTATAAGTCAAAGCATTTGGATTTTTCTTTTTTCTTTTTTTGTTATAATTCTAAAATGATCTTCAAATATACCGAAGAGATGATGAGACATATGACTCAAATTTAAAGAATTAAAAAATAAAATAAAATTTGATAAACAATAATTAACCAAAAAGATAGACAATAAGTCGACCTCATACGACTTTAATTGAATAGGATATGTTCTATAGGCTGATATCTCTGGGTGTCCTTGAGTTTCAAGGAAACAAGTATGACAAAAGTGATCAAAGCATTGATTATTGGCAGGTTGCACCGTGTGATCGGTCAACCTTGCCCCAAAGGGATCTTTCCCAGGTAGTTCTAATGTGTAAGATGGTGTCACCTGGTTGTCTGATTATAGGCAGACGTCAGTTTGGAGATATTAATAAAAGAATTGGGCACAATGGTGGTTTGACTTTTCTAATTTTGTATTTTTTTAAAAAAATTCAAATAAAGTCGACTTCAAAAGGTGCATCATCGAAAATAACGATGATGACATGTTTAATTATTTACTTATTTAATAAAAAAAAAGGTTGTCTCTGTTGCTTATAGGTTCATGCATAGCATGTAATGCCTATTATAATATAAGCTTTATATTTAGGATGGTGGGTTTGGTTGTGGTCTATCTGGCCCTCTCCAAAGTCCACTTGTTTTCTTAGTCAAATTAATCCCTACTTGTCCTCCTAAGAACAATCCATCATTATATTTTACTTCCTCTTTCTTTATACAGCCGCAACCTTTTTTTTTTTTTTCTTAAATCTTATTATCATGTATTTAAATAAAATTTTATTATCATACTACTTCTCTTTAATATTTTTTTAATAAGATAATATTTGAATTTCAATTTTTAATTTTTTAAATGTCCTTGAGTTATTTTACTTCCTCTTTAATTTAATTAAATATTGTTTTTCTGTATATGTATAGTATAATCTATTGCCACCATTTTTTTTATAGGGAGAATTGCATTGAGTTCTCATAGAAAACAATAAATTGTAAAATGATCTTATAAAATTATCAAACAACCGAATGATCCCAATAAACTTAGAGTAATTTTTTTTTTGAATTATGAGATGACATGATTGCCCCTACTAACTATAATGAAACATGTTATTTCTACAGGTGATAGGATTTAGGTTTTAATATATAGTAAGGATAATTGTGTCATCTCATAATTTTAAAAAAAATTATCTTTAGATCTCTTAAGACTATTCAGTTATTTGATAATTTAATGAGACTATTTTATAAGTAAGTACAATTCTCTCTTTTTTTATACTTTATATCCAAATATCTAAAACTAATGGTTGCAGTTGAACCATTATTTATGGCTTCCATTACCTCCATTAAAAAACTGATTATGTGATCTAATAAGTTTAAGGTCGCTATTAAAAATTTAGTTATGACTTATGGGCGAAATGTTAATAAAATAAAATAGCATGGATCCAACAATGAATAATAAAAAAAAATAGTTGGTGCGTTAATTACTTAAATCTCTAGCAGTTTACTTTTACTTTTAATATAAAACTAAAGATTTAAAATCTTGGAAAGAGATAGACATGATGATATTCATCTCTTGACTAAAAGAAAATTGGACACTATGCTTTATCTTTGAATATATTACGGCCAGTAAAAAGAAGAAAAGAAAAGGACCAGTGAATATATACCCACGAAAATGTGAAGAAACTTGTTTGAATGAAAGCCAAAACACGCTTGGAGAATGGAAACGTGGAGGTCGAAAAATTTGAACATCGATCAACATCGACAATTTAAAATAATATTAGAGGAAAGAAGTGAGAGAAAGCTAACAAGGGCTTTGTGCTTTTCCAATTAAGTTTCAACTCAACTTTATGGAATATCATGAAGCTTTTCTTTTCCTTCTTTGTTTTTATTTTCTGGGCATGATTATATACAAGTGTAGAGGGGATAAGTGGATGGTTGGGTAGGTACAAGTCCAAAATGGTGTGATAGAGCATGGGATTCTGATTTGGCATATGTATATAATAATGGTAACATTCCCTTTATCAAGAAGCTTACTTAGCCATACGACATGTTTGTGCATTTGGTGCTGTCTAGCTATCTGCTACACGGCAAGAGGAAAAGAAATATATGAACAGTTTAAAATTAGGGGAATAAACCAAGATTATCCTCTCGTTTTAGATCACAGAGCAATATATTTAAGAATGATATATTCTTACGAAAAGTAAAAATCTTGTTTGTTCTTCAGTGGCATGCATAATTATTTAATTAAGCAGCATGATTGGGATACTAATACACGTCTTGCTCAAAGGATATTATCATACACGGCCAAACCACAAGCAATTTTCTTTTTCTTTCTTTTTTTGTTTTTGGCAGTCATAATTGTTTAAGGTTAAGGTTATATATAGCAATTTTAAATGTTGGGATGTTTCCTTAAAAAATAATGGTGTCCACCTAAGGGATGCTTGGAATGATTTCAGGTAAACATAATTTATGTGCCCTTCCACATATATTATTTGTTGTTTGTTGGCAAAGCAAATTAATCAATTTAAGAGTTAAACTCACCTCCATGTCTATATACTTCTAACTATAATTTCACAATGACCTAAATTTGAATTCAACGGTGTTAACTTTTTTGTGATATGATGTTAATACCGTTAAATAAACTGATGTGGATGTCTTACTATGACTGTTAGTTAAGAGTATAGGGATGAAAACTAAAATTCATGATCTAAAATAGATTTGTGTACAAAGATTAACATCTGTCTTATTGATTGGTTTGTACCTCATGTAATTATTTAGTGTGTTTGATTCCATGTTTATGGAAGCAAACGCATCCTATCTGCACTGACACTGTATATGTTGAGATCAAAGAGATAGCATTTTTGGGGTCTTTTGAGAGAAAATGCAATTGAAATTTTAAAAAAAACTAAAAATATTCGCCACCTTTTAAAACGTGTATATATATAATATAATATACAGGAATATGATTGGTCATACTCAATTATCTTGAAAGAAAAAAGAATATTCCTAGAAAAGAAAAATGTTCATATCTTGTGGGAAACTCTTTTTGTGGATGCTTGGTTGACCTGATCTGAGGATGTGACCCTTAAGAGGCTAATGGTTGTCACTTTGATTGGTAAGAGTTTCATCTGAGATTTTCAATTCCCTTCTGATAAAAATATATTCCTATATAGCAGAGTTGTCTCCGTCAAACTAGAGAGAGAGAGAGAGAGAGAGTGGACTTTGGATTAAGATGGTGAGGAGGATGACAGAAGGAGTGACGAAGATAGAACAGTGTTGGCCAACCTTCTGTGTTTCCCATGTTGTATGGGACACACAAAAGAACAGAAAATTAAAGTCAAAGGAATCCATTGAGTGGCTATTTGAACTTGTTCATAGTTTCATGTGTATATGTTTGCCAGTAAATAAGGTGGTTGCTTTATCACTAATGTTGAATACAAGTTGTTACATGAAGTGGCCTGCAAAGTGCAATTGGTACGTCTTCCTTCTTGGAATTCTCTGTCTTCACACTCAAATTAGTGCCCCGTTTTCACACTGATTCCTTTTGTTCTTTTTAGTTTTTCCACACCCATTTTCCTCCTTTAAAAGCAGTAACATCCACTTTTGATTTTTTAGTCTTGTCAACAAAGTATTTTTTTTCTTTATTTTTTCCAGGTGACAAAAATGGTTGGCAATAAAGACTCAGTCTAAAAGATTACCGTAGGTGCTCACAATACTAAGAAAGATACAGTTTTTAAAAAATAATTATAAAAATATACACTCTTCAGTCTCAAATGTATGACAGTTTTAAAGTCCTGCTTAATCATAAATAAAGGGCAAAGATCCTAGTTGAGAATTTTTTCAATCTTGTCACTTCTTAATTGCAACAAGTTATTGCCATGTTTTTAATTCTTGAACACTATTTTATTTTATTGTAGTTATTAATTTTAAAGGACAAAATTAGAATGTCAATATTTTTCTATAACAAATATTAGTATTGCTTGTTTTTTAATAGAGCCTTGAAGGAATATGGATGAGCTCAAATACATGCTGCCTAAGTGCTGAGGTTGCAGACTTTCAGTACACCCTAGATCCATCTTACAAAGGTAAAAAAAAGAAAAAGAAAAACAATAAACTTCTCTTTTTTGATACAGAGGAAAAGGAAACTGCTATCTAACTTAAATGAAATTAATGGCAATAAAGTCAACTAATGCGACGACCCTGTTTCTATCTGATTGAATTAAATAATTAATAAAACAAGACTGCCACTTCACCTTTTAATATGACTTACTCAACTACATATCTCATATCCCATCCCCGGCTCTTCATTTTCTCTGCAACAACCCCAAATATCTCAACTTTCAACAGCACAAACACATGGAAACCAGACTTGGATTCGCTTGTTGGTTCTTCCTCCTCTGTACTCTTCTCTTGTTCATGGTATATAATTATTCTGAACTTCCTCAATCCATTTTCTTTTAATATAATATTTGTTGATTTTATTGATTCATGATGTAATTTTCAGTTTTTAGAGAGTCAGATTCTGTTTCTGATTCATAACTGTGTCCGAAATTTCAGTTTCATTATTTTTTCCTGTTTAATTTTGCAGATCTCATATGACGGTGGGGTTAGAAAGATAACAATAACATTTGGGAGAGATATTCAACTGAAAGAATCGTCAACAGATTTGCAGAATCTTGAAACAGAGGATGGCCATAAAGAACATGAAAAGATGAAGGCACAGGATCATCAGAATCATACGGACCCAGAACTGAATGTGTTTTTCACTCCAAAAGATCTGAAAATAGGAAAGAAAATGCCAATCTATTTTGCCCAGAAAAACATTTCAGCTTCTCCAAAATTTCTTCCCAGAGAAGAATCTGAGAAAATCCCTTTCTCATCCAAGCACCTACCTTCCCTCCTGAAATTTTTCTCTTTCCCCAAACACTCGCCTCAAGCCAAGGGCATGAAATACACTCTCAAGCACTGTGAATTCCAAGCCATGGAAGGCGAAACCAAGTTCTGTGCCACTTCCTTAGAATCGCTCCTTGACTCTACACGACAAATCTTCGGACCCGATTCGGAATTCTCAATGTTGTCCACAACATACCTAACAAATTCCTCTGTTCCATTACAGAACTACACAATTTCACAAGTGAAGAACGTCTCTGTTTCTAGAGTTATAGGGTGCCATCCTCTGCCTTACCCTTATGCAGTGTTTTACTGCCATAGCCAGCAGAACGACACTCGTTTGTTTGTGGTGATGCTTGAAGGTGAAGATGAGGCAAGAGTTAAAGCTCCTGCAATATGCCACATGGATACATCGAAGTGGAACAAAGATCATGTGGCTTTCGATGTCCTTAAGGTTGAGGCTGGAACATCCCCTGTTTGCCATTTCTTCCCTACAGATAACCTTGTCTGGGTTCCTCTGTCTTCTTCTCTCTAATAATAATATTCACAGAAGAATCAGATTAAGATATGATATGTTAAGCTTGTGAAGAGTCTCTGGAATCTTGGGGCGAAATCGTTTGAGTTGTGATTTGTAAATGTAGTTAGTTTATAGATCAAATGGGAGGCGGTGTTTCTCTGAAGATGTTTAGGAAAAGCATTGAAGTCTGGCTATCACTTGAATGCGAGGAACTACTAGTCTATGAAAACTTGTCTAACTAATTATCAAACGCTAATGAGATAGAAATTGAGATAAAGTTAGCTAGTATAATATAATTTCACATTAGATATATTGCCCTATCAGTAAAGTAGTTCCAAAGGAGGGTTTGGGGTCGGTTTGGCTTCTTTTTAAATTAAAAAAAAAGTATAATATAATTTATATCTGTATAGATTTTTATTAAACAAAAAGCCAGATTTACAAAAAATTGTTATAATAACGTATTAGAAAGTCAATTTTAAAAAAATTAAATATTAATAAATCAAAAGCCAGAAATAAAAAAATTGTTTGGCCTTTAAAATAGTCGTTTTGCCTAAAGTGCAAACATAATGCTCCATTTAATCTCTTGTAGGCCTAAAAAAATAAAGTCAGTTTGGGTCTGCTCAGGCTATCCAACACAGCAATTAGTCAGTTAGGCCTTCTTCTAGTCATTTTAAACCCATTTTAATGAATTCTATAAAAAAAATTAATTTTTAACTATCAATTAAAAATATATTATTTAAATTTTATTAAAACAATCCTACAACTGTAAAAATTTTATTTTAATAAAATATATAAATTTCTGAAATTTACAATAATTTCATAATTTTTGGATTAAATTGCACAAATATTAACGAAGTCTTGTCTTCCGTTAATTGTACAAAAATGAAGAACATGAGTTGAAACATCACACCAACACATGGGACTCAATTTTCAAGACGGGGCAACTTTTTAATTGATCTTTTTCTTTTTCTAAATACATAGCAATAATTTTCTATTAAAAAAAAAAAGAACAAATGGTGACTTTGATTCGGCTCCATGACAGATTTTCATAAATAAAAGTCAACGGTGGTGGATAGGATCTTCATATGGTTCCAATAATACCCTTAACAAAAAAATCATGTAAACTCTTAAATGTAATATTATTCTACTCTTAAACTCTTAAAATTAGTAATACTCAATTTAATTAAAAAATAATTTTAATCAACTTGATTTATTATTATTAATTTTTTACCTGTAAACCACAACCAATAATTTCAATCAATAATTCTATTTTAATTTTTTAAAAAAATTTAAGTCTTACTTTGATAGGATTATTATTTATTTATTATATAAGATTTAAAAATTTTCTAAAATCAAAGTACGTTCAAAATATTCCAAAGATAAAATTTTAAAATTTTAATTATAATAAAAATTTATAATAATTATAAATAATTAATTAATTATAACATAATTTTTTTTTACCCTGTGTTATATACGAGAGAAATCTCTAGTTGTAAAGAAAAAATAATAATAAATGTTTTAAATAAAAAGCAAATTATTTGTTTACAATAAGAACAAAGTTACGCTCTTATTTATTCCTTATAAAAAGGAATGGAGAGATCGTACTCTGTGCAATAATTTTCATTCATTACAACATATTTCCTGTTTGCCCATCAATTCACAATCGGGAAATTAACGCCGATCAATTTCTTATTTAATAAGTATTCTTGTTTCTTGATTCTCTCATAAGAAGATTCATTTTTTGTATACAAGGAAATTTTAGTAAGAAATTGATCTTACCCACAATTTAAACACTAGGTAAAATCTATCTTTCTCTTAAGTGATATTAATGTCAGGTAAGACGAGGTGTCTATTACTCTCAAATGTAAATCTAGATACTCAAAAATTATGATATATTCTTAAGTACCGTAGTTAGAACTGCAATAAAATAGTATTTCTAAAAGGATCAAACATATTCTAAATAATCGTATGTCTTAATCAGACCAAATAAGAAGATTCATTTTCTTATCTGATTATGTTTCATTTTCTCTAATCAAATAGCGCAACTTTGATTGATTACTATTCTCCCATATCTGATTACTATTCTCTTTTTCCAAATATTGGGCTTGCTTAAATTCATATTTTGAAAATCAATGTGCAGGTCTTTCTTAATGAACAGATGAAAAGAATGAAAGTGGGGAGCAGCTACTTTCCATTACTTGTGCCTTATTACTATTTGCAAAAGGAGAAGGATCACATTGAGGGCTTTAAAGAAGAGGCGATAAAAATTCAATTTATTTATTCTTTGTTTATCCATTCATCGATTTCGTTGTAGTTAGAAATGTTAATATTAATATTAATATTAATCTGTTGGGTTTCTGGCAGGTTGCTTGGGTGACAAAGGCTGGGGATACTGATTTAGAAACCCCTTAGGCTATTCGCCCAACTAGTGAAACTGTCGTGTATCCAACTTACGCAAAGCTGATAAGGTCACATCGTGATTTAACTTTGAAATATTATCAATGGGACAATGTTCTTACATGCGAGTTCAGTAATCCCATGCCATTCATCAGGTATTCTTTTTATGCTTTGAGTGCAACTTTCATAAATGGTGAATTCCTCATAGTGATGCCCTCTTCCAAAGCAATGATACTTTGGGGGGTATTTTAGTAAAAGAAGAATGTTTATACTGTTTACTTGTTTTGATTGCAGGAGCCATGAGTTCCTTTGGCAGGAAGGGCACACTGCTTTTGCAACAAAGGAGGGGGCAGATGCAGAGGTTAAAACTGCATTAATTAATATAATAGATTATCGAGTCTTTCATGTTTTCAGGTACGTCAAGTGTTGGGATTGTATAGGATTATATATGAAGAGTATTTGGCTGTTCCTGTGGTCAAAAGGGTAAGAAAAGTGAGCTGGTGCACTCGACACCACCAGTGTTGAGGTACATCTGATCCTGACTTCCTTGCCTGAATGATGAATGATTCTGAAATATTGAAATCTTGTTTTACAATTGCAATGTACCAGATATATATATCAGGCATTTATTCCAGACACCGGTCGTGGCGTTCAAGGCTCAACTTCTCATTGCCTTAGCCAAAATTTTGCTAAAATGTTTTGACATATATTATGAGAATGACAAGGGAGAGAAACAAATGACCTGGCAGAATTCATGGGCCTATAGTACTCGAACTGTAAGCTTTGATTTCATCGATATAATCGCATTCATTCGTGAATTCCTATGGCAGAATTCAGCAAGTGTTTTTACAGATCGGGGTGATGGTGATGGTGATTGTTCATGGAGATGACAAGGGCCTTGTGCTGCCACCTAAAGTAGCATCAGTGCAAGTCATTGTGATTCCAGTGCCTTGTAAAAATGCCGATGTTATGCCTGTGATGCTACTGTAAATGCTTTTTGTGAAGCCGGTATTCGAGCCGAGTCGGACTCTAGAGGCTGCTATAGTCCTTGTTGGAAGTATGCACACTGGGAATTGAAAGGTGCTGCTAAATCTTCACAGTTGTCTTATGAAAAGTATTTGCTATTTATTGTTAGCTTATCCATTTTTTCTCTGGGGGCATTGCTGCCTCCTCGTTAAAATGAATGAAATAAAACTAGCTTGGCCATCCTCATCCATCCTTGCAATATACTTACTCAGGCTCACCATCCTCTATGGCACCATATATCATCGGGCATACTGTTTGAGATGCACCGTTCAAGTTGGGCTTTTCAAAGGGGAAGAGCCTGATGCCAAAGAGGTAAAAGGTTAGGTAATGAACATGTTGAAGGGTTATGGAGAACGAAGGGGAATCAATGAAGGCTAGTGAATCCAAATCCAAGGAAGAACCAAGCACGGACTTCAATAATCTGGATATTCCACAAAATAATTGATGTTGTGTGCCCATTAATTATGATCAACTTCTTAAGAGGATTTAATATATGTCTAAAATAAAGATGTTTATTGGGATAGACATATATAAGTAATACATTTGTTTATTAAGAGCTCTTAGAATTTTTTTTAGATAGATTAAATAAAATTAATTAATTAATTATAACTAAAATAATATATATTTAATTAATTTAGATAAATTAATAAGTATATAATTAATTAATTAATTAATTTAATATCTTTAATTTATTTAAAAAAATTATCCTATGGAGTAATTTTTTCAATCTAGTTCTAACCTAACCTGTTAAGATTAGATACAGTCGTTCTGGGCAATAAATATTTTCGCAGTTTCTCCTCTCCGTTGGGGTACTTGAGGTGTCTTTAAGCAATATCTTGGTTTCAATTTTTCTGCTGCTTGGATCCATATTTCTTTTTTCTTCTTCTAATAAGCATAGGTATTATCTTGATTTATGAAGCATAGGTTTGATGCTTGGCAATAAATATTATTTTTTTGAGGTAATCTTATTTAAACTATTATAAAATATTAAATATTGATATATTTTTTAGCGGGAATTTGAATCTAGGTTTAATATATTACAATAGATTAAATTTTTTTATTACACTCAATTAAAAATAGAAATAGGTGAGACTTGTAATATAGTCCTATAATCTAACCTAGTTAAAGCCTACTCGTCATGTTTAACAAATAAACAAAGTTTTAGACCTATTTAAATTTCAATTAATTTAAATAGGTTATACCTTTTCTTTGAAGTTGTGGTTTACAAGCTAGTAAACATGTTATGTTTGACATTATATATATATATATATATATATGCTTCAAATATACTATAAACATATTTAAAACTTTTAATTTATAAATATATAGTTTTTAAAACATATTAAAAATATATATTTATATAAATTTTAGTTAGTTTAAAATATATTTACAATCTTCAAGATCTAAAATACGAGGCTTTTTAAGAGTTTATATTGTAAATAGACCTCTTAAAAAATTTGATAAATCTACTATAATTTTAGGCTCAAGTCTAAAAAACTTTATATACAGATTCAGCCTAAACTCAAACTTTAATATTTGTTAAAGAGTTACGCCTATTTAACTAAAGTATAAGCTCAACCCCCTTTGTATCCATATTTTTATTTTTTTTATAAAATATCCATATTTCTTTTATTTAATGTCGAGGAAGTTATATCTTTTTTTTACAAACAAGTTATACTTCTTTTTTTGGTACAACAAAAAAGTTATAACTATATCGTCAATGGCTACTCTTGGGAGGTGTATTTTCTAAGTCCAATGGGCCATTGCTTAAAGTTGAGGCCCAATGGGCTTTTGTAGAAACGAACGTTCTTGGAATAAAAAATATTCTTTGTATAAAAAAATCTGGTTTTTGTTGCCGTTTCATCTGCGGTCTCCGTTTCCTTTCCTGCAAAATGGTAGCTCCGGCAATCTCAGTTCCTGCGAGTGCGAGCTTATCTATCGCTTATCGCAACGTAAACTCGTCCATCCTCGTTGATTCTCATAGGTTTCGTATAATTATAATCAATTTGCCTGATTTATATCGCGTTCAAGTTGGATTTTACTATTTGTTTCCTTCAGATTCTGAGCTTGGATTGCTGTTTCACAGAAACCTATGGTCGATATCTTCTTCCTTGCCAAGTCCATATGGGGACCCAACAAAAATTGGTAACTACCTCTACTTTACTGTTATTTTCACCTGTAATTCAAAGCCATTCAAAACTAGGATAGACGAGAATAGCTGGGCAACTTGTTTCATACTAATGCTTTCTATTTGGTTCTATCAATGTCGTGAGTAAGCGGAAACAAGTTTAGTTTTTCACGGTAGGTGACTTGTATATGATTTCAAACTTAAATGTATGTTATAGATGATGCTTTTCTTGGTTTGACCAAATACATTTTACAAATTGCGTGTATGGATGGCCTATGTGTTTACGAATTATGCATATGGACTATTTTCACTTTGACAGTGAAACATTGTTTTGATATGTCGTTTTTATTTTTTCCAGGTTTCTCAAGTAAAAGCCGTGGTCTTCCTTTAAAACTTGATGAGAAAAGCATCCATGATGCTAGCACAAGGTGTATAATTATCCCTTTCCTCTTTCAATTGCTTCGTGTACCATCTGGTTACTATTGATCCATTCTGTTATTTTTTTTGTTATGCTAATGGCCTTGCTTTGCGAGTGATTGTATTGTGGATATTATCTGTATGCTTGTTGTGGAAAATTAGGTTAAAAAGTATTTCGTTTGAAAAAATAACAGAAGCATTCAGCTAATATGTTGAAGAATGATGATAAATACCATGAAGCATCTATACTGCAAATTGTGGCTAGTCATTCCATAGCCTGACTGTAGATATCTTTTCTTAAATGCTTAAGATTTCATCTGAATCATAATTAAAAATATTTCTTTCCTGAAAGAATATGGAAAATCTGAAGTAATTTTATATAAATCTTTGTTCCATTGGATCTGCATCTTGGAGGACTCTCGTCTAGATATGAATTTTTGTTGGTTTGTCTTTTCATTTTTGGCCAGTGGAATGTGAGCAAACAACTTATTGATTTTTATTGATTTTCCATTTTATTTATAGTTATGGTCCAATAGAAGCTAAAACGGGGAATCCACCCATAATGCCAGCAGTCTTCACTCCTGGAGGAGCTTTGGATCTATCGTCTGTGTTGTTCAGAAATCGTATAATATTCATTGGACAGCCGATCAACTCACAAGTGGCTCAGAGAGTTATATCGCAGCTTGTGACACTAGCTACTATTGATCAGGATTCGGATATACTGGTTTGATATGTCTTGACAATTGTTATTTTACTTTTGTTAAGCTAGGAGTGGTATTTATGCCGAGCTGCTTATACCTGTAGGTATATTTAAATTGCCCTGGTGGAAGCACATATTCAGTGTTGGCTATTTATGATTGCATGTCTTGGGTAAGATTGTGAAAGTTTTCTGAATTCCCCCCAATGATTTATCTTTTGAACCCAATTACAACTTTTTCACCTTTGCTAGTTTTCAAATCCCTTGTGGTTAATGTTCCTCCTGTGAAAGCGTTTAGCTGCATCATTTGTTTTCCAGATCAAGCCCAAGGTTGGTACAGTGTGTTTTGGAGTAGCTGCAAGCCAAGGAGCGCTTCTCCTTGCTGGTGGAGAGAAAGGGATGCGCTATGCAATGCCAAATGCACGCATTATGATACATCAACCTCAGAGTGGATGTGGGGTAAGAACTGTTCCTTTGTTATTTTGTTAGAGATGACACGCTTGAGAAAATGAGAATTCATGAAAGAGAAGAATATTTCCCTGTTGATTGGGCGGAGGAAATAAACTCTGGATGCTAGAGTTTGTTCAAGAGGAAAGAATTGAAGGACATTGTATTAACCATGGCACTCTTCGACTCAAGTTTTTTTTAGTCCTTATTTTGTTCTTGTTTTATTGGTGTTCCGTATTTAGTGAATGAAACTCTGAAAAGAGATTATTGTGTTTAATCACACTAAGTAAAGTTGTCAAACATGCTTGTTAGATCTTTCTGCATATGTGCATGGACAGTAAAGAACAATAAAGTGAGGCGCAAGGAAAGGAGGAAGGTGATGTAGACTTAAAAGAAATTATATTAACAAGTCTCATACGGGGAAGATTTGGTGCTTGGATCCATCACACTAACACTTTCACATTTGTCAAATGCCATTACTTTTCCCTTACACTTTGTAACCTTGTAATATGTAAAATATTCAACCACAAGCCTTATTGTATGTGATATGTAAAATATATAGAAAATAAATTTTGCGTGCATGAGAAGATGGTATCTGCATGTCAAAACATGGAATTAGTCCCTTTTTAGTCTAACAAACAGATTAAAATGGGTCATCTAACTAATCTACTGATTCCTATTGAAAGAGGACGCATCTTTTTGGTAGTCTGACTTGAGCTGTGATCCATCAGCGCATTAACTTGTTAAATGTGTTTTTTTTTTATCTGTGGTACTACAATAAAATAATTTGGATTGGCGTCAGATGAAAACTTTTGGATGATGTATTTATTCTTTGTTTAAAAGGCATCACGAATCTAATTGTTCTTAAACTGCTTGTAGGGTCATGTAGAAGATGTGAGACGCCAAGTGAATGAAGCTGTTCAATCTCGCCATGTAAGTTTTTCTCCAACTCAGTTAATTGTTTTCCTGTATACGCAATGGCTGAAATGCCCAAGTAATCTTGTTGGCTTTGTGTGTACTGTGGGATGGCAGTAATTTATGAAAGTGCATTAGGAGTAATTATATTCTTTACCATTAAAGTATTTATGACAATCGTAGAAGGGCATCTAAAATATTATTGGGTTTTCTGAGTCAGTATTCATCAGTGGTTCTATAAGGAAATCTATATTTTACACTTGGCTTTTAGAGGCAGGATCTTAAAATCCCAATTTTCGGAGTGAGCTAAACCTTCATGCATCCTGGTCTCGAATTTTCATGACATCAGTTGTGTTGTTTTGACCTGTGGTGCAATGCTTAGCCTAACTAACTACCTTCTCTTTCCCATTTATTTGGGGTACAGAAAATTGACATGATGTATTCTGCTTTTACCGGTCAACCGTTAGAGAAGGTGCAACAGTACACTGAGAGGGACCGATTTCTGTCTGTTTCTGAGGTAATATGATCAATTTTTCATTTAACTTTGAGAATTTGTTGCCTGGACATTGGATGTATTTAAGAATTTGCCTAAACTGGAGGAATGGTCTGTTCACTGTTTTTTTGACCCAATCCTACATTTTAAACAAGTCCTTCCTGTTGTTTTTCTTGTGGTTGCAGGCTTTGGAGTTCGGTCTCATAGATGGTGTCCTGGAAACAGAGTATTGAATCTTACTGTGTCATGATTTATTATTTTGCCCCAGACATTGGGAATTCTGGGGAGCCAGCCTCAAATTCATTTTGGATCTCCCACACAGCACTTGTATTTGACATATTAGTTGTTTTCAATTTCTGCTATTATTGAATATATATATATATTTGTTTCTCAGAAAGCTAGTTGAACATGTTAAAGTTCATGCCAAAATAATGCTGTAGAGTTTAATTTATTAATGATAGTCTTCAAGCCTTGTAAATGTCTCTTTCAGGCCAAGCTTTTCACCTTTAGATGTTTCGATAAACAGCTCTATGTTTTTGCAGTTTCAATTAATTCATCGTCACTTTGAGAACTATGCAAGGGAGAATTATAGCGAATAACTAAATTCTAAAATTTATTATTCACATGCCACAATTTTACTGTCAAATTATAAGTATTTATAATTTACTATTCAAAATATATAAATTCATAAGTGAGATAGATGATGATTATTAACTATTAGAAGTGATCTTTAAGAATAAAAATTTTGTCAATGTAGTCCTTCATAATTCTCTCAAGACAGACAAGAACAAAGAAAGCAACTTCGAACGCAGAAAAGAACAAGCAAAACTGAATAAAAAGAGCTTACATTTGAAGAAAGCGAAAATTTATATATTATAGGAACTGAAAAAGTTAAACCAAATAATCTATTTTAAATCAGCCCCTGTATTTTAAACATTTTCAAAGTCATCCCTATGATTTACAGTCATGACAAAGTTAATTTAATTATGTGTATTGCGTAAAATTCAAAAAGTGATGAGTTCTCATAATCTGTAAACGATTAAGCTAAAATTTCATTTAGCATTAATATATGTACAATTCTATACATATATTATCCATCTATAATATTATATTTTATTTAATGAATATTGAGAGGACCGATATTTTAAAATTATTACTATTATTGAAATTAATTTTTAGAATCATTTCTCTCTCTTTATTGATCTCTTTTTGATAGTTACAAAATTATCATAATCATCATTATCATCATTATTATTAGGGAAAATTAGAATAAATCACCTGTAGTAAATTTACTTTGACTTATAATCAGCTTGTAAAATGCTTTGGAAAAACTTTTTACTAAAATAAAAAAAAAATTACCATGCACCTGGAAAATATATGAACACGCAAATGCTGCAACCATGGACTATGAAATTAATATTTCTATAAACTCTAAAACATGATACATCATGCTTGGTCGATATAGAACATTACATTTGTCGCAGTAGTTCTTGTTATTTGAAGTGAAAAATAATGCAATGCATTCTTCAAATTCTATTTTATACATGGAACTCAAATTTTGTTAATATAAAAGTTAGTTAATTTTTTTAAAAAGATTAAATAAATTAATTAATTATAACTAATATAAAAGTTAATTGTTTAATTTTGATAAATTAAAAAGTATATAATATGAATTCATCTTGAGGAGTTAGATTTAACCATAATTAACTTATTTATTTGGCTTTTTTAGTCCCCCAAATAGTCAACTTGCTTTTATATTTAAAATCGGATGAATATTACACAAAGTTGTTAGAAATGTAAAGTAATGTGGCATGTATATAAAGACTTCTATACAAAATAATTTAAGGGCATGTTTGGATTAGTTTTTGGATAATAAACTATGAGAAGAATAGATTTTAAAAATATAGTTGTTTGAATGATTAGCAGTAGAATCACTTTTTATATTGGTAAATTACTAAAAAATGTATGATTTGATCAAAAGTATAAGAGATGAGAGATGGTAGAGAAAAGAGAGGAGAAGATATAAAGAAGAGAGATGAGAGAGGAGTGCGGAGTGAGGAGAGATGAGAGATGAGAGATATTGAAAAAAAATATGGGTAAGATAGTAATTGGATAGTCCATAAGCTCTTTTACTATTTCAAAAGTTAATTTTAATAGCTTATTCAAAATTATAGTTTTTGCCAAAATCACTTCTAGACAAATATAACTGTTTGTTTAAAATTTCTCTAAACTAAGATTTTGTCTAAAAGGACTTTTTAAACCTTACACCCAAATTCAATAAATAGCTAATGTAACAAAGGATTCTATAAACTTTGCATCTCTCTACCAAAAAAAGAAGAAGATGAATTATATATATTTTCCTTGTTTGGATCAATAATTTGAGGCAGCCAAACACCATTCATTGCTTTTTCAGCAGTTCTTAACTGTAGATTTATTATTAAAGTTGGGAAACATGTCGACTACACAACTTCGAACAGGATTATTATATTCTTTAGTTTTTTTTATTATAATGAAATTAAAATGTGAGTTTACAAGATAAAGAAAGAAATAGAATAAGAATTCAATTCAGTACATTCTGCCCTAAACAAATTATTCTTTAGTTAACATGTCAGAAACAATTAACGAAGAACAATAATAATGTTTTAAAACGATGGAAATATAATGGCGTGCATATAAAAAAATTATGTGACAATAACATGCTTGAAATCGAATGCTTGTGTAAATATGGACATTATCTTAGGCGGATTAATATGAAGTGTGTGTGTGTGTGTTTTCTGATTATACTCCTGACTCCTAAGATTAAAGTAACGTGCTTATTAAGTGTATATATATATATATATATATATATATATGAATTTGAATAAAAAAATAATTATAAAATGTTGCTAATTGCTTAACTAGATAAAATTGTTAACAATATTTTAAGAAAATTACTAAATAAACTTAAAAGAAAAAAGATGTGTTAATTCTTTGGAAGTCATACTCGATCATTAAAGCCACCTAATGCTAACTCAAATGGTAAGAATAGTGTAAAATATGGATAATGTTCAAAGTCTAAACATGATGCCAAAAAAAAAAAAACAATCATACTTACATATGTTAAAAAGATCAGAGAAAAAAATGTTATCAATTCTCCTTCAAAAGACAAATGCAGATATACTAAGTTGGACACATTTCTTCGTGCACAGAATATATGATAGAATTTGAATAACGAAAATTTGTTGTAGATTTTATATAATTCTGTTATTGAGATCGTGATATACGTATATATATACACAGTCACACACACGTAATCCGCCCAAAAAATGTAATATAATGTAATTTATTATTCATTTTTTGAATATGTAAATAAATACATCACATATATAAGGAGACCATTCTCACGCGAAATCAGCGTAAATAAACGGACCCTATAAAATTCGTAGAAAAATTATAACAAAATGGTGAGTGTAATTTCAACCCTATAGAAAAATTATAGTTTAATTAGATCTCTTGAAGTACAAATTTATAAATTAATTAATTATATCTTAATGGATTTCCATCTAACAGAGTCAAGCAGGAATTTGAATCCGATCACGTGTAACAGAAGATTTTATCTGATTTTTACCAAATCACATGGCATTTCAACTTCCAATTTTGAAACAAGATTGTTATTCCAAATCATCCAATCCCATCTTTTTTTCTTGGACGCTTCTTTAGTTCTTTGATTCTTCCTATAAAACCATATCCATTCCCTTTGAGGAAGAAACGTCATTTCTTGTTCTCTCCTTTTCACTAATCTTTCCTCAGATCATTCACCATGAGCGGCAACCACGACAACAACAATCTCAATCGCCCTGAAGGAGGAGGAGGAGAAGATGATGATAGTGATTTTCTTGCTCTTTCTCTCGGTCGCCGCCGGCAGCCGCCTCCTCCTCCGCCACCTCCTCCTCCTCCTGTTCAATTACCCCTACCTCAAACTATACCTCAAATTCCAGTTTATCCACAGCGAACGCAATCCCTACATTATCCAAACCCAGTAATCCAAATAATTCCTGCTAATCAACCTCTTTACACTGTCCCACCCGAACTTCACATTGCCAGCTCGCCGACACCGCAACCAAGGATGCATTTGAACGTTGGCGAGCCTCCGGCGTTGGGCCGGGGACGCGCACGCCGGAATTCTCCTCGAAACAATAATGGTGAGGACAATAACAGAGTCATTCAACCGCCGTATCCATGGGCCACGAACCGCCTCGGCGTCGTCCACCATATAGAGCGTCTGAAACGTATGAGGATTGAGACCATCACCGGTATGGTCCGGTGCAACAAGTGCGACAAAGATTACGAGATAGGGTTCAATCTTGAGCAGAAATTAATGCAGTTTTGGAAATTCGTTGCGGGCAAGGAGGGCCTGATGCACGACCGTGCTGCTACGGAGTGGTTGTCTCCGCCGTCTCTGACGTGCAAGTACTGCAACAGTGATGGCGTGAAACCGATCATCAATGAGAATAAGGAGAACATCAATTGGCTGTTCTTGTTCTTGGGGCAAATGTTGGGGTATTGTACGCTGGAACAACTCAAGTATTTCTGTGGCTGCACTTCTAATCATCGTACTGGGGCTAAAGATCGAGTTCTTTACCTTGCGTATCGTGAAATCTTCAAGCAGCTTCTTCCTGATTGGCCTCAGGATTCGTGGTGATGAACAAGTGGCGCCAGTTCTTTGATTTGATGTCATTTGCATTTTTATTATTATTATTAACTGCTGTTGGAATTCTGCATGTAGATTTTTTCTTATTAAAATTCTCTCTTAGGAACTAGTTAGGGAGAATGATGAGGAGAGAGAAATCAATCCCAATCAGATTAGTTCATCTTTCTTTGTATTCATCGTCATCAAAGTGCGCAGCTTATGTTGTTCAGCTTTGGAACAAATAATACCTTAGACATGTTTTGATGTCGATTGAAGTTGAAACTCGATGCTCTTTTGCAGTATTATTCTCCTGATCATGATGATAAGAGAAAGACAGATCGATAACCTCGACAGTGCTATTAAATTGTGATTCAACGTAAACTAATAGAACTTTTTGTCAAACTACTAATGATATTAGCAAGAGATTATTCTTTGCATTTTTGGACATATCACGTATATATAATCATTATCTTTTCGATCCCTGGGTATAATTTTTCCTCTTTTGGTTGCTCGTTGTCAACCACACGGTTTGATTTATAATAATGTCAGATATAGTAAGCATTCAACTGAGGCTAAAACTCTATCCCAATTGCTCTTTCACCCAAATCAATAAATATGATCATCTTAGCAAGCATTTTAGGGGCATTAAAAGATGTTGAATGTTGAAGTCATACTGCGTGTACCCTTAAAACACAGTATGATATATGCTTAATTATATTTATAAGTGAATTTATAATGTTGGTATTGCAGTATACTTAGAACGATGAAGATATACATAGTGCAGTTGAAAAGAGTGGCTGCGAGCAACAAGTTCATCCTTTGAATTAGTTTCAGCACCGAAAATAAATCTACGTACGTAGTGATTGACTTCACATGCAGAGGGAGACAGAGAGTGACACCGAAGAATTCGAGCTGCTATAGAATTATTAAACTTACTTGACGCTGTATATTTGTCAAGTACGTCTGAAGCGGATGTTGAGAAAGAACTTATTTGACGATTAAAAAAAAGCCGTCGAGTTTTTTTTTTTTTTGGTTACATAAAACGTCCTGATTATTTAAAGAATAAGTTTGACTCTGTAGTTTATTTAAAAAACAGTCAAACTTTATCTACCACAGATTTGTTTATAAAAACATATTATCTCGATCGAGACTTTGAGCAAGCTTTGTTATTATCCCATACAATACGGTCCAAAGCTCAGCTTCTATGGAAGAGCATATATGTTCCAAGATTACACATACAAGAATAATCGTAACAAAAAATAAAAGGAAAGCTTACATTTTTAAAAAAATAAAAACTTCATCGAGAAAACTTGACTGATATCAATGACTTTATAACTCAGTGACATCCTTATAAATGGGAGATTTCAGGCACTCATAACATAGTACCATTACTATCTACTTCTCTTATTAAAAAAGAATGGACTAGGTCACTATTCGGTGCTTTAAGTACGGTTTTGGGCTTTGCTCTGAATTTACCAAAAGATCCTTCCATTTCCTCCAGAGTTTTACCCCCTGTTTCCGGGAGAATAGTATAGAAAAAGATCCATCCCAGGGTTGCCATGGCTCCATACAGAAAGAAGGCCCCACCAATGGTCAAGGCTTTCGATAAGGATAGAAAAGTCATTGAGATGACGCCACATATCGTTCTATTCATCATAACTCCCATAGCCGCACCCTGCGCGCGTAGCCTCAACGGAAGGATCTCCGTGCTATATACCCCCGTGATTGGACCTGCCCCAACCGAGAACGTCGCAACGGAGGATAACACCGCGGCAATACTCAATCCAACGGCCCACATCACTTTCCTATCCGAATGACCGATGACCGTAAGGCACGTGGCGAGAGTAAACAGGGAGACTATGATACCTCCAAAACTGCTGAGCAACAGCGGTCGTCTCCCTACCCGATCCAACAAGAAGGTAGCCACCAAGATGAAGATCGTCTTTGTGAATCCAACGGCTACGGTTGCTAGAAGCTTCTGGCTATCGGATGTTATGCCAGCCTTCTCGAAGATGGTGGGGCTGTACAAAACGACGGATTCTAAGCCAATGGCTTGTTGAAAGAAGTGTATGCCGACGACGGCGAGGACGATGTGACGAACGGCGGGCGTAGCAGTAATGAACATCTGCTTCCACACGCCTTTACCTGTGTTTTTCTTGCTGACCTGATGAACGACGTCGTCGTTGCAGCTCTGGGGGATCCCTGCCGCTGCCTTGATGTCGGCCAGCCTTAGCAGAGCCTCTTCTTCAGAATCAGAAGTTCTCTCAAGGACTCGGCGCGCTTCGCCGAGCCGACCCATCATCACTAGCCATCGAGGCGACTCCGGCATGGCTAAGACTCCCAGCGCGATCAAGACTGGAGGAACGACGCCGACTCCGAGCATGAGCCGCCAGCCTAACCAAAGTGGTAGCTTCGAGAATGCGTAGTTGGAAATGTATCCTAACAGAATCCCTGTGTTGATGAAAACCTGAAAACTCAAATGGCGCTAAATCAGTACTGTTTTGTTTGGGCGTGTGTGTGTTTGTACGTTTTGTTAGGAGAAAGGCTACGTGCCTCAGGGAAGGAAGTGAGGAAACCACGAGAGGAGGTGGGGGCGACTTCGGCGGTGTAGACCGGGGCGATCATGAGGCCGTAGCCTATGCCTATGCCAGTGATGAAACGGCCGAACATGAGGAAGGCATAGTTAGGGGAGAAGCCCATGAGAATGGAGCCGGCAAAGAAGATTGCGGCGGCGAAGATGATGGTGTAACGTCGGCCGATCCTGTCGGAGGTTCTTCCAGCGAGGAAGGAGCCGATGAGAGAGTAGAGGTTGATAATCCCCATGAGGATTTCCACTTGGACGTCGGAGATATGGAGGTCTCTCCTTATGTAGATAACAGCTCCACTCATGACACCGAGATCTGTAGTTTTTGAGAATTGTATTAAAAGAATGAAAAACTTGGAGTTACTTCTGCAAATGGAGATTTGTTATAGTAATTAAAGAGAGCTGACCATAACCAAGCAAGACGGAAGTCATGGAGGCCAAAGTAGCACAAGCGAGAGGAAACTTGTTCCTTTTGGGCTTCTTGGGAGGATCAAAATCAGCTAAACTTGTTCGCAGCCCGTCAGCTTCCATCTTAATAATCAGTGTACGTGGAAGACGGTGAGACTGAGAAGAATAGAACAAGGGGTGAAGGAGGAGGCTGTGGACGGAGGGTATTATATGGAGGGAGTGGCACTCGTCGCCTTAGCCCCTCCTCATATCAGTATAGCAAGCTTATATTGGAAGAAACTGTCTTATCTTTATTGTAAGGGGATATTCATTATGAAGTCCCAAAGGGAAGCAACGGGAATGTAACACGCCTTAATTTATCTTATATATTTGCTTGATGATAGCGATGATGCGTGCAATTACGCAAAGTTATATCTATTTTAAAACAAATAATGTCTCGTTATGAAGTAGCTGGTCAAAAATTAAACATTTGCATTAAACTTCATGGGTAGTGTATTGATGAATTGACTTAACGTTGGAGTACTTTAAAAGAAAATTGCGTTGCATTAACAAACTATTCGTCCATTAGTATAGAGTACACGAATCACAACATGCATTTATATAATATCAGTGCTTATTAGTCTTTTGAGAAAATGCACAAATGAAAATGACTTAATCAAGCTGTTTCAACTCGATTTGGCACCGCATATTTGACTTTGTCACGTTTCAATGAGCATAAGTACCATTGATAAATTTGTTTAATTCTCAAAAGTGGAATGATAGCAAATTTTTATCTACTAGAGATGGAGGGATGGAGGGGAAGTGACAAGAAGTGCTATAGACAATAATTAATTTATAGAAGAACATTGTGACTTTCCTTAAAGCTTGTTAAAGGTCTTCGCTTAGTGGATTTAAAAGAGAAGTTAGCTAAGGGATTCATATATTAAGCATTGGAAGGTACAAAGGAAAAGATAATTCTATTATTAATGTAATTTTTATGCCTTTTAACCTGATTATTTGTGTGCTTTTTGTTGATGACTTTTTTTGTTTTTTGGTTTAGTGATTGTCATAATTATGAGCTTATATGGAATGTAATTGATGAGAGGTGGGAAGCTCAATTACACAAAATTAAGTATTAATTGACTAACTTTTATTTGGTAAGGTATATATTTGGCCACCACGCTGCATGCAAAAACATTAAGAAAAAAATTGCCTCTATGTGGAAATTTTATGAAGATGGATAATGCGCAGAACTTTAAAAAATAATTGCAATTTGTATTTTTAATTTATATATGTAATTAAAACAAATAATGTCTCATTATTTGCTATGATGACCACCATAACTTTGAAATTTTGTTGCAGCTACAATCACTTGATTTAAGAAGTTTGATCATAAAGATACCCCTTTTTCATTCCAAGCAACAAAAAAAGAAAGTCAACGTAGAGTGAGGATATTAACAGAAGAGTCATTGAGCAAAACTCTTTGAAAAGTACTCTCAATTAATTAATTAATTAATTTCAGCAGTCCCGTTTTTACGCCACCGAATACAAAACATATTGCATTATCATTTCTCTCTCTCTCTGTTTTTTTTTATCTAACATTGAATTTTTCCACCATGGATTTTTGCTTCTACGCTTGTTTAATGTTCGTCACTATCTTGAATCTTAGCGCTTTAATTATCACTCACTTCTTTGATTTAGAAGACAGTATCTGTCACTTGCTTCACATATACGACATTGATATCATAAACACATATAATAAGATTTTCCTCCTCCTCTTGGAATGACTCCGTTTATCTTAAATAATGTTGATTATTTAAATTTTGTGGATGGAAAAAATTATATAAGAATAATCACCTAGCTTCAATTATTTTTAATAATACATAAAATTATCAGATACGAGATAGCCTTATCAAAACAATAATTAAGAGAGAAATCCTTATACATGTGCTTGAGAGAGGATGCGTTAGATATCTGGTCAACGTTGATAATGATTTAATGGATTATTAAACTAATTTAAAATAGTTATGAAAATGTCATCTAGGTCCCCCTAACTAGTTGTGTGATATATGGGACAAATTAAGTTTGATCGGTCTAGAAAAGAAATAAAAAGAATATTTTGTAGGGAAAATAAATTATATGGGTTTTTATATGTGAATAAAAAAATTAGGAAATAATGTTACGTGAAAGTCGGAAAAAACAAACTTACAATACATGACGCCTTTTGAATTTGGATCCTCTTCATTGGATTTGGTCCTCAAGTTTGACGTCGGATTCTCTCCTCGAAGGAAAGGAATTTGGGCGGGTCTTTGAAAACCCACCCATAATAATCATCGGAAAAAACAGAAAAGAAAAGAAAAACTGGCCACAGTCAAAGGTTTATGTTTAGGGAATATAAACTACTCGTATATATATTTCTGGTGGATAAAGTTAACGGCCTTCCTATTCCTAATATCCTCCTTGTTTCAGGCTATAGGAGTGTATTTGGATTACGTTTTTTAGCGGTGAGTTGACAGTGTATAGGAAGAATTGCTCTCTCTTTTTTAATTGAAGGGATAAATACTAGTGGATTGAAATTGCAAGTGAAATGGAACTTGTAACGTTTTCACTTGTAAGAAATTAAAGTTTTTATACCACTAAACTACTAAGAGAGTCATTGGCCTTGTTATATTCTTCTGAGTTAGAAGAATATAATAATGATGTATTATTGTATCCAAGAGTGAGGAAATTCTCTTGTTTAGTTTCGTTTACAACAAGACTGAAAGCCCACCCAACTGGCAACAACTTCATGTTTAGTTTGCTTCTCCTTACCAACGAGAGTTTATTCAAGTAGTAAGTGACTCGATATCGCTTAAATAAGGTCTTGAGTTCGAGTCTTGACGTATGCAGAAAATTTCCATTGGGAGACTCACCCACTATAACCAGGTGCGCGACGCGAGTCGAGTCCGAATGTAGTCGAGGTAAAACTCTGATGAATCGGGTGGATAACAAGAAAAAAAAAGTTTGCTTCTCCCTCCTCAACTTACATTACTAAAAAAACTACGATTTAACCAAAGACAAGTCTCTTCTTAAGTGTAATTATTCCCCCAGCATGTTTCGAATATAAACTTGAAAATCATCAAAAACATTTTAACATTTATGTTTGACAATTGACACGTAATACATTTGAATTACTATAAAAATTTAAGGAAAACACAAATAGACAATGCTATTTGTTTATACTATTGATTTAAGGATGGTTTTCATTCCCATTACATATCACCATGTACGATTTTAAAAGAAAGAGAAAGCAACAACTGATGATAATTAGATCTCATAGGAATATACTCTATTCGAACAAGCCAATTATATCTCATCATCTCTTCAATACGGATTCCACCAGTTGCGGAGAAGATATACTTAGATCGATGCTCATGTTAAAGTAGTTATTTTCCTATGAATATGTGCCATAATCAAATTTTATAGCCACAAGGACCACTTCCTTTCTTTTGAGCTTTGAGCCACCCAAGGCTTCTCATAACTCTTGATCATAATGAAGAGGACAAGCCAAGCTTACATTTTAATTAAAAAAAAAACAAAATGAAAACTTCATCTAATTAAACTCCTCCAGTATTTTGTAATTGGATGGGCTCCTTCCCATCTTTGTCGGAGTTAGGCGCTTTAGGTGCGTTCTTTGGCTTTGCTCTGAATTGTCCGAAAGACCCTTCCATTTCCTCGAGGGTTTTGCCTCGTGTTTCCGGTAGTATGGTAAAGAAAAATATCCATCCAATGATCGCGACGGATCCATACAGAAAGAAGGCCCCTCCAATAGTCATGGCCTTCGATAAGGACAGAAAAGTCATTGAGATGACGCCGCTCATCGTTCTATTCACCACAACTCCCATAGACGCACCCTGAGCGCGCAGCCTCAACGGAAGGATCTCCGTGCTATAAACCCATGCGATTGGACCAGCCCCAATCGAGAACGTCGCCACCGAGGATAACACCGCGGTGATACCCAATCCAACGGCCCACTTCACTTTCCTATCAGAATGCCCAATGACCGTAAGGCACGTGGCAATAGTAAACAGTGACACTATGATCCCTCCGTAACTACTGAGCAACAACGGTCGTCGCCCGACCCGATCCAACAAGAAGGTAGCAACCAAGATGAAGATCGTCTTGCTGAATCCGACGGCTACGGTTGCGAGAAGCTTCTGGCTATCAGATGTGATGCCAGCCTTCTCGAAGATGGTGGGGCTGTACAAAACGACGGAGTCTAAGCCAATGACTTGTTGAAAGAAGTGTATGCCGATGACACAGAGGACGATGTGACGAACGGCGGGCGTAGCAGTAATGAACATCTCCTTCCACACGCCTTTGCCTGCCCTTTGCTTTCTGACTTGTTGAACGACCTCGTCGTTGCAGCTCTCGGGGATCCCAGCCGCTGCCTTGATGTCGGCCAGCCTCAGCCGAGCCTCTTCTTCAGAATCTGAAGTTCTCTCCAGGACTCGGCGCGCTTCGCCGAGCCGACCCCTCATCACTAGCCATCGAGGCGACTCCGGCATGGCTAAGACTCCCAGCGCGATCAGGACGGAAGGAACGACGCCGACTCCGAGCATGAGCCGCCAGCCTAGCCAAAGCGGTAGCTTGGAGAATGCAAAGTTTGAGATGTATCCGAACAGAATACCGGCGTTGATGAAAACCTCAGGGAAGGAAGTGAGGAAGCCACGAGAGGAAGTGGGGGCGACTTCGGCGGTGTAGACGGGGGCGATCATGAGGGCGTAACCGATGCCGATACCCGCGATGAAACGGCCGAACATGAGGAAGGCGTAATTAGGGGAGAAGCCCATGAGAATGGCGCCGGCGAAGAAGATTGCAGCGGCGAGGATGATGGTGTAACGACGCCCAATCCAGTCAGAGGTTCTTCCGGCGAGGAAGGAGCCGATGAGAGAGTAGAGGTTGATAATCCCCATGAGGACTTCCTCTTGGACGTCGGTCATACGCATGTCTCTCCTTATGTACATAATAGCTCCACTCATGACCCCAATATCTGTAATATTTGAGAATTGAGCACAAATTCATTAGATGGTGAATTAAAAACTCGAAGGGGTTTTCGAGATTTGTTGTAGTAATTAAAGAGAACTGACCATAACCAAGCAAGATGGAGGTCGTGGAGGCCAAAGTGGCACAAGCGAGAGCAAACTTGTTCCTCTTGGGCTTCTTTGGAGGATCAAAATCTGCTGCTAAAGCTGTATCTTTCCGGGCAGTTTCTGTTTGCAGCTCAACCGCCATGGTCTTAATCTGAGAGAAGTGTCAGAGTGAGAATAGAAGAGATGGTGAAGAAGGGCACTGAGGAGGGAGGGTGTTATATAGCAGAGAGTGGCACTCGTCGGTCGTCGCCTAAGCCCCTTATCATACGAGTAATCAGTGGCTCTCATGATCAGATATTATTACCAATGAGATAAGAAATTGCCTTATCTTTAAATATAGTTACTTTTGATTCTAAATTGTACAATTCCTTGTATTAATTAATTAAGTAATTATGGTTAATATTTTTAATAATAATTGCAGAGTTATGATGACGCTGTAAATTGGCCTCATCTTTCCTCGAAAATCTGGCCTTATCCGTAAATTTTATTTCAAATGAAATATTTTATGTTCCGAATCCTTAGTTTTCAAACCTATTTTTGACATGAGCTTATCTCGGTCGGTTATAATTTTAAACATTCGTTATGATTCTGAACTATTCCATTATTTTGAAAAGTCGGGAATAACTGAAGTACTGAACTATTCTATTCTAATAACAAATAAAAAATAAATAGTAACACAGGCTTATTTTGAACGGTGAGTGGATTCGTTTCACCATGAATAATAAATTAAAGTCATGTTTATACATGTAGAATATAATTACTCCAAAATTGATCGTTTTTAACTTTCATTTGGTGGTTATAATGCGTTCTTCTTTGAGACGCACAAACAATTCCTGATGATGACAAAATGACAGGATTTGATCCGGAAAAGTCCGACTTCCCTCACCCCATTGGATACGCAATTTGCTTTGAGCTTGGTCTCACGGCCATACCATTCTGTGGTCTTCCTCAGTGACAAATGAGTGGGCCCTCCTCTTAATCATTTATAATATAATAAATTAATATTTAAATTTTTATTAAATTAAATATTTATATTTAATATCTGATAATATCTATAATAAAATTATTTTTAATAAAAATATATCTACACCTAACAAAAAAAATAAGATTAATATAACATTATAATATTTACACTAATTATTAACTTTTGCCCGAGTGTCCTACTCTTAAGCGAACTTAATAACTAACCACAAAAATTTCTATTTGAATGGCGATATTTGCCCGAGTCATCGTGAATTGTGAAAATCTAAATTATCTAAATTTTACTTTTATGAAAAATAAATGAGGCTAAAATTAAGTGAATCTGACAAAGGAAGGTGCAAAGAAACTGGTTATGTGGCAAATTTTGCGAGTCAATCAAGTCAACGAAAGAGGGGTCAATAATTTTAGTCATCAATTATTTTGTGAGGCCAGCAAGTCAACATAAATTTTGGCGGGTCAAAAAGGCGGAGCTCATAAGTCATCAACCAGTGGGCCCACTTTATGATGTGTCTTTCCCAAAAGTGATGTGTTGGCCCAAAATAAATAAATCATCCCTCTTCAATTATTGTCCTCTACTCCCCTTGTTCTTTCCCTTTTCTTTTATGTTTTTCTTTTCCAGAAAAAAAAAAAGATTATACAGCGAATAGCAGAGAACAAAAAAGTATGGATAATTTATATTAGAATATACCTGAACTCTCCGCGTTTAATAAAATATAAAAAAATAGTTATATATAATATTCATAATTTATGGATAGTGGAATTTATTCTAAACTGAATATTTTATTATGCACTCATATTTTGTCCAGAGGATGATATATGTCTCGTGCCTTAATTTAATTGGAGACTTTAAAAATATAATAAATAAAATATAATTTTCTTCTAGTGCTAATAATTTGAGAATATGTAAAAGGAATATTTGTTGGCCGAAAAAGTTCATTCTTATTATCCGAGCGGGTTTGATTTTTTCATTAAACTTGGAAAATTTTCAAATGAAAAATAAATCAGTACAAGGTAGTTAGCGTTTTTTATGATTTACGAGTTTTTTAATCATTAAAGAGACACGGACCATAAAATGTGAGAAAAGCTGAAACTCGTAGGATCAATTTTTGGCCAAAAAAATATAGTCAATTAATCATTGTTTAAAATAGATCAAGTTAGTGTGATCGTTATTTTTGGTTAAAAAACAAGTCCTGGGCCACAAAACTTGTAATATAGAAAAATACTACGTACATATGTCATAAGTATTATATTATATGAATTATATTTAATTAAAATATTACAGTTCCTGATAACTCATTATAAAGAATTTACAATTTATTTTATTTGTAAAATAAATATTTTAATTTGTAAAAATAAAATTATTCTAAACTAAATTAAAAAATAAAAATAAAATATAAATTATTTTATATGAGTCATCAGTTAATTATGATTAAAATATATTAATCATATGATATAATACTTATAGAGTATGTAGATATATATTTAGAATATATTAAGTGAATTTAAATTGCAATACTTATTATTATTTGAATAAAAATACCAATACGTAACACTAACCAAGGAGAATATTCAACATATCTAATATTTTATGTCACTATGGGAAGTCTCATCATCAAGTCCAAGAAGCAATATGACTCAAGAAAACAGAACTCATTGCAGATCAAAAGTTGGACTAACCATTGAACGTCGCTTTGATTAATTAAATAAGCTTAGAACAAGACACCATTTGCATCCAATTTCATCCCCTAAGTCAAGTATAGCGAAATTTCTATTAGTAAAAATACATTTGGAGAACCATCAAGCTTGACGAAATGGCCCAAATTTTCAACAGTAATAACATCATCTTCTTGGCTTAATTATTCAAGAATAGGAGAATGTGTCTGTTAAAAATAGATTATACTTTTAATAGAGACCTACAACCTAACTTAGTTAAACTTGATAAGGTCTGAACTATTTAGCAAATAAATTAAGGTTTAAACTTATTTAAAAGGCTATTAATATAAATAGGACATGCCTATTTTTTTATAGCTTGGCATACAAACTTATAGGTTTAGCCTATTTAACATTATTTGTGTGTATATATATACTTTAAATAGATTAAATGCTTATTTAAAATTTTGTATTTGTAAATATATAAACTTTAAAGTTTATTATAATTATATATTTATATAGGGTTTAGTCAGCTCAGAGCCTATTTATGTCCTTTAAGTGGAATACTTTTTTAGATGTATATATTATAAATAGGTCTCTAAAAAAGTTTTAGGTCTAGTAGGCCTTAAAGTCTAAAAAAAACTGTATATAAACTCAAGCTTTATAAATTTATTACAGTCTCACGCCTATTTAATCAAAATATTACTTAATCTATTTTTATGTATATTGGTTAGTAACGCGCATTAATTTGTCTTATATACTCTCTTGATACAAATTATGGATGCACTTATGTAAGGTTATGTGTATTTTATATGGGTTAGGTAGGATTCAACATGTGTTAAATATTTTTTAATATCACTTAATATTCTAAATTAAATTTTAAAGTACCGAGTATCCTAAATAATTTTTTTAATGACATAAAACCCATGATTAATATTTGTATATTTATCATCTTAAAATATTTTTTTAACAGTACTGATATTCTATATTTAAGATGTTCATTATACTAAAAAATACTCTAACAAATTAAATGTTATGATAAAAATATTTTAAAATATCAGATGTCCTAAAATTTAATTTAAAATATTGAATATTACTCATGGTTTCTAGGTGATAAATACTACTTAACACGTTTAATTACAAATAATGCAAAGTTATTTGCTTGTCTGTCATTTCAATAATACCAATCCATATGAAACGGGCGTATTAACACTTGATTGATGATTAGTGGTGATCACATGTCAATAGTATGACCACCACCATAACTTTGAAAATTTGAACCCCCTATGTAAATATTATCTACGGCAGCTATAGTCACTTGATTTAAGAAGTTTGACCATGGTGATACCCCTTTTCCATTCCAAACAAGAAGGCACCGTGGAGTGATGCAAGGATGTTGAATGAAGACCAAGAGTCATTGGATCAAAAAAACTTTGAAAAGTAAAAACAATTAATTAATTCCAACAGCATTCTCATCTTTACGCCACCCTATACAAAACAAAAGGGGCGTTATCGTTATCATATCTCTGTCTTCTAACATTGATTTTTCCACCATGGACTTTTGCTTCCATGTTCGTCACCAGTCTTGAATTTTAGTTGTTTAATTATCACTCACTTCTTTGACTTACCAGACACTACTAGTTTCTTTCACTTACGACATTCATATCATAGTAAGATTCTCCTCCATGTTCCTTTGCTTTGAGGGAAATCCATATGATATGACTCAATTTTTCTTAAATAAGATTGGTGGCTCAAATTTTGTACATGGAAAAAAAGTATATAAGAATAATTACCTTCAATTATTTTCGATGCCATCTTGCCCTCTAGCTCCATAACCAGACGTTGTGTGATAGATCGGACTGATTAAATCTGATCAGTCTAAAAACCAAATATAAAAAATATGGACAAAATGTACAAATTTAACAACAAAAATATATGTTACGGGTATCTAATGCAATTAAATTTTGTTTGATGCGAGAATATACACAAAAGGAGGCAAAATACTCCAAACGTCCGTTAATGTTTTGTGGGTCCCACACCCCTCTCTCTCTCCCCCCTCTCCTACCCCTCTATCTCCCTCTCAGCTCTCACCATCCCTCCTCCTAATCTTCTCTCACCGGCCACCCCCCTCTCCCCTCTCTCTCTCGCCGATAATGGAAATCTGTGAGAAGTTATTTTTATAGCACCGATAATGAAATCATATGTATAGCTCACGCTAGCGTTTGCATTATTATTCTTCAACTCCAATCTCAGTTTTAATTCTCCTACTCCCCCGCTAGCGTTTATTTTGATAACTTCTATTTTAATTATTAAATTAAATTAATTAATAATAAAATGGAAACTAACTCGATTCATAAATAACCTAAATAGATATAGAAATTTCTAATTAATATAATGAGTTATAAATTAATAAATTAAAAAGATAATATTTGATGAATTTTAATTTGACTGTTGAAAATAAAACATATACTATTTTTTATATTTTTAAATATTTATAATGATGAAATGAATAAATGATAAATATGTACTTTACCAACACTCGATAATATACTGCCGTGAACTGGTTGCTGAGGGTGCTGGTAACGAGGGTTAACAGAGAACTAGACTCTGTTGCATAGTCATAACACCGTTTTCTTTTATGGGATTATGTTGTTTTCCCTAGAATTTCGTTAGATCTAATTAGAATTTCATCTAGGATTCAATATTTAGGGAATTCAATTCTTATTTCCTTTTATATGGTACTTTTTGTTTATATTTATAGTGGTTATGAATTCTTGTTTGGATCCGTAATTGTTCGATAGACTTGTATGGGATAAAATGGATTGTCACTAGAATTTCAATTCCACATGGAGGGATTTCGAGATTCAATTAGTTGAGAATCTCACAATGGATCTAATGGGAAAATTGGCTCAATATTAAATCTCTCCCTCACAAAAATTGCTTGTTTCATAAGAAATCTGCGGATATCTTGTTTATTTTTTGATGATCGTCATGTTGGACATATCCCCAGCGACTCCATACCCATCTCTTCCGCTTGCTCTTCCTGATCCTCAAAATCCATTTCCCCCCACAACAACAAAACGCAACTTCCCCCTCAAGAGGATCGGATAATTAAGAATAAGAAGCAATCAGAGAAGAGAGAATAGATTTTTGAATAGGTGCAGAGAGATAACCAAAGCAGTGACTTGTATTCATATACTTTTTGCCCTTCTCTGATATCTAAAGCACAGAGATTCCAAGGATTTTTTAATAGTTGTACTGAGGTGTGGGTGTGGGGGTAAGCAGCGGGTTGAGCTGGAGGCGAATAAGAAAAAGAAAGATAGAGAGAGAGAGAGGGAGAGAGGAGTGGGAAAGGAGAGAGAAATTGGCGGTGGTACCACAAAATACAAGTTACGTCCTTACTTCGGTAAATTTAGGGCACTCGACCTATTAGAGAAAATATTTTTTATTTAATTTTAAAAAAAATAAAAATAAAAGATGAGATAATTAAAAATTGATAAACATATTTTTATAATTAAAAATTAATAAATATAACTTTAATTCTTTATTTAAATTTATTTATTTTTTATTTATAATATTTATATTAAAATTATTATTTTTTAATTTATAAATCTTAAATTTTTTTATCTCATTTATATATATAATAAATTTTGATAAAATTTTAATATTATCTCTAGTTAATTTCATAATTATTATATATATTAATATAATATATAAATTATTTATTATATTTATTAGATTTTAACAATTAAATAAAAAATTATGAGTAAAGAAAATTGAAAAAACAAGTTTTCAAGAGAATATAATTATAATATTAAAAAATATAGTAAATAATTTTATTAAAATCATAGGTATTTACCGGAAATGGGTTTTTGTTCCCTTATATAACATTTGTATATATTTTTACATCTAACAAAAATTAATGGTAACAGATTCCTTTCACATATAACTTCGTGGTTAAAATTTTACATTTACCTACAAATATTAACCATATAATCTGCTTATAGTAAAATTATATGGGTTTTATATGTGATGAAAAAAAAAATGGATCCTCTTGATTCGATTTAGTCCACAAGTTTGAAAGAGAAAATAAAAGGTTCTTGGGCTTGTCTTTGAAAAGGGAAACCCCACCCACAGGGCAGAGTTTTATTTTTAGTTTACTTGTCTTTTTCTACTAAAAAAAATTTACTAATCTCTCTCCAATTAAATTTATATTTGAGGATAATAGACAACTCACTTTATCTAATATTAATATTGTCTAAGAGAAAGAGAGATTTCGTCCTACACTTAGATCGTAAGTGAGCTAAATCTCTTTCTAAAAATTCTTATAAAAAAATTGTATAATAAGAGTTAATATAAATAATAAAAAATATATTTATATTTTATAAGGACGTCAATTCGATTTCTACTATTTTTATGAATATTCTTATAGTAGACAATCTTATAAATTCTTTATAAACACTTTCTAAATCCTAAAGTTGTGTCATAATTTTAATAAAAGACTAGTATTGAACACATATAAACTTTTTTTATATAAAAAAACTCAATTGTATGAACGTGAGGTTTAACATAGATAATAATTAACTGAGCTTTTTAAACTTCTAATAAAATGTTTGATCTCTGGCGATATATATAAAAAATATCTCAAAGCTAGTATTAAAACCCTTTTCTTAGAAAATTTATAGTGAGAAAGAATTAATCACTGTTTTTAACAGTGGATAATACTCTATATTTAACTGAAAAACTCAATTGCATATAATTCTTTATATTTAAATTATGTGTAAATGATATATATATATATATATATATATATATATATTGAATTTCTTAGATGAATATGTTATATCTTGTAGACAATTTTTGGTAGAGGTATGATCCTGTATGATGAGAGGAATAATTATTTCATGGGTGTTCCAGATTGCAGAAGATTGCACCACGTAATCCAGATTTTGAAGCTAATAAAGTCCTGACGGTTCGTATATATGTCGATGGAATCCTAACCATTCGTTTATTATAAACCCTTTGAATTGGTCTTCTCTATTCTTTTATTTTGACATTTTCAGAAAATTCTGGCACAAACAAAGCCAACAACTTCCACTGAAAGCAACACTTGCTTAGTGATTGGCCAAGATTAATAAAGATGTACTGAATGGTTAAACAAACCCTAAGCTTTTGAAAAAATGCAGTAATCAAAAGTCAAAACCATCACCAACCAGAACAAATAATCCATATCCTAAAAACATTGGTGGCCATCCCTCAAACTTGATATCAAATCTATTTCTATTTTTCTTGTTTAAATGCTTATGGAACAATCGTTCTTAAAATCAATTTTAGAAAATAAGAGAAATCGAGAGACAGAGCAGAACGGAGAATGTCGCGATCACGAACAAAGAGTCCATGATATATATTCTGCAGATTTCACCACATAAGCAGGAAGCACGCCAACAGATTCGGTTTTGATCCTCGCAATCACTCAACAAGTTCGAAGGCTAAAGGACTTGCACTTTAAAGGCGAAGGCAGGCTCATTTTTAGATCATACTGTTATTTATATTTAATACTATGTAATTAATTTTAAATTAGACTTATATCTTAGGGTAATAGACGGCTCACCCTACTTGATATTAGTATCGTATATGAGGAAGGGAGATTTCACCCTACTTTTGGATCGTGGGTGAACCCAACCCCTATCTAAATTTTTTTGTACAAAAAAAAATTTGGATTAGATTGAATCAAAACTTTAAATTTTTAATAATTGTTTTACTAGTTAATTAATTGTCCAAAACTTGCATACTAACAGTGTTTATGCTGTTTTTTTTTTAAATTGGCCATAAAAATGTTAGAAGGGTACTAGAAAGTAGAAACATGTACCAGACAGACCACGAGACTTGTTTTCTTAATTAGAAGAGAATCGTCTTTGTCTGTCCCCATGGTTCAAAAAATCAAATCGATATCTCTTGCCTCGTGTTCTTATATTTATTATGATCCTGCAAATTTTCAGTGGGAAAATCATCAATCTTTTCTTTAAAAAAAATTATGCTAATATAATAATATGAAAGCGATATATTTTGTTGAGTACTTTTAAAGTTATCAAGTCTAGTTGATCGGATTGTTTTATAGACCCACAAAAGCATTTTTTTGGTCATTAACGTGATTAACAAAAGTTAGAATACTTTACCGAAAAAAAAAGAAAAGATTAGAATACTTTGAATTTATATTTTTAACCCTGGCTTCTGTTCTCATTATTTTTAGGGGTATGTTATCGAAGGAAAAGACAGGGATTGATGTTAAAGAAAGAGAAAGATGAATATTGTAAGGTCAATTTTCATTTAACTTGCTTGCCAGAAAATCAATTTAATTTTAGCCATGCTTCCACCATTTTCTTTTGAGCCACACATTTTTTCTTGTCATACATAATAAAGAAGAGAACGATAACTCAAACCAATAAGCAATTTTAATTCAATACATTTTCATGCGTTGTAGGGAGTTTGATGAGCAAAATTATATATTTCTTTTTAAATTACTGATAGGTAAATATTTGATTTTTTTTTCTACTAAAAAATTACGACTACATAGGAAATCTACTCTAACGATGAAAGGCATACAAAAGTACGATACTGCATCTCTACTAAATTCAAACACTTCATATCTTCATGCCTTCAAACCTAAGTGCGATTATTGTTCTGTAATTGGATGTCGCCGTTCCCATCTTTGCCACCGTTTGGCCCTTTGGCCACGTCGGATCTTGCTCTGAATTTACCAAAAGACCCTTCCATTTCCTCAAGGGTTTTACCCTGTGTTTCGGGGAGCAAAGTAAAGAAGAAGATCCATCCGATGAGCGCAATCCCCCCGAACAAAAAGAAGGCCCCGCCAATGGTTATGCCGTTGGATAAGGATAGAAAAGTCATTGAAATTACGCCACTTGTCACTCTATTAACCACAACTCCCATAGACGCACCCTGCGCGCGTAGCCTCAACGGAAAGATCTCCGTGCTATAAACCCACGCGATTGGACCAGCCCCGATCGAGAACGTTCCCACGTAGCATAGCACCATGGCGATGCTTAATCCAATGGCCCACATTACTTTGGTATCTGAATGATCAATGATCGTAAGGCACGTCCCGAGAGTAGCAAGTGAGAGCACCATACCTGCAACGCTAGTCAATAACAAAGGGCGCCGCCCGACCCGATCCAACAAGAACGTAGCTATCAAGATGCAAACTGTCTTGGTAAATCCAACGGCTACAGTTGCGAGAAGCTCTTCTGTGTCCGATTTTATCCCAGCCTTTCGGAAAATTTCAGGGCTGTATAAAACGACAGCGTCTATTCCAGACGCTTGTTGAAAGAAGTGTATGCCGAGGGCAGCGATAACAATGTGACGAACAGTTGGTGTAGGATAAATAAACATCTCTTTCCATACACCGTTGCCCGTGCTTTGCTTGCTCACCTGAACGACGTCGTCGTTGCAACTCTCGGGGATCCCAGCCGCTTGCTTAATGTCGGCTAGCCTCAGCTGAGCCTCTTCCAAAGAATCTGAAGTTTTCTCCAGGACTCGGCGCGCTTCGCCAAGCCGACCTCTTATCACGAGCCATCGAGGCGACTCCGGCATGGCTAACACTCCCAGTGCAAGCAATACCGAAGGAATGGCGCCGATTCCGAGCATGAGCCGCCAGCCTAGCCTAAGTGGGAGCCTCGAGAATGCGTAGTTAGAAATGTATCCAAACAAAATCCCAGCGTTGATGAAAACCTGAAACATAGAGCATGACGAAAATGGCAGGGAATCAGGTTCTGCTATTGTACTTGTATGATATATATTGACGTTGTTTAATGAGAAAGGAAAATGGGAAGTTATCGTGGTGGGGGACCTCAGGGAAAGAAGTGAGGAAGCCACGAGCCGACGCAGGGGCGACTTCAGCGGCGTAAACGGGGGCGATCATGAGGGCGTAACCGATGCCAATGCCGGCGACGAAACGGCCGAACATGAGAAAGGCGTAGTTCATGGAGAAGCCCATGAGAAGGGCACCGGCGAAGAAGATAGCTCCTGCAAGGACGATGGTGTAACGGCGGCCAATCCAATCGGAGGTTCTTCCGGCGAGGCATGATCCTATGAGGGAGTAGAGGTTGATGATCCCGACGAGGATTTCCACTTGGACGTCGGTGATTTTGAGGTCTCTCTTAATATATATAATAGCTCCACTCATCACACCAACATCTGTCGTCGTAAGAATTGCCATATAATGAACATGAAATAATAACAATAAGAAGGATTTTCTTGAACGGAGAAGATATAAAAAGAAAGAGACTTACCATAACCGAGCAAGATGGAAGTCATGGAGGCCAAAATAGCGCAAACAAAAGCATACTTATTTCTGGATGGCTTCTTTTCAGGATCAAAGTCTGCGAGAGTTCTGCTTTTCTGGGCTGAGTCTAATTCAGCAGCCATGTTAATGAGCTAAAGATTACTCAGTAGTAATAAGCAACAGAGAAAGAAACAGAGAGAGAGAGGGAAGAAGATGAGAAAGGAAGTGTATAAGTTAGGGACCATAAAGAAGAAGTGGTGAAGCAGGCTATAGAGAATGCTGCGAGTGAGAGAGCTTGTGGGACGAGTGCTTTATATAGAGTTTGTCTCTCCTTATCTTACTTTCCAGTCCCCGCTTCATACCATCCCACTTGGCCCTATATCCCCGCTTTAACAGAAAAAACTAATAATTAATTAGACATGGCATACCATTTTTTATTAATAAATATTGAATAATTAAATTTAAATAATATTAAAATTCTTATAAGTAAATATTGTACTTATTTTTAAAATATTTTTCATATGTCTGCTGAAGTCAAATATTATTACTTTATTCGTAGCTAATTATATAATAAAAATCCATCCTCTCAATTTTCAAGTTTAATTAATTATTTCATTAGCTTAAAAAATGTGTGCATGAATTATAGTCTTGAGAAGAGAAAACATGAAGCACTTACTAACATTTATATTAAGATAGCACGAGAGATTTTGGTATGACTAGAGCTAATATTATATTCGTCCATGCATCATGGATTTGATAATTGATAACTTTGTTAATTTAACGAACTTTTTGGTAAGTCGGGTAAGGGTTTGAACTTAAAATAGATGTAAGTGCGACAAAACTTCTTTTAAAAAAAATCAAATTTACCTCAAAATATGTCGTTGTTATCAGGGCATTCCCCGGATGCAGTGCAATAATATTAAAGGGCACTCCATATCATAGCTGCATTATGATCAGATCCAAATAATTTTTCGGTAAGAGAAGATGAATTAATTTTGGTAATAATAATTGAAAACATGATGTGGGGAAGATATATATTATGAACATGAGATGAATGAAACGCGTCAGGGATTCACTGTTGGTGGAATGATGCAGAGTGGTGATTTGTTTTATAGGGAAGAGGCCTGCTGGTCCGCGTACAAAAGTGCAAATTGGAGGAAAGTGGGGTCCCAAAGGGTAAAATGACGAAAGGTACAGTCACGTTTTAATTTAATGCCAAATGAGCCCCTCCGCTTAAATCATGTGCATGCATAGGCCGGTTTGATGTCGGTCCAAGCCTTGCCTTCCTACTGCAGAACCGGACCCTCTGAGAGCTCCTTGTTCTGGATATGACGTTATATCTGAAGTTCAACGTGCTAGTCCACAAGTTGCTTTTCACAATTGGATACGTTTTTTCTTCGTTTTAGTTTATGCATTTTTTTTGGGGGGGGGGGGGCAGAGTAATTTCTGGTGTTTGAGGGGTATGTGTGTTACTTGGATTTGATCAGTGAATTCCATGTTATATCTTTGTTATAAAACTTTTTTTTTTTAAACTCAAAAGGACCTTTAAATCATTTTAGATTTAGGATTAATCTCTATGAGGTTAAAAATATTAAAATTAAAACACTATTAATAAGTATAAAATTTATATTTATATTATTTTTATTAGCATCACAATCAACATCGTATTATATAGTGCTTTTAACTTGTTGTAAACTTTTGAAGTTGAAAAGATGAGACATATTAAAAACTAAGTAAAAGTGGTGATTTAGGAAGGGGAAAAAGTGGTAATATTGAGGATTTGGGGGGTTAAATAAGTGGATATAATGGAAGAGGGAGGACTTGAGAAGTAGCAGTAGGAATTATTATTTGAGTTTAATTTGGATTTGGATTGGTGATATCAGTATCGTGTGGATCAAAAGTGAGGGAACTCGTCTCGGCCATGAGTAGGCGTTTTCAAACGACCGTGTGGGACCCCTTTCTATTTCAAGTTCCCTCACTTCCCTTTTATTCTAAGATTTTATACTGTAATAGTGATGCAAGAAATCTACTTCATTAAATTCAAGAAATTAACTATGTGAGGGGTGTGTGACATGAGAAAACAAGACTATAACATGGCATGCTTCAAAGTTGAACAACGTTAACGATGCTCACATTTTCCTTGGTCGTTGTTTGAGATCCCGTCACTTAATCAATCAAACATAGGATTTGTATTTAAACATCGTCTTAGCTTAATTATGCGTTGGTTTAATGAGTCAAGAATCGTGGAACGTGTCTGGTGAGTAATTAAACACGTCTTAGGTTATATACCCGATCTCGATTCATGAGACAATTCTATATGCATTCAAAGTAATATATACATATATATATATATATGTTTGTTTTAGAACAACAGTGTCTCAATTATTTCCTTATGGATTCAAGTACTATAATCATATATACCAATGAAGATGAAGGACCCACCCCATATTAACGCTTTGGCTGATTGAGGGATCACAAGTAAATCGATAACTTTGAAATTATTACTCTCATGAAAATATTAGTAAATGTTGAAGTTAGCAGGATCATTTGGTTTTAGAGGTTCGGTTACATTATTATATTACACACGTACTATTGATAGATTAATAAATACTAATTTTTGCTAACTTGTGCCATAGTTGGTAGGATTTTTGTTTTTCTCAATATATTTCCGTGATCTCTAATATATGAACTATTTAACTAATTTTATTATATTAAATAAGTTAGTTAAATTAGTTAATATGATATATTTTTTTTAAAATATTATATTTATCTTTTTTAACTCTCTCTTTTATTTTTTTTACTTGATTATTATTGAGAAAATATCAATAAAGTTAATTTAAAATAATAATAAATATAAAAATTATGTATTATATTTTTAACTAAATTTAATTATTTAATTAAATTTTATATTAAAGGTAAAGGAGTGTCGTTTTAAGATAGGTGCCAATGGATACTTAAGGCAATAAAACGGAAGACGGCCACAATTGCAGGCACATAGGTAAAGACGTTCGAAAAAATTCAGGAGTAATATGTATGTATGTATGTATGTATGTATGTGTGTTGTAAATATTGTGTGTGGATATCTTAAAGGAAAAGTTTCACATGAGATTGTAACAGTCTAAGTGTATAAATAATAACATGGCAGATAGAATTGTTGAAATTGCAGGGATTAAAGCAATGCTCTCGATCTGAAGTGAGAATTACTGAAATTCCTGAAATTTAACGCAAAATACTACTATATATACCCTGTATATGCTGATCTTTCTACACATACACACCCACAAAAAAAAACAAAAATTATCTATAACACAGAGTATTAATATTGTGATTTAATTTTTCTTCAGAAAACTCGGGAAATCTTGTATCTCTACAGAATCCAAATTTAAGTAGCTAGTGATAAAGTAAAGTGAGATGTGTGGTTTACTTTGTATAGGGATGATTCAGTTTATTTATGCCACGTATGTGTGGGTATTTTGTGGGGAAATAAAATAAAAGCCTTACATAATAGCAGTGGTAGAGTCTCTTTAATATAAAATTTAATTATTTTTTAAACAAATAATAAAATTAAATAAATTATTTTAACATATTTATATTTTTTTAAATTAATTTATTGACTTCATCTTTGATATATGATCTAATAGTATTTAATATATTAAATTATTTATATGATTTCTTTAAAATTTTTTTAAAAAGATTAACTAAACTTTATATTAAAAATAAAATAGAATATTAATTAGTAATGGGCGCGCCAAATAATGAAGCGAGACACGAGATGGAGGATGTTCACTAAGGTTTGTGTTCAATTTGGAGGTGGGGACGTCCCGTCCATGCATGTGGGATCGATTATATTATACTATATTCATTAACATGGTTAAAGTATATTCGACTAACTGACAAAATTTATTATGATTAATAAATAAATATTTTTTTTAAATATGATGTTGTATTTTTCAGTTAAACTGTATACATAATAAAAATTATTTTGGTAATTTTGTTTTTGGAGGATTAATCTTTACAGATGATTCTGTTCCACGCGTGACACATCAGCCTGACGGCAATATTCCAGGATCCAGAAATAGAATAAAAAGAAGATAGTTAGGAAGGAGATAATATTAAGTGAAAAATCTTTCAAAAATAGTATCTTCTAGTATTCCCTCATGTTGTTTTTCCTATTTATATATCCAAATCAAGGATTAGAGTCTTGTGAGTAGCGATGGAAATAAGTTAGGTTAGGTTAGGCTTTGGCCTTAATAGGCCAGGTTTGTTAAGTGCCAATTCGGCATGAGTCTGGCCTATGTCCTGTTATAGGTTATTTTTTTTGTCTAAGCCTGGCCTGGCCTGAAGCCTGTTTAAAAAGTCTAATTTTTTTAATTATACTAATAGATTACCTAACATGCCTTTATAACAGGTTTTTATAATAGACCCTCATAACAGGCCCTCTAGCAGACCTGTTAAAATAAAATTCAAGAATAAAATATATAATAATACATGTTAGTTTAATAGTTTGACTCTTGTATTGTGTTCAATATGTGGTAGGTTTAACACACATTTATTACACTTTAATATTAAATAAATTTTGACTAACAGGTCTAAGCCGCCTGATAGGCCTAACAGGTTTCGTAAGAAGCCTGAACCTGGCCTCTTAAGAAAAATGAGCTTTTAAACAGGTCTAAGCCTATGTATTTTTCTAAACAGGTCAGGTCAGGTTAGGCCAAAGGCCCATAACAGGCTGTCTGACCTATTTCTATCCCTACTTATGAGTCCAAATTAAACACAAGAATCTTTATTCTATTTTGAAGGAAATTAAATTTTCCATAAACTCAATTAATTCATTGGTTATGGGTCGCATCGTGGGCTCAGGTTGACGACGTCAATGTGATGTTAAAGGGGATTATGAAATGTTGGGATCCAGGGAAGAGACGATGAAACGGCGTTAATTACGAACAATATATAAATTAATTAAAAGAAAATATATTTTAGGAAGAATTTGGTAAATGAATAAAAATTAGGAAACAAAATAATACCTACCCCTTTGGCCCCCTATATGTATATGAAATTAAAATTAAAGCGCAAAGATCAGTTTAACAAAAATTAAAGCCCACAAAGATAGGAAGGTATATGTAGCCATTATGAGCTGGCGAAAAATATATAATTCAAAACAGTGTCGTTTTGGATATTGAAGCCGCACTATCTCATTTTCACATGGCAACGGCCCCACAAAAAGTAACCTCCTTCGCCTTTCTTTAAAGTCGTCTTTCCCATTATTGGCCACTTCCCCACTTATTCCCTTCAATATCATTATGGTAGGCGGATTCTCAATATACCACGTTTATAAGTTACTTCCAAACAATTCCTATGAAACCCATAAATATAAATTATAACATATATCTTAAATTAATAAAAAAATTTAAATTTACCCTCTCTCGATTTGTAAATCAAGTTTACCTCCTCATCTTTCTCTCTTTTAAATAGAAATTAAATATAAGATAAAATTAAAAAAAAAATAATCATTAATAACCTTTAAAATAACTTATATTTAGAATCAAAATTTTATTCTACAACTACTTATAATAAAGACTAGAATAATATAATATAAAAATAGCTAAAAATGTGTATCAAGTTTTATTTTGATATCTTACGTTTAAAATATATATTTTTAATCATTTAAATTTAATAAATTAAAATAAATTTGATATAAACATAATTCAACCTATAAAAATTCTAATTAGACACACTAATGTTAAATTATAAATTGCAGGGCTCAATTTTTGTTTTTCTTTTATAGATTTCATCTCATTTATAGAACTATGACTAACTAAAATTTAAGGAGTGGATAAACTTATAAATGATAAAACTTGTCAGAATTTTTCATAATATATATGAGCATGAATTATGTTAAAAGAACAAATTATCAATTAAAACAAGAATATTTAATTAGCAAAATCAACAAATGATTGAGTGTACTCATATTTGAGAGTTTATAATCCCCGCTTGTTTAATTTGCGAGCTTAATTAGTTGGTACATTCCAAGTATATAAACGGCATCAAGTGTTGATCGAGTTGCATGATGTGTGAAAGGTAAAATTCATTGTATAATATATAAACGACCGCTCAAATCTTAACAATAAAGCGTCGTTTCAATGCTTTATATGATGAGATTGTGTCAATTTATGATAAATTTATATCGCATCTGTAACAAATAATGCACACAGCACGGCTTTTATTTGTTAGCAACACACAGTGTCGTCTATTTTAATAATTGCTTACCCCACCACCCAACACCAACAATATGATAAGTTTGAAGTCATGGAGTTCTTTGTTTTTTTTCTTCTTTTAATATGGCTATACTCATATTCAAATATTGATGGAATTAATTGAGTATAGATTTTCTAAACACAACAACAACAAGCCTTATCCCATTAAATGAGGTCGGCTACATAGATCATACGATGCCATTATGCTCTATCGAAAACTAAATCTTTAGATATGTTATTACCAGGAGATCCCGTTCAATGACCTTCCTTACTCTTTTTAACCGGTATCCATACTATTTGATTCACTATCTTCACCGGCACTCTAAATAAAGAAAAAAATATCTATTCTCCTTAGTTTCCTACACCCGCAAAAAACAAAAAAAAAAATAGGTATAAAGGAAAAAATACACAGCAATTTAATGAGCCGAGATGCATGGGACCGTTCGATTTCTCTCTGATTTTTGAACAAGTAATACGGTGTTTCATTTCTCCTTAATGACTTTAATCCTTCGGATAGAAAATTAAGTTTTTGATTTTTTTTATTAATTAATCGAGCAAAGGGACCTATCTCTTTTTTTAAATATTTTTGACCAAAAAGACTAGGGACCCTAAACAGGGTTAAACTTGCATGGTCTTGCGGTTGACAGTTGACACGCACAAATTGATAAATGAATAATGATACTCTGTCTATAGTTTATGAAGAAGGCATTGGAAAAGAGACAGCACTAACAATAAACAAAAGAACACCAAATTCTCTTTGAGATAGGACCGCCTTAACTTGCACGAACCAATTAATCGACCAAATTGTCAGTAAGTGAGCTTTAAATCATGTTGATTTAATAATAAGGAGAAATTACACTATACGCAACTATATGAGAAAAATAATAAGGTTTTAAGACCCAAAATAATTCTAACAAAGGTTTTGATCATCATTTCAAATTTAGCTCTCAAAATTTCCAACATATATAGCTTTCTCTAAATCGTCTGTAGAACATTTTTCTTATTTTTTTTGTTTAACGTTAATAAAGGTCTAAAGTCTTTACTTTACTTGACATTTTAAAATTGAATCCAAAAGTGTTTTTTTTTCCAAACAAATAATTGATAAAACAATTGGTTTAGTGATGTGATTCCACTATAAATCCATTCATGATGAGTTATTTGACGAACTCACTCACGTAACTTTCTTTTTCTCCTTAAAATTTTGTCTGATCGAGTAGATATACAGAAAGATATGGATCCTGTTAGGCCACATATTCAATTGGGTCGACATTAAAAACAACAACCACAGAAACATTACCACCGAAACCCGTGGAAAAAATTTGCTACTAAAGTATATAGATTTTAGTTGTACATTTAGAATAAATCAAACCGCATGAAACAAAAGTAAAATTGAAGTTTTCTTGATACAGATGATAATGATATCGTCAGAGTTTTGTGAGGGACAGAACATGGCCATATAGTTAGTTCAGAATTGTTGTTTACTAACTCTTTTGAATGAGAATCGAACACTCGGGATTCTCGGAGACCTTTCATGGGAGGGGACCAAAAACGCACATACATGCATATATATCAATCAAATATGTGAGAGAAGGAAACACTTCGGGATTCAAAGTTACTTCGCAATCTTATGTTTTCTTCATATAGAGATGAGTATATGTGACTTAAGTAGTTGGCACTATCTTGGTACAGAAAGAATCGGTGATCTTAAGAATCTCGTGTGCTGGTTTGAAGGTTCCATTAGGGTTAGGGCATGTGGCACGTAACGTACAAGCACTAAGAGTGGTGAAGAATGGCTTTGGGTTGGTAATTGGGTGGACCATTATATTTATATATGCAGCCTTATGGAAAATGGTTCTCATCATCTGATCTCATCACGCTATCACCTTTTGCTGTTTGAGTTTGTGTGTAGTTCCTCTCCTACTCTACTTCTCCACCATAGATTCAACATTTGTAAAACGTACGTATACCATAATATGATAAAGGTAGATATTACATGTCCCAAATGTCTTGTAGTCTAGCGACATAGGAATTTTTTTTGTAAATAAAAAATCGTGGGTTCAATTAATTCCATCTATGTATGTCTCTTTAATTTAATTTTTTAAAAAACTGTCATCTATTAATTAAGAAGACTGGAAAGTTGAGTGAATATCTTATTAACTTAAAAAATTCATAACCATAATGTCTAATGCGAGGTGATTTAATATGATGTAGGGGAGGGAAAAAGTCCCACATTTAACAGAGGTAACTTAAATGAGATTTATATGTGAAAAGACTCATCTTTAACTTAGGCAAAAACGATGTAGGATCGGTCAAACCCTCTCATCTACATTCTATTCTAATTATTGGATGAGTCTAAGCCTGATTTAGGAAATTTCTTAAGGGTTAATAGAAGAGTTAATTAATTTTTTATATAAATATAAGAAACTAAATAAATTAATTAATTATAATTTATATAAGAGACTAATTTAAATAGATTGAATTATATATAATATAAATTTATCTTGAGAGATTGTATTTAGTCATAAACTTTTATAATTAGGACCAGATCGAGGAAATTACATGTGGCCCTCGTAATCTAATTAACTAGTATTAAAATAAATTAAGCAGACATGCAATTCAACTATAAAATATTATACTCATCCTTAATATAAAATATATATATTTATTTAAATTAAAAAATTAATTAAATTAATTAATATATTATATTTTAAAAAAATATTCTTATCATTGTTTTAACTCTCCACTCCTTGATTATTATTAAAGAAATATCAATATGTCCAATTTAAAAGAAATAAATAAATATAATAAATAAGTATTATATTTATGATTAATATTAATTTTTTAATTATATCCTATATTAAATACATGATAATTATTGTACAAGCTCTACCTATAAGCTTCAATATCATAGAGAGACTTTTGTTTAAAATACTTCATTGAACTATTGTGAATGATATATATATATATGTTTGATATTATGGAGTATAAACAACACAAAAGTTTAGATACAGAATAAAAATCCAAACTTTGCAATTTAGATATTATCGTCATCAAATTCATTGCCATCACACACATAGTAGGACTCGATCATTAAAGTTTGGAGGCAGCCAAATTTATCAACTCTTAATCTAAATTAATCATGTTTAACTAACATGAGAGTGATTAATCTCGATCGATGGGTCTAATCCCAATAAGTAGCAACACATGGAAACAGCGCACGATTTGGTATTAAAATGAGGGTGGTGGTTCAGTGTCCCAGATCACAGCTAACATAGCCTTTCCACTATAAGAGAGTGGGAGTGTGGGACGACAAGAAATGGCAGATTCACAAACCTGTCACATGAAGAACCAGATCAATGCACAATAATACAGATGTCTATATCTTTTGACAGAGCGAGATGAACATTTGAAGGCCTTTCGCTTTTTGGGATATTGGAATCAATAAATAGAGAAATATTAATAACATTGTGTGTGCCCATATATATATATATTATCCATAGTTTTAACTGACAAAAGATGAAACATACAACCATTTAGAATTTATTCTATTGCTTTAAAATATTATTTTATTGTGATTCTAGTTACGATATTTGAGAAGATATCTTAATTTTTATGTATATAAATTTACGTATGAAAATAATTGATAACTCATCTCTATTTAATATTAATATTATCTAAGAATAAAAGAGATTTTATACTGTTTTTAAGTTTAAATTTTTTTTAAAAATATTTATAATAAAGAATAATATATATATATATATATATATATTTAAGGTACTGTTTGTTTTGGCTGTGACGTGCTGTGTGTCTCGGAACGGACAAAAAGTCCCACATCGATGGATTTCAGAGTCCCATCATGGCGTGCTTTGGCCGACCTTCCAGAATAGAATTCCTGTTTCTCTCCCTCTTTCCACTTTGTGGTTCTCAGTAGTTCGTTGCATTATTATTCTTTCGTCCTTTTCATTATTTCATGTGGTACCAATCATTCCCTCCTTTTTTTCCCACTTCCACATCATTGCTCGCTCTAAACTTCTGGCCATTCTAACATCACCATTTTCTTTTCTTTTTTTTTTTAATTATAAGAGCAAATATTAACAACATGAAATTATAAATAATATTAAATTTATAACTTCCTATATACAAAAGAATTTTTGTATCCTCAAACTATAAATTAATTAGCTAACATTATGATATTAAGTGTGAATGATCAGTATCATAAAGTTATTGTTATGTAATTTAGAGATCATAAACTTAAATTTTAAAAATAATATCTCTATTTATAAGAGTAAAATTATATATATTTATCTATTCTCATACCCTACCTCAATTTAGGATATATATAGATGTTTTTATATGCATACTTTTTTTTCCATTTTTAATATTAAAATTCTTAGTTTTGTTCTGGTTTAAGATGAATATTGAATTCTTTAGGTATGTTTGGCTAAATTGAGGGGATGGGAAAGAAAATAATATATTTTAATATTATTTTGTTTGGATGAATGAAAATAGATATGTGAAGGATTTTAATTTTATATTGATTAATAAAAGAGGAAATGGAAGATAATTTCTTTTTTATATAAATAAATGTGAGATGTCAATGGGGTATTTTAGAGATATTAAAAAAATATTATGAATATAATAGCTAAAACAAAGTAAAAATTTATTTTTTTTTCTCAAATCCCTCAATTTTGGAATGGAGTGGAAATCTTAAAATAAAATTATTTCCTCCTAAAGATTTTATAGTATCAAACAAGAGAAAATGAATAAAATCCCTCCCTTCCAAATTCCTCTACTAAACACATCCTTAAATTCAACTCAACTCAATTGCCATTTGTTCCATATATCATTATTTTTTGATATATAAACTACCAAGAGGGTTTATTATATTATTATTCTCTTACTCTTATTATAACTATATCTATTTTCAAGATTAGTTAGTGTTGGTTTATGATTATAGAGACTAAGAACTATTTTGGTTGGCTGTTTCATAAATAATAACTTATTATAACTCAACTTCTTTTTGTTTCCTATACTCTTTATGCCTAACTCACTAATAATTATATATAAAAGAAATCGCCAATTATATTTTGATAAATATATTCCAAAGAACCTTTAAAAGGACGAAATTTGTTACACACTCTAAAATATTTTTAACCTTTCATAATGTGTCTTGTACAAATTAAATTGAACGTATAATTTTTTTGTTGATAGACTACTATCCTCATCAATATGTATAAAATATAAAATCTAAGTAATTCGTACAATACATAACCCATGAATATTATAATTATAATTTAACCTCTAAGTCATGGTATGTTGTGATTTATTTATTTTTTTAAATTAAAATTTATAATGAATTACTACATTTTTTTGTACAAATTACTACTACATTATTTGCAGGCCGTAAGCCAATTACAAGAAATTCAAGTGGTCCATGGGAATTTGTTTTGGGCCTGAGTGTCATACATGGGACTTACCATGTAGTTTCAACTTAGTTGGATCTTGTATCCAAAAGAAAAAAACTTAGTTGGAATCCAATTTAAATATTTTGGGCTTCAGCAACTGAGGTCCACAGTTCTGCTTTATGTTTTTTGGTAATGGGCCCACGGTTCTGAATTAGTGAAATTGCCCATGGACCAAAAAAAAAAACAGCCATAAAACCAACTCATCGTTTGTGCACCAAAAAAAAAAAACTCATTATTTGTAAATTTGAAAGGGTAAGATATATAATTATTTAGAGTATGCTTGATCCCTAGTGAATCCAGAGACACTTAGGGAGGCATCATAGCTTTTAGATGTATAGGTTTACACCTAAAGATAATAGACAGTTCGACTTGCTCGATATTAGTATTGTTTAAGAGGAAAGTAGACTTCAATCGAACATTTTTCTAAAAAGTTTTGCACCAAACAAAAAAAAAACAGCCATAAAACCAGAATCTGAGCAAGAAATTTGGCATTGAGTTGCGACCACGTGTTATATGCACGGGTTCTTATTCGTGTACAGGTAAATGAAATCTCTGAGAGATGTTTTGGTACACCATGCTCAGGTTATAAAAGCTGGTGACACCTCAAAACATTTTTGTTTTGAATGAAGTCATTCGTCTCTACCCTGATCATGGACTCCCGCATGTTGCCCAGAAGTTGTTGGATGAAATGCCTCCCCGAAATGTGTTCTCGTGGAACACCGTCATATCGGCTCATATCAAAGCTCGAAACCTGGCCCAAGCACTTGCTCTTTTTGATTCTGCCCTCAAAAAGATTCGGTTTCTTATAACTTCCATGTTATCTGGTTTTGTAAGTGCTGATGGGAATGAAACTGAGGCGCTTAATTTGTTCACTAAAATGCAATCTATGAGTGAGATAACTGGGATTGATAAGGTCACTCTGACGACAATGATTAACTTGGCTACAAAGCTACGTGGTGCGCTTTTTGGAAGGGAAATACATTCATACATGGTGAAAACTGCAAATGATGGAAGAAGCGCACATGCAGTGAGTTCTCTTATTGATATGTACTCGAAATGTGGGTTATTTGGGGAAGCTTGTAACGTTTTTAGTGGTTGTAATAGGAAGGTGGATTTGATTTCAAAGAATGCAATGCTTGCAGCTTGTTTCAGGGAAGGAAAGATAGACATGGCTTTGAATCTATTTTGGGAAAATCCCGAATTGAACGAGATATCTTGGAATACATTGATTGCAGGCTATGTCCAGAATGGTTATTTCGAGAAATCACTTGCCTTTTCTTCTAATGGTTCAAAATTGCGTTAGCTGGGATGAACGCACTTTAGTGAGTGTTTTGAGTGCTTGCTCTGGCCTCCAATGCTTAGCATTTGGGAAGTGTATCCATGCTTGGGTGTTGAAAAACACCTTTTCTAATCAATTTATTAGCAATGCCATTGTTGATCTCTACTGTAAATGCGGGAATCTCAAATATGCAGAATCCGTTAATGCAGGAACCAAGGCTAATAACCTCTTTGCAGTTGCTTCATTTATTTCAAGCTATTCGCCTCAAGGAAACATGAGAGAATCCCAAAGACTTTTTGATTCACTAACAGAGAAAAATTTCGTCGTCTGGACGGCTCTAATTTCTGGTTATGTCAAAGCAAAGCAATGTGAGGTAGTCTTCAAACTTTTTAGAGAGAACATGACCAAGGAAGCATTAGTTCCTGACGGGTTGGTCAGTATCAGTGTGCTTGGTGCTTGTTCTTTAGAAGCCACTCTTACTTTGGGAAAGCAGATTCATGCTTATGTCTTGAGAACGGTACTTAAAATGAATGAGAAATTACCTAGTGCATTAGTTGATATGTATTCAAAATGCAGGAATATAGAGTATGCTGAGAAAATTTTCCGGCTAGTTGCTTTTAGTGATAGGGATACAGTCTTTTATAACATCATGATAGCTGGTTTTTGTTCCATGGAAGGAGATCACAATATTTTGCCAGGTGCTGAACATTATGCATGTATGGTTGAGATGTATGGAAGGGCTAATAAACTAGACAAGGCAATAGAATTCATGAGGAATATTCCTGTAAAACAAATGGACACTACAATCTGGGGAGCATTTCTTCATGCTTGTCGTTTAAGTGGCAATATAGGGCTTGCAAAAGCAGCAGCGGAGAAACTATTGAAAGTTGAAGCAGAAAATGGGGCTCGTTATGTGCAATTGGCTAACGTATATGCTGCAGATGGGAATTGGGATGAGATGGGAAGAATAAGGAACAAAATGAGGGGGAAAGAGGCAAGGAAACTTGCTGATTGCAGTTGGATACATGTGGAAAATGGTATTCACGTATTTACTTCTGGAGATAGTTCTCATTCAAAATCAGGTGCAATATATTCTGCTTTGCTCTGTTTGAAAGATACAATGTATTTTTCATCCGCAGAACTGGAACAACTTTCTGAACATTCATGGGAATTCTTTTGAGCCAGTGCCATTGAATGTGATTCTTTGTCATACTTAACAGGTTCTTGATTTCCATTCCCCTGTACATTGGAGAATGACATTTTGGTGGAAATATCTTAAAGCTGATTTCATATGCACGCTGTAGAATATTCTTGGGGGATCATTCCCCTGTTCTTATTGAGACATGGCTAGTATATTTTATGTTAGCTCATATATTCAATTATGTGTGATCACAAGTTGGAGGTTTATATGGATGACATATTGTTATTATAACAGAGCCCATTGACAACTTCTTTGTCCCACTTGCACTCTTAATTTTCCTCCCACGTGTAGGAACATGCATCTGATGGATTATTGCATATGCTTTATTTGTTTGTGATTTTAGATGTCTGATAAATGTTCTGTGCATTAAAATATATGCAACGAGCTTGAAGATCTATTTTCCGTATGTGTGGTGTGTGTATTTAATGTTCTATAACGTATAGTAGGTTAAGTAAGAACATGTGCAAGGAGGATCAATCTCATTCTGCAAGAAAGAGTAGTTTATTTATTTATTTTTATCAAAGGAGGAAGACATGTAATGACTCAGGACATTAGCATATTGCCTTATTCCCACTGCAGTTCTAGGGACTTCTTAAAAAGTTAAGTTTATTTGTCAAATGTGATATTACCCTTTATATTAAAAAGGGTCATGACCTACTATTCTATTTTATATATATATATTTTTAATATTTTAATTTTATTTATAATACAATTTTATCTATAATTTTTTAATTTAATATAATTTTACCTATAATTTTTTAATTTAAAATAATTTTACATATAATTTTATTTATTAAATATTAAGAATTGTATTAAATTAAAAAATTTATGAATAAAATTATACTAAATTAAAATAATTATAGGTAAAATTATATTATAAATAAAATTAAGATATTAGACACATATAATAAATAAAATTAAAATATTAAATATTATATAATCCTGTTAAAAAAACTCTATCATCAGGGCTCTAGCGTGATTAGAGAATTATTAGGAAATGTATGATTTTGAAGTGAATTTCTATTTTACTTTAAAAAATATTATCTTTATTTTTAATTATAAAAATTAATTAATTTTTAGATAAATTTTAAAAATTAAATTAATTAATTATAAATAATTAAATAATTAACTAATTTATTTAATTTTTTAAATTTATTTAAAAAAATTAATTAATTTTTATAGTTAAAACATGATGGAGTAATAATTTTAATTATATGAAAAAAAATAAAACTTTTAACAGTGAATAATTACTAATATTTTGAAAAATTATGTTTGGGTTTAAAATTTTCATTGTGACATAAAGATTATTAACTACTTTACTTTAAGAAATCACAACAAAATCTTAGGCAATATTACTAGTAGGAGTACCATGTTGTTAATTGTAATCAGATGTGAATAGACGGTGTTGCCGCTCTCAACTTAAAGACGTTACAAGTTAACCCACATTAATTTAATTTTAAATTTTTTGTCAAGATCGGCGATTCCTTTTGTCAAGTTGAGCTCCTGCTCAGATCTTCGATCAGCTTCAAGCCTGAGTCCTCCTTTTCTGTGTACGACAGCTCTCAGGAACACGTTTGTTCAAGATCAGTCCTCCTCAGCATCAAAATTCATTGTCATTCATTACAACCTTGGTTCGCCCATTCTTCGCCCCTCCCATAACCCTATAGAAGAATCAAAGGGTACGCCCAAAGCATCTGAAGGTTGAGGTGGAAGAGAAGAGACGCCATGATTGGCCGCAGAGAAGGACCCTTGATGAGGAACAATACCCATTATCCTCTCAAATCGAGGGTACTTGTCGCCGTAGCCATCGGGGTTTTCGTTGGATGTGTCTGCGCTTTTTTGTTCCCCAATGGGTTGTTCGTGTCTAATGCAATCCCTCGTCGTCATTACAATCTCATGGGATCCAAGATTCAGGTTCTATAATCGTTCTGCCTCTTTCTGTATATCTTCTTGGACTTTTTTGCTCTCTGAATCTTGTTTGGATTGAGACTTCATTGAATTGCATTATTTTCAATGTACTGGGATCATTTGAATGACATACGAAGCCGTTGACTTTCGATTTCCATGTTTCGACTAGTTGTTTTTGGTATATTATTGTGATGTTACATTTTGTCTTGCCGATTTCTACCAGTTCTAGATTTGATAAGGCAGTTGATAACTTCAGAAGGATTGACTAATTACCTACTTCCATTTTTGGAATCACTTTCATACTAGGATTCTAATGTGATTTGTATATGATCTGTTCCACCACTCATATTTTGACATTAAAAAAACTGATTTTTTTTTGTCCATTTTTCTGTTTAGAGATCAAATCACTCTGGTTTCCGATCTTTTTGTCAAACTGGTGGTTAGTTTGTCTGATGAATTTAGTGAATGGATGGAGCTGAACTTTTAAAATTTCTACACATGATGAATATTTGAGAGGCTAAATAGCTTGCTTGCATATGCAATGTCTGTCTGTGTATACGTGAATCCACATGGGTTTGCTGGGGCTAAAATAGCACTTTTTATAATTTCTATTTCCTAGGTGCAAAGGGGCCATAGCATAATGTGCTTCATTTTTACGTTTTCTTTTGGCAGGAAAATTCAGCTGAATGCGAATCATCAGATCGGGTCAACATGTTGAAATCAGAGTTTGTGACAGTATCAGATAAAAATGCTCAGCTGAAAAAGCAGGTCAGGGAGTTGACTGAAAGGCTTCAGCTGGCAAAGCAAGGGAGTGATCAGGCTCAAAAGCAGTTTCTTGCATCGGGTAAACAGCCTAAAGCTGGGCCTTTTGGTACTGTTAAGGGATTAAGAACTAACCCTACTGTTGTTCCTGATGAATCTGTGAACCCAAGATTGGCAAAGATATTAGAGAAAGTAGCAGTACGAAGAGAGCTCATAGTGGCCCTTGCAAATGCCAATGTGAAGGAGATGCTAGAATTTTGGTTCACCAACATCAAGAGAGTTGGTATAACCAATTATCTTGTGGTTGCTTTAGATGACGAGATTTCAAAATTTTGCGATTCAAATCAGGTTCCAGTATACAAGAGAGATCCAGATGATGGTATTGATACCATTGGAAGGATTGGAGGCAATCATGCAGTTTCTGGGCTTAAATTTCGTATTCTTAGAGAATTTCTGCAGTTGGGATATAGCGTTCTTCTATCAGATGTTGACATTGTGTATCTGCAAAACCCTTTTAATCATCTGATCCGGGATTCAGACGTAGAGTCCATGAGTGATGGTCATAACAATATGACAGCTTATGGGTATAATGATGTCTTTGATGAACCTGCAATGGGCTGGGCACGATATGCTCATACTATGAGGATATGGGTTTGCAACTCTGGTTTCTTCTATATCAGACCAACAATCCCTTCAATCGAACTTTTGGATCGTGTGGCCACTCGACTTTCCAAGGAGAAGGCTTGGGACCAGGCTGTTTTCAATGAAGAACTCTTCTATCCCTCACATCCTGGCTACGTTGGGCTTCATGCTTCCAGAAGAACAATGGATATCTACCTCTTCATGAACAGCAAAATTCTGTTCAAGACTGTGAGGAAGGATGCTAACCTCAGAAAACTTAAACCAGTGATCATTCACGTAAACTACCACCCGCATAAGCTTCCACGAATGAAAGCAGTTGTTGAGTACTACGTGAACGGGAAGCAGGATGCTCTCCAACCTTTCCCTGATGGCTCAGATTGGTGACCTTCTGCTGTCAAGGTATTTTGTTAGGCCTCTTGTTACAGTAGGTCTTATAAAACATACATGGGCCAGACAGATGTCATTATATATGAACAATTTAGTGATGCCTATTGCCCCCTGCCAAGATGGTTGTGTTTTTTTTTGTTTTCCTTTTCCTCTTTCTCTCTTTTCTTTAGGGCCGGCCGGGCTTCTACACATTTTCTGTAATGTTGGTTGCTAGCTATAGAAAACTTATGTCGTTTTAACCCGCATTCAAATTTATTGGTATGACACCAAACAAACCCCATAAATTGACTTTTTAGTTTTTATGGTCAGGCAAGATTTTCTTTTGAAGCTTTCGCTTGACTTCTCTTCCTTCTATCTCTGACTAACTTAAAGTAATTTTAAAATGCAAAATGCCAACGATCCAAATTCGAATGAGATATATTGAGCCGTTGACATATAGAAAGCTCTGCATTTTGTAAAATTATTGAATTGAAAGAAAGTGTCATCATTGGTCATTGATGAAGGAAACCAAGTCCTTTAACTTGGCATCACATTTTCCAAGAGGAGTAAGATTGCCTGTATTTGTTAAGGTTATTCAACCTAGCCTGTATTTGTTAAGGTTATTCAACCTAAATCTTGAATGTGACACGTTTCAAGTATGGGTTTATTTCGGCTTCTCTTCATCTCCTTTAGGATAACCCCATGCCTTTAAAGCAAACCCAATAAAGAAGTTCAAGGAACGTGAGAATTATGTTTGAACTTGAACTGATAAAAATTGAAGCAGATGAACAACTACAAAACTAAATATATAGTTTTGAGGCAACTAGATTTAGACAAGTGAGAATGTCAAAATCGTTCTTACTATTTACTTATTATTTCGGAGATTTTACAATTTAAGCCACAAACCATTACACCTAGTCTATGGGGATGAATAATTAATAAAATCATATGCTTAAATCATTCGAGAAGAAATGGTATACGGCCATATCTAGTAACGTCAATTGATGGATTTTGATGCGTTGCTTCCTTCCTTAACTATCTTTGGGCTTTCATCAGAAGGGATTCTAGCTGGCTTGGTGGCCACAAGATCGTCGATTATTTCTGGTCCATACTCCTCAATCAGCTCTCTCTGTCCAACCACCATTCACACACTGGAATTAGCAGCAGTAATCTTGGAAGGGGAAGAAACAAGAAGAACTCAATCTATCGAAGGATAATAGGAAGGCATTTATCATCCCGTCATATTGATCAAAACAAGTGAATGGAACACTGATATGAAAGTACCACAAGCCATTAGATAACATCATAAGGTGATAATCTCAATTTATCTAAATATAATCGTAATTTCAAATTGCGTTAAAGATTAGATTTTGTTTTACAAGAAAGTGAAGCAGAGAGAAGTGAACCTTGGGTTGGTTATTTGACATGACTATAAAATAGTTTGATCATTTGAAAATGGTAAGTGACAGCTGAATTAGAGTTTAAATGACCCACCTCAATGGAGTCGTTTGAACCAGAGAGCTCCATACAATCCTCGGAAAGCCTCATTAGCTTTTTCTTCAGAGCGGAATTTTCGCGGATAAGATTGTCCACAATATTTTGTAGTTCTTCGAGTTCTTGCTGCAAGTTTTTGAGAAAAAATAAAGAAATAAAACATCAAATGATAGACTAACATTAAAAAAAAAATACAATGCTTCTTGTATATGAGTATTTTAATTTATCATTTATTAAAAATCCATATAACAATCTTCAATAAAAGAGGCATAATAAAAAAATATCTTTATATTATTCAATACATGAGCCACAAATTTTAAAAGTTACAATATTTTTTAAGTCCCAACATCTGATAAATGGATTTTCAAATGGAACGTGATGATCTCAGGCCCAAAAAAGGGGACCTCAAAATTTTAAGAGATGGGACAAGAATAAGAGAGAAGCATTAGTAAACCCTACCACTCCGAGCAATATTTCACATATATGCATACCTGCTTGCGCATTCTTGATCTTCGAGCTGATTCCCTGTTTAACTGCCTTTTTCTTTCTTTTCTTATTTCATCTTCTTCCTACAGAGAGAGATGCAGCTTAGTATGAAAGAGCAACAGTGCAGAGAGGAACTGACCGGAGGAAACCTTAAGAAAGGATTTTATCATGAGTAAATAATTATCAGTGCAGTCTCGGTAGCCAGAACACTAATTTTAAAATGATAATAACATATCATATCAAATGCTCGTAAATGACTGGGAATGAAGCATGTCAATAAATATCCATGGCCAGGCTTCTCAATTGATTTTCTCTGCGTTTTAGTAAAATCCACCAAATACCGTCTAGTCTGGAAAGGGTAATCACAAAAGCCACTAAAGAATGATACAGAAAACAGAAAAGTTTCTAGTACCAGCTTAGAAAGTCGGGGCTTAGTCTCAGTTACATTGTTTCCCAAGTTGGCATTCAGTTCAGCTGAATTAACTGCAATATCCTCCAATGCAGAATTTCTATTCACATGAAAAGTATTGAAGTTTTCAGTATCAGTAGCCTCCTCCGCAGCAGCATCACCTGCTCAAGGAATAAATCATCAGACTACGGATATTCTATCTTTCCTATAATCAAATAGAAATATAGGAACTTCAAACAAACCATTGGAACGCATGGCATCACATTGCTGCTTCTTAATAAAAAATTCCTGCAGCAGAAGGGACAGAATTGAACCATCTCATCAGAAGATTCTAACAATATCAAACTATACAAACAAAGAATTAGTCAATTTCAACAAGACTAAAACTTCAATAGAGATCTTCACACATTGTTGTTATCATCATCAATGCCATGGCCTTCATCTGATGATACGCATGAAGGTCTATCTCTTGCACTATCGGGCATAGAAGACCCGTGACCATTTTCTCTTGATTTCCTAGGAATGGTACCTCCAGGCTGTAAGTTCCCATCACATAATGTTCTTGAATCAATTTCCTTCCCAATGAATAAACTTTGTTCTCTTTCTGAAATTGTCAAGGCAGCACCCTGATGAAAATGCAAAAGCATTTGATACGCATGAATAAATGAATACATGATTATGGACAAATACGCTCACTCGTTAAAAGGGGGGGGGGGTAACTACAAACAAACAATGTAGACTGAGTCCATTATAATTCCTAATACCACCCCACCCCATAGGACAAAAAGAAATGCCGATAAATGTTTAAAAAACAATGGGAGTGCACTGAAATTATTCATGATTACATCAGATACAACAAGATGGCTGGAGAGACTCCTGTTATCATGCTGAGTTTCATATTGAAGTGGCATGCTGTATTTCTGTAACAAAAGACAACGAAACCCAAAAATAGAGGACATGAGTTTCTAATCTCGTAGGAAGAGCAAGCAATATGCTCTAAGATGTGCGAATGTACATATAACTACCTGGTTTGCCCAAATGTTGGGATGAAGGGAAAATTCAGCTGTATATGAATTTACAAAGGGTATTGCAGTAGACCCGGAATTATGATACACCTATTTAAAAGTGATGAAGACTTCAGAGCATTAGCCGTTTCTATATATATGTGAAACAAAAGTATCAGCAATACAAGTATAGCTTGATTGAAACAGTGTATTGGTTAGACCTGCATGGGAGTAGACCAATGTGGTGGAAAAGATTTATTTAAAGCTTCCTGTCAGAAAACAAGATGGAAACAACTAGAAATATTAAGTATGAGCAGACCGTAAATAGGGGAATTAAGTTGACATGGTTCTTAGCACGTTTACAGACATCTCGAGTTATCATAGTTTTGCAGGGTGCAGCACATGTGTTGGATTCTTCTGTCTCCATCAAACTCAAGTAGCATATGAACTCAGTAGCCACCTAAATTGTCAATTGCTTGCTTGTTGAATCTAATAGGAATATCTATAGAAAAAGATAAAGAACGAGGTCAGCTCATTGAACCACTAATTGAATTTTTCTACGAAGAAATACGGATGTTTCTAAGTTCAAAAACAAAAGCTACTCCACTTTCCATGCATTGCGCCTTAGGCAAAAATTATGAGGTTCATCGATTAACGGACCTAATTCACCCTTGTAAGGATTACTTGTTACTAAATGATCATGATTGACATATTTCACTAATTTTAAAAAGATCAGATTAAGTAATTGGCATCACAAATGTGTTTTAGCCTTCTTGAATTGTGGCAAAATGTCCCATCCTTGCATTAACGCAAGAGACACAACAATCTGTATGGTGTTAAGTACTGTTTATGTGTTATGTCGTGATTCATACAAGTGTCAAACACTCTTACAAGTAAATGTGCCTTTTTTTGTCCTTGCTTCATAAAATGAAACTATCTTCCTCTTATATGTTACTTAATGCTAACCATATTCTCTCTCCAGCCCCAGTTCCTCTATAATAGATATAAAATTCATGAAAATACCGACCACGATGGGTAACCTACAAACCTCTTTTCAGTGACTGCAGTAAAGCCCTAAGCTGCATTTAGCCTATCAGCCATTTGTGAAATAAATTTCCGATTTCAAAATTAATTAAAAGGAAATTTCTCTTTTATCAAAATAAATGGAAATAGAAAGTTAAAATAATGATGATAACTATCATCATGAGCCAGCCCCATTAGTAAAAACACTCCGCATGGCTAAAACTAGACACCGAAACTGTTGAATTGCTGGCAAAGTTTCACAATAATGTCTTTGATTTTTATAAGGGTACCTGCTACGACCACATATTGCAGCTGGGCGGAAGCAACGTGTAACGCATACAAAGAGATTGAAATCCAGAACACCCTGAAGAATTAAAGAACAGAAAACGCAGGAAAATCCAGCTACATATGTTCATGAAAGGAACCCGAATAAAGTAAACACGCCTGGATTGCTGAAGCAGAAAAAAAGTGCGGGAAAAAAAGATGAATGCAAATAAAATAGAGGTTGAAAAGGGAAGAGCCAAAAAAAAAAAGGTTGAAATAGGCGCTAACTGAAAGAGTGGAAAATCTAGGGCAGAAGAGGAACCGAGAGGGCGAGAAGTTGAAGAGAAATAGAAACCTGATGAGGCAGTGTGGCGCGAAAGAGGAGACCCCTGCGACGGTTTTCCTATTCGAGCTTGTTTGTACTGCTAGGATAGCGGTATGTATATCTTTTTATCTTTGCATTAATAAATACACCAATTTTACTTTGATAGCTTTTGAATATAATTTTAGTATAGGATCTTAACTTGGGATTAGGGTAGCGATTTTCTTTTTACATGTGTATATTATAATTTAACTTGTTTATTAAATAATAAAATTAAAATTAAAATTTCTTTCCGAATAAGAGGATAGCTTTTTAAATTCATGGTAATTTGTTATTATTTGTAGGTTAGATAAATAAGCATGATCATTTTAGGAGGATTAATCTCCTCATAAACTCTCTAAATTTAAGTTTTAAATTTAGATTTAGACAAAATCTAAATTTTAAAAAATTTTAAAATAAACAGTTATATTTGTTCAAAAAATCTTTTGGATTAAATTATAATTTAAAATTAAATTTTTAGATAAATTAGTCAGAGTATCTTATAGAACAGTAAAATAACTTATGGACTAATTAATTACTATATTACCTCTACTTTTTTTTATATCCTCTCTCCTCTTTCATTTTTTTATACACAATATTTTTTTTCTTTTTTCTTTTCTACACTATTTTTCCTCTATCATCTCTCTTTTACACTATCTCCTATCTCTCTTCTACACCATTTCTCTTCTCTCATCTCTCATCTCTCATATATTTAATAATTATATTATTTTTCATAATTTATCAATAATAAAAGTACTTCTAAAAATAACTATTAAAATAATTATTTATTTAAATTTTTTTTCTATAAACCCTTTTTTAAAAGTTATCCAAAAATCACTTTTTTTATATAACTTTTTTTTTAAAATTTTATCTAAATATATCTTATATCTATAAGTGGGAGATACTGTTTAGGTTTTATCAAAAATAAAAAGATTACCGTTGTTCCACGAACATGCTTTATTTAATTTAAGAGCTTGAAAAGGTAAACCTTTTGATTACTGTGTTAGTAGGATATTGGCATAACTATAACAATGACTGCAATGATAAAATAAAATAAAGTGAAAATATTACGAGTTCATAATACAAGAACAATCTCGCAATATTTGTCCTATTTCCTATCCTTAGTTCTTAGAATAAATTATTAATTTATATTTAAAAATAATAGTTAAAAAATTAAAGTATAAAATAGTAATAAAACGATTTTATAGAATAAATTTTGTATGAAAAATAATTTTAAAAAAATTATTGTTTAAATAGTTATTATCATAACAATTTTTTTAATAGATAAATTATTAAAAAATATATTAGATAAAATAATAATTAATATAAAGTATAATTTAAATTTATATTTTCTGTTTAATATTAAAATAATAAATAATATACAAACATATATATGTTATTAGAGTAATTAATGATAAATAATTAAGAAATTATATTTATATTTTTTATTTTTATATACAAAATTAGAAATATAATTTTATATATTTCAATCAATATGAGTAATAAAAATAGAAGTAGTATTAGCTAAAATATATATAAAAAATAAAAATATAATATAATTAAAAGATGGAGAGAGTCTAATGAAAAATATTCATAATAAGAGAGATAAGGGATAACATAAAAATAAAAAAAATTAAAGGGATAAAATTGTTATTTTTTATTATAATATTTAAAATATATATATAAAAACTATTAGGATTTGTTTATAAAAAATTATAGTTTTATTAATAATTAATTATAACATAAAAATGAGTGGTTGGGTGCTTTTCAACCCAAACCGAAAAAACCTTTTTTTCAAGCCAAAACTTTTTTTTTCATGACTTGTCGCGAGCATTTGAATTTGTTGGTTTTTTGAATTATTGAGTTCAGTTTTCCCCCAAACATTAGAGGATGAGATTCTGAAACTAGATAATGTGTGTGGTTGATTGTCAAACTTAGATTTTAAATTTAAATTTAATTTAAAATTTAAATTTAAATAAATTTTAAAATAAATAATTATATTTATTTAAACAAATTTTTAAATTAAATTATAGTTTAAAGTTAAGATTTCAAATAAATTAGTTATAATAATTTATAAAATAGTAAAAGAGTTTATAAATTAACCAATTATTATATTATTCTTACTTTTTATTACACTATATCTCCTACTTTTTCTTATAATCTCTCTCATTTCTCATACTTTTTTTATACTCTCTATTTTTTTTTCTTACACTCTCTTTTCTCTCTCCTCTCCTCTCATCTTTTATCTCTTATTATTTAATATTTATATATTTTTTTATAATTTACTAATAATAAAAATATTTTTAAAAATAACTATTCAAATACTCATTTATTTAAAATTTATTTTTTTATAAACTATTTAAAAACTTATTTTCTTTGTAAACCTCTCTCTAAAATTTTATCGGTTAATGGGAAGGATAATAGAGAATATGGATCATTGGATCGTGGTGCTGCGGTGGAAACTGGGAACTGCGAAATGGAAACAAAAGAAGAAATAATCTGGTGCGGTGGGTTCTCTCACTTAATTTTACTCTGCACCACAAGGCATATGCGTTTTGCTAATCTCGCCCGACGCCCGGCGCCAAAAATGCATCTTAGGAACGAACCTTCTGATTTTATAGCACACGCTCGTATTATAGCTGATTGATTTTTTAGATTATTTTTTGTAAATTCCCTTTCACGGTGTAGCTTATTTTAAATGAAATCACTCGTTTAATTAAAAGGAATACTGCAGTTTCTTTTCCTAATATTAAAGGTTAAAGAAAATAATTTTAAAATTAAAAGGAGTATAGTGGCATTTCCCCTCTTGTCATGAACCTCGTGATAATTCATCAGCCCCATGCTTCGGATTCTGTGGTCCAATTTTTCATAGAGCGTGCAGCTTCGTTCCTTTTCCGTTTATTTATTTTTAAAAGTCCTTTGTAGGTTTGGTTGGTGAATAGAAACAAAAAGAAGCCCATAATTATCCAGATAAAAAAAAAAGCAGCTAATAAATACCATATAATGAATGCAATGGGAACACTCAGCCTAATTATAATTTCACAGTAAGAAAAAAGAAAAATAGGAAGAGAAGTTTACAGCAAAGCATGCCTCATGATTCAAAGTATGTTTTCAAAGTTTTCTTAAAATTATTAATACTCATACTGATAATGAGTTTGAAATCACGCATTTATAAAAATATAAATTGCATTCTTATTTACCATATAAAGTGCTCACCACACTATTTAGAGGGATACAATGAATTTTTTTTATTTATATATTAATTATAATTAATTAATTTATTTAATTTTATAAATTTATCTAAAAAATTAATTAATTTTTATAATTATAATTAGATATAATATTAAATTATAAGACTACGAGCATACATGTCTTCTCTTGTTTTCCTCTTTCCCCGTTTTTGTTGGTTGCATAAATAAATGTTTTTCAAGGCATGATAATTTTAATTTAGTTTTAAAATCTAAAAAAGAAACAAATGATAGGGACAAAAAAGGAGGGGAAAAGCAGGGATGACCTGCCCCCCCTAGAAGAGAATCGTGACTTTAACTTCCATTGGAAAATACTAAGCTTTATTCCTTTAATACCAAAACACTTAAACTTGTAAGCAGATCCACTAATGAACAGTAATCACCTCCCCAAAAAAAAGTTATTCCTTCTACCATAAATATATAACATAGTTGTTAAGTTAATATTAAATATAAATATATTGATACTCTTAATAATAATTAAATAAAAAAATATGAGGAAGTTAAAAAAATAATTAAATTATTTTAAAAAATATGCTATAATAATTATTTTTTAATATAATTAAATTAGTTAAATATATTATATATTTAATAAAGAATAAATATTATAAACTATTTTTTAACTCCCTCTATTAATGAAATATAACCAATCATATTATTAATTAACTATTTGGTCATTAATTTAAGTCTAACAACTCATTTAGTATTTTTTTTTGTTCAACATAATGGAGACATTTGGTTGCTTATTGGTTGGCGTGTAATTAAAATCTTAAGATGAATATAATGATTATTAACTATTCAGTCAATAATGACTAATTTGCAATAGCAAAAAATAAAATAGAGTAAAGAAAAAGGCAAGCCGTGAGTTGATACTTGATACCAGTCAAAGTGTCAAAATTTGGGACAGAATTTCCTTCCCGGTTTTCACTTTTCGTTGTAAATTTTTTCAGATTTATTTTTCTATTTTCATTTATTTTTCACCTAAATTTTCATTTCCAATAAGCAAAACCGGGTCTAATGGTCTATCTTTCCCCATCGGAGTAGGACAAAAGGGCCCTGCAGTTTCTTTCTGTATTCCCCACTTCCCTCATCACTGTCAGGAACAGCCACAAGACAATGGGTGAGTTTCAGGCACGCACATTGTTCCATTCTCGATTTATCTTCCCCTTCTTCCCATAACAATGGCGTCGTTGTCCCATCATTATCAACTTCTGAAGCAAGCATTATCTTCACTCGCGCTCTCCTGGGCCCGTCTTCCCTAGTTCAAAAGGTTAGTGGCTCTTCCTCCTTCCTGATCTCTTGCTTAAATCTACTTTGTTCTTTGAATTCTTAACTCTTTCTCTCACTCTTCTGCTTATTTTCTTCTTCTCATTGTTGCTTCTGAAAGATCGGCCACTCCATTGCTAGTTTGTTACCCTTCTCTTGTTTTTCTTAGTTATTAATCGGATCTGGGTGTAGAAAGTGCTTTTGTTTTTGCTCCTGCTTCGCTGGTTTTTCTCATCTTACCCGTACCCTACCTGAGTAGGATCTTCATTTAAAACTCACAGTTTTAGCATCTTTAAAGCTTGGAACTTAATATGTTGGGATTCCATTCCTTCTATTTTTTTCCCGTCTAAAAAAGGAAACTTGAAATTGGAAAAAGTGAACCAGATACGAAGTTAAATGAGTTGGAAACCAGAGTTGCGAGGTTCCTATGTTTGTTATAGTCTAGGTGGGGAATTCAGAACCAGCACGTGGCTCCATATTTCAGATCCCATCTTAGCCACATGATATGAAGGTAACTTTGCTTTCATTCACTTGAAAGATCCAGGCTTGTTGGAACTTTCGGTGCACAATGAACAATAGAGAAATGTTTATTCGAGATAAGACCAATAACTAATCAATTTCTTTAGGACACAGGGAAGAGAGTGAAGACTGAAGAGGCAAAGAGTGAATAAGATTTGTGTTACAGTAGCTAAAATGTGAACTAATATGCTAGTGGTTTGGACTGAAAATTGCCAAATCTCCTAGCTATGGTGAGCATCACGTATTGTGGTCTGAAGAGGGAAGAAAAAATAAGCAGCACATAGCAGGATCTCTAAAGTTGATTACCAGATTACTATGCTGCTTCTTTATGAGGATTTAAATTCTAATGTTTTGACTTAAGCATAGCTAGGTTGCAGATGTCTGAAATGCATGTTCTGGGTTCATGGGAACAAATACTGAATATGTTAGAGGCTTGGTATGATTGGTTACACATTTTTATCGTAGTGCATGATCATTGTTTCGGAGTCGTACCTTTGGCCATCAGAACATGCATCTGGTGTTATATTAGAGCAATCATGAAACTAGATGATCTACCATACTAATTGATATGTTCTTGATCCAATCAAACATTGGAACTGGGCCCATGCTACTTCAGGGATTCCTACAAAGCTTAGTTTGGTCATGGAAGAATTATGATTCTGGTTTGTGATCAGCTGATTCAAAGGGAATATGAAATTTCTTGCTTTCAAAATTGCAAAATGACCATTCATTATTGCTCCATGTTGATTGTGAATTGCTTATCACGACACTTATCCTTGTCTATATGCAGGTTATAGATAGGCATTGAGTGCTTATTGGGTTCACTCTTAACATGAAATCGAAATTCAACAGTAGCTGGCCTTCGGTTGTGCGTCTTCGTCTCAAAGACAAATCAGCCACTCGTTTTTGCTTATTTCCAAAAGTGAAATCGGCTGGCAACAATCCTGGGAATTCACCTGTCTACCTTAATGTCTATGATTTGACGGCAGTAAATGGCTACATGTATTGGGCAGGTCTAGGTATTTTTCACACTGGGGTTGAAGGTATAATGCCTGCTCTCACATTTTTAACCTCATTTGTTTATTTTAATAATTTATTAAGGTTTTCTAATCAAAATTCTGAGAAATTACTTCATTGCTTGCACTTTATATTTATATCTTAAAGGGAAGTAGTTATAATGGTACTATGTGTAACTTCTTGCATTTGTAGTTCACAACACTGATTATGATAGCCTTAACACTACTTCTGAAAGATCATTTGATAAATTTGACACCAACTACTAAACTCAATATAATCATGCATGTTTGCGCAATTTAAGATAACAATAATTTAGAATGCTTTCTCTTCTACGTTGGATGGATATGAATCCTATGAATATATCTTGATATATCTCAACTATAAATGATACAGTTCATGGAGTAGAATATGCCTTTGGAGCCCATGATTATCCGACAAGTGGAGTCTTTGAAGTTGAACCTCGGCAATGTCCCGGCTTTAAGTTTAGGAAGTCAATATTCATGGGAATGACAAGCTTGGATCCTCTCCAGGTTAGAGAGTTCATGGAGCGTCAATCAGCAAACTACAATGGTGATACTTATCACTTGATTGTGAAGAACTGCAACCATTTTTGTGAGGATATGTGCCTCAAGCTGACAGGAAATACAATACCGAAATGGGTCAATCGTCTTGCAAGAATAGGTATATGATGTATTCTCCTGCCTAACATGTACCAGAACTGAGTTCTTCTTGAACCCGTTTACAAGTAACAAACAATCAGAACTTAGAATTTCCCAACGTTATATGATATTGCCCTTGGCTAATGTTACAGATAACGTTTTCCCCAAAAACTAGTTCTTTTTCCTACTGTTTTTTTGGTTTGCATTTGCCACTATTGAAATATTTGAAAGTACTTACAGGCTCATATAGTCATATTTTCATGTCATCGAAAAATTTAGAAAATAACTAAGGCGCAATACCGTGGTTTACTATCAGCTTCTTCGGCTCAATTATAACATCAGACCTGTAAAGAACTGCAAATAAGTTTTTCCTCAACCATTTTACGCAGATATTACCTTTACTTCACGTCCAATTAGATATTACCTTTACTTTGTGGACATTTACTCGTTTCCTTCAATGACCTTACCTCAGTGGCTTCCATCTTTTCATGCATTCCTTGTAGGTTCCTGCTGTAATTGCATACTCCCTGATGCTCTTAAAACATCCACTGTTCGACATGATTCAAACTTTCAAGAAGGCGATAGTGAAAAGAAGAGACTACGAACAGCCTTCAGTTGCTTGTCATCGATTTCGGTGCCTCAGAGGGAGGTATCGATGTCTTCCTTATTTTTACACTCTCACTATAAAGGTTGCCTACCTCCGTGGGAGTTAAAGAGATCTAGAAAGGGCTCTCTGAAGGAAAGATGAGGAGATTTGTCTTATTTCCCTGTAACTATCTGTCTTGCTGGTAATCTTGATTCATGAGTCACTGCAAAAGAAGTAGTGATCCATGATCTCCAGGAGTGAAAAAATTTCTTTCGTCATGTGTATTTGGATATCCAAGATCATAGGGCTTCGCTGTTTTCTTTCTCTTTCCTTGTGCCTATCTGTTGTCTGGTTATTGCTTGTAATCTTTGGTTGTAAATTAATATTCAGATATATTTATTGGTCTGCAAACTCATTTTCATGGCTGGAGTAAACATACACCAGACAGATCATTTATGTATCAAACTCTAACGTGTCATGCGAGGGGATCAAATCAATGAACTGAGTCAAATGAATGAAGTAACAAGTCTGCACAAATGAAAGAAATCAGAAAAATGTGGCTGTTAGATCGGGGGGCTTTCATTGAATTTCTGAGGTTAATGTTAAGCTGAATGTCGCTTGATAAATGATTAGGACAAAAAAAAAATAGAAATATTGGTTTTCTAGATATTAATGTAATACTATTTTTTTTCTTTTATATAAGATACAGTTGACTAATTTTGATTGATTAAAAATATTAAATAAATTACTTTAAAATATTTATATTGATTACCTTATTTATAAAATAATATATAATATAATAATATTTAATATATATTATAATTAAATTATTTATTTAACTTATTTAACCTCTTTGGACTTATTTTAAGTAACCAAGAAGTAATACCTTGTCTTGTTAAACCTGCAAAGAAGTTTGTGCAAGGAAAGATGATTGTAATACAAACTTTCAGACAATTTAACTAGAATCTGTTTATTGATCTGCGAGTGACGAAGTATTTTCTTTTTCTTCTCTCTAAGATATATCTGCTAATTAATCCTAAAATAGAAAGTGGACGAGAATAATTTCATAAAAATTAGTATTTTTGAAATTTTTTAAACAAAAAAGTTTCCTCATAATTTAAAAATAAGTCCTGATAATTTAAAATAAAGTTGAGAGGACAAGAATCTTTGCAACAGTGAAGATATTTGTCTTTTGAAAAATATAGAAGCATCATGGTCCAGATGATGGGCCTAGTGGCAACCTAGACGGGCCCCACTCTGTCACTGGGTGGCCCAGTGAAGCCCAATGCGGAATCTCCATCTATGACGTAAAATTGTGTTTTGATCTGGGATCCAAAATTTAATTACCGATTAACGAAAAAAACCCGATCTTCGGTGGTTGAAGACCTCTGTGAAACTCCCCAGTATTGACTCAAGACGCTGCGAAAACCCAAGCCTGCTCGCAATGGCGAAGCTGGTCGTCTTCCTCACCCTCATTTCACTCCTCCCACTTCTCTGCAAGTCTTTCTCTGCCGATAAACCTTCAGATCGCAACATCCTTGTGTTGCTCGATGACTTCGCCATCAAATCATCGCACTCATTGTTCTTCAAGTCTCTCCAATCCCGTGGATTCGATCTCGATTTCAAGCTCGCTGACGACCCGAAGATTTCGCTCCAGAGATACGGCCAGTATTTGTACGATGGCTTAATTCTGTTCTGCCCCTCGATCGAACGTAATGTTTTGTCCCTTTTTTCTCCTGGAAGCTGTAATTTTTGGAGTTTATAAGATCTAAATTTCTGTCGCTAATTTGTATAATGGGACTCGAGGAAGTGAATTTTCTTAGCTTGTTAGTCAAATTTAATTGGTCACACGTGAATGAAGCTTATGGTTCTTGCATATTTACGTTAAAGCGTGTAGTTTACTGTACGACTACATTGTTTCTGCATTTCCTGAGCAATTAACTAGTTATGGACTTTAAATAGAATGTATTGAGGTAAAGTGTAAACTTGGACTCGTTTTTGGTGACTTATAATCATTTATATGTGAAAACTCGTTTTTACGTGCGGTTTCATCCGAGAAAACATATTCATACTCATTTAGGGAAACTTGCACTGATTTTGCTGATATTTGCAACCTTTTTACAACTATGCAGGTATTGGCGGATCCACTGATGCAGCTGCTATTTTGGACTTTGTTGATTCTGGCCACGATTTAATAGTTGCAGCAGATAGTAATGCATCTGATTTAATCCGAGAAATTGCCACTGAGTGTGGAGTGGACTTTGATGAGGTACCTGCAGTAGTTTAAATGATTTGAATTCGTTTGCCCTATATTTAGTATTTCTTCTATTGAGGCTCACAGCTACCTGTTCTTCCCCTATCATCCGATGTTATGTATGTGCTTTGATGCTTATATTTGTATCGTTGATTCATAAGCAGCGAAACCTTACTTTCTGTGTCTCTATATCTTATGTACCCAGGATCCTACAGCTTTGGTTGTAGATCATGCTGGTTATGCGGTCGATGCTACTGAAGGAGACCATACTCTGATTGCTGCTGATGATTTCATTAAGTCTGACGTGATTCTGGGAAGCAAAAAAATTGAGGCACGTGCAAACTTTGATTGATTCATTACTTGCATTACGCACAATAATGCTCAAGAGTTAAGCAATTAACATATGTGAATAATAAATTTGTAGTTTATAAATGTGATTATTTGTTAGCACCAGTGTCTGAGCCTATGAAGCTTTCTCTTGTTTCATTCTTTCCCCTTAGAAGGTTAATATTGGAATTTTTCAAACAGGATTTATGCGTGTTTTGTGTGGGAATCATTTTCTGCCCGTTAGCACTAAATAAAACTGTAGGTTACTGGAATATGCTCACTGTACAGTACATCCTTCTGTTCTCATTATTTTTGGATAAACATGTAACAGGCTCCAGTTCTGTTCCGGGGAATTGGTCACTCATTGAATCCCTCTAATAACCTGGTAACATGCCTTTATCTCAGTTTCTATGTTGACTTTAATTGTGGAAACTGTATTGATGCATTTATATTGAAGTTGCTTGAACTCTGGTTTCTCATTGATATATCCATTTTGTTTGTGACTTCAGGTGTTGAAAGTCCTCTCAGCATCTCCATCAGCCTATTCTGCTAATCCAAAATCAAAGCTGACAAGTCCTCCATCACTGACTGGATCTTCTATCTCATTAATTTCTGTTGTCCAGGTGAGTCAATGGTTTATTTTCTTTTTACTGTCCTCTCTTTTGGTTGTCCCTAACATGTTCTTCCTTGTCTATTACTGTCTGCATATATTAAGTTTGTGTTTTGATCGTATATGATCTTTATTATCCATTTTTCTTTTGGAATATTTTAAATTTCTGGAGATATACCCTAAAAATTTGAAGAACATCATAAGATATAACCATCTTTTCCAGTTTGTTCTTTGATGAATATCTTATGGTGGTTATACTTAACAATTCATTGCTTGCTTTTAACATATGGTTTGCAAAGATAAATTCTAATCATGTGTTAACTGTCCCTTATTCTCGTTATTGTCCTTTTGCAGGCAAGAAATAATGCTCGGATATTGATCTCTGGCTCATTAAGCATGTTCTGCAACCGGTATGAAAGGACTAACTTGCTGATCATGGTCTTCTAAAGGTGTAAAGTAAATTCTAATGAGATAATATCTGTTTTGTTCTTCAGATTTTTCAGATCTGGTGTGCAAAAGGCTGGGAGTCCAACCAAGTTAGTAAAGCTTCAAACTTTGCACCCCCCCTCCCAACCCTCCTCCTTTTGTCTGGAACAACTTTTTGCTAGCCAATATAGAAGCATTCTTCTCTCTTTACACATTGCTTCAACTTTATTGTTGACAATTTGCATAATACCTGTATAGTCAGCTTTTAATGTCATGAATTTTGCAATCATGGTGAACGATTTTTTGTTTTTTTGGATCAGACATGACAAGTCAGGTAATGAGCAGTTCTTGACTGAACTGAGCAAATGGGTTTTCCATGAAAGAGGTCATCTCAAGGTAAGGAAAAACGGTCTTCCAATTCTTCTGCCATTGTTTATGATGATCAATGTTAGCATCCTTATTGTTAACTAACATGTTTTCTGTCTCATGTATTGACATTAAGGTGGTTAATGTACGACACCACAAAGTTGGGGAAGTAGAAGAACCAGCCATTTACAGGATCAATGATGATTTGGTAATTTAATTATGATTTAAACGCTGATATATGTAATGTTTGCTTAAGTTGAAACATTAATGTTCGTTGTGGGTTACATTTCAAATCTTTTTGAAGGAATACTCTGTCGAGATTTATGAATGGTCTGGAACAAGCTGGGAACCTTATGTAGCTGATGATGTTCAAGTCCAATTTTACATGATGAGCCCCTATGTCTTGAAGACTTTGTCAACTGACAGCAAGGTCCCTTCTGAAGATCTTTTTTCAGTACCCTTATATTCTTCTGTAACGAACCCTTGAATGCAATACTCTTTTTTTTTTTTTTTAAATTCTTTCAGGGTCGTTATTTCACATCATTCAAAGTTCCAGATGTCTATGGGGTTTTCCAATTCAAAGTTGAGTACCAAAGACTTGGATATACAAGCTTATCTCTATCAAAGCAGGTAATTCAATCCTCTAAATTTTAATTCTCAAGAACTACGTCTATATCTTTATATATTTGAGTGCTGGGATGAGTTATCCATGATTTTTCTAGTATCCAATAGGATAGGTGAAAACTGAGTCTTCTGATAAATGTCTTATTGTTGAATGCGTTACCATGATATTGTTGAGATTACTGAATAAAACATGGGATTCATCTTTGAATTTTGTGTGCAGATTCCTGTCCGTCCCTTCAGACACAACGAATACGAAAGATTTATACCAGCAGCTTATCCCTATTATGGAGCAGCGTTTTCAATGGTGAGGATCTCTCTCTCTCTCTCATGGTTGAGTACAAGTGTATTTATGCCTCACTTATCCACAAAATTCTTTTGATTCGTGCAGATGGCAGGATTCTTCGTCTTCACTTTGGTCCATCTTTACAATAAGCCGACATAGACCTTTCTTTCTTCAAGTTACTGCATCCATATTAATGTCAAACCTAACTTGTGAGATTGAAAATTTTGATTAGGCTATGGCATAAGCGCATGCTTTATATTTATTATAGATGTATTACTTTTTCCTTCCCATAGTTTGGTCATGTAGTTAGTGACTGAGTGTACTATTTCTATTTTATTCCAAGCATCACCCTTTAACATATCTCGACGCAATTGAAAAACACGATTAGCTTCTTCCTCTGCCATCGTAGGCTTCAACAATGTCAAATCTCTATCTGAATTTACATCTTTTTATTATTAAATTCTTAATATAATTCAGTGAGATAAAGAAAAGTTCAACATGTCTGTTTTATTATTTTCTTTCTATATTATATTAAAATTATAAGAAAAAAATTTGGAACATTCTTACTCCGTGTCACTGCCGCCTCCCCTTCATGTTCCTAGTCCTTTTACCAAAAATTGAGGAGACTCTAAAATAGCCATATTTTTTAGAACATTGGGTGGATCAGCTTTTTAGTTGAGACAGGTATACTAATTACTAATTAGCTTTTATGACCAATTGTTTACGTCTGTATAATAAACCTCAAAATAATTAATCAGTAATTTGTTTTTTAAATTAAAAAAGCTTTTTTTTATTTATTTTGTCGATTAATACGGAAAAGCATCGCTTGTTAGGCGCCAATGGGTGGAATAACCACCAGCGAACTTCAAGCTAATCAAGGCTTATAAAATAAAGCCTTTCAGCATTGACTAAAATAAGTGGACCTCCATAAGTATAGATTTTGGTATTTGTTTTCTGGGCTTTTCTTGGGCCAACATCTGGGCTTCTTACTGTCTGATATCCACGGTCATAATCACACGTGTGGTGACGGACAGAGTCATTCATTGGATCGTGACTATGAACTCCGGTCTGAATTATATCAGACAATTATTTCTTTAGATAAATTTATAAAGTTAAATAAATTAGTTAATTATGATCAAATCTAATAACTCAATTTAAATTTATATTATACACTCTTCAATATACCTAAATTAATCAATTAATATTTATATTAATTATAATTAACTTATTTATTTATTTTTTTAGATCTATCAAAAAAAAGTAAACTAACTTTTATAATTAGAACTAGATGAAGTATTATTTAGACTAACTAACATGGGTTGGATCTATAGGAAATGACTAGTTTCTTATAACATGGCAAACTAATGTTCCAATTTTCCTTGGGAGAGATAACTCCAATAGGAGGATAACTATACTAAAAAAAATATTTAGATTACTTTTAATATTATAAATATTATATTGGGATACCTTGACGGAATAAAAAAAAAATATTTTCCAACAAAATAAAATAAAGATAATTCCGAACAAGGGAACTCAAATCACAATAAGTTACATTTACCATCAAACTGTTACAAGGCGAACACCAAATGACAAAGTTATTAGAACGCATGCATAACACACCAACAAGAAGCACACTGAGAAACGAAAATCACTCACATCACACGAAACAAGAACAACACTTTTAAAGTTACAAGGACCGAACACAAAAGAGCGGTTGATGAGGGTAAGTAGATGAAGAGAACTAGCAGTGGAAAGAGGGTTGGACGATGTTGCAACGAAGAGGGAGGGCCATGGCCTTGTCAGGGTCGATGCCGTAGAAAGAGAGGAAGCCTGACCCCTTGAAACGGCAGAGACATTGCAGGTCTGCTTTTGAGAGAGCCGTGCAGCACACTTTTGTCGGCGGAGGAGCATTTTCGCCACTTGCCGCCGACGGCTGGCACGCCGTCAGCCCCTCCTTCGTCATCCTGCACAGACCTTCCCCACTCACCATGTTCATGCCCATCCCCATCACCACCATCACCATTAATCCCACCATCACTACCACCCTCTCAAACTTGTAACCTTCCATTTCCCTACTCTCTCTCTCTCTCTCTCTGCTCAAATGGCTTCGTATTCTACTGGTTTAGGGACAAGATTGGAAGGAACCCTGTTTATATAGACTCAACCCTGGCCTGGGGCCATATATCTATGATTAACTTCATCTGTACATGTCAAATGCCTCGTAGGAGTTCATCCCCATTTATTAGTAAAAATAAGAATCTTCAAGTATGTTAATGGTGGAATTAGGCATATAGGGAGGGACCAGTCAGTCACGAGAACGCCTTGGATTTTCCCCTTTCCTCTTTGAGTGTCTCTGTGGTTTTTAATAATACCGTCAATATTATTCCCACAAAGACACACCCAAGTATTTAATTAGTTTATGGATCAATTATGCGTGTGTAACTGTCACCTTTCTTGTTATCAACATGTGAATAATTTGTACTTGTAAAGCTCTCACGGACCAAATTATGGCTCACACCTCTCCAACTTTCCGCCCACAGATTTAGAGAGAAGCAACTTTCTGCCTTTGGGGGCCCTTTTTAAAGCCTAACCTTCCTTGCTTCTTCCACTCTAACCCTGCAAACTTGTAAGAAGAAACCACCTCACGTGTCTATAGGGTTAGTTCAAATGTATCGCTTAAATAATATTTCGAGTTCGAACTTTAACGTATATAAAAAATTTTAGTTTGAAGACTCATCTATCATAACTAGATATGTGACGCAAGTCAAATTTAGATGTAATCGGCATAAAATATACAAATGTAAAAATATTATGGACATGTCATATTAAATCCTTATAACGACAAAATCGTTTGATGCCTGGTAACCTCTCAATTGTGGGTCCCTTCTATTGTTTTACTATTTAAATAAAATGATATCATTTTATTATAAAGTAGAATTTCAGCTATTAATTTTAATATCTAATATTGACTATTGATTGAGAAGTTCAAATAAAAAAAACTCAAAACTGCTCAATATTAAAATTGACTGCTAAAATTTCACCTTACAACAAAATTATGTCTTTTTTATTTAAATAGTGAAACAATAGGGAAAACCTACAATAGAGAGGTTTCATTCCGAATTACTACACGTAGCGCCCCCCACCCCCCACCCCCCAAAAAAAAGGGTTATTGCTCTCGTATTCTCTGCTGGCATAGCATGCACGACGTCGTTGAAGATTTCTTTTATACAGAGAGCGATGATGATATTGATGAGCCACCATCCACCTCTTGTTTTTTGTTTGGGTTGATTGCAAACTCCACATTTTAGAAAACACAAAACATCACCGCCTGACATCACAGTACAATCATAGACGTAATAATAACGTTGGGCAACAAACATTCATATAAATATGGGTGTGTGTAATTGCAGTGACAACATCCTTAAAAGATATTTATTTGTATGCGAAGATAAGCTTCAAAAACATAAAATGACCCAAAGGGAGACGTGACAAACACTAAAATCTGACTGAATTCTATGCATCTCCTAACTTCAGATAACAATGGGCCTAATCTTCAACGCTCATATCTCCCACCTTCTACCCATTATTAATTAATTCCCACTAAATAAAATGTCCCGTGTGTAATATGATCACAAACTCTATAAAAAAAAATTGTTCTTGTAAAATTATTTAATGAAAAGAACACGTGATGTTTAAGAATATGTTAAAACAGGAAGTAATTTCCAGCAAGTAATGGTCTCTTATTATTTTCCATGTGATATTTGTGTACTTGCAATGGATACGCTGTCCCAGTGTACATACATCTAAATCTAAATCTAACGATAATATTTCAAATTCAATTAATATTTTTGTCTCTATCACATTAACGGTCAACGCCGGCATATTAGACAATTAACCAAACGTGGCAACACAAAAATACAGATACTTGTTGTCACATTTAGTCCAGTTACATCTCTTTTAGGCATCCAACAGTATTATGCTTGGTAGGGCAAGGTCGAAAACACAATATGAGAAATTCACAGAAGACAAGTTCGTACTTTTGTAGGAAGGGAACAAAAAACAACAGTAATAGTAATAAATTTATATGTTATTAAATATAAAAATCATTTTTATTACATATAAAACTTATTTTTTATTCACTAATTAACAAGTTGTTAATATTATTATTATACAGATTTTTCCCTCTTAAATACCAAGGAAACCAGACTTAGCTTGTGTTGTGCCACAAGTCAGCGCTGAGTCTATCCAACAAGGAAATAACACTGGGTCATCTCGGAGTGTGGCGGTGGCGGTAGTAGCGGAGCGTAAGCACCACGCGAGGGAAAGGGTCGGTTGACGTAGCATGGAATCTGTGGCCACCGATAAATTTGCAACACGTGTCACTACGACCACGTCTTATGTGGAGGATGCGTTGACAAAAACGGACCGCCTGGGAGCACCAGATTTGTTGGCCTCTCATAAAACAATTACTTGCCACTTTCAAGCTTCAATCAAACCCGTTTACAATTTCCACAGGCAGAAGACATCTTCGCCCCTGAAATAACTATTGCCTTTTCTTCTGCCCCTATTTTACGTTGTTATCTAAATAATTTTTTTAACTAATTATCGTTGATTACAAAAAATATAAATGTAATATTTCTTCCTATATTTATTACAAGTAACTAATAAAAATTTATATAAATTAATAAACTTAATTAAAATTATTTATTTTTAGCAAAATATCAAGATTTTCATCTATAAGAGTCATTAGTTAAAGAGTTTAATTAATTAGGGATTTTATAGTTAGTTTATAGATACTATTAAGATAAAAACTTTAGATAAAAGATGTTATATTATAAAACATGTGGGAAAGGATAAGATTGAATAAAAAGTTATTTTATAATAGTTTTATTAAAAAAGATATAAAACAGATCAAGGTACTAAAATTTGGATCAGCTGTTGATCTAGTCGAGATATTGGGTTAGCTTAGAGTTAACTTGTAAATTAAACCAACTATATAAAAATAATATAATTTAATAAAAAATATTTATAATTAACTATAAACAAGTTAATATTTAAATAAAAATGACAATTTAAACTATAATATTTTGATACATACATGTCTCATAATATTGATAATATATATTTATCTTACAATCCTTTACAATCTTCAAAATAACATAACCATAAAATATCACTAATAGCTAATAGTAATTTGATTTAGTAATAGAAAAAGTAAAGTAAGAAGTGCACACAATGGTGACAAGGTAAATCAATAAATTTAGTTTAGGGTATTATAAATATACTAAATCAGAAAATAAAAAATTTATATTTTTTAAAAAAAATAAATTTGATCTAGGTTGTCTAGGGTTATCTAGGTTTTGACTGGGCTACCTTAGGTCAAAATATTTTTAAATTAATATAACTATATCGACTAAAGTGATCAGATTACTAGTTTTTATGTTAATCTAACTACTTCGATCTAGATTTTAAAATATTGACACAAAATAGTTACTATAGTATATATTCACCTTGTGTATTATATACATTCAATATCAACAACTGGTATTATTTATTGTTTGTACATATTATATTGGCTAATATATAAAAAAGAAAATATTATCCTGTCTATATATATGGAAACTTTATATCTGGATTTTTTTTACAAAAAAAGGAATGCTCTTTCAGCTCATGGAGAATCTATATTTTTTAAAAGAGTTGTAAAAGCTAAAATAAATCAAATTTTGTGTTTAATGATAAGTGATTAGAGTAGAATTAGATTAATTAGATGCCTTAGTTAGCAAGTAACTAGGCTTGGCGCATATACAAACAAATCTACGTTCTCTTGATACTATTAATCATTAACCTGACATTATCCTTTCAAGGAACACTCTCAGGCTAACGTTGTTATCAATTATCATGCATACATTTTTACCATTTTATAATTTGTTTCATGATGGAAACAAGAATCTTAAATAATAAATATTTTCTCTTTAATTTTAATGCTCTTCCTCATATACCCTTCCCAAGAGGAACTCTGAGGATTTTCTCTGCCGGTGGCGTCCAAACTTAATAGGACTTGTTTGGAAGCTTCGCAATAGAATTTCAAGAAGTATTTGATGTTTCAGTTTGAAGTTAGATCCAATAATTAATCAATAAATTATTTAACTAATTGTTTATTTGCTTTTATTTTAGCTTAACCATCAAAATATCCCGCCATATGGGCCTTTTGGTAATTTGGTAAATACAAAAAAAATTGATGCTGACGCCATTCCTTTTCGAAGCTTCTTCTGTAAACAAGATAACAGATTTTTTCATTATATTGTGGGTTCTTGATTCTTATCTCTCAAATCTGAAAGCGGATATTTATTCTTGAGCTCAGCTTGCTTCTCCCTTCTCTTTGGATAATCGTTGCCTTGCGCGTTAGAACTGTGCAGTCTATAAGAGAGAGATTTCTGGAGAGAGAAAAACATACATATAAGAGTATTGCTTCCCGCGTTTTCCATCTTCAGCATTACCCTCATTTTTCTCATGCGTGCAAGTGATTCTCAAATCAATCTCTCAGCCCACCCCTAAAACATATTTCCTGGTCCTTACCGGTTCTTAATATCTTTAAGATTCTGCATTCCCCTTCAACCTCAAGTTCATTATCTCACTTTCCTCTTTTCAGAAACTAGACAAGAAGATCCTGTCAAATTAGCTCCAACGAACTTGTTTGTCGTTCTCTTGGATTTTCTCCGCTTCAATCGCTTTCTCGCTTTCTAAGGTTGGAACTTTTTAAAACTCTCTATCTTTGTTTGTTTGATTCAATCCACTTGTTACATTTCAACAATATCTGGTGATCTTTTGTTTGTCGCTATGTTAATAATGATACTAGAGTTATCCCTATATATATATATATAAGATAGCGTTCATTCATCTATTTCTCAAACTGCGTTGTTCTTAATCTTCCTAGGTTTGAACTTTTCAAAATCTCTATCTGGTTGTGCTTTGTTCATTTCAGTATCTGGAGATTTTGTGCTTGTATTCGTTCTCATATTGTGAACTCATACAAATATATCAATAGCGTTTACCTGTTTGTTCAATTGTCAAATTGGGGTTGTTCTCGCCTTTATACTAGTGAGGTCAATTTTCTGGTTTAAGATTCTGCCCATCAAATTTCTCTCTTTATTCTAAGAAATTGACGAGAAATCTCTTGGTTGAATCATAAGGGGGTTCTGAATTAAGCTTGGTTTCAGATTTCCTTTGGAGCAATGGGGAGCCATATGAGCAAGAAGACCCCTGAAACATCATATGCAATCAATTTCAATACTGATATGCACTATACAACCGAGATGAGGTCATATGAAGCTGCCTGCAAGCTTGATGCTGATTTGCAAACCTTTGACACAACACTTCATGCTAGAACAAATCAAGTCATAAACACTCTTGCAGATGGCGTCGATGTTCGAGGTCTTTCTTTTGAATCTCTAAAACAAGTCACAGAATGCCTTCTGGAGATGAACCAGGAAGTTGTTAGAGTGATTCTGGAATGCAAGAAAGACATATGGAAGAGCCAAGAACTGTTTGAGCTAGTCGAGGAGTACTTTGAGAATAGCTTACAGACTCTAGATTTCTGTGCTGCATTGGAGAAATGCCTGAAGCGAGCTAGAGATAGCCAGCTTCTTATCCTTGTGGCTCTGCAACAATTTGAGGAGGAAGCAGAGTTAGGAGACAATCGCTTTGTGAAAACAATACAAGAACTCAAGAATTTCAAATCAGCTGGAGACCCTTTCACTGAAGAGTTCTTCCAAATCTTTCAGTCTGTTTATAAGCAGCAAATGGTAATGCTTGAGAAGTTGCAACTAAGAAAAAGCAAGCTTGATAAAAAGCTCAAATCCATCCACACATGGAGGAAGGTGACAAGTATGATATTTGTAGCTACATTTGCTGCTGTTCTTATATGCTCGGTTGTTGCAGCCGCGGTTGCAGCTCCCCCGGTAGCTTCTGCTCTCGCTGCTGCAACATCGATCCCGATTGGGACAATGGGAAAATGGATTGATTCTCTTTGGAAGAACTATGAGAATGCATTGAAGGGTCAGAGGGAAGTGATTAGCTCAATGCAGGTAGGTACTTTTGTAGCAATCAAGGACTTGGATAATATCAGAGTTCTGGTTGATAAGTTGGAGATTCAGATTGAGTCCTTACTGGGAAATATAGATTTTGCAATTGAAGAAGAAGCAATGAAGATTGCAATAGAAGACATTAAGAAGAAGCTTGGGCTGTTTATGAAGAATGTTGAAGAATTAGGAGTTCAAGCGGATATGTGTAGCCTTGACATAAGGAGGGCCAGAACTGTAGTTCTCCAGAGAATCATAAAGCATCCTTACAATTGAAGATGATCTGATCCATCCTCATCATCAGAATTCTAGTAAATTTGATTTTTCTTTCATGTTCAAGGCAATAAATTAAAAAGACACCGGATTTTATTCTTTTGGGTTTGTTAAGGTAGCTGAAATTGGTTGTTGATACACAGAGTATTGTGCTTATGAAGTGTAAATTGTTTAAGATTTTTCATTGATTTTTGTTGTTTGTTCTTTAGTGGAATTGCTTGACAATGGCATTGCTTCTAAAATGGAACAGACATTAGACAACTTGGATTTGATGTCTTAATGGTTGTTTGGTCGCCTCATTATTCAAATCATGAAGAAATCTATTTGAGACACAAAATATAATTAAAATGATAAAAAAATACAGAAAATAATAATTATAACGACATATTTTGTTTTGTTATATAAGAAAATACACAGATGTAAAATCTTTATCCAATGAAAGAAACAAATAGGTGTTTTACAAAGAGCATCTAATTAGTATTTTTTTTCCTAATGTTAATGTTAGTAGTATTATTTAATTCCAATATGATTATTATCCCGGAAAGTGATATTACTATAAACTTGGATTTTTTTTGGGGCAAAACGATAAACTTGGAGTTGTCTGAATTATTTATAAGTATTCTTTCGGCCTGAATTTTAGGTGATTTCGAAGACACTTTTCAGATTTCATATCCACTTGATGTATTTGAATTTTTTATTTTTAGAATGGTCCTTAAAAGGATTAAACCAAGAAGAATTATTTTTGACAAGCCAATAATATAGTACCAAATTTAAAAAAATATTCTCATTGTTACGAGATGAGTCTTCGGCTCAGCGACTCGTGTTATTTCCATCGGTTAAAGAAATGTCAATTTGAACCTTTCCCTTTGTAATATTAATACTATTTATATCGAGAAAATGTAGATATTTCAGCTTATATATTCAATTCAACATACTTTTTTTTTCAATTAAATTAGAAAAAAATAATTTTAAATTGGAAAAATTGATCCAATCCTTATAGTTTGGAGACTGGAGCTGCTCAAGATAATGTCAAGTGTGGAGTATTCCTTTCGTCTTTTCCATTAGTTTTAGGTTAATGTACCCAATTATATATATGTTGCAAACATTTTTCACTATTTACGAGATACTCACTTTCTTATTTCGAAATTCTTCCATCGATTATACTTTTTTCCTCCAATAAAACATGGGATGATATTACATGTAATAGAAAGTAGTGCAATGTTCATATTACAACAACAAAATCATAGAATGATCTCAAATAAATGGCTGAGGCCGAACATTGAAATAGGTAGCAGAAGCCAGATAAGCACATACTAAAGAAACATGGATTTTGAACCAGACAGATGAGAAAATGTAGAACATACATGTCCCAGTAACCATAATAACTGCCATGAAGTTTAATATACTCTTCACATTAGAGAGCTCCTTTTCTGTTACTTGATTAGGGAACTGACCTTGGCCATAAAAATTCGACAGCAATTGGTCCTTAATCCGGAATCTATCCACCAACCACGATGACATTTCATCTTCGGCTTCCGGGATATGGTCGAGGGAGATTCGGCTGACATGGATGTGAACTTCAGAAGGATCCACTCCAAACACATTGTCCAGAAAAGATGGGCAGCGGTTTTTGTAGCCAATGGTCACATCATAAACTATAACCAAAGCAGTTATAGAAACTTGAAATTTATTCAGAATTGACTCACTTCTAGCAATCATTTTAGAACCGTTTATGAAAGATAGAAACATATGAATATATACGCTTGTTTCTACAATTCCTCATCAAATAGACAGTACTGTTAGAATCAGCAACTTAAAATATTTGCACTCCTAGTTTCTCCTAATTTCGAATAAGTGCAACCAGGAGGCTGCATATGTTGCTTTATTGTGAATAAAAAAACACATCATAATATGCAAATCAAGATCTGCAGCCATCAAGTGGCATATTTAGACTTGTGAGGTTTTTTCTTTCTACCACTTACTTGAAGCTGGGAGTATCCTATTGCCTTATACTTGTCTTTTCCCTCCTCAAAACACAAGAAGAAAATAATTAGACCGTATAATGAAACCTCTTTCAAACGGGGTCCGTTCTTCTAGAATTTGTGTGGCGACATATTGTTCTTCAAACTAGAAGGAATCATAGGCTGGTGTACAAACTTAGGGTGACCATGTTTTGAGCTATGATCTATATGCAATTTGGCAGGTTAGGAGTGCTTTGGTTTTCCGACAAGAACTCCTAAATAGTGCTCAGATCTGTCATGGAATTGTAAATGATTCGAAGATTAAGGTCGTAGCAAGTCAGGGATAAAAAACTACATTTAACATTCAATAGTGTCACTACAGGTTGAAAGAAAGAACAACCTGCATTCAGAGAACACCTCAATTCTTGCAAGCAGGTGCAGAAGCCCCTTGTCCTTGGAAGCAAAACATGCTTCAGAATGGGTAACCCATGTTCAGCAGCATATTTTTTACTCCGATCACACTTTTTCTCACTACATTTGGAACCAGAAAAGTGGTGAGAAACAATCAACAGAATGCTACAAACCACATAATTTAAATAACAACATATATAAGCATCCTTCAAACTTGCATTCGAATGCTGGTGGCTGCATTATTGTCTACATAATCATGAGTAAGGATATGTGCCAAGTTTTAGTTGATAACCATAAGAAAGAAAATGAGAACCATGGGCAAGTAGCTTACGTGAAATCAGTGCCTTCTGGGAAGAGAGCAAGCCAAAGTGGATCTCGAGGATCCTTGAAAGTAGAGAGCATACTATGCATGGTTGATTCATCAGCCTCCCATTTCCTTTCTACTGGGATGAATTCCAGTATCTGAAATGCCCAACCAAATACAGGGAGTCTCATCAAGCTGCTCTTAAGTACATATTTTATGTATCCAAGGCATCCCTTTCGCAAGGCGAGGTCCCATAAATACATCCAATCAATCTCAGTTCTATGATTTGCAATCAGCAATATCCTTTCTTTGGACGGTACAATGTCTCCAGAAAATGTGACTTTAGTCTTGTTTATCTTCTCAAATAGGAAAGGCCACAAAGCTAGCCAAGCACCAAAGAAAAAGGAAGTTGTCTTTCTGCTGTAAGGTATGCTAAATAGTCGCACTATCACAGCACCAGTAAAGCCAAAGTACACTAACATTATAAATGCAGTGGAAAACAGCACCACTACACACACCAGACCCCTTAAAACTTTCAGTGCAGTTAGTGCACGATGCCGTGCTTCAACATTTGAACTTACCCGAGTAAGAGCTGCCATATGCTATTAAAGATGGTCACAGACTGCAAAGGTAAGGTAACAGTGTTTCTTGAAAGTCACCTCCTTCAGGAATGGTTTATTTTAATCATTTTCTCCGGGAACCAGTACTCAAAAGCTTATATTGATAAAGCAGTTGTTCTTCGAGACCAAAGTTTTTGAAAGATGTTCTCTCCTTCTGGGTGATCCAGTTAAAGAAGGATATCTGACAAGTTCGGCAACAGTATTACCAACACTGAAAGCTGGTAGGAGAAGTTAACGGCACCATCTCTTTACCCTGAAGAAAGAAAGTCAGGAGAAAATTAGTGGCGCAATTTATCAATAATTATGAATACGCAAATGATTTGCTGTGGCCTAGACATATCTATTCAGAGGAAAGAATTGCGTAATGGCTGAAACGGTCACAATGCTGATGAAGTTTTACACCTTGATAAAGTATCATAGAAAGATACATTCCATTAAATTAAAACTGAAAGCGAAGTTACTTGATGATGGAAAAGCCTAACTTTCCTTGATTGTGAAATATGAGTAAGTCTATTGGGAAGAAGCGGAGTAATCCTAATTTTACTTACATCTGTTGGGTTAAGATCTTCCAATTCTGGGACACTTGGGGGACAGGAGACTGTTATTGCAGGCACAATCAGGAGAGCACATGCCATAATTTCCTAGAGATACCAGAGGTACTTGCTGGTTTTGCCATCATATTTTTATTGATTGATTAAAAGAATTTTGGAGTTTCAATTCAATCTTAGTTAGACACATCTATACAAATTCATGATTAGAAAGGCATTTTCCCCCTTCATTTTCACTCTTGAACTTTACCATGAAGCATTTTAACAGTGCATATCTAAAATCAAGGGGAAACCATTTCCTTCAAGTACGAGTGCATAAAACTGCACCTTCCAACACACTATAATCACATCGAAAGACGTAATCTCTGATAAAGCTCTTAATGATCTTGTGCTGATAACAGAGTAGACATTACCCAAACATCAACAAGAATACTTATAGTTCCTTTCTTCATTTTGTCTACTAAAAAATAAGGAATAAAACACTAACCAAAAAGCCTAATGGTTGCCCGGAAAACCAGGAAAAAAAGTACAGTTATTCGAGGCATGAGTTTTTGGCTGAAAAAAAGTACGAAATCATGAAACAACAGAAGTAAGCCCATGCAATGTTGAGGAAAACAGAATCTACAAAAGGCATTCAGCCATTCTGGGTTCAGGTAGAATAACAATGAACTTAAACCTCATTCAGTTCTTTACCATATTTCATCATTTTCTCCAGAACTTTCCCGGCCCCCAAGCAGATCCTGAGATCAGAAAACGCAATGAAGTGAGCAGGAAGCTGACCTGGCCCAAGGACTAAGGAGGATTCAACAAGGTGATTGGTGCGAGAAGTTCCAGAGGATAGAAGGAACGTCGAGACGCTGATGGTTCTGCAATAATACCCTGTGCACTGTTCCAAGCTACGGTAAGCTAACAGCAAAAGATGAAGGGACTGGTTTAAATTGAACTCATACTTCGCAAGAAAATAGCCTGCTGAATGCATGAAATTACGCATCCTGCCATGATTCCATAAAGTATCCAGTGTTCTTGGCAAAAAAAAATTGGTAGTTTCTAGACCGTTTTAACAATTTTTTTTTGTTGCGAACTTATTTTGTTTTCTGAGTATGAACCGTTTGATTAATTTTTAGAGATAGTATATAGAGTTTATACCAAAAAAAAAAAAAGAGATAGTATATAGAGAAAAAATAATGATAGAGAATATTTTTTTAAAAATAAATTATTAAAAAAATAATTATAAAAAATTAAATATTTAAATAATTATTATTAAAATAATTTTTATGATTATTGAATTATTAATAAAAATATGAGATAAAATAATAATTCTATAAACTATAATTTATATTTATATTTTTTTATTTGATATTAAAATAATAAATATTAATAAATTTATTATTTTTATATATTTTTATTATTATTTTAATTTTTAGTTATATTTTTTAGGGACCAATTTGGTTTTTCTTCTTCTGTGTAAATTGGATTTTAGAAACAGGTTTATAAAAAATAAAACTTTTGAGCAACTTATAGAAAAGGGTTTTTAAAGAATAATTTATAAAAAAAATGATTTTGAATAAATGAATATTTGGATAGTTATTTCTATAAGTACTTTTATTATTAGTAAATTATGAAAAAGAGAATGAGTATTAAATGAGGAGAGATAAGATATAAGAGAAGAGAGGGTGTAAGAAAGAAAAAGAGAGATAGTAAGAAAAAGTAGGAAAGATGATAGAGGGTGTAAGAAAAAATATGAGATATAGTATAAGAAAAAATATGGATAATATAATAATTGGTTAATTCATAAGCTCTTTTATTATTTCATAAGTTACTCTGACCAACTTAGCTGAAACTTTAATTTTAAACCATAGTTTAGTCCAAAAACATGTTTAAATAAATATGACTATTTATTTTAAAAAAAAAATTCAAACTAAAGCTTTACCCAAAAAGGTTTTTGAAACCACTGTAGTTTCCAAACACACACTTAAATTTTGTTTAGTTGGGGGTTTTGGAGGGAAGAGGAGGGGAGGAGAAAGTGCGTTTGGTTGAAAAAAATAGAGGGGAGGGGAGGGGAGGGGAGATTTTTTGTCATTTAGTGCTCCCCTCCCTTCCTTTACCTCCCCTTTAAAAGTGAAGATTTTTGGAGGGGAGAATTTTTTTTTACACATTTATAATCAAATTACCCTTTATATTTTTTTAATATTTCAATTATATTCTCAAACATTTTTTTTTTCACATCTAATTTCTTTTAATTATTAAAACTTAATAAACATAATAAATTATTTATATATTATATTAAAATATATAATAATTATAAAATTAATAAAAAATAATGTTAAAATTTTATTATATTTTTTAATTTTTTTTAATTTTATTATATATATAAATAAAATAAAAAAAATTAAGATTTATAAATTAAAAAAATAATAATTTTGATATGAATATTATAAATAAAGAGTAAATAAATTTAAATAAAAAAATAAATATATATTTATCAACTTCTAATTAACTTTATTTCCCTTTTTTTCTAAATTAAATAAAAAATATTATTAATTATTATTTTTTTATTTTTTTATCTTTTTTAAATTAATCTAATCTACCTGTTTTAACCATATTCCTATGTACACCGGGTTTGCACTCCAGCAAACTGGCCACCCCCTTCAGCCGTCATCATCGGAATCACCCCACGCCTCCATTCACAATCATCTTTGGCCTCCATTCATTCTCCACCGACTCTGACTCCATTCACGCCCTCCACCTCCATTCCATTCATTCTCCCCCGTCCTCCTTCTTCAGCTGAATGCACCCACGCCATTCACCATTCGACCGAGTGCCGTCCACACAAAGCCGTCATCATCATCATCATTCCATCTTCGACTCCTCATCATCATTCATCCATCTCCACTCCATCCACATCCAAGCCGTTCCCTCCACAACAGTCTGTCATCATCAACCCCACTCCATTCACTCACTCCTCCATAATTGATAGCACCCATCGTCATCTCCCTCCTCCATTCCAATTCCAAGCCGAGCACAGTGAGTGACAGAGACAGCAATGACGGAGGAGAAGACAAAACTGGAACCTCGACAGAGGAGAAATGGCAGAGAGACAGAGACTTATATAAAATTATAGTTTATTTTAAAATTTCTTTTAAATATTTAATAGTTATTTATTTTATTTTTAACTAAACCATCTAAACTGTAATTTTAACCTTATCAAACAAGGCACTATAATTCTGGAAAATTCATGACTACTTTATAGTTGCTATAATTTTGTTGGTACAAATACTCTTTTTTTTTTTTTACACGAGACAAATTATCTTCGTAATTTTGGGTTATTCGTACACGAACTCTTAATTTGGGGCTATTCTTTTTTAGGCTTATTAGTTGAGGGATATTATTTGCTAAAATTAAGATATATTTGTCATTATCAATATTCATAAGTCGATCACCTTCTTTAAAATTTAAAAATGAACGCAAGTATACCCTTGGAGACTCAATGGTTGAATTCGTAAACTTTGATATTGACACAAGTTTATCCTAAATTAAACTTATACGGTTTAGTTTTAATTAACCTTCATTGGAAATCAGTCTATTCCCTGTCAGATCATGGAAATTTATTTAAATCTGTTTAGATAAGAGTTTGAAAAAAGGGTTTATAAAAAAAAAGGGGATTTTAGATAATTTATAAAAAATAATTTTTAAAAAATAGTTTATAAAAAAAAGTAATTTTGAATAAATGAGTATTTGGATATTTATTTTCAGAAGTATTTTTATTATTAGTAAATTATAAAAAAATTAATGAGTATTAAATGAGGAGAGATAAGAGATGAGAGGAGAGATGATGTAAGAAAAGAGAGGAGATAATGTGTAAGAAAAAGTATGAGAGAAGAGAGAAGGTTTAAGAAAAAATTAGAGAGAGGAGGGATGATATAAAAAAGAAAGAGAAATGAGAGATAATATAAGAAAAAGTAGGGATAATATAGTAATTAATTAATTTATAAGTGGTTTATTGTTTTATAAACTACTCTGATCAACTTATCTGAAATTTTAGTTTTAAATTATAGTTTAGTCTAAAAATTTATTTGAATAAATATGATTATTTATTTTAAAATTTTTTTAAATTTAAATTTTAAATTAAATCTAAATTTTAAACTAAGGTTTGGATGCCACTATGAACAATATAATACGAGTTAACGATAATTATATTCATATTGATTTGGAAGATCACACACACACACACACATATATATATATAAGTTTTTATATTTTAATTTAAATTAGAATTAGAAAATGGCCGTCACTTCGGTTTGTCCGGCGTGACTTCAGAGACTTACCTTCAACGTGCTTTTTCTTCTCTGCAAGCAAAGCAACCCTCTATCGAATTTTCCAATATTGCTCTCACTCATGGAGGTTGATTTTAAGGCTTATCATTTGCGATGTGAACTTAGGGGCCATGAAGACGATGTAAGATCTGCCACCATTCGAATTGTCTACGTTTATTTACTGATAGGGTGTTCGATTTGGTTTTAGTAGACATTCAGCGAGGTCAATTTAAAGTGATTACACTTCGCAACCCTATATGTTCTTCTCCTGAAATCGATTCTTTCCTGAAAATCAGGTTCGTGGAATATGCGTGTGTGGCAATGACGGCATTGCAACATCTTCCAGGGACAGAACTGTTAGGTTCTGGACTCCAGACCCTTCGGACAAGCGCAAGTTATCGTGTTCAAAAATTTTACTGGGGCATTCCAGTTTTGTTGGACCGTTGGCTTGGATTTCGCCGAATGAGAACTATCCAGAGGGTGGGATTGTGTCTGGTGGCATGGACACTCTTGTATTGGTCTGGGATTTGAAGACGGGGGAGAAGGTGCAGACACTCAGGGGTCATCAGTTACAGGTTACTGGCGTTGCATTGTATGATGGGGATATCGTATCATGTTCTGTTGATGGGTGAGTTTTAATTTTGATCCTTTCTTTTCCTTTTTGTTTATGCATCACATTCTCTATAGTCCACTTTTTAATTTCAACAACCCAAATTAGTGCATTTTTGCAATTTTACGGCTGCAATCATGCCAGTGGTCATATTTATTTTGGACTAATGTATATCAAAATTTCTTCTCTAGTTCTCCTATGTTCATTTATAATTGAAATATCCTATGCAGTACGTTGAGACGGTGGAGGAGGGGGCAACCTCTAGAAAATTGGGAGGCTCACAAGGCAGCAATTCAAGCAGTTATAAAGCTGCCCTCAGGCGAGATTGTTACAGGTATCATTACTTGTTAATTTACTTTTTCAAGACCCTTATCTCATATATCAGGTTATAGTCATGCTTCTTAGCAAGCTTTAAGCTCATGAGGTTCTGAGGTACATTCAGGGGGGTTCCCATTCCATTACATGAAAACTATTTATTCTTCTGACATTATAATTATTATTGGACTAGTCTGGGACTGAAGGTGGTAAAGTAATTTTAAATTATCTTCTGACATGTTCTAGGTTCAAGTGACACAACTTTAAAACTTTGGAGAGGAAAAACTTGTTCGCACACCTTAACTGGACATACAGGTTGGATTTCCTGTTTTTAGACCAATTATACTGTTCTACAGTTCTAGACCAAGTTTTCCTTCCTCTGTCTTAACATAAGTTGTATGACTTTTTATTTAAGAAAAATACAAAGCAATATGACTCTGAAAATGCTTATTCTCTTTGACACGTTCAGATACAGTTCGAAGTTTGGCTGTGATGTCTGATCTTGGAATTCTTTCTGCGTCCCATGATGGGTAGGTTCACTTCTGCACTAGCTTTTCTATTTACGTTGAATGCTTGTTTCTTTATTAGTATATATATACCATGTACTGTTGTGCCTATATAGCGCATCATTTTAAAATTTTTTAAATGGAGTTTCATGGTTACAGGTCTGTTAGATTATGGGCAGTAAGTGGTGAAGTGCTAATGGAGATGGTTGGTCATACTGCAATCATTTATTCTATTGATTCCCATGCATCGGGACTTATTGTCAGTGGTAGTGAAGATCATCATGCAAAAATATGGAAAGGCAATTTCTTGTGCTTCTTGCTTCTTGTCATACAGATGTGTCATTGGAATATTTCCTGCATGTATTACCTGATTAATACTCCTGAGTTTTTCATGGCTCTAGGTTAGTTTATGTGGCGAGCTATACTTTTGATCTTGGGGTTCTATCTCCATAAACACCGTATGGCATGTGTCTATAGCCAATTAAATTTTTATTGAAGGAAATTGCTTGACATTCTGCTATTTCTGGTTGGCTGTGACATTCACCACAAACTTGTTCAGTTGTAACATCATTTTAATTTATTCCTTTCTTCTAAGCCCGGAGAATAATAGCTTTTAATATTGGAAAATATTTATTGTTTTAGAGTGGCATATATCTATTATCATGTTAAAGTTTCTGAGATAGTTGCATGACTTTTTAGCTGCTTGTTTCTTGTACTTTGCTGACTGCATTTCCTTCTCGTTAAATGATTCAGATGGTGTTTGTGTTCAGAGCATAGAACATCCTGGTTGTGTTTGGGATGCCAAGTTTCTAGAAAATGGGGATATTGTGACAGCATGTTCTGATGGGGTTGTACGTATTTGGACTGTACATCAAGAAAATGTTGCTGACCCACTAGAGCTTGATTTATACACTTCAGAACTTTCTCAATACAAGTCTAGTAGGTATGATTTTTTATCAAATGTCCAAATCTGGTTTTGCTAATATTTATCTTTGAGACTAGTATGGCCTTGCAATTGTTAACATGGTTATCTGTGCATGTTGTTATGGAAAATATAAAGTTCTCCTGTGCTTGGCAAGTAAATTGGGAACTTCTTTTGATCATGGCTTGGTTGGGTATACTTTGTGTGGCTATCACTCATTAACTTAGCCATATCTGTTTATTTTTGCCAGGAAGAGGGTTGGAGGACTGAAATTGGAAGAGTTACCAGGTTTGGAGGCATTAAAGATCCCAGGTCTGGTTTTAGTTTTCCTTTAAGTCATTCAACATCCTCTTGCTCTCCTTTTCATCCATTTTTTATGTGTACAAATACAATTTGTCAGCGTCAGCAGCTGATTGATTTTTTTTTTTAATTCTTTTTAAGCAAACCACATACCATGTTCAGTTCTCAGCATCCTTCTCAGTGGAGGAGTCCAAGCTTGTAACATAAATCATAGCATCTAACAATTTAATAATTTGATGACTTTATAAATTCAACAATCTTGTAGGTCCTCTGTTTTAAGACTTAGGTACTGCGTTATGATTCTATAATTTAATTTTTATAAAAGAAGAAATTATATTAAGAAAGAGAAGAGATGCCAATGAGAAAAATATGATATTTTTCTAAGAAAAATTTCCTGGACGAAAACAAGATGTATTTTTTATTCTGTAATTTAAATTGTGCAAAATATAAGGTGTGATTATGGCATTGTTTTTATTTTAAAAAAAGTAAATTATGCCGAGAGTGTCTTAAACAATTCAGGCTTAGTTTGTCCTTCATTTTCCATTCTAATTATTATGTTCTAACAGTCTTCTGATTCCAAACAGGAACTAGTGATGGCCAGACAAAGGTAGTTAGAGAGGGGGATAATGGGGTGGCATATGCATGGGACATGAGAGAACAGAAGTGGGACAAAGTATTTCCCTCACTTATAATGCTTCTACTTTCGCTTCTAGCTTTCCGATTCTCTTGCCATGTGATTCCTCTGTACTATCATCTCAACATGTCTACACTCTTTCTTGTATTATGAAGTGGTTACCTTAATGTAGTTACCATTTAGAGATTTGCACTCTGTAACAATGTGTTTGGTTGTGAATCTTGAGCATTTGGTGCACACATTCTTCACAGGAATCACGTGGGTTTCTGTTGGTTAACTGGCTGAAGTCGAGTGCTGTTTTTTACCTTGAATAGTTTCCTGCTTTACAAGTTTTTATCCCTTTTTTTAAGAAAAAGAGGATGCTTGATTGAAACCTTCTGTGGCCTACATTCCCCTATAAATTTGCAACCACTGTTTCTGAAATAAAATAAGGAATTTCAAAACAAAATTCTTCGGTTTTTATAACATATAATTCTCCTACAGATTGGTGAAGTGGTTGATGGACCAGACAATACAGATCGTCCTATCCTTAATGGTGTTCAGTATGACTATGGTCAGTTTCCCATTTCTTTTCCTTGCACATTTGTTGAGGTTTACCTTCTTCACGCTCCTGTCTCAGAACTCTTACATCTCCCTCCTCAGTGTTTGACGTGGATATTGGAGATGGTCTTCCTATCCGTAAGCTGCCATACAACCGATCAGGTAACTTTTTCCTTGCTCATCATGAGGTTTTCACTTCACATGAACATCGCTATTTTGGCTTGATTATTTAGATATTGTACACTTTATGTGAGAGCAAGTTGCATGAGAATTACTGTTTGTTTGATCTCTAAAGTTCTTTTCTGTCTAGAAAAGGATAATGAATATCCCTTTGGCGATTAGTAATGAATTTTTATCCTACTAGATAATCCATATGATGCTGCTGACAAATGGCTTCTCAAGGAGAACCTTCCTCTGTCCTTCCGTGAGCAAATTGTACAGTTCATACTTCAAAATACTGGACAAAAGGACATGACTTTTGATGCATCTTTTCGTGATCCCTATACTGGCTGTAAGTATAATATCTTTGTTTAACAAAAGTTGATGTCTATTTAAATCAAATCTCTGTAATGTAACTTGTTCATTTGATTTTTGATATCTTGTATTCTGTCTCAGCCAGTGCTTATGTACCTGGACAACCTTCTTACTCTGGTAAAACAATTCACCTCATTCAATGCCCATAATCAATTTTTTGTCTCATGAATATTGTTGTTCCTGTGCTTTGACTCAGTTCTCACTAAATATTTTGTATCTTGCTTGTATATCAGCTGTTTCTGCAAAACCTACTTTCAAGCATATCCCTAAGGTTTGCTTTCATACAATTTATTTAGTAGTTACAGTTACTTTTAGCCTTTACACACAATTCTGTGTGTTGTACTGTAGCATATTGAGAAAGAAGTTTTTGAATTCTACACTACACTAAATCTGTGATCTGTCTTTATGTATAATTTTTTTTTTCACTTCACTAAATGGCTAACATGGTTCTGGGTATTGCTCATTGGTGAAAGGAGGGTACCAGAAGGACTCTAATAGATGTTACACAGTGAGGCCTTCAATTTATTGTGCTGTAAACTCATCTCAAGTTCATACTAGATGATGGCTCACTGTTCAGGATTTTCGTGGATGCATCAATTTGTGCATTCTCTATCATTTGGAGTTCATATTGTTAATAGTGTTGTTATGATTACCATTATTATGAGAATAATAAGACGGTGACAAACCTTACAGTTCAAGTTCTCGTCTTTATAAATAGTTGCTCTAGGTACAAGTATTTTTGTCCAATTACACAGTATGTTGTGTTAAAGCAGCAAGTCTCTTTACAAAATCTTCTTTTAATTTTGTGTTGTTGTCAGTTATTATAATTTTACTTGATAGACTGGATTTGATCATGTAACTTATGTTGCTAATCTGATTATAATTCTTACTTTTTTGCTTCTTCAAGCGAGTTTTGTAATATGATAGCTGATTTATGGTACTTCCTTTTTCCAGAAAGGGGTACTTCTTTTTGATACAGCTCAGTTTGATGGGATCCTTAAAAAGATTACTGAATTTAATAATTCTTTACTCTCCAACCAGGTAATCTACATGATCAAGAAGTTCAAAATTTTCCCTCAGTTGTTTATATGTTACATAATGGAGAAAATGTTTTGTCACTAGAAGGTAGCATATCACAGATATCAAGCCACCTGCTAGTGTTCAAACTTCATAAAATGTGTTCACTTCGTATTTATTCATGATCTTTTCAAAGTTCAGGATGCATACTTGAATATTTGTCATCTTCGGAACTGGAAAAATTAGTCTTCAAATTGAGCACCATGTTAGATCAATAAACCTGAATATTTTAGTATGCAAACTTGAATCTCATTACTTGTCACTATTACGCTTGTGATTCTATTCAGAATGTTTGAGTTCTCTGAGTAATGCGGTTCTTATGTCAATCTCATACAGGAACAGAAGAAATTGGCTTTGGCTGAGGCTGATGTTCCCAGACTGGGTGCCATTGTTAAAATTTTGAAAGATACTTCACATTATCATTCTAGTACATTGGCTGAGGCTGATATAGGCTTGTTGCTCAAATTGCTTAGGTCGTGGCCCATTGCTTCGATATTTCCTGGTGAGTTGATTTACCTTGTGAAATTTTGCTCTTTTGCTATTCCATTTCATTGAACTTAATGAAAACAGATTTGTTAATTTCTTTACTGTGCTTATGCAGTTATTGATATTATAAGGATGATAGTTCTTCACCCAGATGGGGCTAAACTATTTCTAAAGCGTCTGGAAGCAGAAGATGGTATGTAAAATGCAAACCAATTGTACTGGCCATTATTTATGGTTTTATATTTATTTCTGTTTTTGGTGTGTTGGAGACTCCTTGAGTTTCATACCAGATTTCCCCCCTTTCTTTCTGTATAGGTGGAATCTTTGTTAACTTTCTCCTCTTTTGCATCCAGATATATTATTGGAATTAATTAAGAAAGTAACTACAAATCCAAGAATTCCTGCAAATCTGTTGACCAGTGTCCGAGCTGTGACTAATCTGTTCAAGAATTCGTCCTACCACAGCTGGTTGCAAAAACATCACAGCATGGTTAGCATCCCTTTCTTGCAATTGTTTTATGACTTGATAACAGGATTTTGGTAATAATTTCTTGGAAGAATGATGTTAATATATTCGGTTACCTTGTTTTTGTGCTTTGTGCAGTATGCTTTGATGAACAAGATGCATATACTCATAATTTGTCTTATGTATGGAGCTGTCTGTTATTCTATTTGAAATTTTTGCTAATCTTTTTTTTTAATTTTTTTATTTATAATGATATACGTAGGCTAAGTTTCACCATACTTTTTTTTGGACATAATTCTGACTAAAGCGTGTGATTTACTATATAGCTAGTGTTAATTGTTCTGTTCCATCTTTTAACATTTTCTTCTCTTTTTAGTGAAAAGAATTCATTCCAAAGGAATGGTGTGATTTTGTATATGTTTTGGTTTTTTTCTGTTCCCTGTGATGGGGATACCTTGGTCCATTATTTGTGCTAACTGCGCTTGTTGGTTGCAGATTCTTGATTCTTTCTCAAGCTGTAGTTCATCTGCAAACAAAAATTTGCAATTGTCCTACTCTACCTTGATACTCAAGTAAGTTTTTGTCTTGACTACACATCATTGAACATAATTAGGTTGCTTATTTTTGCTAGAATTTACGTTATTTACATTTTTTTTATGTATATTTCTCACGTCTAGGGTTAAAATTTTTGCATATATTCCAAATTATAGATAAGCAGTCTCGCTGTTCAGGTTCAACCATACTTTGGTGCTTGTTTTGTAATACTTGAATTGTAATTGGATAATTTTTCTTTTCCTATTTGGAAAAGGAAAGAAGGGAGGGAAATTCGAGGAGCTTGGCCCTCCCCCATGCTTTGCCAAGTTAACATGCATGAGTAAAGAAGCACAGGCCATGTTTTTTAACATGTTAAGATCTCTGTTTATGTTCCATTAGTTCCATCATTGTGGTGATTTGCTAACATAATTGACTGTTGCAACACCCAAGATGATATAGGCTGACGCACAGTTGGCTACTCTGCCATGGCTGTCTGGTAGCTACCATCAACAACACAGGCTTTAAGAATTGCGATATGAAGGATCAATGGTGTTTTAAGCTTCTGCTAACCTTTAATTTTATTTGACAATCACAGTTATGCGGTGCTATTGATTGAAATGAAAGATCTAGAAGGTCAATCTCAAGTTTTATCTGCATCACTTGAGGTATGCTTGGAACTGTTACCTAGGGAAGATACTCAAATAGAGGACAGAAATGGGACTGTGGAAATGTGGTTTTTGACATTTTGTGCATTTCTAGATTATATAAACTATCAGCGTGACCAATTTTAGATGATGCTATGTCTTATTGTTAGGGTGAGAGTTACTACCGTACTTACTGATATGATAATTTCCCCAGATTATAGAAGACGAAAATGTTGATGTTGATTCCAAATTCCGTGCTTTTGTTGCTGTTGGATCACTGGTAAATTTATGTTTTTCATTTGGTCATTGAGTGGATGCGAAGTTGTGTCATTTATTGCGATGCAAGTGAAGCTGCTTTGCACATTGCAATTCAGCTTCACGTCACTGATCTATTCTGCCTGCACTATAACTTCTTCCTAACTCAAACTATAATTGTCAAATCCTCTTGAAACAGATGCTTGAGGGTCTTGTAAAGAAAATAGCACTGGACTTTGATGTTTTGAACATTGCAAAAGCCGCCAAGAATTCAAAGGAAATCAAAATTGCTGAAGTGGGAGCTGACATCGAGCTATTAACAAGGAGTGGTTGAATCTATTTTCAAGGGTGACAACCTATTCTCTCCCTCCAAAATGAATGTAAGTTATATTGAAAGTTCAATTTACATGTCAAATTTGGATTTTTTTTAAGGTACCCATGTACCAAAAACCCCGAGTTCATCATACGCGGTGGTAATTTTCTCCATCTATTTTTTTTCCAGGATACTTGTTAAAGGGTTTTGACTGATGGTCAGCGGGCAATATAGGTGAATAGGGCTTGTGATTTACGTTATTCGGGCGGATGATTATTGTGGGATTGTTTGGAAGACACTCATAGCAGCCAAGTGCCAAAAACCAGAGGGGTTAATTAACACCCAGAGAATTCATTTGACCATTAAACATCCCTCGCACCCGTCAAGAAAATTGCAGAACCTTTCTCCTGTAATTGCTACTTTTTAACTACAAAATTCTTGTTCCTACGTTGCAAATTCCAATGATATATTGCTTTTGTTAATTTTCTTTTTTCCAAAAATTGCTCTTAAGTCGAATCATACACCCAATGGGCAATTCCCATGCAGAGGTCAACGTATTTGGTACCATGAAGAGTATAATCCGTTCCTGTCAACATGAGACTATGCCATTTCTGTTGATTGCATTATGATCTGTTAGGCCCTTTTACAAAGTACAATTCATCGTCATTCTTCGTTTTCTGGTTCAAATTTCTCCAGCTTTATTTCCTTTTCAGAACTAGCGGTCGTGGTTTAACTCGCTCACAAATTAATAAAGCAAATTAAGTGAAATAAATCAATATCGCAAAAATGGCATAAGAAGCTCAAATATATAACTGTATTGAAGTATACAAATTTGACCCTAGAACTGCTATGTAACCGCCTAAATTCACTTCCACTTGGCGTAGAACTTTTCATCACCCGACATCAACATTCTTTTCAACGGGATCTGTACATTCCTGTGTGTAAGATGCAAATGTCTTGGAATAATCCTTTTCTCCAGACTAAACCCGAAGTACTGAGGAAACGCCTTCAATTCTTCGACACTCAATTTCATATGTTTCACTAGATACTCAAATTTTGGTAACAAATTATTCTCCAGCCCATATCCAAAAATGGCCGGATATCTCGCACAAGCATTTGCTGCTTCCTCGTACGAGAAACCTATGCTCTGCAGAAATGTAATCTTCTTCCGAAGCTTCTCCACCCGCGTGTTCAACAAATGGGCGTTCAAATTGGTGGGCCGGTTCAAATTCTCAACTCCTACTTGGCGAAGAAACCGGAAAGTAGGTCGAAGACAGAACTCAACGTCCGAGAAGAGGATACTGGGGCACCGGAGTATCAAGGCGCACGATTCCTCAACAGAGGCGGGAAGCTCATGAGCTAAGAAATCGAAAACGGGAGCAATGTCAGTGAATTGGAAGTGATCGGAGAAAAGTTGAGGGCAGAGGAAGGCGAGTCTAGGGAAATCGGCGTCGGAGAAGCCCTTTGATTTGAGGAAATTGACGGTGTCCACAATGTGATCGACGGCATCGGGGAGAGGGAGGTTGTTGGGTTTGGTTTGGGGGTCAATGACGCCGAGAATTTTGAGTTCACGGAGGTTTTCACGGTAGGCTGTGCGGAACTTAAGATAAAATGCGGTGGATTTAGGGTTAGGGTTGGCAGAGATGGGGTGAGAGCGGGAACGAGAAGGATGAGAGAAAGAAGAAAGCGAAAGAGTATGAAGCATTTTGTGGGCTTAGCGGGCAATGGCGGAAGGGAAGGGGATAACGATAATAAATTTCCGATTTCGAAATTAATTAAAAGGAAATTTCTCTTTCTATCAAAATAAATGGAAATAAAAAGTTAAAACTATCCCCAATGGCTAAAACTAAAGACCAAAACTGTCGACTTTTATACACAGTGATTGAAATCCAGAACAAGATTTGAGGAATTGAAGACCAGAAAATGCAGGAAAATCGAGCTACAAATGTGCATAAAAGTAAACATGCCCGGATTGCTGAAGCGGAGAAAAAAGAAGAATGCAAATGAAATAGAAGTTGAAAAGAGAAGAGTAAAAAATAAATAAAAATTGAGATAGTTGTTAACTGAGAGAGTGGAAAATCTAGGGGAAAAGATGAAGCGAGAGGGGGAGGAGAAGTTGAAGAGAAAGAGAAACCTGAGACTGTATGGCGCGAAAGAGAAGCCCGCTGCAACGGTTTTCCTATTCGAGCTTGTTAGGGCAATGGCGGAAGAGAGGTAGATAACGATACTAACCGATAAAATTCTTCTGAAGCAGAAAACAAAAAAAATCCCATCGAGATTTAACCTCGGGTTAACGGATTCAGAGTTCAATGTCCTGACCACTAAACCCTGGGATCTCAATGTCCGGTAACTACTAATTTTGTTTTAAACTTTTATAAGCCTTAAATTTTTGCGTTTGTCTACCTCATGCGTGTCTAAGTAGTTTTCCGTTTTAATGAAAATACGCTAATAAAAAAAGTTTATCTTTAGGTGATGTGTCTCACTAGGGGGTCATCATAATAAAAAAAATCTTTTCTTGGGATAAAACTAACCGCTGTGGTCGTTATTCCTCTATCACTGAACTCACCCGCACAGCCCTCAGCCTTGTTCGCCTTCAGTTTCTTCATCGATGAAGGCATTGAATTGTCCCATTAGGCCCTCAATTTCACTACTCTGCAAAACCCATTCCCTGAAAGGCTCTTTCTTTAACCCCTTCTTCAAATCCAAGCCATTCTCTGACAATACCAATATCTTAGGTCTCCATGCACAGAGGACCTTTCTGCTTCCCATCGCTTGTACACTCAAGAAGCCTCGAGACCTCAAAAACAAAGCGAAGAGCGTATCCAAGAAGATTGTGTTGTCAGAAGCGGTTCCGCCTCCACTAACGGAGGACGACGATGGCTTTCGAGGTGGTGGAAATGGGCAGCCTCCGGAAAGCTCAGGGAGTAAAGGCGGTGTTTCTGGGATGGGGAAGGTGTTGATAAAAAGGGTATTGACAGTTCTGTCTAATTTGCCTTTGGCTATTGGGGAAATGTTCGCCATTGCAGCTTTGATGGCTTTGGGTATGCAAATTAAATTTCTCTTCCTTTTTCTACTTTAAGGTAGCTGAATTCAATCGACACTGTTTTTCATTGAATATGTCAGTTACTTAATATATAGTGGGAAAAATTGCAATCACTAAGATGCTCCTTTTCCTCGTTAATTAGAAGATACATTCAACTTCTTTCAAAAAGAATTTGCATTATTAAAAAAGAATTATGAAAAAAAAAAGAATTTTGTGAATGAACTTGGTGAAAAAACAAATGTTATTGTGACTTTTGCATCTTCCAATGTGCTTTACTATGACCAAAACGACTAGATATGAATCTTCTCACTTCTGTGACAGGAACCGTTATTGAACAAGGTGAGGCTCCGGATTTCTATTTCCAGAAATACCCTGAAGATCATCCAGTGTTAGGATTTTTCACTTGGAGATGGGTTCTCACCCTTGGTTTTGATCACATGTTCTCATCACCTGTATTTCTTGGATTGTTGGTTCTTTTTGGTGCATCCCTTATGGCCTGCACTTATACAACACAAATCCCACTTGTAAAGGTCGCAAGAAGGTTGGGCTGTGAATTACAGCTTTTACATGTCTGTGATGGGATATGTGTGTGTGTAGTTTTTGGTTACTAAAGGTCTAATTTGTTTCATAGATGGTCATTTTTACACTCTGCTGAGGCCATCCGTAAGCAGGAATTTTCAGAATTGTTGCCAAGAGCATCAATCCAAGATGTGGGCACCATACTGATGGGAGCTGGATACGAGGTTATAACTTAAAAACTCTGCAATTTGCTCTAATACTTCCTAGATATATTTTCAGTTGCTTAACAAAAGGGTATAATTCCTTCAAATTTATTATTCCAATCTTGGCCGGCTAAAACTTTTATGCTTTCCATTGATTTTCCTTTATTGTGTCATTTAAGTTTAATCTTCCTTAAATTAAATGATTGAAATCAGTTCAGGAAAATACTTGAAAGCTCAGAATTTTCAAAATGAACTCAGTTTAAGGGAAAAATAAAAAGTTTCAATTCAATTTTAGATGGCCAGGACATGTGGCGAAGTGATTTGCTATTGACTAAGGAATAATAATTTGTAGTTACTGGCCAATTATAAACTTGAATATCTTCTCACCATCTCAACTGGACTACTTTTGATATTGGATTAAAGGTATTCTTGAAAGGCCCCTCTCTATATGCTTTTAGGGGGCTTGCTGGTCGGTTGGCCCCAATCGGCGTACATTTAGCGATGCTGTTGATAATGGCTGGAGGAACGCTCAGCGCAGCTGGGAGCTTTAGAGGTTCAGTCACAGTGCCACAGGGATTGAACTTTGTTGTAGGAGATGTTCTGGGTCCATCTGGGTTTCTCTCTTCTCCCACAGAAGCCTTCAACACAGAAGTTCATGTTAACAAATTCTACATGGATTATTATGATAGCGGAGAGGTAAATCATGGTTTCTAAGAACTCTGTTATTGTAACGAACAACACTTTAAGTTGAAGTAGCGGATTTGCAAAATTCTTATTTGATTACTGTCAGTCTTATTGTGAATATGAAATTCTCATTTTTACTTGCTTGAACTGGCTGCTTAATTTGTTATTTACATTTTGGTTTGTTACAGGTTTCACAGTTCCACACTGATCTTTCTCTCTTTGATATAAATGGGAAGGAAGTACTGAGGAAAACAATTAGTGTAAATGATCCATTAAGATATGGTGGTATCACTATATACCAAACTGATTGGAGTTTTTCAGCACTGCAAATTCTGAAGGACAACGAAGGACCTTATAACTTGGCTATGGCACCTCTACAGATCAACGGAGATAAGAAACTATATGGTACCTTCTTACCAGTCGGTGATGTTAACTCACCTGATGTGAAGGGAATGTAAGAAACTTCATAGGTCTTTTAGCATGAATTGTATCTTTATGTTTTCCTCATTGTTTTTGCTTCTTCTGTCAAATTTCAGATCTATGCTTGCTCGTGATCTGCAATCAGTTGTGCTTTATGATAAAGAAGGAAAATTTGCAGGAGTTAGACGACCTAATTCAAAGCTACCGATCAACATAGATGGCACAGAAATTGTTATTGTTGATGCAATAGGAAGTAGTGGCTTGAACTTAAAGGTGCTTCCTCGAATTTTAGTTGCCCCAAACTATTTATTTAATTCTCACTTAGCTCTAAAGGTTTTATTCTTATGAACATTACTTTTGCAGACTGATCCTGGTGTACCAATTGTATATGCTGGATTTGGCGCTCTCATGCTCACTACCTGCATCAGCTATTTATCCCATTCCCAGGTAAAATTTCTGCAAAAGATTTTCATTCATTAATTTTAATGTGAGCTCTTGAGAGCGATTACTTCCTTTTCTTTTCTTTTTTAAACCCTCCAGTCAAAGAAAGGGACAGTCTTCTATTTTATACAGGATATTAAAATCTTCTAGTCAAAGTGTCTTCTACTGCAAGTAAGATAATATCAATGTCATTTTCAATGAAGCAATTGCGTTGAACAAATGACATGAAATATGTTATAGAAATGGCAAATCCTTGGAATTCTTAATGTATGACTTAGCTGAAATATATGATTTTATATTGAACCGTTTGGTTGATTGTTTGGTGAATTCAAAGATATGGGCAATCCAAGATGGGAGCACAGTGATTATTGGAGGGAGGACTAACAGAGCAAAGGCTGAATTCCCAGAGGAGATGAACAGCTTGCTTGATAAAATTCCTGAAATTGTTGAGTCTTCTGTGTCTGAGCAAGCTGATGTCATTAGGGGTTAGCTTATAGCTTTTGAAAAGTTCGAGGATTGGAAGAAGAAATAACCATTTCATTTGGATCATAGCAAAGATGAAGTCCAAGGAACTTCGATTTTCAAACAGAGATTGAACCCTTCCCATGAGTTGCTCAAGCATTATATATACTATTGCTGATACGCATTCAGGATATATTTTCAATTTTGTTGTATAGTAAGACAGATATTTGAATATATATTTTTTGGATGCCAAGACTGATTTCTTGATGAATATAAGATTATTCTTTGTATTCTATTGCTTCCTTTTGGTGTCATTTATTCAATTTTTTTCTTCCTAAAAAAAAAAGCATTATTTATGCATCCTCATATTTATATAGTCTCCTTGGTCAACTAAAATGCATGAACATGATAGTTTTTCATGGTTTCTTTAGGGTAATTATTTTGTTCCCATAAAGCAAGCACACCGCTCATTTTGTGGACTGACTTTATGAGAACTGGAAATTTATTAAACAAAAAATGCATAGCGAAACTCATATTTTGCTTTTATTTCCTTAAGGACTACAAAAACTAAAAAAGTGCCACATTCAGCAGTATGCGGTATCGGGTGGGATTCTGTCAGCTACCAACAGTCACAGATAACTTTAACGGCTCACTTCTAAGATTTCTGTAATGAAGACTTTCTCACGTTGATGAGTTTTAGTAGAGTAATATATCATGAGTAATGAATGTATCTAGTTTGGTTTACATTGACGGAGCTCGAGCGGAACCACTTACGCGAAGTGCCATGCTTCTTTACGTTTAATGTCAAACACCTTGATAAGAACATCTTCAACAACCTGTTTGAAATTCAAAATAACATTCATCAAATTGAACAGCAAGAAGTTCTTGTGAAGTAAACAATTGTTACTAGCAGCAGAACTACGCTACAGAAACTTAATAAAAGAATGAGAATCAAATACAACAGGATTGATCACATTACCTTGTCCGGTGTGGAGGCGCCAGATGTTACACCAATAGTTATTGGACCCTTGGGCAGCCAGTTTTCCTTCTCTACCAGTTCGCCATGCTAATAGAACAAGGAAATTAAAAACAGTTATTAGGCCAAATAGTGCTAGCCGCCGAAGACAAGATATGAATTTCTACATTATTTCATGCTTAGTTGCTTACATTTAATTTATGTGATATCTTGTTTCCTTCAATTCTTTGCTCACTGTCAACCCAGTAAGAAGGTATTCCACGTAACTCAGCTATCTCTTGCAGGTGGGAAGTATTGCTGGAGTTCCATCCACCAACTACCAACATAAGATCCATATCTTTCTCCACCAGCTTGTACATTGCATCTTGTCGCTCCTGAAATGGATTGAAGAACCAACTCAACGAACATATACAATGCCCAGAAAAATTGACACAAATATTCTATGCATGCTTCTAATTAACTTATACTTGGACTCAGATGACTAAAGAGGAAAAAGAAAAATTAAAAAACTTCAAACTACCTGAGTAGCGTCACAGATTGTGTTGAAGCTTATGAAGTGTTCATTGACGTTTTCCACACCAAATTTGCGCATCATTGACCTCTCCACTAGTTTCCCTGAAAAATGTGTAGTACATAAATATCTCCAGTATAAATGTGTGTGGGTGTGTTTCAAGGAAGTGACAAAATGAAAGTTAATTTGTACTGATTGAGAAATAATAGCTAACCAATCTCTTCAGTCTCTCCCTTGAGCATTGTTGTCTGATTAGCAATGCCTACTTTTATCAGGTCAGTATCCGGATCAAAGCCCTCAGAAATTGCAAACTTAAATTTCTGCACAATGGAAATATCCAAGAAATAATCATATCAAAGTGATTAGCACAGAATTCAGTGAACACGATCAATTGGATATCAAAAAACCGTACCTCTAAGAAGGCATCCTTCGTTGAGCTGGATCCGTTAAGTTCACCACCAAGAATGTAGTCAGACACATACTCAGCCTAGACGAAGTTAATAAAGGTGCGACATTATAGCATGATAAAAACATCAAACACTGTATCTGCTCATTCATCCAGCATTTAAAACTAACTGCAGCTTTAAACAAACCTCTTCCATATTCTTCACAATGATATACTTTCCCGCAAAAGATGCAGTCGCCACAGTCTCTTCGTGGGAATATTTACCGTGTATGATAGAGGTATACTCTCCTTTCTTGTGCTTCTCAACAGTATTCCACACCTTCAAACATTTTATTGAAGATATCTTAACAGAACCCAGCGGTTTATGGAGTATGATAAATGAATTGATTTTAATTAAGCAACTCAACCGCAAAAATTCATCTCTACATATAGGTACCTTTGAAACCCATGGACAAGTTGTATCAACAATTTGTACATTTTTCTCACTGAAAGTCATCATTTCATCCACTGCAGCTCCAAAAGCAGGCAAAATCACAACATCACCCTTGTCTACAACATCATACTGTTTTTTCCCTCCCTCAATCGGAATATTCTGCACTTTCATCTCCTCTAGCCTCTGCGTTTAAATTTTACTAGGTTCACTAATGATTGTAATTGACTAGAAACAGTGACACAAAATTATCTAATGCCTGAAAATATTGCAAGTAGAAGAAACAAGACCATGATCAAGATGACCTGGAAAAATGACAAAATATTTCAAAGGGCCTTAAAACGGTTTTTGTCGACTACAAAAACTGCACAATATAATATCTACCATCAGTCCACAGATTGCGTTCTTAGTTGAGAACGTATCAAAAAATCTCTCTCTAATACAACAACGGGGCTTATTTCAATTTGGCCCCTCTAACAAAGTCTTCCAAAATGAAATAACTCTACTTCCTCCAAATGATTATTAGAACTAGAACACTCAATTTTTGGTTTTATAACCAAACATGCCTATCACATACCAACTACCAAGTAGAAACAACCCCCCATCCCACCCCACCCCAACAAAAGTCCGTATAAAGTCGAGATCAATTATTGGCAAAAAAAAAAAAAAAAGTGGAGATCAATCAATGACAGCAATAGAAATAGCAGGGACCTTGTTAACAGTTGGGTTGTGAATGATTTCATTGGTAAGCCATATTTTCTCAGTAGGAAACTGTTTTCTCGCCTCGTAGGCAATTTGAACAGCTCTCTCGACTCCCCAGCAGAAGCCATAGGATTCAGCCAATCTCACTGTGACGTTACCCCATGTATGCTCATTTCCATTTTCCTTCAAAGTCTTAATGATGTTACCTGAAATTCCAAGCGAGGTCATACAAAATGAGCCAGACACGGTAAACAATACGGGATCTCAATTCTCGGGAATTAAAAAAAATCTATCAAAGTCCATAATAGTCAACTAAATCATACTTGTATACTCCTGATTCATGAGCTCGAGGGTCTCTTCCTTATGACCAAACCCTTTGCGGTTATAATTCTTGCTCCTGGTTAGGTTCTTGCGGAACACCTTGGCATCGAAATCTGAGTCGACAGCCATGGAAGATGAAGAAGAATCACCGGAGCACTTGACTGAGAGAGGCCTCCGACATCGAAGATTTACGATCTTGGGGAGATTCTCCGTCAAGGCAAGGCTCGATCGCGTAGAAGGGAGACGACAAAGTTGGTGAGGAGTAGCGGCCATCGGAGCTGGAGACAGAGTCGTGCAAGAGCAGAGTGAGCGTATGGAGTTTGGCTCGGACGCATTATATATCCGACGACGTCTGACTCTCGAGTAACACGTGTTCCATGAATTTAGAATTTCTTGAAATCATGAAATCACTTATTTAACAAAATATATACCACTATAAAACTCCAATAAATTAATAATTTAATTATTAGTTCCTAAATTGAACAAGCTAGATCCAATGAAAGGATTTTTAAACTTTACGTAGACAAAATTTGGTAATAATTAAATATACTCTCCCATCGTATATAATCTCCCGTATTAGTTCTTAATACAACATTCGTTATATTTAATGAAATATTCATGATACGCTTTAAAAAACTTTATTGTTTCTTTTATTTTTAACTTTCATCTCATTTATTTTCATTCAATTAATTATATCAATAAAAGAGTTTAATAAAATATTATAACTATTTATATTTCTTAATTAATTAAAAAAGAAAAAAGTTGTGTTAAACTCTCCACAATCAATATAACACTGTTGAGTTTCTTAGCATTTGGAGGTTGAAATTGTTAATATAATCTTATAAAAAGGAAATAAGAGGATTTATTACCAGTGTTTGATTGAAACATGTAGAATGTGTTGAATTTGTAGGTAGGTAGGTAGGAGACGTGACTGAGGATGTGGAGCTTAGCGAGGAGAGAGTCCTGGGCATGGCGGCTGCCGGCTGGCACATTTTGCGCGGGCGAAATTACGAGCGAAACAACGTCGTTTTGACGAAGTGACAGATCATCCCGCGCTTTTGGGAAACTAATTTAACTGCTGGATCCGCCTTCAATCCCATGTGTCTTCTTTTTCGTGGGGGGGCTGAGCACGTGTTTTCGTTAATTTCAATAATTCGATCTCATTTTTATGCATGCATTTCAGGATCCACGCGATAAAAATGCTGGAAATGAAATAGGACGATGTCACGGTACTATATGAGATTTATCTTATCATTTTATTCATCTGGTTTTATTTAGGTTTTATTTTGAATTCTTTTTCCTCATGGTAAAAAGGATTCATTTAAAAAAAAAATGCATCTAAAGCTTTTAATACTTTCTAAATCAACCTATATTCATCTCCTTTTTTTAATCTAAGAGTGGACTCAATTAGTTTGCAAACTATTTGTAAACAAATAAAAGTTTTACCCCATCTCCCTACTTAATTAATTAATTTAAATAGATAAAAAATTAAATAAATTATTTAATTATAATAAATATGATTTGATCACTCTAAAATATCTATATAAATAAATATAAGTATATTTATTATCTAATCATGCTATATACATAAAAAACATTTTATTGATAGAGACAAAATTAATTTTAATTATTTTTATATCTCAAAATAATTAGTTTATAAATTGTCAGTTATGAGATGATACTTGATCTTTATTATCTTATTACATTACAACTAAGTCCTTATTTAGTTCCAAACAAAAAATAAGTTATTTCAATTTTGTTGACTAGTGCAAGATGGAGTTAGATGGTTTATTTTTCCTCTAATTCCGCCTTCATTTCATTTCAAGCTATGTTAAACATTAACTGATCACCAGTCCTTCAATGAAATCGGCCACCTTGATCTAGTCTTTCAGATATTTTTTTTTCCTACCTACAAAATACTGACACGAAATGTCACTTAAGAAAGTTTGAATTTTCCCCACTGGACCCAGATATAAACAATATTCTAAGATAGCATATGTTTCCGGATACATCTGAAATGATTTTCTAATGATATTTTATAATTGTCTGCGCCAAAAGTCACGGTTGACATCTAGAAATCAGGAGTTCAGGACAGTCAGGAGAATTAGTCAGAGAAAAAAAACATTAGGAGGAAGCTTTGGAATCTAAGTTGATTCGTTTGGTTATTTAATTTTGAAGTAAACTATTTTGACCATAACCCAAACGAGGGGGAAAAAAGCTAGTTTGACTTGTGCACAATTATATGTTAATTTTATTTGTTTTTAAAATACAGAGAAAATTTAAATGTATTTTTATTGCATGTGTCAAAGTATGGTAGGGTAGTGGTGTTGGACTGTTGGGGCAAAAAACAAAAACGTGGTAGGCATGATGATCGTGGGGGTGGGCCTGGGTCGAATGAAACTCATTTGCCAATTAATAGCCCAACTACCCTCTTGTTGGAATCTCTCTCCATCTCCATCTTCATCTTCATCTTCATCTCTGGAAACTAGGAACTGACAATAATTAGTAAGAAAATACCTGAGAAGATCATTGTATACAGTTATATTTATTACAGCTACATCACTCATAAGCTTCCTAAAAACTAAACAACATCAATTCGGATCATAGCATCCCTAGGAAACAACTATCATCAAGAGCTTACCAGCTTTTGCCGTTTGGAAGATGCAAATCAAAGCTTGCGAATTTACCTAGTGAATTTTTCTGTGTTATATATACCACAAAGACAAAGTTACCCATCATTGATTTCAATGATTTTATGTAGAGCAGTTTTTTTTATATATATGCAGAGACTTGAATTTGTGAGCTACGATATTGTATGTGGTGACGTATGATGTGGGGGCCATCATATCCGCTTGTGTGGAGGTTGGCGTTCTGGCTAATTCTGAAAGATATCCATGGATAAACATCAAAACTACTCAAATTCCGATTTAACATTGATCACTCATATACAGAAAATCTTCCTTCCTTCTATCTTCTAACCATGGAGGGTTTCTCCGTGCAATCATTGACCTTGACATCCATTCCCTCCTCTTTATCACAAGGACCGGTTTTGGAGAAACCTTCCGGTTATGTCAAGCTTCTGAAACAATTGGATTTGACCAAGTACCCATCTACCACAAATGCCTCAAAGCTGAAAGTTCGTAGCATTCGAGCTCAAGCTTCGGGTGAATTACTTACTATCCTACTGCATTTATTCATCAAATCGGTATAATCTACCAAAAATATTTTGCTCTCCGTGCGTCATTGATCTTTATGAACTTGTTTTAGGTTCAACAACATTCAGTCCAAATACGGCAGAGGCCGTTCCTGGGAAAACAGATTCCAAGGATGACAACGTAGTATTTATTGCCGGGGCAACTGGTAGAGTTGGTTCACGAACTGTGAGGTACACTGTTTACTGGGCATTTCAACTTTAAGTGGGTTCAGATAAATTTTAGGACCATGTTTGCAAAATGCTCAGTATTGCTTCATTCAGGGAGCTAATAAAGGTTGGATTCCGGGTGAGAGCTGGAGTTAGAAATGCCCAGAGAGCGGAATCACTAGTGCAGGTAAATTTTCTGGTGTAGATGAGAGTGATTTAATGGTCTTTTTCTTAATTAATATATGAACATACGCAGAGTGTTAAACAATTGAGACTTGACGCTGCGAATGCAAGTGAAAGGAGTCAACGTAAGTGACAAAATGCTTTGAAATTTTCATCTTAGTATGGGTTGAGAAATGCCGCTATATTAAATAACAGGTTATTTTTGGCTTTTAGACCAGCTGTAGAAATGCTTGAACTAGTGGAATGTGATTTGGAAAGAAGAGATGGGATTACATCGGCATTAGGGAATGCATCAACCATAATATGCTGCATTGGTGCCAGTGAGAAGGAAGTTTTTGACATCACTGGACCCTATCGTATAGATTATCTAGCTACCAAAAACCTAGTCGAAGCTGGTATAAAAATTTTCATTATTTGTGTACTTGCCAGTTTCATTGTTTGATTCAACCTGGTCCAACCTGTTAAATAGTTATCAGTTTTTGTCATTTTGTTGATTATTTATGATTTGCAATCAGCTGAATTACATTATCCTAAATGTTGAAATCATTTTTTCTCTTCAATAAAACTTGCAGCAACTGTTGCCAAAGTAAATCACTTTATATTAGTTTCTTCTTTGGGAACAAACAAATTTGGCTTTCCTGCGGCTATTCTCAAGTGAGTAAAGCTCTATTGAATGGTTGTCTTATTGAGTGATGATGAAGTCTTGGATATAAAGCTGTATAGATATTTTTGAGCAGTTCAACTGATTTCTTATTTCTTCCTCTGAAGTTTGTTTTGGGGAGTTTTATATTGGAAAAGAAGGGCAGAAGAAGCATTGATAGCCAGTGGACTTCCATACACAGTGAGCCATTATGACACTAATTGCACTTCCAAGTGCAGAGTTCCATGTTCTAATTACTACACTTATTCAGATAGTGAGACCTGGAGGCATGGAACGGCCTACCGATGCTTTCAAGGAAACTCATAATATAACCCTTTCAACGGAAGATACTTTATTTGGTGGTCTGGTGTCAAATCTTCAGGTATTCATCATGTAAAATCGTTTCCTGGGTTTACTATCTATTTATGATAGATAGCTGGAAGTTCTTAACTGTTACTTCTTCTATCTCAAAAATACCATATTATTGTAGCCAAAAGTGAGCTTTTACCTCTTTATGCGAGAGGTTTCTAATGAGTAGAGTGATAAGCTCTAGTTTTGTAGTTAGAGATTGAACCGTTTTATCCATACCTTTTTATTTTTTTCCTGCACATACGGTACAAATTATCTGCATCAGATTTGTATCTTTATTCAGAACAAATTATTAATACAATATTCATGCCGTTGTTATTGATCTTTTATTTGAAATACATTACAATCTCCTCTTCTGAAACGGCATCTTAGGATTTGATTAATGGATCGATTTATTATAGATTGCAGAACTCATGGCAGTAATGGCCAAGAATCGTGATCTTTCATATTGCAAAATAGTGGAGGCAATTGCTGAGACCACTGCACCACTGATCCCCATGGAAGAACTTCTTGCAAAGATACCTTCTCAACGTGCTGACAATTACCCACCCAAGGTATTACAGTCCTTGAATGGACAGATACTGCATATTAAGTTCAACCAGATCAGAAACTTAATTTTAGCATCAAATATGGAGTTTGGTACCAACAGACTTTAATGATTCAGTTCCTGTTTATGGGTCTAATTTGTGCTCGAGTTATCAGTTACTTCAGATGAAGATAAATCATTTCAAATCAAAAGGATCAGATTGGATCTGAAATTCAAAGCTAACTATCCTGCCTTGTCATTATTTACAAGAAATACAAGTTTATTAACCTTTTTGTGGGATGATTCAGACACCTGATGTTGCAGCTGACAATCCAGCACCCTCTGCTAGTGTTGTGGTAGAGGAACCCAGCATTACTACTCAGAAAGAAACAGCACAACCAAAACCTGTAACTAAACAGACACTTTCTCCTTATACTGCGTAAGCCATATTACTCATGTTGCCTTGATAATTAGTTATATAGCCCTTTTATATGTAGTTTCATGTTGTTGTCTGATAATTGAGTTAGTACACAAATGTGCCATATGAGACTCGAATATTTTGGTTCTGCATTTCCCGTGTTTGATTCTAGATAAAGCTTCCTGTAGACTGTAAGCGCAGTAACATAAATTTTCTATTTACTTTTTCAGTTATGAGGATTTAAAACCACCATCATCCCCTTCTCCGTTGAAGCCTGATGCAGTGCCTAAACCTAAACCTAGTGCTTCTGATACTCCAAGCAGCATTCAAGAAAAGGATGGCATTTCTCAGATATCTTCCTTAGCAGGACCAGTAGCAGACTCTCTCTCTCCATACGCAGCGTAAGTCATTATATAAACGCCTTTCTCAAATTTTAATGCTCACTGTTGTGGTTTTTACCTGCGAATTTTTTGTTTGGGCAGCTATGAGGATTTCAAGCCTCCCACGTCACCAACCCCAACACCAAGTACCTCCAATGATAAACCTCTTGCTGCCTCAGCAATGGATTCTGCACCCCAACTTCCAGTATCTGAAATAACTACGTCTACCAGTTTCACCGAACCTGGTCCTTCTCAGGATTCAAAATCTTCTTATTCTCCCTTCCCTGTGTAAGTCTAATCTTATTCTCAGCTTGGTTTTCATTTTTGTAGTCTAGTTGGCCCAGTTCTTAGATGTCTTGGACAGTCTGGGTTTGATTTTCTTCTCTAAGGCCTGCTGCTATGTTTGCAGATACCCTGACTTGAAGCCTCCTTCTTCACCATCCCCGAGGGCACCTGGTGTATCAACCTCATTGGTGCCTGAGATTGATTCAGGAAATGGTCCTGCAGCTCAGGTTCCAGTAGCAGATAAACCAAGTGATGAACAAAATCTTAATGAACCAAAGCCAAGACCACTCTCTCCATATACCATGTGAGTTTCTTCTTGCTTCAAGTGACTTCTCTCTGACTTTGTTTTCCAAATGGTGTATACATAGTAATGTTTTCTTAAACATGCAGGTATGAAGACATGAAGCCTCCTGCGACACCATCGCCTTCCCCGAAGAATCATACTAATTAAACAGACATGGAAGCAGGTACGGTATAGTTCAAAAGATAATATAGGGAGTGAATGAAATGGAAGAGTGGAAACAACATGTGTGTATGATCAATTCTTCGAGAAGTAACTTGTTACTGGATGACCTTTTCTGGCGGAAGAGAACTACAAGGATTATTGTTTTGTGACATGTAAAATGCAGCAAGTTCAGTGTTTTTGCCATCTCATTGAGTATATATTTAGCTTAACACTAACCGATCTCGAGGGTTAAGCTAAAATACGTATCAAGGGTGAAATCACTGAATTATTAATTGTCATATTCATTTATATAATATAATTATATTATCGATATAATTACGGAATGCCTCTGTTTTTCACTGAGAATCATATCTAAGCTTTAAAATCTAACTTCCGCAATTTTGTTTTTTTAAATCTGCAAATAGTCATGTTGCTCCACTTTTTGGCCAATCACTTCACTTTTATAAGTTTTTTATTAAACAAAAAAAATGCTCCACACACAACTACTACAATTGAAAATTTAACCTCTATATTATCAAAATATATTGTAGGTCAATTCAAATTAACTCACACTTAACCAAATTCACTGAGTAACTCTAATAATTTATGGAGACTAATTTGGAAATTGTAAAATATAAAAATTAAACTAAAAATAAATGGTCAGTACGAATACTAGAGCTGAATTTTCCTATATCATTTTTTAGATTATTTTTTCATTTGTATGGCTTTTCTTTTTTCCCATAAAATACATCACTAGCCAAAAAAAAAAACCAATACATCACTATATCTCACCTTACACATCGTCAAGATTCAAGAACCACTTCATGACTTTCAATTTATTAGCAAGAACCGTTAACAGTTAAACCTCTCATTCAGCCATCAAGGAACTATATATATAACAGTAGGTACTCTTTAGTCTGACGGGACTTGCTACTCTTCACTATTCCAAGTTGCTTCTACAGTAAGGTTCCATGCTGGAAGGCTCGTCCGGATTCCCCTGTTCTTCACTCGCTACGATCACCGGGTTTGATCAAATCGTAGTTCTATTTTCACCCATATTTTTTTGTCCAAGTTCTTTTACACGCATGCCATTGGTTTCACCGTTTACGTTAGCACGTAATATCGTTCTTTCTCATCTGATTTGTTAGTGGGCATGGAGGAATATCATAGCAGCGAAACGAAGATTACCAACACTCCGATCAGGGGTTCGCGGACGACTTTGTAGATGAGGTGGACCACGATTCTAAGTTGGTCGCTGGCACTGCTAAGGGTCCCGCAATTAAGGTAATTGAAATTTGATCATCTTGGTTTCTTGTTGCTCTAGCATTTGTGGAGCGAGTGGATGAGGGAATCGCAATTTTCTTCCTTTCTCTCTCTCTTTATTGCTTCTTTTTATTCCCTAGGGGCTCACGCTTGGCTTTATTGTTGTTTTCAGCTATGGAGAACTCCTTAGGCCAAGAGGCGAAGCGGGAAGAAAGCCGTCATGCTTATGATCATTATAAAGCTCATATGGAGTCCTTATAAGAAAGCAGATTGAGAGAATCTACAGTAAAGAAGATGATGGACTATTTTACCGCCGGAGACTATAGCTGGGTAAATGATGGAGTCTCCACACTGGTGAGGTCTAGGCGAGCCCTATCATATTCATACCCATTTTAACTTTATATTTTTGAAGGGGAGCTATTAAAACATGAAATCTCAGACGAGGAAAGGGAAATAGAACACAACTTATTTAGGGATAATCGGGAGCAGCTTGGGGAATATGTTGAGAAGCTCTCTGAAATTTTGAGAGAGCCCTTTGAAAGCAGTAACGAGGTTTCGGATATAAGGATGCAGGTTATCAATTTGTCAGCAGTTATTAACAAGTTTTGTGAGCGAATGTAAGTGCTTCTTCTGTAAGTTACATCGTGTGCTCTCACTTTTGACACTAACGATTGTGATTTTTGTTTGAATTGAAGGTATGAGTTCATCCAGAATGATTTATTGGGTTCTCTACCACATGGCAATGGCATCCACAGGATAGCTCCATACAAGTTATCGAAGCAATACTGAGTGAAGTAGGAATGGTATATACAGCAGAACTTGATCTCTGTTTATTGGATATTAATTACACACATTTTGTTAAGGTGACATTTATTTCAACTTCTGTGTATATATACTCACGTATGAGTATGACAGTATAAGTGGTGCAAATTGAAATAATATGAGTTGTAATATAATTCACTTCTCTTTTCTATACTTAAATATTTCATTTTTTTTATTAAAAAGAATATATGCCAGAAATGTGGTGAGTGAGGGAGAAAGATGATTTGATGTAGCCAACTTGCATTGAGAATCATCATGTTCATGCTCCAACGGATGGCTAGCAACGAGCATATCCATCCCAATTCTAATTATGTACAGACAATCTTAATTGATATATAAACTCATTCCTATTCAATCTCACGTGTTACGGTAACTTACAAATAAGATAATAAAGAAAACACTTCTCATGAGATAAAAACCATGCATGATGGAAAAGTTATTCCCTCGAAGCTTGCTAGCCATCCATAACGTCCTTTCTGTACAAGTTTCATATTCAGTGGTAGAGATGATAAGTATAACAATCTGCAGATTTTCACTAAAGTATCACGTTGAGAACTCCAGTTAATGGTGCAGAAAGTAAAGGAATAATTATCAAGCTGTTCCTTCTAGAAAGCGCCAAAACTAAGAACGATTGGGGATTAGTGATTGCTATGAAAACTACATCAAGCATTATTCAAACATATCTTTATCATAATCTCTAATATGAATATCCCTCGTTATGGGTGTGTAAAGCAAAACTAGAGTAAAACAGAAGAAGATTTATTGATTGAGGGGATAAGTGCTGCATGAGCCTTGATAGCTAATGAACCTAACTCTTGAAGTGAGAGTGGGATGTGAGATCTAGAAAGTGGAAGGAGAAAATATACTTGACCCACTTGAAGTTCTTCACTTGGAGCCACGTGAGGCAATAGTGAGCCTATGTACATAGAATCTGAGCTGCATATGAAGCAGTTTGGGTTCTGAGACAGAACATGCTCTGCTTTCAATGGTTGCTTCCATTGTTGGAGCTTACCATCAAAATGAACTATGTTCACAGTGAATTTCCAGCTAAAGTTTCCACCTTTGGTTTTGAATTGAGAAGAAGCAGAGGTGCCCATCTGGGTATGAGTGAAAGAGAGATAAGTTCTGTGAGGGTTGATTTGGATGTATATCTCTGGTGTGAAGAGTTCAGATATATATATAGGAGTGAAGAGGATAAAGGTGGCCTTTCAAGTAAAATTTCAGGTTCAGTGAATGTTTGAACTTTGTACCAATGATGATGTGCCGATTGGAGGATTGAGGCTGAAAATTTTGACTTTAGAACATTCCTGTCTCTTCCTTTTTGTTAACGTGGGCCTTTGTTCGCCTATTATGTTTTCTCTCTCAAATAGAGGTGTTCCATCATTCTAGTTTTTAGAAATAATTATCTCTATATCAATCTAAACATTTCGCAGAGGAATAGAAAATAAATAAAATAACTTGGTGTTATTTTGAGCTCTAATGATTTTATGCGCGTGAATCAACTTTCTCTAACACTGAATATCCGTGCTAGATGTGAATAATTTGTATGAAAAATCAACAAGTCATATTCTTTTGATAACATTTACTTCGACTACATCGGCAACAACTCACAGCTATGTTTGAAATTTTGAACTCACAATTTTCACAAAACTTTCACTAGATCTTTCTCTAATAATGGTCAAAGCCTATTAATTAAAAAATCCTACAAATAACATGATTTAACACTTCCTTCAATTCCAGCCATCAGAGCTGTTGGATCTCAGCATTTTGGTTTTTCTATCTGTCAACTTCCTCCTGTCCTCTGATTGTACTCTGCATATTCTTGATGCCTTCAACTTCAATCTCCTTCCTTACTGACTCAGCTTAACTTCATGTCAAAATTTCACCTTCAAAATCTCAGAGAGACGCATGGAAGACCTGGATTGTTGAGGAGATTTTTGTTCTTAACTGAAAATGATTTATTTAAGACTGAGTAGGTAGTAGAAGCAGTTGAATTAGCAGTAGAAGGTGTGTGTGAATGAGCCAGAGCTGAATTAGCCTTGATGGCCAGAACACACAAGTCCTGAAGCGAAAGTGTTGCTTGGGATTTAGAGAGAGGAAATAAGAAGTAAATATGTCCTAATTGAAGCTCTTCATTTGGACGCACATGAGGAATCGGAAACCCAACATACATGGATTCTGAGCTGCACATGAAACAGTTTGGGCTCTGAGACAGAACATGCCCTGCCTTCTTCTGTTCCTGCAGTTGTTGCAGGTTACCCTCCATATCTATCACATTCACGCTGGATTTCCAGCTTAAGTTTCCTCCTTTGCTTTTGTATTGAGAAGAAGCACGATTACCCATATGGAATCACTCGCTAATTTTTCTTCTTGATCGATCTCAAATCAAAGACGCGTTCTCTGTTTTTTCGGTAAACGGAGACAGAGAAACAGAGGAATATGATTTGTTCTGGTTTTGGATGGTTATTTTAGGAGGGAGTGGTGGCATTTATAGGGTGATAAAAAGAGATGATGACATGAATGTAGAGACGAAACAGTACCACATAAGGATTATGACGTTGACAACGGGACATTCTTTGCTCTTTCGTTGCCATAAAAAGGTTAAAGTAATAAAACTGTAAACTCTCATGTCGGGATTGTTCATGTCAGAGTGTGGGCCATTTGAAGTCAGGGCCCCACATTAGCAAGTTAACTAAGATTTTGAATGCTATTCAGATGAAGCGAAGGAGGAAGTTTCCATCAAACTTCTGGTTTCACATTATTAGGTTGAATGCATGATATGGGTGATGGGCCTGTCTGACGCTGATGTCTCTTGGTAACAATCCATGCGTTGCGCCGAGTGCACATATTGAACTCAAGAAATAACTGCTTAATTATCCATAACCCTTTTAAGTATGGAATTAAATAAGGAGAATGGCACAAAAATCCTCCTAAAATATGTAAATTTTAGATTAGGAACATGAAATGTCATAGTCTCACTGTAGTCTCAAAGATCACCCCATCTCCAAAATTTATTTGTTATATATAGGATGAGAGAGAGAGAGAGAGAAATAATTATGAACTATTTTTTTTTAGTTTCAAGCCAAGCCACTGTTATGTGCTTTCTCCCGTCCTATTTACTAAAAATATTTTAAAAGAAATTTTCTGTTATTTATATAATATCTTTTGATAGTTTTAATAAATATTAAATATTTTTTATAGATGCCTATATTTAATAAAGATAATTAAAGAGTATGAATTAATATAATATTAAACTTTAATATAGTGAATATAATATTAAAAATTATTTAAATTTTATAATAAAATTAATATTTTTAATTAGTTTTATTAATACGTATAGCTAGAGGGAGGAGTTAGTTTTCAAGATGAGCATCACGTCACATCTGTAGGCACACCCAATAAGGTAGCGGCGTATTGGGGCCAACATATGCTTTGCGTCAGTCTTTTGGTATTCTTGCCCACAGACTACATTCTGATGCCAGAGTTGAGTAATACGCGGGTTGAGCTGATTCGATAATCAATTTATATCTCATCTATTTTATGATTGTGTCTCAGCCTATTTAAATTTATATTAAATAAATTGAATTGAACTCGTTTAAATTTTAATAGGTATGGGTAATCTATTTATAAAAAAAATATTTTTTTTATTTAAACCTATTTAAAATTTTAATAACAATAAAAATAAAACAACAATATTATACACATGATATGATTGTTCATCATAAAATTAAAAAATAAAATATCATAATAATAGCTACAAATTTATAATCACACAATCTATAATGCTTATATAATATAATCATTTATAATCTTAATTATTCAATTGGATTATGATTATATATAATCTATATTATATTTACTTGTGATGGTTGTAGATATAATTACCCATACCTCTACAAAATAAATTTAAAAAAATATATTAGTATGTAATAAAAATAAATTTAAATAAATATAATATAATAATTAATAAAAAAAATATGGGCGGGCTACGGGCTGCCCAATGGTCAGCCCGTAGCCAGCTCATATAATTTAATATTTGAACCTGTTTAAGCCCGCCCGTTACGGGCCTATTTTGGGCGGGCTTAAACGGGATCAAATAGTATTGGGTTGCGGGTAGACCCATGAGCTCTGGGCTAATTGCTCACCCCTACTAATGCCTGATTTTCATGTGAGCTAAATATCTATCCATATGGGCATCATTTTTTAAAAAAAAATTGGTCCAAATTTTATTTTAAATTTTTTTAAAATAAATTATTATATTTATTTATAAAATTTTTAAACTAAATTATAATTTAAAATAAATTAATAGGAGTAGTTTTTAAAACAGTAAAAGTTTATGAATTACTCAATTAATATTTTATTTTTATTTTTTCTTACACCCTTTATTCTCTTTTTTTATCTTTTTTATAATCTCCCATCTCCCATTTCTCATCTTTTTCCTTTATTTACTCTTATTCACTCTCTCTCATCTCTCTTCTCTATTCACTCTTATTCGCATTCTCTCATTTCTTCTCTCTATTATTTTTAATAAAATAATACCCATTCTATTAATTTTTCAATTATAAAAATTATTTTAATAATAAATATCCAGACACTCATTTATCCATAACCACTTTTTTTATAACATCTTTTCTAAAACTACTTTTCTAAAACTTACATAAAAATCTTTTTTTATAAATTATTTTTTAAAAATTTATTTAAACACATACTATATTTTAAAAAAAAATAAATGTTTAATTTGTTTAAATAAATTATATGTGTGATTTAATATTCAAATTTTATTAAAATATGTGAGAAATATTGAAGAAATAACAATAAGATTATAAAGAGTCTAATTGAATGAGTTAAAAATTGGAAAGAATAAAAAAAATTACATAAAATCTGAGAATTCAAGAAAAGTGCAAATTCAAATATTATATTTTATTTAGTCTATGAGCTTGACGCGGTGGTGTTGTGAAGCACGAAGGAAGCAGGCTTTTGGCCTTTTTCGATGGAAATTACAAGTCGTCCGTGTTTGTTGAAGACCAAAAAGTGAGTCCTCAAAGATTATGGGTCAATATTCTCACTCGGTTTCGTTGACATTAATCAATGATTGGTGAATTAGGTTTCTTTTATTACTTTTTCGATATTAATCAGAAGTCTCGCTTCTAATTGAGTGGAGTTTATTACAAAACAAGAAAATATGTATTAAAGTACATTCAATAGTTTTAAATATAAAAATTAAATAAATATTTTATACGCATTAAAAAAATAAATTAAAAATATGTGCTAATTTTTTTTAAATATATTTTTTTAATTATTTATACTGAAAACTATATTAATGAATATAATCAGTATAGTATTTTGGGGAAAAATAATAAACTTAAAAAATAGAAAAAAAAATTAAGGCCTTACATTCAAAAAGTTATGCAGGTTACAGGGTCAGTGAAACAGTGAGAGAACTTTTCTTGTTTTTGGTACAAAGTGAGAGAACTTTTGGACGGGATACATTGACATCAATCAAAACGCTTTAAAAGGTTTGCACATTGGACCATGGGTATTGACCCATGGGCCACAAATGAATAATTGGGCCTAAAGTTGGAAATTTCACAATGATGAGGACGTGAGTTCAACCCTTTAAAAAAAAGTGAGAAAAGCCTAATATAGAGTTAATTATGTATGAATTAATATTCAAATTTCACTGGCACAAGTATTTATATTTAGTATTTGATAAAATTTTAAATAGAATTTATTCTAATTAGAAGATAGCTATGCTTAGAAAAGAAATTGAAAAAAAAAGAAAGAAAATAATGTGTTAATTTGGAAAGGAAAAATTAGCAACTAAAGTTATGTCCAACAAAAAGAGCGACTATTTCGTAATATGATAAACTAATATTTAAATTTTTATTAAGAGATATACCTATATTTAATAACTAATAACACTTTGAATAAGATTGTATCTAATAAGACGATAAATGTGCCTAGAAAAGAAGAAATAAAGGGAAAAATCAGATGAAGTGGACCAGAAAATAACGTATGTTGATGAATTTAGTCGAGTCACTCTCTGCTGTTGTGTACGCATAGTCGCGCATAGGAGATAAAGAGATACAAACAGAGAACTTGCCCTTCTCTCGTACTTAAATTGGAGAATTAAGGTGATGTAGAGTATAAAGATTTCAAATAATATGTTAATCATGACGCCACCAAATCATATGGAACCATGAAATGGAACTGCTTCATCGATATCATTCGTGCATCATAAACACGATAAAAATGAATTCTGGCCTGAATCAAAATGAACAAGTAAGAGAGATATGAGTGAGACATCACATAAGGAAGCAGCAGGAGTGGGTAGTACCACAGAATTTCTGCAGAAGTGGAACAATGAATGTTGTATGCATTAGTTTCATTCGTGAAAGAGATAACTCGCACAACATTATTACTCATGACCCATGCTACAAGAATCTGTCATCACATTCTGCACAATGCTGCTAACCCCCCTGCTACATTATCAACTTTATATATATATATATATATATATATATATATATATCAATGGTATACAAAAGAACAAATGCTCCACAATCGTTCATGAAAGGGCCATCTCCATGTGAAACGTAGCAGTTACTTATTGTACATCTTCCCTTACAAGCTTTATCATTATTGAATCACTTCATATTTACAAAGCATCGACTGATCAACATAAAATACATACATACATTCGCCCATATGTGACTGGACTTGTCCAAGCTCTCCAATTGTGAGATGTACGTAACCCGTTCAAAGGTCACATCTTTTGTCAAAGAGGTGTCATGATGATATCCCAAAAGCTTATTAGAATGGGAATGTTTTTGCTAATTTTACATTTTATGGAAGTGCGTTACGTGGCAATATTTCTGAAATTCATATGTGGTTTATAGTAAAGCATTGTAAAAAGTTTAACCGATTTGTTAGTAGTGGAAATATTTGAAGGGAAATTAAGATCTACGCAAGAATCAATTCATGGTGGTGGAGGAGTATTATGATAAGATAGGGATGATATATCAGCCAATTAGAACATGTCGTTTATATGTTTAATTCTAAGGAGCAGACACGAGAGAGGCATACACAAAAGCTTAGAAGCACAACTTCTAATTATGCAACATGACGAATCTATCCCTTTGCTTTTGTTTCTCTCTATCTTTCCACATTGCAGTGTCGTTGCTTCTATTTTGTTCTCCATATCACATTGAATCCACTCAAACAAATATCCACAGCCCTCCATCCTTTGCGTCATTCATAAACATCCTTTTGAAGTTCTTATCTTTTAAAAACGAATCACGATTGTTCTCTCCAACCAAGTCAAATAATCAAGTTCTTTTCAACTATATATAAGCTTGCATTACTGCCATATTCCTATTTAGGGATCTATTCAATAATTGATTGATATTCCATTAACAAGAAATAGACCTACTTTACAAAGTAACAAGCTTACTAATATCGGAGTCCTATTGACTAAACCCATAAACAAAAACCTTTTTTGGGTGAGCATCCAGTACCTAAGTCTTTTTGAATCCTGGCTAATTCAGATCGAAACAGATTGAACTATATAAATGACAAGCTCTTTCAACAAGTACTTATACAACTCGGGCACATCCTTTTACCAACTATGAGAAACACACTCGTTAGTAGCTTATAATTGTACAAACACCTTAGCAAGGAAGGAATCATAAGGTTTTCATGGTAGATGAATTAATCAATAATATCCCACACTTAACCACGCTGATATTCTTCAAAACATAACAAAAGGAAACTTAATAATTGAAAAATTATGCTAATTAAGGTTGCAGATTAGAAGGTTACACACAAGATCATGCAAAACTTAAAAATTATCGTATATATTCTCCTCGTGGGACGTGACTCATCAATGCGCCTAATATGTCTCCCTCTCTCCCTTCTTGTCGACACGGACATTCCCAGGAACTTGCACCATAATCAACTCATCAGCAAGCATAATTCTTTCCATTTGCTTCACCCACAAGCCTCCCAATAATGACCATGGAGACTAATTAAATTCATATATAAATACAAATACCTCTTCTTCATCTTCATGCACCCCTCTTCCTCCTCCTCAGGCAATTCTCTGAAAACACGATCATGAAATACAGCGAGATATCCCACTTCAGCCACCCTGAACACAAGCTCAGATTCGAGTACTCAGAGTTCCCATTCAAATGCGACGGTTGTAAGGAAGTCGGCATTGGATCGCGATACAAATGTTCGATCTGCGATTACGATCTTCATGTCCATTGCGCCATACCTTCGCCGTCGACCTGCCACCCGTTCTACAAGAAATGTTCGTTCCAGTTCATGACCCGGCCGCCGGGGGAGCTGGCACGTTACTGCAACGGGTGCGAGAAGGAGGTGAGCGGTTTCGTGTACCATTGCAGATCGTGCGGGTTCGATCTTCACCCCTGCTGCGCGAAGCTGCCGATGGTGCTGGACGACGGAGAAATCAAGCTGTATCTTTACAGGAAGGTGAGCTCGGCTTGCCATCGGTGCGGGCGAAAGGGACGGAGCTGGAGTTACAGATCGAATTGCAAGAAGTACAATCTACACGTGGCTTGCGTGAGGGAGATGCTGGCGGAGAGCTGGTATGAGATATATATGGAAAGCAATAAGGGGAAGGGATTGGGGGCGAGTATCCCGGGGTTGAAGAACACGCTTCAGAGCAGCCATGGGAGTGGGGGGAGTAAGGGGAAGGTGAGCAAGTGCTGTGAGATCGCCGGTATGGCGGTGCAGTTTGTGATATCGGCGGTGCTGGGAGATCCGACGGTTCTCATAGCGGGGGTTGTGGGATCACTGATATCAGGATAAGATTGATGATGGGTACAGAAGCCATTGTAGGGTTGCTTCGTCGTCGAAGAAGATCATAAGTAGTGGTCATCTCTGGTGTTCAATGGATCCGGGAACTGTTCAATTAAGAATCTAGAAAATTAAAAGCTTACGCAATCCCCATGATCAACTCAACTTCAAACTTTGCATAATTTTTAATTTGGCCCCAACGTAATAAATCCATATCGATATCAGTATAAGGTGTGTGAATTATATTAGCTAGTATCACCAAGACTCTCCAAACGTATATATACAGAGGTTATCAAGTTACACTAATTATTAGTTTGTTTGATTCATTTGTTTCATGAGTTTTACTACCTATTTTATGAATTAGACTATTTTTAAATATAAAAAACAATTAATAGAATTTTTTGGCCTTAATATATAAAAAAAATACCCATTTGTCAATTTTGTCTTGTTTTTTAGCCTCATTTACTTATATAGACAAGTACTATGTCAAACAATTAATATGGGTATTTCTAAGAAAATCTCAAATATATTTATTGATCTGAAGTTCTTAACTGCATTTTTTGGTTCCTGTAATTTAATTATTTGTTTCTTATAAAACAAAAACAAAAGGTCGGAGTCAGATTTTATTCTTCATTTAATATTTGCAACATAGCTATTATTTAATTCTAGTGCAAAAAAAATGATTTTATCAATTAATATAATAAGTCAGCTATTTACCATCAAAAAGTAGGTGCGAAATGTTGATTTTATCAAATGAAATAAATTGAAGGAATGTTTTCGTTTCATAGTTTTACCTAAAAACACACCTTTTATTTTCTGTATTGGTTTAAACCCTTGAGTTAGTTGGGATACAGAAAATAAATAAATATAACGGTCACCCAATCATGCTCTGCAGAAGTAGAAAAGCCCAAACTGAGAATCAAGACATAAATAATGCAGAAAGAGTGAGGCAGAAGCAAAGTTTTCAACTTTTGATTTGGGTAAGCGTCACCGCCGGCAACTTTGATGACCAATAATGCTATGTATTCATCAATTGTGGTAAATGCAGCCTGACGTAGCCATTTATATATGATTTCAGAAATATTTTCACTATTTTTATCTAATCATTTATAATGTAAAAAATTTCTACCTCTTTCAATAAATATATTTTTTTAGGATTTTAACTTGTGTTCTTCTAGAATAAAATTGCTTACCACTTCAACAGAGTAATATGTCTCCATTCTTGTGTACGACAACCTCCCCCGCCCATCGAGAATTTGCAGATTTCAGAAAGTTCCCTTCATCATGATTCATCAATCACTGCACATTTATTTAGCACTGAGTTTGTGTTGTGTTCCACGAGAAAACATTTCAGCTCCCTTTTAAGTTTGTTACAGCACTAAACATAACTAGGCACACATAATCTCCCCATAAATTGTGCACCCCGGAATTTGAGAAAGTAGGTATTATAGTTCAGGAGATTTGCAACTTTTATTGAAACTCCATTCCACTCCCATATATAATCCAGTTCGTATCAATAAGAGCTTCTTCTCTGTCTATTCTTTGATTCTTTCTCAAATAAAAAGTTCAGAGATCACAACAATCTTCACATATGCTTCCCCCTGGAATTCTATAATTAATGTAAAAAAGAATAAATTTACACAAAAAGGAACAAAAATCATAAATCAAATATGATATGAAAAGAGAATCACAAGGAGGGTAATAGCCAAAGGTTGAAAAGAGAGGATGCCAATGAGAGAAGCCATGACAGAAACGCCATAACTGCCGATATCTGATATCTGCTGCAAAACTTGGAAGGGCAATAAGAACCATGCGAATTCATCAGCACATCCACAACACTCGCTGTTGAGCATGCTGCTGCTAGTGTCAGAACAGATAATACCTGCCACATATAATTAAAATTCCTATGTTCTTAGCTCTTGTTAAGGAATATTTAACATTTCAGCACCTAATCCTGTCTACCAATATTTTACCCACATGTTCGGAATCTCTACATACCCAATCTCCCACAACAATGATCAGCAGAATTACTGGCTGATGAATGGGGCATTTGAGGACAACAGAGTATCCATCTACCAATGCTAATGTGAAACTCCAAGGTATGACCAAACCCATGATTGTTACCAAGTAGCTGCAATTTATAATGATCCAAGTTAAAACATAGGAATCAACAAAATTACTTGTGCAGTGCATTTCAAAAACAAAGAAAAGAAGCACAAGTTAGTTTATGATTCTGGTTGGTAAGAACAATGACAAAGCTTAGTTTTTCCTTCTGTCTCATCCCTCATTACCAAACTGCTGCAGAAGTTGAAAACTAAAAGAATATACCGAAAAATACCTTAAGGAGTTCAATCACTTGTCAGCCATGAATCAACATGCTTTGAAAGACGTTTAAGAATATTAGCTTAAGCAAAAAATCAACTATTCCACACAGAACAAGAAGAAGAATCAGATAAATAAACTCAAAGGTTAGACGATTGATCATGCTCATATATGGCTAAATTGTTCTATGATCCTATTTTCTATAATCACTTCAAAGATCCAAAAGACTGCAGAATCTCAAGGGTCACACAGTCAAGTAGCAGAAAACGAAAAGAAAGTACCAGAACGCCGTGTAGCTGTAGAATTCGACGCCAAAAGACATGAAGAAAAGAGAAGCGGAAGAGAACATAGTCTGGCCCAATCTGAGACTAAATCTGGCAGTGGTACCGACAGAACCAGGTAATTCATCCATGCCCAACTTTCTTTATCTTCTTGTTGCATGACAAGTTCTGAATCTAAATCTACTTCAGTTTCAGCGTTTGCCTTTTCTTCTTCCTTTGTGTTTCCTCATCAATTTTTCCTTTCATTTCAGAACCATCATAATCCACAGCCTTCATCTATGTTATGAGTTTTGGTTGAAACCTTCTGATATGATCTGTAATGGAGAAGAATCACAAATCACAAGACTGGTATGCAAACTTCTGACCACTTTGTTCTTCTTTCTAGTAACTATGAAACAGGCCAAGAAGACAACCAAATTTACCGTACTTTATGGCAATTAAGACCTCTCTTTCCCAAACATGAAGTCCTTTGAAGCAGTAGTCCGGCAAGTTTCTTGGCGGACATTTGGACTCTTGCAGGGAAGAAACTTGTCAAATCAGTCATTAATGAATAAGTGGGTGCCCCTAAAAAGAAGAGAAAAGTAAGATTTTGTAAATTTGTATCATCCACTTTTTTAGTTAATAAACATATAATATGTAAAAGACTATTTTTCTTTTGAAAAGTTTAATTGTCTAATATTGTTGTGTAAATATACTCATGTTTATAACAACTGGGCTTAGGGGCCTGACTTTCATCCTAGTCCATGTTATTGTTATGTGATTTGTTGATTGAGTAATAATGTTGTTTCTAAACTATTAGATTCAAATGATTAAAAAATAACATATATTATTATTTATAATATATTTAATTTTTGAGGAGTACTATTTTATTATAGTTTTAATTGTGGTATTTAGAGAGATATCTTAATTCTTGGGTGCCTAATTTTATACCTGAAGGTAATTGACAACTTACCCTACCCTACATTGATATTTCCTAAAAAGAAATGAGGCTTCACCCTACCATTAGATTATAGGTGAACACAACCCTATTCTAAAAATTTTTGTATTAAAAAAATAATAAATAATATTGTTTCTATAATTATGGTAGAATTAACAGTTGACTCATGGGTTGCTTTGCTGTTTTGGGAAAGTTACAATTAAGAACCCGTAATAGTAATTAAAGATTTTAAAAATTTAGAAGATATAATTGAATAATTAGTATACTATATAGATGAAAATTGTTTGTGCCAAAATATAAATGATAGTACTAGGAGCTCAATATTCAGTGCACATATAATCAAAAATGGAAACAAAAGACAAGGCAGTTTTAATAAAAGGGTGATATTAAGGTGCTTTCTTTAGTTGATACTCTAATTGAATATGTTATATTCCTATATTTAAACGGTGGTTGGGACAATGAGAGAGCACTATGTAATGTGGGTGGGACCATGGTGTATTAGTGGAATGCAAAGCACTTTTCAGTTCTCATTCAAATGTTTGATTTAACAAAACTCACCAAGTTCAGTCAAAGCAACAGTTTATAAAGGACCATACCAGTGCTTTCTAAAAGAATGACCTTCCATTTGCCACGTGTCCTACCCTACAGTGACCCCCAATGTTCTTCGGAAAGTGATGAGAAAATAAAGATGCACATGGCTGTTTTTGCTCACCAGATCCATAATTTGGTTGGTTTCACTGTCTACTGTTTGCAAAAATTCTTAGACAACCACAGATTTCAAAGGAGGCAGGTAAATTTAGTGAGCCTCCGAGTTAATACTTTGAATCTTATTTTATACACAAGAGCTTAAATCTGTTTGTAAGACTTTATCATAATTGATAGATAATATAAAAGATCCAAACTTTTCAGACAGCAGAAAGCTGAGTTTCAGTCAGTGACACTCTTTTCTTCAGGAAACACTCATCAGTGGAACCAAACTCGAGACTGGGCCTTGCATCAATAAAGATTCTGCCTTTCTAACAAGCATCGACACTGATCCAAACGGATCCTAATATGTTATGAAAATCAACATCTAACACACAAAAGACTTGGCATTAGAATGATGTTCCATGTCCACAAGAAATTTGGTCATTGATACGATTAAACTTGGGAAGAAGATAAAGGGGGAAAATGCCATGGCCTCCTTTTTTACTGTTACGGCAACAGTGTGGATATTGTAAACATTTTCTTTTCAAAGTAAGCCTCATATAGAGAGAAGCCACACCTCTGATATATCTGGGAACTGCAAGAAGGAAAACAAGAAGATTCAGCTCAATTAAAGACAATTAGGAGTGTTAGTGCATGCAGATAATGATCGTTCAGCATCACATGAACATTTAAGCCATCGTGCAGATGGATCACTAATGAATGAAACTGCCAAGTCTTGACCAAGATGCCAAAAGGAATGGAAGAGCATGGAAGCTATTTTGCAGACAGGAATTCGCATCAAGAATGACTTATGACATGACCATTGCAGAATCTTGTATATCTTAAATAAGTTAAATGACCATCTGTAACCATTTGATGCTCGTGAACTATTTAATATGGAAGATAACTATGTTTTTATCACGCTCAACCACCAAAATGAAGATTAACAAATGCTGTCAGCAAGCTGACTTTGAAGTTCCGTTGATGATTAACAAATCCAGGCTATAAAATCCTTCTTTCGTGATTAAAAAGCCTATGCTTGAACTCACCTGTGAGTTGTGGCTGATCTATTTACATGGAATGAGCACTCACAGAGTCTATTCAGAGAATACACACGACATTAATAGCATGAAAAATATGATATTCTCTTTCTTCGTAATTTATATTTAGTTGTGTGTCCAGCATTAACACTCTCATAAACAAAAGCTCTTCATGAAATTATGGAAAATAATGCACAAAGATGCAGCCTTTTCACACTATAACCAAAAGCCAAAGCACAAGGATTAGCCCCGCGTAGGCGAGTAACTCAACAAGTTCCAAATTTTACATTCAAATACTGATACATCCTTGTCCTTAAACCGTGAACCGAAAACAAAGGTTTTTTTAGTCAGATGGAGATGAGTAGGGAAAGAAAAGGGTTTGATTGGGAAAGGGAAGAGATTCAGTTCAAAAAAGGAAAGGGAAGAGATGGGGATCCGTTTCAGAGTTGGATGGAGGGTAAGCGCGAGAATTTTTTAAAAAAAAGAAAGAAAGAAAGACTGCGAAATTGGCCCATGCAGGTCTCGAACCTGCGACCTTCGCGTTATTAGCACGACGCTCTAACCAACTGAGCTAATAGGCCATTGACGTTCATTTAAACTATATTAAATAGTAGATTAATTGGGAATCCTTGCTATATATGCAACCCTTTTTCTAGCTTGCACCCACATTTGACATGAACTACAAACTTTGCAAGATGAGAGTTTGGATATGCTTTTGCGGAAAAATACACTGTAACCAATTTGCTTCCTTATTATTAACTTAACCCTAAACATTTCGAGAGGAGAAACTGAAATTGTGTCTGTCCCTCTCTGCTCCATTTCATTTTCTTCTAAAACAATGAATCGTAAAATTCTAGGGTACTTAGGGGATCAAATTATGACGCACATATGAACCGAGAACACACCAGAAGCTAGCTATGACTTGAGCACCTTAATCTGTTCATCGAATGAGGTTTGACTTCTTCACATTTTGAAATATCAACTTTCAACAATTTGGGAGATACAAAAAGAAGGGTTGATTCCCCCACATAAATTGAATAAAGCAAGAGGAGCTAGGTTGCGTGAAGCAATTCCTGAAACCTCCACATCCCTTCTCATGGTAATAATTTTCAACGTGGCAACACAATCATCTTCCAATTGTCACGTCATTTTTAGGCCACGTCCTCATCTGCATCTTCCTCTTTTCAGCTTTTGAAATGGCTTTTGTCTCTTTCCAAAATGGCGACGTTCATACGCCAACTGGATCTTGTCCATATACACACACATTATGCAAGATATCAAAAGTCATCTTAAATACTACCTTCAGAGAAATTCTTGTGTGCAACCAGTGCACCAGCTCATTAATATTCTATTCCACTAAAAACATGCTCTATCCATTATTCTGTCAGCTCATGTGTAAATATTTAGATTATATTAGTTTATGAATATTAATTAATAATTTAATAACTCCTTCCCAAGAACACCGTTCAAAATTCAACTTTAATATCCTCTCTCATTAAATATTCAATTATCTCAGATCCCCTCCCCTGTCATCACATTCTTCCACCTTTTTTCCCTGAATTTTCTCTTCTTTCAGTATCATTTCTTCTCCTCCGTTGACTATAGAATTAGAGCTAGAATTTCAACTACAGGAAGTCCATGGTTACAGGGAGGAAAGTGGACCCCGATACAAGGTAAAACCATTTTGAAAGCCAGGGGTGCCAAAAGGAAACATTTTTAATGATCGCAAGCACCCCAATAATACAAACACATGTAGTGATAAACAAAAGAATGGGTGATTTGGGAAGGAATAAACCATAGTTAGCAGAGGATTTGCAAAGGTACTTATGTTGATCATGATAAGAAGTGAGAGTTTGAGACGTATAAGAGAGATAGAGTCCAGGGAAGAAGGAAAGACGTAGGGAAGAGATGTCAAAAAGAAAATCTTCTCCACCATTCAATGATCCAGGCAGTAAGCTATAACATCATCAACAAACATCACGTGGCCGGCCACAAAGAAGTATTATCTGCCCCAAACTAGATTCACAATAATTCACTAGCTGTTATTATTATTAGGAGGTGGTGGCCTTAGTGAAGGACTTAACGGTAACGGTGGGGCCGATGGTTGGGGTCCCAATTTCCACCTCAAAAGTATCGTATCGTAGGAAGATTTCCACCAGAATCCCCCTTAGGATCAGCACCACCAGATTCTTGCCCGGACACTGCTTGTTCTCTGGGGTCGGATCCTCTGTTTCTCTACCATTCGACCAATACACGTACTTCAACATTCTTTCTCCATCTCCCACGAACCTGTCCCCAACAAACTTGTCTGCGTCGTTGAACAGCTTTGCATCTTTGGTCGCAAATGGTTGGAACCCAAATATCATTTCCCCTTCCTTCACTTCAAATGCTGCTTCGTGGCTTTCTATGATCATGTCTCGCTTCGCCTTCCCGTACTGATACGGTACGGGAGGTTCTATTCTGAGCGTCTCCCACACCACTGACTTGGCCAATGGCATCTTCTCTAAGGCGTTGAAGGTGACCCCACCTTCTTCTTTGACGACGCTCCTGATTTCTTCGGCTAGCCTCTTGTGGAGAGCCTCCCCAGCCAATCCCACCCACTTCATGAGGGTGGGGACCACTATCTTGACCCCACCGTAGCTGTTGAAGCCCAGCACGAAGAGGATGTTGTTGCATGCTTCTTCTTTGGTGAGGCCGAAGCTTGGGGCTTGATCCAGTGCTTCCGTGGCGGATGAGAAGATGGCTTTGTAGAGCTTGCGATGGTCCCATTTTAAGGACCAAGCTGGAAACGGCACCGTATGCAGCAGGAAGTCTTCCACCACGTTGATCGGGAAAAAGTACCATGGCAGACCTGTATTGGAAAAATGAATTAAACTGTTTAAAAAAAAAATTACATTGATCAAAATCGACCCTTATAGTTCATGCATTAACTGGGTAACAAGAAGATGTGACTTCGTTTTCAATTCCGAACGTATACATTTTCTTTTTGCCCACTGAAAGCAAAGAGCACTTTATTTTAAACTTTTAAAGTTTGAGAAAATACATAGAACTGAGTGTTTGATTTAGTATGCATCAAATTGAGTTGGGGGGGGGGGGGGAATTAATGCGTTCAAGTAATCTCTCCAATCTTCTTTAATGAAATTAGATTTCACTACAATTTTAGAATAAACCGATTTATTCGTGTTTTTTACATTTTTTAAATTAACCGATTCATTTGTCATGCAAGTGTAAAACAACAGATGAAGCCGAACAAAATAAATTTAAAAAACGCGCTTTAACCTGCAGATCCCACTGGAAGAAGTTGCGGGAAAACCCAAAGATCAAATAGTCTTGAGCCACACGCCCCAAGATTTGTCTGGGTCGGGTCTTTTCCACAGTAGTAGCGAAATACGAAGTTGAAGAGCTCGTTGTCGCTGAAGGAGTTGAATGACGCTTTCCCTTTATCAGACACCTTGTCTTCCAGCTTCTGGAACAGCACCGACAAGTGGCTACGGAGGAGCGGAATCACCTGGCCGTGCCGGGACGAGAGGAGGGAGAAGAAGAAGCTCTTGATTTGTCGGTGCTTTTGCTCTGATGGATCCAGGTAGGGGCAAACGCGGTAGCCGCCGGTGAATGCGGTGGACGGCGTATAAGTTCCGGTGAAAACGTCGCGCTTCTCTACTTTCGACGTGTCGAAGAGGACGGAGAAGCTGGCGCCGTCGAGGACCGCGATAACTCTCGGATCGGAGGCGTTGAAAGGGCCGGGCGGCATGTTGGTTCGGAACACGGTGGAGTTGTACTTCTGGATCCGAGAGGAGAAGAATTTTTCACGGCCTTGGTTGTAGAAGAAATCGAATCGGTCGCCAATGGCTCCGAACAAGGGGAGGCCATAGGCTCCGGGGATTGCTCTCAGTGGGAGCTTGGAATTGGAATCGCAGTGATCCGAGGTTGAAGAAGACATTGCTTGGAAATTGGAATAATCAAAAGCACGACGAAGTCGACTAAAATGAAGAAGGGGACCCGAAATGCCACGTGATCCATTTTAAATTATTTAAGTATTTGTCGGATAGCTATTATGATATCATTTGTCAATTTCATCGCGTTTCCTTCCCTTTTTACACAATAGTTTATTTCTCTTCAATCACTAACACAAGACGAAGAGAGAAAAAAACAAAAGGATGAAAATATCTGGGCATTTTTTATTAATTATTAATTTTACGATAAATGGAAGAATCCAGCTCATGTGACCAGTGACAACCCGCAGAAGGTCATTGAAAAAGAATTGCACATGAAATTCTCTTGCGCGATATATTTTCCAAGGAAAGAATTTGAAATTATAATAAATGAATTCATATTTTTATTTATTCAAATTTACAATCGATGTGATTGGCCAAAATGTTTCTGTCACGAGTTTAAATGGCATGCCTTAAGGGTGAGAATAAGAAAATGTCATTTGATTTTGGTTAGAAAAATCCAGCTTGGGCTTGCGTGTGTGTATGGAGGAGGGAAGTAATTGGTAAGTAACACGTAAACGAGTATTTATGGGTAGTTGCATCCAATGAAAGAGGGCTCTCGTCCATTTGCATGCTAAGTCGTGCGATATTAGTAACTAATCAAGTTGTGTATAACATTTGACTTTAAAAGGGTCCTTCAATGTGTTTCTCTTTAAATTTAGCTTAAAGCAGTTGCCGAAAAATATGATTCTCCAATCATGCCACGCATCAAAATTCAACGGCGCAGACATGTGACTTGACTTTTCTTCCTCCGGTGAACAGCTCCTGGTGAGAGTGTTTGCTTTGTAATGCAATCTTGTCCTTAAGTTATGTTTGGTACAATAAAATTCTTTTGTTTGATATAATAAAAATAAAAGTTTTTTATTTGATAAAATATACGCTACTTTTACGATCATTTTAGTTTCATAAAAAAATTATTAAATAAAATAATATAAATAGAAATAAAATATTTTAAATATTTTATCCTAAATTATAAAATTTTTAAAAAATATTAACCCTTTCTAAATTATAAAAAATATTTTAGATCATTTTATCACAAATTATAAAAAAATATATACATAAATTATATACTCATTTCTATTATACCAAATAATTTTTAAAATTCATTTATAGCTTAATTATATTTATACTTTTATTTATATTTTTACTTCTACTTATATTTTTATAAAAAATTCTTCAATCCTTCCAAATATTCATTTAGTACTTGAGCATTAATTAGAAATACATGGCCGCCTTGTTTTAAGTTTTAACCCAGCTTCTTCTTCTTCTTTTCTAATTATAAATAGAAACCCCAACAACTGGAATTGAACCCGCTGCCTCCTCCCATTTGTAGGGGAGCATCCATCCCAATGGTTTAGAAAGTGTTTTTGGTAATAGGCAAAGAAAACAATTTTTAATGCCTTGGCTACGTCAGATTTTCTTTGGTCAACACTCGTCAGATTAAGAATTAAATATTAGTGCTAATATTCACAGTGGAAATAACTTATATACTTATCAAACCCAACTCCCAAGAAATCGTGAAGACGTTGGGTGCTGAGAAAATATACTTAATTTAGTTTAGGTACAATAATATACTTAAATTGCTTTTTGTGTACATAATGGCTTCAAAGTTAAAACAAGGCCCACACCCCGATTCAAGTTTTTCTAAGGTTCGGGCCAGTAGGACCAGCGACGATATAATCCCAGCCCAAACCCAACGAACGAGGATCATCAAATCCTGTTATTTTGATCCCATAAACAAAACCCCCATCCTCATTATTCGATGGAGTTATTCCAACTTAAAACTTCAGTTATAATTCTATTATAGGTTTTCAATGAAAAACATGATTACAAATATTTTGACTTCATATAAATTATTTGACCACGAAATTGTTTATCTGATGGAGCATTCAAGCATGCAATTTAAAAACCCAGAATCATACTGCATCAAATAAACAACAAAAGATGGATCCGAAGAAGTCATGACTTGGATGTCAACTATTCCCCCAAAAATAACCGATTGGCTACAATGGAGTTGCTAAAGCAAAAACGCTTAGGATGGCTGAATTTTGATTCACTATGCCTCTATGTTTAACTTGTTAAAAACATAACCAGGCAAATACAGAGAATCTGAAATGTCAATGCACAACCCTGTCGTCAGTAGTTTAATGGGAAGACAGATCACCCTGTTGTAGTAGTTTAATGGAAAAACAGTATTAAAGGTTACATACTTCACAAGATCTCGCATACAAAAAATATTTCATATCCATGGCCAGTTTCTCCAACCTGCACACTCCAACATTCTGATTTTGTCTTACTTCACAAGATCTCACATACGAAAAATATTTCATATCCATCGCCAGTTTCTCCGGCCTGCAACCTCCAACATTCTGATCTTGTCTCACTATTATGCCGATCTAGTATCATAAGATGTCAAATCTGGAGGCGGTCCGTATACAGTCATCCAAGAGAGTGGAACACGCCATTTATCAGCCCCACTTCCTGAAGAAGCAATGATATGAAATATACTGATGCAAGAGTGGGTACATTTTTGCTAGCAGACACAACTACCCATTACCTACTAAGAGAACCTTTAATATTGAGTAAGCAAAAGATTATGCACTGATACGGCTTGAGAGCAAGAAATATTAAAAGGAAGTTCTAAGTCCGGTTGTATGGGGAAATATTTGAGTTGAGTCTAGCGTGTTGCCAATTGAAATAAATCAAATTATTTAAAATAAAGAAAGAAAGCTCACCATTGGGACTCAGTGTAAGGAGTTTGCATGCAGCATCGGCTAATTGAAAGGTATCATGCATGTTGTCACCTTCTGAGCAGTAACGTAACAGGCAAGTCACCTTCAAACCTTTGGCCTAATACAATAAAATAAAGGTTGTGATCAGGTGACCTTTAAGCTTTCAGCCACATGCAAAAATAACCTCAAGTTGTATTGTTCATTATGTTCTTTCTCTGAGAGGAAAAAAAAATAGTAGCCATCCCCATCCCCATCCCCATCCCTTTCATTGATTTATTTATTTAGTTCAAGTGAAGAAGTGCATTCGTAAGATATTTCCTATGCTTCTGAGAAAGGTCGTATTCCTGAAGTTTCTTCCATCCAAGTTGTTCACACTTTTCATCTACTCCACCGCTGTTGGCACTACAGAGGTAATATATCTGTAAACCACTAAAGTGATAGTATACATATCAGGTATTAAATACGATGCAGTGTGCACTTGCTAATGATATTCATTACATAGCTAGATGCTTGCAATTTACGATATTGTCTAGGGGATTCAATTAAGACATTGTCTTGATAAAGCTATGATTTCGAAACCAAACAAAGTGCAATGCATCAGAAGAGTGTACCTTGACATGTCAACTCTTTGCCACTTCCCAAAATCTAAGCTGGAGAGCAAAACAATATGCTTCTTTCCACAAGCAGCAACAAAATCAGACAAGTTCTTTGCAAATTCAAGCATCATATCCTGCTCAAATGAAGATATAAAATTTAAAAGATTTCCCTCTCCATTCCAAATTACTGGTGCCCCTTAGGGTAATAAAAGAAACTATACATCAATACATCATCAAGAGGGAAACTAGCATCAAGGTGAAGCAAAGGTTAAACACGACAAGAACAATAGTAAGCTAACTTGTAAAGCAAGCAGTAAGTCAATGTTAGCTTTGAAACAGAAAATGAGGTGAAAGCCAAGCATAACATTCCTCATATCTGCTGTAAAATGGATATGCATTGCCATAGACAAGCTTGAATGCGTAACCGGACAGTAATGATATCCAGAATGTGCATGCTTAAACGCACTAGTCAATGAATGAATCGTGTTAAAGCTAAAATGTGATGCCCCGGAAGAGATGGTGATATTCAACTGAATCAATTTAAATGAGAGAATTTTGCCTCGAGTGATACCTTAAGGATTGGGGATCTCTGTTGGATAATAGTGAGCGCATTAGAAGGAGAATCATAAACTGTAAACCCAGTAAAAAGGAAATAAGAAAGAGTTGGCTACTTTTAGCGCTAGAACTTTAATGCAGGTATTAAAACTGTCACAAGTCACGGCCAAAAGAATAAGGTACGAATCACCTTCAAGAGGAAGCGCAAGGTCGCCTTGAGGAACTGGCGCATAAGCATCATTCCCAACACAAGGGAGAACATAAGGATCATCCAAATATCCAACTCGTTATGATCCCAATGATGAAACTAAAAGGTCAGCAGCTAGCTGCCCCACATTCCCAATAGACAAGGCAGGCTAAACACAGAGAAATATTAGCATTAATGAAACGACAGAACAAAAAAAAAATAGTGAGCTAATCCCACGATTTCCCTAAAAGTGAAACAAAATTTTTATATCCTTTTCATTCGCACGTTTGGTCAGGAGCACATAAGTGTGAAATATAATCAAAATTAGTAAATTCTTCGAGAGACTCATAGCTCACCCCCAGAGAAGGTGAAGAAATGAATTGAATTAATTTAAACTTAAAAAGAAAAGAATCGGAGAAACCCTAGAAAATCATACAAACCAAAATCAAAGTGGAGCAATCTTCATGAAGGTGCTTGCCTTCTTCGGGGACGAACTCCATCGTAGATGCCATTACCGAAATTGGCTACTTTCTTGTCAGTCAGGTCAGTCCAGGCTTCCTGGTTTTGTTGACATTTGAACTTCGAACAATTCGGTTTTTGGGTCTCGTTCATAGCAGGTTGGATTTTCCTATTTTTACAATTTATTGTAACTTTTTGCTCTCGATTGTAGATTTATAAGCCGCGTTAGAATGGGCCCACTAATAGCCCAGGTAATAAAAGTGACCCAAGATAAGCCCATATATAAAATAAGTCCCAGTGATTTTGTGAGTGAATAAAAGTACTAAAATTGAGAATTGACACATATAATAAAATAAATACTTATATCTCATAAGTATGTAAATTAGATTCTCATTACCGACGTAAAGACTCTTTTAGTAGATGATCTCGTAAGTTTTCTGTAAGCACTATTTGAACCCTGAAACTATGCATTGGTATCAGTAAGGGACCTATATCAAGCCTATTTAAATAATTTTTTATAAAAAAAGTTTCTGAAATGTACTTAAGTACCAACAAATACAATTTACTTTTAACTGTATATAAATATCTTCTCTAGAAGGCATGCATATAATTAATAATATGTTAAATAGAACTAAAAATCAGTGACATTCGCTAAAGACAAGAGTTTGCATCCATTCACGAGTTATTAATAAATCATGGAGACTGCCTTATTTTAAACTCCACGCAAAGTACAAGATTACATTTTAGCTTTTTATAATATATGTTTGATTGATTAGTGTGATAAAGAGGAAGTCTATTTATAAAATTAAATGAGATAATAATCAATGTTAAAAAGTAAAATATATAAAAAAAAAGCATAAAAAGTTATGATATTTACAAGTTGCAAAATATGTGATCATTTCAAGTTGCAAAAACCACACGTACCAGATTGAAAAGTAACGCTCATTCATGCACGCTTGTCATGGTAGAGACTAAAGTCTATACTAAGAGCGAGTGGGGCTACAACAACATGGGCTTCACATGGTGCGTGTTAATCTTAAATATCGGGATTTGAGAAGATAAGTGGGATTAGGGATGGGATAATTAATGATAACTCTAGAAATTTGCAACCATACATTCGATGCCAACATTATCCTCTGATAATAATCTGAACCTGGTCGGTCTTATACAGAAGCAGACACGTATGTGGCTAAGCTATAGCTGGAATTTGTCGAGTTAATGTCAAATTGTCAACCACCCCGTTATAATCATAATTATCCACACATGATTAATGAAGATGAGCCCACAATTAATCCAAATCAAACAGAGCAAGCCGCAGAAAGAAGAGCAGCAAAAACGAAATGAATATTAAAGAAAATCTTATCTTTGAATTGGGAAGGGGACTCAGTTTGCATGATGAATGTGGGATACTTTGAAAAGTAGGGGAAAGCACGAAGAGTGGACACAGTGGTTCATTTGCTAAGAGTGCATAGGGCAGAAGGAATCCAACTGTACAGCACTAAGTGATAAGTAGGGTTCATTTGTGGCACCTTCTAGCATATGATTCCTTTGCCACCATTTGAATCAATATCATATATAGCTGCAATCAACCCCTTCCATAGCGTGCTCCACTTATATCCATGTAACATCACTTGCATTGCGCACAACTTTTTAGAATTAATATATAATATTCAACAACAACAAAAATACGTTATTTCTATTTTTAATATATAAGAACTATTTAACTAATTTAATAAAATTAAAAAATTAAATTAAAGTTAGTTAATATGACATATATTTTCTAAAATATCATAATTATCTTCCTTAATTTCCTCGTTATCTCCCTCTCTTACTTTATTATTGTTGAAGGAGTAACAATATGGGTAATTTAAAAAAAAATAGATAAACATAAAAAATAGATATTATATTGATGATCAAAATTAACTCCTTAATTGAGTCATAAATATAGAAGGAGTGCAATTTTTGATCTTTTCATTGTTTTCATAATACTAGTATTGAACTCCTCCAATCCTTAATATAAGAGTTAGTTAATATTTTTTGAATAGATTAAATAAATAAATAAATTAGTTAAGTATAACTAATGTAAGAGTTAATTGATTTATTTTGAATAAATTAAGGAAGTAAATAAATTAGTTAATTATAATTAATATAAGAGTTAGTTGACTAATTTATATCAATTAAGGAGTATATAATACGAATTCGTCTTAAAATATTACATTTAGTCTACATTTAGTCATAATTAATTTATTTATCTAACTTTTTTTAATTTATCTAAAAAATTCAACTATTTTTTATATTGAGAATCAAGTGGCATTTTGGTAACTGTAGGAGGAGATCCGCAAGGTGGTACATCACAATCACTGTCATGCCATCGACAAGTGTTTGCGAACATATAGAAGCCATAAAATTGCAATGCATTACACATTATATATTAAAGGACGAATCAAACGGGACCTTATATGTACGCCAGAAGAATTAATGAGGCTACGAACCTCACACAGTATCAGGTTATAACCCGAATGATGCAGAACCTGTGCTGTCTTGCTCAGAGATACTGTTCACCACAATGACACATCAAACCAGCTGCAAATTGGGATTTTCCCACAAAGAACAGCCTTATTTTATCCGTATTTATATGGTCCATAAAGAATTTAAACTTACCTGAATATAGGTCAAAAGACCAGACAGCTTTAGTTTTTCTGTGCTGCTCTTTATTATATATTGTCCATATATATAAGAAAAACGAGTATCAATCAATTGTTTGGCCTAATTAAAATTAAACCAATTTCAATTCCAGATTAATATAGATAATAAAGCTCTATGCATTAGATGCTCCAAAGTGTGAACTTGGAGCAAACAAAGTCAGAGAAGTTTGCGCTAACTCTCACGTCATAACATCATTTATATATATATATATATATATATATATGCATGTGGGTGGGTGTGATGGGAGCTTTTAACCTAGCTAATAGTGGAGTACACGTGCCCTCCTCTAAAGAATCAGCACTTAGATCTTGTTGGGTTTAAACAATTTTTAATGCAATTAATTAGTCTAATTAATCAGTAGTATACTTTAGGTGGCCGCCACAGAGTATAGAATTACGTGAGAATTTGTTCTGCACCAGCATAATCTACCTGTTTGAGATTTACGAGACATAACATCAGCAATACGTAAAAGTGCAGAAAGCAGATATAATTTGGTTAAATAAGTCGTTTTTAACTTGTCATATATCAGATATAATTAATAAGCAAGATTAGCGATTATACCTGCATATTAATCTGTTCTTCACGGTGAGATGAAGAAAGCATATTCTTGAGGTTCCATATGAAGATAAAGCAGAAGATAAATAAGAGCAGTTAGTTAGTTAGTTAATTTAATTAAGGCATTAATATGGACGAGAGTTGGGTGCAACTGTGTAAATCATCTATATAGATATCAGAACACTAGCTAGTTATAATATGAAAACCTATGGTACATGATGCGAAAGGTTGGCGTATAAAGAGCTTAAAAAAACAGGCAAATTAAATTATTAGATAAAAAATTTAACATCTTTAATTAGTTTATTATGCTTTTGTTTACATATATATACTGATATATGAATTACATCGCCTCTCCTTTTGAAAAATGGTAGAAACGTGAAGAGGAAGATTAAGATGGAAGGAAGACTGGGAGATTAAGCCAAGTGTCCAAGGGGGCTAATATGAAGATAACTCTATTTAGGTAAAATGATGTTGGTCAAAAAACACGGCGTAGGTAGATGATTCTGAGGGGTGTGGCTGTTTTTGGTGACACGTAGAATTTAAGGTCATCCAAAATAAGGTACTACCCTACCAGATTAATTTGATCACACTCCACAATATGAGCCGTGCGCGTATCCCCTCTGCCGGAAGGTTCCTGCGTGTGGAACAGATTCGAGTATATTCACAGGGGCATTTCAGGGTCTAGCAAATTGACCCAATCGCGGTTATTCGCCGCGTGTACATATTCACCGCGTCTTGACTTCGTCCCTCTAAAATAGCAGCACTTTCCAACGTCAAACCTTAATTTGTATTGTCAACCTTACCCGTTGAAGTGGCCACGTGAAGGTCGCGAATCATATCATAATTGTACCTTCTCTTTAACCAGAAGAATTTTAAACATGGAAATCATGAAGTTAAATGCCATGCATGTACATTTTCTTTCCGTAGCCAAAATGAAGTATACTACTCATATACATTTGAAAAGATATGGGATGATTAGTTAAAAGACAAGGAATGGTAAATGCACGCGCCTAAATATTGTAGAATTTATTATTATTAATAATCGAAGTCAAACCATAACTTAATAACAAATTTTAAAAAACCATACTTGTGTGATTTACCATTTCTAACTGCGCTGAATTGTTCATGCGATCGATTTGCCAAGAATATAATATCTCTTCCAAATTGGGCTCTTTTCCCAGGGCCTCCTATATATAATATAGGTATGTTATTTGTACATTTTGATATATAAACAAGATCGTAATAACTCATAGTCCATAAATTTAATTAATGAAAAGGGTAAATTTAATTGATATCTTAACTTTTAAGTGTTTAGGTTTAAATTCGAAAGTAATAGACAGCTCGCCCTACCTGATATTGATATCGCCTAAGAGAAATAGAGACTTCACCCTACTCTTAAATAATGAGTGAACCTAACCCTTTTTTAAAATTTTTTATACAATATATATATATATATATCGTAATGTAGATCAAATGCTACAGCTGGAGCAAGCAGGCACAAAATATCCAGTCTAATCAATATGACATGAAAATTAATTATGTTTAAAAAAATTGACGATCTTTTGGTTGCAATAATGGAAGTGGACAAATTTAAAATGTTTGATTAGCATATGATTACTTTGCTTGTTCGGGAAAGAGCCACGCCATGAACCTTTCTAATTAACGTTATATATAAATTCATAATTAAACAACTCGAGACCCACATGTTGTTTAATTTTAAGCCCCCAACCTATATAAGTATGTATACATGTATGTTGGCACAAAATGTGCCTACAAGGCGTGTCATAGACGCGCATGGTCTTCATTTTGCTAAACAAAGAATCTTTACATCATTTAAGATCCTTTATTGCGGGTTTAATTTCCTGAATGCTAATATATGAATTAGTATACAAATAAAAAGGGTGAAAATGCAAAGGAAATGAGGCGATCCCTTGGCAAATTACAAAGAACTAATAATGAAAAGTAAAAGAAGCGTGGCTTGAGATGAACGGAGCGAGGTGAGCGCTAAATAGTAAATACTCTACCAGAGAAAATACCTTGTAGCTTCCTTGCATCTGACGCCTTCATTTTACGATCGATGGCAGAGGCCTGCCCCATTGCATGTTTCTCGATTCAGCGCCAACCCGCCACGTTTGCGCACTTGTCCCACTCACATGCTTGTGCTTTTGTGGACCCAATTTGTGCGGGCACTCGTGTCAAAATCTCATTGGATAACATGATTCCCACGGACCTACGTGGCAAAATGGGATAAACTTTTGTGGCTTTCCCTGTGGTAAGGGTATCATGACGACACGGAGACCCAAACAAAACCATTATTAGGGTCCATTTGGATTAATTTTTGGAGAATAGACTTTAAAAATAATAGATTCTAAAAAATAGATTCTCGGAAGAATAGATTATGGGAATAATAAATTTTGAAAATAATATATTTTGATAAGAATAGATTCTGGGAAGAATAGATTTTAAAAATAGAGATGTTTGGATAATTAGTAGTATAATCACTTTTTATATTAATAAATTATCAAAAATAGTATAATTTGATTAAAGTATGAGAAAGGAGAGAGAGTATAGAATAAATAGGAGAGAGGAGAAAGAAGAAATAAGAGAGAAGAGAGAGTATAGATAAGAGAGAGGAAAGAGAAGATAGTGTGAAGAAGAGAGAAGAGATATGAGAGGGGAGAGAAGAGAGAGAGTATAAAAAAATAGAAGTAAAATAGTAGTTGGATAATCTATAAGCTCTTTTACAGTTCCAAAATCTATTTTCAGTAGCTTATTCAAAACCATAGTTTCAAACTGAAGTTTTACTCAAAATCAATTCTGAACAACAATAGTTGTTTAGTTCAATTTTTTTAAAAACGATATTTTAACTAAAATTGATTCCTAAAAGCTTCCCCTAAATAGGCACTTAATCAATTACTGATGGCTCATGACTAACATATATGATCATGCAGATTATTTTTTTCACATTTGAGAAAATAGGACGTATAATCTTATAAGAATCTACATAATATATATTATTTATATACTATTTTTTTGTATGGTGGAATATTTTTTGCAAAATATAATTAAAACGACGAATTGTATGTTGTTCAGCTGTTGAGTATTAGTACGTAATAAAATAAATCATAAATATCCATGAGATATGAAATAGTGATGTGCATACTACCAAATGTTAGAACTATAATCAAAAGTGGATGGACAGTTAAATATATTAAGACAATATAGTCCTTGAAAGAGGCAAAGTTAACTGAAGGATGAGAATATATATGTAACGTTAAATTGACCAAACAATGGCGAAACGAGAAGCATGGGCAGCCAATTCTGGTCCAAAAAAGTGACCCCCCTTTAGATTTTGACTAGCCCATATATCTTTTATAGTACGTTACGACTTCAAGATTCAATTCTGGATCGTTCTTCCTCATCACATGCTAATCATGATTCACGTACGAATCTTCGCCCCGTGGTCAGTGCCAACGTACGGTTATAAAGTCAATTACTCAGAGAGAGGTTAATTTAACCACGTTGTATCAACACATGATTCGGAATTAACAACTCTAATCGGGCTTCTCACGTTAATTAAAATTATTTTAATTATTTTGTTTAATACTAGTAGCCAAAACAGATATTTTTGTATGAGCGGGAGGCACCAAATTTTGCTGCCCTTAACAGCGTGTGAAGCTGAGGGAAACTCGGAAAGGCGCGATAATATGAGGAGCCTCCCGCCATTTTCAGATCATTGAGTGACCGGCAGACCCGGTTTCCCGCTCCATTGTCCCCTGATGCTCCACGCGTCTTTCAATTTGATCTCGAACTGTTCCGTTCGCTTCCATTCCTTTTTATATATACCCTCCTTCTATCCCCTCTCCCGACTTTCCTCAACGCCACAAAACGCCTCTTCTACACCAACCAATCTCCTAAACTCTCTCTCTTTCTCTGCATCTCTCTGTTCGTTCATCTTCCTTGTTGGATTTGGATGAAAAACCAAACCGGTGGTGCTACCACCATGACAGTGGAGAAAGCCACCTTGCATCGTCCAAAATTTGGATCCCTCTTGCACTCCGACCCCACCTCGCTTTTCACCATCGGCGCCCACGACTTCTCCGTCGACAATGACTTCTCCTACCACCACCAGCGCCACAGCAACGTAGATGCACCCACCGTCGGCCTCGAAAGCGCCCTCTCCAGCAACAATAGCTCACCTTACTTGATGTCTCCCTGGAGCCAGCAAGCCCCCATCGCCACCTCACCCTACTCCAAATCTCCCTGGTTCCTCTCATCGCCGCCGTCTGTGGCTCCTTCCGGTTTTCACGAATACGATGACCATGGCTTTCCACCAAATGGCCTCATCGGCTCGCTTGTACGTGAAGAAGGGCATATATATTCGCTTGCCGTGTCTGACGACTTGTTGTACACGGGTTCCGATAGCAAAAATATAAGGGTGTGGAAGAATTTAAAGGATTTCGCTGGCTTCAAATCCAGCAGTGGACTGGTGAAGGCCATCGTGATTTCAGGGGAGAAGATTTTTACGGGACACCAGGATGGGAAAATCAGAGTGTGGAAGTTTACGCAGAAGAATCCCAACTCTTACAAACGCATAGGGAGTTTGCCGACTTTAAAGGATTACGTGAAAAGCTCGATGAATCCCAAGAACTATGTCGAAGTCCGGCGCCGAAAGAACAAGGTGAAAATCAAGCATTTTGATGCCGTTTCGAGTTTAAGCCTGGTGGAAGATCAAGGATTGTTATACTCAGGCTCATGGGACAAGACGCTCAAAGTTTGGAGGCTATCGGATTCAAAATGCTTGGAGTCAATCCACGCCCACGAGGATGCTGTGAATTCAGTGGTTGCCGGATTACACGGCTTCGTTTTCACGGGATCCGCCGACGGAACGGTGAAGATGTGGAGGAGAGAAATGGTGGGAAAAGGGAAAACAAATCACCCGCTAGATCGCATTCTTCTCAGGCAGGAATACGCCGTGACGGCCCTGGCAGTGAACCACGAGTCGAGTGTGGTGTATTGTGGGTCGTCCGATGGGTTGTTGAACTTCTGGGATGCAGACGGAAGAGGCGGCCTCTGTCACGGTGGTGTTCTGAAAGGTCATAAGCTCGCCGTTCTCTGCCTTGCGGCCGGCGGTAACCTCGTGTTCAGTGGCTCAGCCGATAAGAACATATGCGTGTGGAAGCGAGAGGAGAGCGGAATGCACTCGTGCCTCTCGGTTCTCACGGGTCACACGGGACCCGTGAAATGCATAGCCGTGGAAGAAGAAAGAGCAGAAGCATCAGGAGAAGAAGACGAAGAAGAAGAAGGATGCAGACAGGATTGTCATCGTCGGGTTCCTACAACGGAAGGAGGAAGACGATGGATCGTGTATACAGGGAGCTTAGATAATTCAGTGAAGGTGTGGCGCGTATCAGAGCACGCGCCGGAGTTGAGGATGTTCCAAAGATTCGTGAATAAAACCAGCGGCTCATCTCCCCATTGAGGGATGAATAACAGGTGGCACTTTCAAAAGGAGAATTATTGAGGACAAGTGGTAATTACGTACGCTCTTTGCATGGACGTGGAGATCACGCGAAGCCAGAGAAAAATTAAAGGGCCATGGAGTAGTATGTCCACTTCGTTGGGGTCCCCACCCATCAATGCGTCGTCTCGCAACTTTTCCTCAATCATCCCTCGCGTGTTTGATTTGTAAAAAAAACAGAAGAATCAACTTTCAAGGAAAATATGGTCATGTATTTTCATTTTCACAAAATGCATGCCTCGGCAATATGTTTTTTTTTTTTGTAACATTTTTCTTGAGATGTTTGGCCTTGCTATAATTATATTCATCCACATGATCTTATCTTCATTAATAGGAGAGAAAAATAACGTGCAAAAGCTAACCGAAAAGGTGGAGGTGGGGAAAAAGAGTACCACACACACACACACACGAGTATATAGTATAAGAAGAGGTAAATATGGGGAATAATTGCTCCTAACTAAACTTTGAGAGCTCATGTTTTCACTTAAATAGTCAAAATAATAATAAATGCTTTCTTGAAAACCTAATGTGAAAATTATCTTGGAAGGGATTGTAATTGTATACCATACATATGGTTATATAAAACTAATTTCTTTTTTGTTCAGAGAACTAAATTATACTTATGGCAAAAAAAAACAATGAATATGAGGAGATAATGTTATCAAATCATAAATAATGTGTACCATTCTCCAGGCAACTTAATAGTCATATAGTGTGTTTAGAACGTCCTAAAATCTAGGTTTTAAATTTAAGTTTATGTAAAATTTAGATTTTAAGAAATTTTAAAATAAATAGTTATATTTGTTTAAAATGACTTTTAGACTAAATTATAGTTTAAAAATAAAATTTCAGATAAGTTAGTCAGAGTAGCTTATAGAACAGTAAAAAAGTTTATGAACTAACCAATTACTATATTACCCATACTTTCTTACACAATCTATTTTCTCTCTTCTATACCATCTCTCATTTTTCGTCTCTCTTTTCTTCTATATTTAATAATCATACTATTTTTTATAATTTATCAATAATAAAAGTACTTCTAAAAATAACTATCCAAACACTCATTTATTCAAAATTATTTTTTTTTCATAAACTCTTCTCTAAAAAATTATTTTCTAAAAGCTACCTAAAAATCTTTTTTTATAAGTTATTTTTTAAAATATTATATAAACAGGTCTATAGTGATAAAACAGTGAAGATATGGATGCAATTTTTAATGAAAAATGAATTATTTGGAGTTTATAATGTGTGATATTTTTGGGTGCAATTTTTGAAAAAGGAACGGATGGACGGTTGGGTTTGCCCAAAAGAAGGGGGAGAGAATTTTGGGAGGATGTGAGATGGAAGGAGACGTGGCAATGCCCTGAAAGAAAGGGACTAATAGAGGCCTGACAGGTCGGACAGGACAAATATAGCAAAAGGACGTTTCAGTTTGTGTGTCGATCTGTTAGTAACATGCATGGCTTCCTAAAAATCATCATCAAGGGAGAGGCTTGCTTAGCTTAGTTATCTTCTATTCTAAATTTCGTTTTCGTTTTAGTTGAGATCCTAAAGAATAAGTTCGCACCATGTCCCTTTGAGGCAGTTGATTATATTCTCTCAGTTCTAATTATATAAAATTATATTTAAAGTTAGAAAATATAAAATTTAAAAGTATGGAATATTATATTTAATGAAATACCTGTGTATTTATATAAATATATATAAAGAGGAACTCTTTGATCTTCCATCTATATGTGTGGACGGAGGGGATGTTGGGACACGTTCGAGAGATGCAGACAGCTGTAAGGCGAAGCGACCATTTGTTCAACAACATCAACTTGTGAAAAGGAAGAATGTGTCTTTTATGGGCGTCTCATCATCATGTATCTATGTTCATGCACCTTTAATAATATATACCTCACATTTTAGTACTTCGCAGTTGACTGCAATTAAAGCCCTTTTTTTACCCCCATAATGCAAATATATCTTTTTTATTTGAGACAATTATATCTAACACAATAATTCTAAATATTAAATGTAGATATTTTTTAATAAAAAATTTATTTTTAATTCATTATAGTATAAAAGGCTAATTAATTTTGGAAGACATAACACCTGTTGATAATGTTTTTTATAAATTAAGTAGTATCCCTTAATCGATAACTTAGATATTAATTATCTTAAGTTGTAGAGATCGTTAAAGTGGATTTCACCTCTTCTAATAATTTTTTTTCTATGTGCACGCCTTGATTCAAATATATAATATCATGTTTAAGGAACATATTTATCTAACAGCTGTTGCTTTTAATAATTAAAGCTTAATTTACTCCAACAACAAGGACTATTTTTTTTTCTAGACACCGAGTATCATTCTATTAGAGACAATCATATTTGAGACATTATCATATACTAAATGTGGGTCTTTTTCACTATATTGTGAGGAACTAGTCATTTTCACTAGAACAACCCCGATATAAAGTATTATTTTTTTATATTTTTTTAGAATAGGGTTAAGTTTACTCACGATATAAGGGTAATATAAAGTTTATAAGAGGTATAAATCTGGCTACTGTCAGACATGGGCTTCACTTGCAAGTCCACTAATCAATGGCCCAACGATTCATTATTTCACAGGAGCTCTTCTTCGTCAGTTATGTTAACCTTGACGATGCCAGACCCTTGCAAGTGTCTTCATTTATGTGCTCTTCCATTCTGAAAACCACACGTCTGTGACAATAATTTAAAACAGCACTTCATATCAACTAACGGCTGGTCTTATAGTTGAATGGCATGTAAGGTTTTTTTTTTTTAATAAAAAAGAGGCTGCGGCTTCAATACCACTTGCAATATTAGATTGCTATTATTTGCCCTTTTAAATAAAAAAAAGACTACTAATATGTATTAATATGTTCTAGTAGATAATATAAAAAATTACATCTCATAATTTTTTATTTAAATATGAATAAGGCATTTTGCTTGTTTATCTCACATGTTTTTTAAGATGAATGATCAAACGATCTTATTATTGAACAATCATTTTATTCGTTAAAAAAAAAGTCTATGTGAGACAAATTTTTCCTTTATTTTTTTTTACTCTTTATTTGAGGTTCTTTGTAAGGATTACGTATGCTGTTTTTTTTTAAATAAAAGATAAACTTGTATAATTATTTTCATATTTTCAAAAAAATATGTAAATTGCGATATAGTAGATTAATATAGATCAGATGTAAACTTTCGTGGCTCCTTCGCTTGCACCTTATAATACGTTGGAAAATTTGAGAGAGTCAATTCATAATGCAAATAGACCCAAAACCAGACCAAGTACGCGGATCCATTCCCCTAAACCGTCTCCCTACTCACTCTTTTGTCCACAATCTGGACGTCCTTGTTTAAACTTACGGGCCCCCACTGGCCCAATTTGTATTCTAATACTCAACGATTGACACGTCTAATACGATAGTTTTAACCAATAAAATATATAATTATTTAAAATATATTTAATTTTTAAAAAATATTATTTTATTATAATTTTATTTATAGTACCTGAGGGTAATTGACAGCTCGTCCTGCCTGACATTGACACATAGGAGGAAAGAAGACTTCACCCTACCCTTAAATTGTGGTTGAGTCAAACCCTTCTCTAGAAAATTTATAACAAAAAAAATGCTAATTTATACAAACAATGGTTGAGCAAAGTGGAAAAGGTTAATCATTCATGATAAACTAAAATTGGAATCTCTATTAAAAGAGATACTTACATTTAATGAAAAAGTTTAATCTGTCACATGCATTTGAATATGAAATCTCATATTTAAACGTCCATAACTTACTACATTATAACTAAATCCTGGTTGGGATAACATTAATTTAATTTTTTTTTGTGGGCATGACCGTGATATAACAAGCCACTTGTCCAAATGTTTTTTTTTCCTATTCTTGACACATTACAGGGCTACCTATTTATAGATCATTACAATGCTAACTTTTTATAGATCAATTCGTCCTATTTTTTTTATAACAAAATTTGCTGTTTTTATTGTCAGAAAAGTTTATTTCAATGATTAAATGACATCGTTCAATATCTTTAATAATTATCAGTTGAGGAACACATGCAAATTTGTCAAGATTAAGGACAAAATTTATACACCATTCTGTAAAGAGTGTAAATACGCCAATAAATATATGAAAGTGAATTTGGTCATAGTTCGTTGATCCGTTCTAAGCAATTTCGTTGAAAGCTGAGCGCGTTCATTTCTATTCGTTCTATATATGCAGGTTTACTTGTCACTTGTCCATAGTCTCTCCCGTCTCTTTAGACATTTCTTCCTCCTAATTTACAGTTTCGGTTGTCCATATCTTCATTCGTCCATGAATCACCTTACCCAAAAATCTCTCTGTCATAACTTCTCATCCATCGAGTTCAAGTTTCACCTTTTCGTTGAGTTTTGCCTTTGTCTCATGGCTTTTTCCCTTCGTGGATATTCTTATTACCTTCCGTGCTTCATGGGTTCTTCTCATGATACGTTCTCGTCGGAGGAGATTTAATTAGTAATAATGGTTATGAAGCAAGCTGGGTCCGTAAAACTAGAGTGAGTCTGTTTCACGCTAGCTAGAATGGCTTCGCTTCTGAAAAAATGGCTGCCTGGGGTGCCCTCATCAGTTTCTAAAGATAAAGACGACGAACGTGACCTTGAATACTCCATTGCTATGATATATGATGGTCCTGCTTTAGATTACTCGATCCCAGAAGTAGCTCCTTTCAAAATTGAGCAAATTCCAATTGCTTCCGTGGCTTCTATTTCATCTCATCAACTTGCTGTTCCAATCATCCAGCCCATTGTGAAAAGCAGTCAAGCAAACTATGACTCTAAATCCAACTCCCACTCCTCAACCACTGAATTTCCAAACAGAATTAGTAACTCAGGTTCATCGCCGGGCAATGATGACAAAGAGGATATATTCTTTCAAAGTGAACAGAACCCCACCATCAACTTGGAAATAATAGAATCAGGTTCAAACTCTCAATCACTCTTCTCTGAGATTTCTTCTTGCAGAGAAGGTGACTGTAAAAATGACTCACCCAGACCCACACGTGTCAAACGACCTTCAGCTGTAACTTTCCGCGATCCTGAGTCAGATTCCATGATAGTAGTGAGCGAAAGATCTGTTGATTCTCAAGCTGGAAGGTACCCTGTGAAACCAAAAGTTGAGAGAACGTGTAAGAAAGGTTCATGTCATCGATGCCTTAAAGGTAATCGTTTCACTGAGAAGGTAATTTGCATTTCTTGTGATGCAAAGTATTGCCGCGATTGTGTCATAAGAGCCATGGGGAGCATGCCTGAAGGAAGAAAATGCATTACTTGCATTGGTTATCGAATCGATGAAAGCAAAAGAAGAACCTTGGGAAAAAGTTCCCGGATGCTGAAGTACTTGATGTCAGAGCCTCAAGCGAAACAGATAATTTACGTTGAGAAGATTTCTGAAGCAAACCAAATACCACCGGAACTTGTTTATGTGAATGGGGAACCTCTTAATAGGGAACAGATCATGTTACTCTTGAGCAGCTCAAATCCACCAAAAAAGCTAAAACCAGGTTATTATTGGTATGATAAGGCATCTGGTTTATGGGGAAAGGTGAAAATTAACCTCCATAATTAAATACTCATGTTTGTCTCCTTGATTTGAGGTAGAGCTGAAATTTTTATAAACATACCTCAAATCTTTGTGCCCTGCCTGATTATACAGGAAGGTAAAAGGCCAACTCAAATCGTCAGCGACAAGCTGAACGTTGGAGGGGTCTTGAAGGAAAATGCAAGCAATGGAAACACAAAGGTGTTCATAAACAGTCGAGAGATTACCAGAGAAGAGCAGTGGATGCTCCAGGTTGCCATGCGAGGCACAACCATGTATCTTCTACTTTGTTTTTGGAATTTCGATTATGTTAAATGGCTATATTCTCTTCACTGGTTATAGGCAGCAGGAGTGGCATGTGAAGGGAAGCCTAACTTTTGGGTGAATGCTGATGGATCGTACAGAGAGGAGGGACAGAAGAATATCAAGGGGAACATATGGAATAAGGTGATTTTTATGTATTTTGATGTTGACTTGTTTGATTTTTCTTGCTATAGTTGCGACCATTCGTCAATAATTGTTGGCTTACTCTTACAGACTGCAGCGAAGCTAGTTTGTTTGGTGCTATCTCTGCCAAGGCCTCCTAACTCTGTTCCTCTTCGCAGTGAAGAAAGAGTCAATATAGTTACCCAGCACTGTATTGAGACTAAAACGCTTCACAAATTTTTACTTGTCGGATCAGTCAAATCTGGAACAAGCACTATATTTAAACAGGTAAGATGCTTTTTTGGGGCCACTCATTCTCATATGTATGATGCTGATTGAATGAATAAATCATTTGTCGAAGTTATTTCTCTTCTGTTTGTAAATGAAAATGATTATGAGTGATACTAAAGACTGAACATGACATCCTAGGCCAAGCTTCAGTACAATGTCCCTTTCTCCCATAATGAGCTCCAAAATATGAAGCTGGTGATCCGGAGCAACCTGTATACCTACCTTGGCATATTGCTGGAGGGCTGTGATAAATTTCAAGAAGAGAGTTTACCGCATAATAGGAAAAGACGGATGGTTAATGACTCCACCTCACCTGGTAATTATTTTCACAATTAAAGAATTCGATCTACGCTTTTAGAGTCCTTGGCGAAATGCAAAGTAATCGGCAATTGCTTATTCTATATTTAGTTTATGCTCTTCTTCCTCAATCAGGGACTCTAGTTTCTTGGCTATGTTGAATCATTCTTTAGAACACTTCATCCTTGTCATGAATTTGTTAAGGCCTTCTGTGTATGCACAGCATGATCCTTCTTCATAATATGAATATTTATACCTTTAATTCTGTGATAATTTTTCTAACCTGTAATTTAGCTAACGGAAAAAGCTTGTTTACCACTAATTGTAGCTTGTATTTTGGAGGGACGTTTCTAACTTCTAGTTTTACAGCAGACAATACAGGCAATACTATAGAAACAACAGTATATTCTATAAGGCCAAGACTGAAAGCCTTCTCAGATTCACTCATCAAATATATGGTGTCTGGTAATTTCAGTGAGATATTTCCAGCTGCTCCGTCTGAGTATGCATCTCTTGTAGAGGAGCTATGGAGGGATGCAGCCATTCAGGCAACCTATGACCGACGAAATGAGTTAGAAATGCTACCAAGAAATGCAAGCTATTTTCTAGACCGGGTTAGTGGTGCTTGGTTGTCCATCTTTTTTAAGCGTTTGATTACCTAATTGTTTCTCAAGCATGTATTATAGTTGATACTTGATCAATGTATCACTGCTGTTTTACCTTTACTTTCATTCCTTTTTTCTCCGTTTAACCCCTTCTGGATGTTGGAACTCTCAAGGTTTTGGTTACCTTCTGCTTGGAACTAAGTTTCAATAAAGTAAATGACCATCTGAATCATTTTTGCGTGAATTTGATACTGAGATCAAATGAACCAAGCAGTGGAAGAGATTTAGTTAAATCTATTATTTCCCATATATGGCATGGATATTCATCAATATCTAAATATATTCCTCATGTGCAAGGCTGTTGAGATTTTCAGAACAGACTATGAACCCTGTGATATGGATATCCTGTATGCCGAGGGTATAACCTTATCCAACAGTCTTTCTTCCATGGAGTTTTCATTTCCCAAGCCAATTGATGAAGACTCTGTGTTCCCAGAGAATCGACATGATCCTTCTTTCAGGTCAGATCTCTATATCCGTGTTGTCCTGTATGTGAGAATTCATTTCTTGTCATCATCTTCACTTATCTTTTTTCTAATGCTTGAAGTTTAATTTAATTCTAGACCAAGAAGTGTATTTTATTCATGCAAATGACTAACACAATGTTATTACGAGAGCTTTATGGTGTTTATGGTGTTCATTAGTTTGTTTTCATCATAGGTACCAACTCATCAGAATGCATCCCAGAAGCCTAGGAAAGAACTGCAAGTGGTTGGAGATGTTCGAAGATATGGATGTTGCCTTGTTCTGTATCGCCTTAACTGACTATGATGAGTATATAGTTGACAACAATGGAGTTTCTACCAACAAAATGCTAGCAGCTAGGCATCTCTTTGAGAACATGATAAGAACATCCAAAGACAAGAAATTCTTGTTAATACTGAGCAAATTTGATCTTTTTGAGGAAAAGATTGAACTGGCACCTCTAACAAAATGCGAATGGTTTTCTGACTTCAATCCAGTGATTAGTCAAAATCACAACATCGCCTGTACAAGTAACCGGGCAATCAATAACACCCCACTAGCTCTCCGTGCTTTCCAATACATTGCTGTGAAGTTCAAGAAACTGTTCAAATCTCTTACAAACCGAAAGCTGTTTGTTTCACTGGTCACCGGTTTAGAACCAGATACCGTTGATGAAGCCCTCAGCTATGCAAGAGTGATCTTGGCATGTGAAAAATGGATAACACCTTCTTTCAAGCCTGAGATTAGTTCAACAACCTTTGAAATAGAGGAGGTAAGCTCCTTCTGATTATTCCCCGAAATAATTTATATACACAGGCTATTTCTTGAAAGTACAGTTCATGTCTATTCTCAGAAAGTTGTTTAATTTGCACATTCTTGAAGTTGAAACTGGAACCCAAATTTATATTAAAGAATATGTATGTTCCGTTGTAGTTTTCCATATACTTGTGTATATCAATACTTTTGTACAAAGCATCGGAGAAAAGAGTTTTTTGTTATCATCTTTGATCTCAATGGTACAAGGCGTTTTGTCCTTTTTCCTTTCCCCAGAAATAGAAATTTCTACTAATAGTCCCATTGTGTCAAACAAGTTGGCAATATAGTCGATAACACTGTGATTAATCCAAAGGGAAAACTCAGTTAAAAAGAGGAGACAATACATCTGAGTTCTCACTCCTTTACAAGAACGAAGAAGATAAAATACCACCAGAAACAAAAAAGGTTTAGCCCGAGTAAACCTGGTGTAGTAAGAAGATATACAAAAACAGGAGATATACATACAGATATAATCACCAAGGCACAAATCGATCCATAAGCAGACACACAGATGCTTCAGACATCATTGAAGTGTCCATACGAAAACCTCTGTCGTCCTTTTGTACCGTGCGTTCAACTTGTGATCCCTGTTTGGGTTTGGAGGACAGGGGCTTGGGAGACGTGACCTTTGCTTTAAGCTTTGAGAGCTTGCCCATCCATATCTCAGCAATGGCAGACATTTTCACGGCAGCACTACTCTCGCAATCTGAATTGTTAGAAGTTTTTGCTGTAGAGAAAGAAGCTTGTGGGGCGGAGGAGGCGAGTGCAAGGTTTATATAGAGAAACAAGAAGGGAAAGGGCCTTAAAAAAGGAGGGCTCCAGAAACTGGGGTGGCCGATGTATGTCAGAAACGGGAGCTGAGGGACGCACAATGAATATAGAAAGCAGCAATCACGGGAAATGAAGGGATAGCCCATAGGATATGCGCCGTCGCAGTTTGGGATATTCGGTGGGACAAATCTGCTGGCTTCCTCTTGCATGCATTCAGTTTTTCAAGTTTTAACATCCATGTGAAATACCTGTAAAGATTATAATTATTTAAAAGCATGAAATATTAAAATAAAAAAATTAAAATTATTAAATTATCCCTTACAAAAAAAATTTATATTTTCTCCCCCATTCCATTTTTAAAACTAATTTAACTTTTAAATTTTAATATGAATTAAATAAAATATATCTTAATGTTTATAACTTAATTAGATATCAATTAAAAAAATAACATAAATATTATTTAATTTTTTAAAAATTATATTTTTTTAAATTTGACACATGCTTTAATTGAAAATAAAAATTACATAATTTTAAAAAATTTCAGATCTTTTATCGTTTATTATATATAATGTTAAAAAATGGTTATACATGTCTAAAATAATTAAAAAAATCACAATTTTAAACTATTCAAATGAAGTTCATATAATTTATTCTTATTTTAGAATAAATTTGTGATTTTTAAATAAAATTCCATGTAATATTAATATAGTTTATTAAAATAAAAAATAATTTAATATCTTATGATGTTATAAAAGTGTGTGGTTTTTTTTTTTTATTGAGTAGAGTTTATTTTATATAAGATGATATTAACTAGGGAAAACTTAATGATATAGATGGATAAATCTTTTTGTTAATAATTAAATGATACATTGAAGATATTATTATGCGAATGTTAGTAGAAAATAAAAGTTGAAAAAAAATGCTGTTATGGATGATTTCAGGGTTTTATTTTTGATGAAAAACAGAATTCATGCTACTTTTAAAATATAACGTGGGAGAAAATGTAGGTTTAAAAATTCATATTAGTTTTCAAAAAAAAATATGGGAGAAAATATAGAGAGTTTAGTAATAGGCAATTTAGTGATTATAACTTTTTATTTTAGTTTTTAGTCTTTTTAAATAATTATATATTTTATGGTTTTTTCCAATAAATGATATTTACTGTAGGTCTTTTATTCTATTCTCCTTAGAAAAATTGTCCTCTGTAATCATGTATTCTTCTTAGTGGTTCAATTTTTTGTTTAAAAAAAGTTTAATTTTTTTGTGACATGCGAAATATTGTTATAGTTATAAATTATTTTTTTTTTGCTAAGTATAAATATTTTCGTATAAGATATAATTTTATTTAAAATATTATTCTTCAAAATTTGGTTCTAATTCTTCTCGTTAAACTAAATTACTGTTCGTTAATTATTTTTGTTTGTGTAACCCTTTGTAATTGCAGAAAAAAAGGATGGATACTGGACTCCCATTTCCCTTTACTGGACTCATAGGACCTTTTGGGCCTGACCTCACCTCCTTCCCCGTGTCAGATCCATAACTCCCCCACTCACAAGGTAAAACATACCGTCATTTTAAAAAAAATATTTTATCTCTTAAGTGTCTCAATTTATATTTAAAAGTAATAAATAGTTTACCTTATCAAATATTAATATCATTTAAGAGAAAATAAGATTTTACTGTATCCTTAAATCATAGGTGAACCCAACCCTTTTCTAAAAATTTTTATACCAATAAAAAAAAATGTGTTCAAAGAATAACCCAAATCTGAACACCGCATATCCATGGGAGGAGATGAAGTGCAAGCTAAGAGAACTTTGATATTCTCTTCCTCCAAAGATATGCTCAATTGATTGTTACAGGTGGAACGAAAGAGACGCTCAAATTTTATGATATATTTTCCTATATTTCCGTTTATAGAAAATAACTTATTATATTTAGTTATTTTTAAATTTTATAATCACTTTTGAATAAAAACATTTATAATAACTTTATGTATCTCTATGGAGGAGTACTTCTTTCATTGATTAATGATAAAATTATATGAAAATCGAGTAATTATAAATGTATAAATATGTTGATATTATTTAATTTATACACAATCTTAATAAAAATTACTTTCAATATGTCACATGTATTGGCAAGAAAAATTACTTTTTTATAGAGTTTGAAATATATTATCTGCATCTTGCTTTCAAATTTTTGTACACCCTTTCATCTCTAGAAAAATGGGAACAACCCATTAACAACCGCAAAAAGAAGCCCACTTTCTGATACAAAATCTTCCATCTCTCCATTTTTTCAATTCCCCATCACATGAGCTTTTTTGTTGCCTTTGAACGTCTCCTTGTTGTTGATGATGATGATGGTGATGATGTTCTTGCACTTCATCTTTTGGAAGACGCTTCAGTAACAAAAAAGTTGAAGAGCAACTTCATTAATCATTTTAAAAGCTTTCATGGGTTGGGAATAATACAATGAAGTGATGATAATAAGGGTCATAAAATTCTACAGAAAATATTTCATATGGGCAAGGGAGAGAAACTTTCACCTTGCAACATCTCCGAAGGGTTATTTGCTGTTCTTCTTTCAGTCTGAGGGAGAAGCCTCGTATGATACGGTTGGGAATATACTATAAAATCAAAAAGATGGTGAAAGCATATATATATATATATATATATATAGAAGTAGAAGAAACAAGATAATTAATCTGCAATAGTTACCAGCTCGTTTTTCCTGTTTCCTCCTAGGTTTGTTAAGAAGTAGGTATTATCTGGCTCAACATACATCTCTGCATCAATTCCATAACCTTCTATGCTAATTCGTTGTTTAGCCCTAGAAGAAGAACCTCCTGATGAAAAATAAACCAGCAGGTAGAGATTAAGCTGAGTCATGCAAAAAACTAATAGCATTTGAATATAATAAGTTTTCAATAATCAAAGAGACTTACTTTGACTGACACTATGACTCAAGCGTTTTCTCTTCCTACTTCTATTGTTAACTTGTTCATCCTTCTATTCTTTCACATCCTCATCCTTGTCGTCGTCGTCATCTTCCTCCTCTGCAGAATTATTTTCTTTATCTTCTTCCTCTTGGTAGGTCTCGGTCATTTCACAACGATTTGTGGTGTAGAAATTTGAAGTTGAAAGTGTTACTTCCATCAAATGAAAAAACAATGAAGCAACCAGCCTTCAATGAACTGTCCTTCGTGAACTGCTCCCAACCATAATCACAAGACATGTCACCATTAATGTTGCTTATGTTGACATGCCACAACTTGCCCGTACTATTCTTGAGGATGACTTTCTTTAACACTCTCCCACGTAAACATTCCAGAAAATACTTGGGATTTTGGAGTTGTATTGAGGGAGGAATATATCGAATAATTCAGGGTATTTATGAGCTGCCGCCTTCTTTTGCTTATCCATCGAAGACGATATAACAAAAAAAAAAAAACATTGCAAGTAGAGACAAGTTTGATACATATATATATGAATATTCCAAACTCTTGATTCAGAAATCAAACTCTAATATACTTTTTTGACCTGCCAAAGGAATTAAACGTTCAAATTCCACATATAAGGTCTAAAGAATTAGCCATTTCGAGTCCAAGCTTTCCTGTTATCTTATTAGAGACAGTGACCCATGTGGACTTTGGAAAAATCTGAACCACAAAATTATTCGGTTCGGTTCGGTTCGGTTCGGTTCGGTTCGAGTCTTGCACAATGTTATTTTAAGAGATACTCTACAACTTCTCGACAATGAGGCTAGCAATATAATACATAACTTTATATATATTCCTGCATATTCAGAGAAACCCAGTAAGACAGTTAATATTTAATAACACAAATATATATTGTGAAAGCTGTTTGCTTGTGCAGTTGTTCAATATATATATATATATATATATATATATATTGCAACATTTAATAGTCTTTTAAAATTAACATTGATCATAAGCACAAGGTAATACATTAAATCCCACACATTAATTAAAAGGGAAATGGAATATAATGTATATTTAAAATCAAAGAGGAGTACTTTGAAACCCATGATATACCATTTCATAAAAACCCGTGAAGCCAATGTATGAAACCAAGGGCAAAAACAGTAAATAAATAACAATGGTTTCATATATGCAATGATCAATAACACCATAACCACATTCAGTGTATTAATATTTACTATGAAATTAAATAATACGTACCCAATGATTAAACCAAACCTAAGCATGATGGAGGCGTTTTTTTTGGTTGAAATACTGGGAATATCATTTCCTAATAGCTCAGGGTACAGAATTACATCATAGCAACGATCAACACAGAGCAACTAAAAAACCAAAAGTCAAAGGCAGGACTAGAACAAAAGCCATATCAGTAACCGAACAGCCACAAAATCAGCCAGCTTCCACGTCCAAGCTACTGATGGTAAAATTTCGGCATATCCCCAAACTAATAAGATCAGCAAAAATTAAAATCAGACAAGAATTCCACAAACAAAAGCATATATATACATCCGATTGAAATGAAAACCAAGAAAAAATGATCCGGAGTAGGAGAAGCGTAACTAATAAAGCGTGCCTCTACTCTTTTTCCTCTGATCTGTAGCGCAAGAGATAGATCAACTTATGAGGGATAGACTTCGGGTTCCGAAACCCTAGCTTGCAATGGCCCTCTGTGCACACACAGATGACAGATCATGAGTTAAGCAGGGATCATATATAGCAAGAAAGAAAAGAAGGTTGAAGATGATGCAAATCTTAGGAAGACAAGATCGAACAACACACATGATAACTTTTTTTCTTTGGCTTTTACCTCGAACGTGGTCGGCTTCTTCCTTCTTGGGCTTTTGCTGAATATTGGGTTCAAGTGGTGATGGTAGTGCCACGTACCTGAACAAGCTCTGCACTAATGCTGGAAATGGCCTGGACTTCAGAGAGTAAGCACCTTCTTCCTTTGTCTAGCTATGAAGCAAATAAAAACTCCTCACTAATGACATCTACTGTAGCATTCATGGGAGCTTTTTATGATGCTAATTTGGAGGACCTGCACCACATTCTGAGGAAATGCCCAGTTGCTAAAAATAAATGCATGATTTGGAATGCATGTGAACACCTCATTGAAGGCTATTTTCTGGCACCCTTATAGGGAATCTATGGAATAACAGGAACACCAGTATTTCCATGAATGAATCTGCCACTCCAGAAGCAAGTATATTTTTCTGTGTTGGTACCATTGTCACTCAAACCACTAAAGCTGGCGATCTCCCTCATATATATCTATATGCTTGAACTGGTTGCTTTTGTAATTTTTTACATATTTTATTGATATATATTCTCCTTTCCACTCACAAAAAGAAAAAAAGACAAAGAAGGAAGAGAGAGAAGACCGTATATTTGTGATTGCTGCAGATGGGTGGAGCGGAGAGGAGGAACCGAATACGAGATGGATGATTTCACAGTGCTTTGATCAGAAATGGAAGGTATGGAAATTAAGACGGAGGTTGCAGAGATGCCAAATAAGAAGAGAGAGAAGATCGTATATTTTTTTGTGCTACAATTATTTGTTTGTTTGAAAATGACATTTTTTTCTCATTTTGGTGCTTTGCTTCACCTTTTCTTCCCATGCCACTCACATGCAATTTGTAATAAGATAGGACTCTACAAGAATAAGACATATCTCTATATTCAAAAGAACACTTATAAAAATATTCATCTAAATTTTGCGTTTCAAATTATATATATATAAAATGTATACATCCATAGATCCCATGTGAATTTGGCAGACTACTTGATTTCACCATCGAGCTCTCCCTGCCTAGCTGGCATCTTCCTCGAGTTCCGATGGCAAAACACAGTCGTTGTGCAATTGATCATTTTGGCAAAATATCACTTTCTAGTGTTATTTTCACATCTTTTTAGTTTTTGAGTATCTCTCAAG